>JARGYO010000305.1:1310000-2510000 GCA_029206835.1 Rana muscosa
CATCACTGATGTACTATGGATCATCACTGATGTACTATGGATGATCACTGATGTACTATAGATAATCACTGATGTACTATGGGCCATCACTGGTGTACTATGGATCATCACTGATGTACTGTGGACCATCACTGGTGTACTATGGATCATCACTGATGTATTATGGATCATCACTGATGTACTTTGAGCCATCACTGATGTACTATGGATCATCACTGATGTACTATGGATCATCACTGATGTACTATGGATCATCACTGATGTACTATGGATCATCACTGATGTACTGTGGACCATCCCTGATGTACTGTGGATCATCACTGATGTACTGTGGATCATCACTGATGTACCGTGGATCATCACTGATGTACTGAGGATCATCACCGATGTACTGAGGATCATCACTGATGTACTATGGGCCATCACAGGTGTACTATGGATCATCACTGGTGTACTATGGATCATCACTGATGTACTATTGACCATCCCTGATGTACTGTGGATCATCACTGATGTACTGTGGATCATCACTGGTGTACTATAGATCATCACTGATGTACTATGGGCCATCCCTGATGTACTGAGGATCATCACTGATGTACTATGGACCATCCCTGATGTACTATAGACCATCCCTGATGTACTGTGGATTATCACTGATGTACCGTGGATCATCACTGATGTACTGAGGATCATCACTGATGTACTGTGGATCATCACTGATTTACTGTGGATCATTACTGATGTACTGTGGATCATCACTGATGTACTGAGGATCATCACTGATGTACTATGGATCATCACTGATGTACTGTGGATCATCACTGATGTACTGTGGATCATCACTGATGTACTTTGAATCATTACTGATGTGCTGAGGATCATCACTAATGTACTATAGATCATCACTGATGTACTATGGGCCATCACTGGTGTACTATGGATCATCACTGATGTACTATGGATCATCACTGATGTACTATGAGCCATTGCTGATGTACTATGGGCCATCACTGATGTACTGTGGATCATCACTGGTGTACTATGGATCATCACTGATGTACTATGGATCATCACTGATGTACTATGAGCCATCGCTGATGTACTATGGGCCATCACTGATGTACTGTGGATCATCACTGGTGTACTATGGATCATCACTGATGTACTATGGATCATCACTGATGTACTGTGGATCATCACTGGTGTACTATAGATCATCACTGATGTACTATGGATCATCACTGATGTACTGTGGATCATCACTGATGTACTGTGGATCATCACTGATGTACTATGGACCATCCCTGATGTACTGTGGATTATCACTGATGTACCGTGGATCATCACTGATGTACTGAGGATCATCACTGATGTAGTGTGGATCATCACTGATGTACTGTGGATCATTACTGATGTACTGTGGATCATCACTGATGTACTGAGGATCATCACTGATGTACTATAGATCATCACTGATGTACTATGGATCATCACTGATGTACTATAGATCATCACTGATGTACTATGGATCATCACTGGTGTACTATGGATCATCACTGATGTACTGTGGATCATCACTGATGTACTATAGATCATCACTGATGTACTATGGATCATCACTGATGTACTATGGATCATCACTGATGTACTATGAACCATCTCTGATGTACTATGGATCATCACTGATGTACTATGGATCATCACTGATGTACTATGGATCATCACTGATGTACTATGAGCCATCACTGATGTACTATGGATCATCACTGATGTACTATGGATCATCACTGATGTACTATGGATCATCACTGATGTACTATGAGCCATCACTGATGTACTATGGATCATCACTGATGTACTATGGATCATCACTGATGTACTATGAGCCATCTCTGATGTACTATGGATCATCACTGATGTACTATGGATCAACACTGATGTACAATGGATCATCACTGATGTACTATGGATCATCACTGATGTACTATGGATCATCACTGATGTACTATGAGCCATCACTGATGTACTATGGATCATCACTGATGTACTGTGGACCATCACTGGTGTACTATGGATCATCACCAATGTACTATGGATCATCACTGATGTACTATGGATCATCACTGATGTACTGTGGATCATCACTGATGTACTGTGGATCATCACTGATGTACTGTGGATCATCACTGACGTACTCTGGATCATCACTGACGTACTGTGGATCATCACTGATGTACTATGGGCCATCACTGGTGTACTATGGATCATCACTGATGTACTATGGATCATCACTGATGTATTATGGATCATTACTGATGTACTTTGAGCCATCACTGATGTACTATGGATCATCACTGATGTACTATGGATCATCACTGATGTACTATGAGCCATCACTGATGTACTATGGATCATCACTGATGTACTATGAATCATCACTGATGTACTGTGGACCATCCCTGATGTACTGTGGATCATCACTGATGTACTGTGGATCATCACTGATGTACCATGGATCATCACTGATGTACTGAGGATCATCACTGATGTACTGAGGATCATCACTGATGTACTATGGGCCATCACAGGTGTACTATGGATCATCACTGGTGTACTATGGATCATCACTGATGTACTATGGACCATCCCTGATGTACTGTGGATCATCACTGATGTACTGTGGATCATCACTGGTGTACTATAGATCATCACTGATGTACTATGGGCCATCCCTGATGTACTGAGGATCATCACTGATGTACTATGGACCATCCCTGATGTACTATAGACCATCCCTGATGTACTGTGGATTATCACTGATGTACCGTGGATCATCACTGATGTACTGAGGATCATCACTGATGTACTGTGGATCATCACTGATTTACTGTGGATCATTACTGATGTACTGTGGATCATCACTGATGTACTGAAGATCATCACTGATGTACTATGGATCATCACTGATGTACTGTGGATCATCACTGATGTACTGTGGATCATCACTGATGTACCGTGGATCATCACTGATGTACTGAGGATCATCACTAATGTACTATAGATCATCACTGATGTACTATGGGCCATCACTGGTGTACTATGGATCATCACTGATGTACTATGGATCATCACTGAAGTACTATGAGCCATCGCTGATGTACTATGGGCCATCACTGATGTACTGTGGATCATCACTGGTGTACTATGGATCATCACTGATGTACTATGGATCATCACTGATGTACTATGGATCATCACTGATGTACTGTGGATCATCACTGGTGTACAATAGATCATCACTGATGTACTATGGATCATCACTGATGTACTGTGGATCATCACTGGTGTACTATGGACCATCACTGATGTACTATGGACCATCACTGATGTACTGTGGATCATCACTGATGTACTGAGGATCATCACTGATGTACTGAGGATCATCACTGATGTACTGAGGATCATCACTGATGTACTGTGGATCATCTCTGATGTAGTATAAATCATCACTGATGTACTATGGGCCATAGTGTACTATGGATCATCACTGATGTACTATGGATCATCACTGATGTACTATGGATCATCACTGATGTATTATGGATCATCACTGATGTACTATGGACCATCCCTGATGTACTGTGGATCATCCCTGATGTACTGTGGATCATCACTGATGTACTGTGGATTATCACAGTACATCAGTGATGATCCACAGTACATCGGGGATGGTCCACAGTACATCAGTGATGGTCCATAGTACACCAGTGATTATCCCATAGTACACCAGTGATGATCCATAGTTCACCAGTGATGGTTCATAGTACATCAGTGATGATCCATAGTACATCAGTGATGATCTATAGTACACCAGTGATGATCCATAGTACATCAGTGATGGTCCATAGAACATCAGTGATGATCCACAGTACATCAGTGATGGTCCACAGTACATCAGTGATGGTCCACAGTACATCAGTGATGGTCCACAGTACATAAGGGATGGTCCTCAGTACATCAGTGATGATCCACAGTATATCAGTGATGATCCACAGTACATCAGAGATGGTCCACAGTACATCAGTGATGATCCATAGTACACCACTGATGGCCCAAAGTACATCAGTGATGGTCCACAGTACATCAGTGATGGTCCACAGTACATAAGGGATGGTCCTCAGTACATCAGTGATGATCCACAGTACATCAGTGATGATCCACAGTACATCAGGGATGGTCCACAGTACATCAGTGATGATACATAGTACACCACTGATGGCCCAAAGTACATCAGTGATGATCTATAGTACATCAGTGATGATCCATAGTACACCAGTGATGGCCCATAGTACACCAGTGATGGTCCACAGTACATCAGTGATGATCCACAGTACATCAGTGATGATCCACAGTACATCGGGGATGGTCCACAGTACATCAGTGATGGTCCATAGTACATCAGTGAAGGTCCATAGTACACCAGTGATGATCCATAGTACACCAGTGATGATCCATAGTACACCAGTGATGGTCCATAGTACATCAGTGATGATCCACAGTACATCAGTGATGATCTATAGCACATCAGTGATGATCCACAGTACATCAGTGATGGTCCACAGTACATCAGGGATGGTCCTCAGTACATCAGTGATGATCCACAGTACATCAGTGATGATCCACAGTACATCAGTGATGATCCACAGTACATCAGGGATGGTCCACAGTACATCAGTAATGATCCATAGTACACCAGTGATGGCCCAAAGTACATCAGTGATGGTCCATAGTATACCAGGGATGATCCATAGCACAGCAGTGATGATCCATAGTACACCAGTGATGGCCCATAGTACATCAGTGATGATCCATAGTACACCAGTGATGGCCCATAGTACATCAGTGATGGTCCATAGTACATCAGTGATGATCCATAGTACACCAGTGATGGCCCAAAGTACATCAGTGATGGTCCATAGTATACCAGGGATGATCCATAGTACACCAGTGATGATCCATAGTACACCAGTGATGGCCCATAGTACACCAGTGATGGCCCATAGTACATGAGTGATGATCCACAGTACATCAGTGATGATCTATAGTACATCAGTGATGATCCACAGTACACCAGTGATGATTCACAGTACATCAGGGATGGTCCATAGTACATCAGGGATGGTCCATAGTACATCAGGGATGGACCATCACTGATGTACTGTGGATCATCACTGATGTACTATAGTTCATCAGTGATTTACTATAGGCCATCACTGGTGTACTATGGATCATCACTGATGTACTATGGACCATCCCTGATGTACTGTGGACCATCCCTGATGTACTGTGGATCATCACTGATGTACTGTGGATCATCACTGATGTACTATAGATCATCACTGATGTACTATGGGCCATCACTGGTGTACTATGGGCCATCACTGGTGTGCTATGGGCCATCACTGGTGTACTATGGGCCATCACTGGTGTACTATGGATCATCACTGATGTACTGTGGATCATCACTGATGTACTGTGGATTATCACTGATGTACTGTGGATCATCCCTGGTGTACTATGGATCATCACTGGTGTACTATGGATCATCACTGATGTACTATGGGCCATCACTGATGTACTATGGATCATCACTGATATACTGTGGACCATCCCTGATGTACTGTGGATCATCACTGATGTACTGTGGATCATCACTGATGTACTGTGGATCATCACTAATGTACTGTGGATCATCACTGATGTACTATGGGCCATCACTGGTGTACTAAGGGCCATCACTTGTGTACTATGGGCCATCACTGGTGTACTATGGATCATCACTGATGTACTATGGATCATCACTGATGTACTATGGATCATCACTGATGTACTATGGGCCATCACTGGTGTACTGTGGATCATCACTGATGTACTGTGGACCATCCCTGGTGTACTGTGGATCATCACTGATGTACTGTGGATCATCACTGATGTACTGAGGATCATCACTGATGTTCTATAAGCCATCACTGATGTACTATGGATCATTACTGATGTACTATGGATCATCACTGATGTACTATGGATAATCACTGATGTACTATGGATCATCACTGATGTACTATGAGCCATCACTGATGTACTATGGATCATCACTGATGTACTGTGGACCATCCCTGATGTACTGTGGATCATCCCTGATGTACTGTGGATCATCACTGATGTACTGAGGATCATCACTGATGTACTGTGGTTCATCACTGATGTACTATGGGCCATCACAGGTGTACTATGGATCATCACTGGTGTACTATGAATCATCACTGATGTACTATAGATCATCACTGATGTACTATGGATCATCACTGATGTACTATAGATCATCACTGATGTACTATGGATCATCACTGATGTACTGTGGATCATCCCTGGTGTACTATGGATCATCACTGGTGTACTATGGATCATCACTGGTGTACAATGGATCATCACTGATGTACTGATGTACTATGGGCCATCACTGATGTACTGTGGATCATCACTGATGTACTATGGATCATCACTGGTGTACTATGGATCATCACTGGTGTACTATGGATCATCACTGATGTACTGTGGATCATCAATGATGTACTGTGGATCATCACTGATGTACTGAGGATCATCACTGATGCACTGAGGATCATCACTGATGTACTGAGGATCATCACTGATGTAATATGGATCATCACTGATGTACTATAGATCATCGCCGATGTACTATGGATCATCACTGATGTACTATGGATCATCACTGATGTACTATGGATGATCATTGATGTACTATAGATCATCACTGATGTACTATGGGCCATCACTGGTGTACTATGGATCATCACTGATGTACTGTGGACCATCACTGGTGTACTATGGATCATCACTGATGTATTATGGATCATCACTGATGTACTTTGAGCCATCACTGATGTACTATGGATCATCACTGATGTACTATGGATCATCACTGATGTACTATGGATCATCACTGATGTACTATGGATCATCACTGATGTACTGTGGACCATCCCTGATGTACTGTGGATCATCACTGATGTACTGTGGATCATCACTGATGTACCGTGGATCATCACTGATGTACTGAGGATCATCACTGATGTACTGAGGATCATCACTGATGTACTATGGGCCATCACAGGTGTACTATGGATCATCACTGGTGTACTATGGATCATCACTGATGTACTATGGACCATCCCTGATGTACTGTGGATCATCACTGATGTACTGTGGATCATCACTGATGTACTGTGGATCATCACTGGTGTACTATAGATCATCACTGATGTACTATGGGCCATCCCTGATGTACTGAGGATCATCACTGATGTACTATGGACCATCCCTGATGTACTATAGACCATTCCTGATGTACTGTGGATTATCACTGATGTACCGTGGATCATCACTGATGTACTGAGGATCATCACTGATGTACTGTGGATCATCACTGATTTACTGTGGATCATTACTGATGTACTGTGGATCATCACTGATGTACTGAGGATCATCACTGATGTACTATGGATCATCACTGATGTACTGTGGATCATCACTGATGTACTGTGGATCATCACTGATGTACTTTGAATCATCACTGATGTGCTGAGGATCATCACTAATGTACTATAGATCATCACTGATGTACTATGGGCCATCACTGGTGTACTATGGATCATCACTGATGTACTATGGATCATCACTGATGTACTATGAGCCATCGCTGATGTACTATGGGCCATCACTGATGTACTGTGGATCATCACTGGTGTACTATGGATCATCACTGATGTACTATGGATCATCACTGATGTACTATGAGCCATCGCTGATGTACTATGGGCCATCACTGATGTACTGTGGATCATCACTGGTGAACTATGGATCATCACTGATGTACTATGGATCATCACTGATGTACTGTGGATCATCACTGGTGTACTATAGATCATCACTGATGTACTATGGATCATCACTGATGTACTGTGGATCATCACTGATGTACTGTGGATCATCACTGATGTACTATGGACCATCCCTGATGTACTGTGGATTGTCACTGATGTACCGTGGATCATCAGTGATTTACTGTGGATCATCACTGATGTACTGAGGATCATCACTGATGTACTATAGATCATCACTGATGTACTATGGATCATCACTGATGTACTATGGATCATCACTGATGTACTGTGGATCATCACTGATGTACTATAGATCATCACTGATGTAATATGGATCATCACTGATGTACTATGGATCATCACTGATGTACTATGAACCATCTCTGATGTACTATGGATCATCACTGATGTACTATGGATCATCACTGATGTACTATGGATCATTACTGATGTACTATGGATCATCACTGATGTACTATGAGCCATCACTGATGTACTATGGATCATCACTGATGTACTATGGATCATCACTGATGTACTATGAGCCATCACTGATGTACTATGGATCATCACTGATGTACTATGGATCATCACTGATGTACTATGAGCCATCACTGATGTACTATGGATCATCACTGATGTACTATGGATCATCACTGATGTACTATGGATCATCACTGATGTACTATGGATCATCACTGATGTACTATGAGCCATCACTGATGTACTATGGATCATCACTGATGTACTATGGATCATCACTGATGTACTATGAGCCATCTCTGATGTACTATGGATCATCACTGATGTACTATGGATCAACACTGATGTACAATGGATCATCACTGATGTACTATGGATCATCACTGATGTACTATGAGCCATCACTGATGTACTATGGATCATCACTGATGTACTGTGGACCATCACTGGTGTACTATGGATCATCACCAATGTACTATGGATCATCACTGATGTACTATGGATCATCACTGATGTACTGTGGATCATCACTGATGTACTGTGGATCATCACTGATGTACTGTGGATCATCACTGACGTACTCTGGATCATCACTGATGTATTATGGATCATCACTGATGTACTTTGAGCCATCACTGATGTACTATGGATCATCACTGATGTACTATGGATCATCACTGATGTACTATGAGCCATCACTGATGTACTATGGATCATCACTGATGTACTATGAATCATCACTGATGTACTGTGGACCATCCCTGATGTACTGTGGATCATCACTGATGTACTGTGGATCATCACTGATGTACCATGGATCATCACTGATGTACTGAGGATCATCACCGATGTACTGAGGATCATCACTGATGTACTATGGTCCATCACAGGTGTACTATGGATCATCACTGGTGTACTATGGATCATCACTGATGTACTATGGACCATCCCTGATGTACTGTGGATCATCACTGATGTACTGTGGATCATCACTGGTGTACTATAGATCATCACTGATGTACTATGGGCCATCCCTGATGTACTGAGGATCATCACTGATGTACTATGGACCATCCCTGATGTACTATAGACCATCCCTGATGTACTGTGGATTATCACTGATGTACCGTGGATCATCACTGATGTACTGAGGATCATCACTGATGTACTGTGGATCATCACTGATTTACTGTGGATCATTACTGATGTACTGTGGATCATCACTGATGTACTGAAGATCATCACTGATGTACTATGGATCATCACTGATGTACTGTGGATCATCACTGATGTACTGTGGATCATCACTGATGTACCGTGGATCATCACTGATGTACTGAGGATCATCACTAATGTACTATAGATCATCACTGATGTACTATGGGCCATCACTGGTGTACTATGGATCATCACTGATGTACTATGGATCATCACTGAAGTACTATGAGCCATCGCTGATGTACTATGGGCCATCACTGATGTACTGTGGATCATCACTGGTGTACTATGGATCATCACTGATGTACTATGGATCATCACTGATGTACTATGGATCAACACTGATGTACTGTGGATCATCACTGGTGTACTATAGATCATCACTGATGTACTATGGATCATCACTGATGTACTGTGGATCATCACTGATGTACTGTGGATCATCACTGATGTACTATGGACCATCCCTGATGTACTGTGGATTATCACTGATGTACCGTTGATCATCACTGATGTACTGAGGATCATCACTGATGTACTATGGACCATCCCTGATGTACTGTGGATCATCCCTGATGTACTGTGGATCATTACTGATGTACTGTGGATCATCAGTGATTTACTGTGGATCATCACTGATGTACTGAGGATCATCACTGATGTACTATAGATCATCACTGATGTACTATGGGCCATCACTGGTGTACTGTGGATCATCACTGATGTACTGTGGAACATCACTGATGTACTATAGATCATCACTGATGTATTATGGACCATCACTGGTGTACTATGAATCATCACTGGTGTACTATTAATCATCACTGGTGTACTATGGATCATCACTGATGTACTATAGATCATCCCTGATGTACTATGGACCATCCCTGATGTACTATGGACCATCACTGATGTACTGTGAATCATCACTGGTGTACTGTGGATCATCACTGATGTACTATAGATAATCACTGATGTACTGTGGATCATCACTGATGTACTATGGGCCATCACTGGTGTACTATGGACCATCCCTGATGTACCATGGACCATTCCTGATGTACTGCGGATCATCACTGATGTACTGTGGATCATCACTGATGTACTATAGATCATCACTGATGTAGTATAGATCATCACTGATGTACTGAGGATCCTCAGATGTACTGAGGATCATCACTGATGTACTGAGGATCATCACTGATGTACTGTGGATCATCACTGATGTAGTATAGATCATCACCATAGATCATCACCATCACTGGTGTACTATGGGCCATCACTGATGTATTATGGATCATCACTGGTGTAGTATGGACCATCACTGATGTACTATGGACCATCACTGATGTACTGCGGATCATCACTGATGTACTGTGGATCATCACTGATGTACTGAGGATCATCACTGATGTACTGAGGATCATCACTGATGTACTGTGGATCATCTCTGATGTAGTATAAATCATCACTGATGTACTATGGGCCATAGTGTACTATGGATCATCACTGATGTACTATGGATCATCACTGATGTACTATGGATCATCACTGATGTACTATGGATCATCACTGATGTATTATGGATCATCACTGATGTACTATGGACCATCCCTGATGTACTGTGGATCATCCCTGATGTACTGTGGATCATCACTGATGTACTGTGGATTATCACAGTACATCAGTGATGATCCACAGTACATCGGGGATGGTCCACAGTACATCAGTGATGGTCCATAGTACACCAGTGATTATCCCATAGTACACCAGTGATGATCCATAGTTCACCAGTGATGGTTCATAGTACATCAGTGATGATCCATAGTACATCAGTGATGATCTATAGTACATCAGTGATGATCCATAGTACACCAGTGATGATCCATAGTACATCAGTGATGGTCCATAGAACATCAGTGATGATCCACAGTACATCAGTGATGGTCCACAGTACATCAGTGATGGTCCACAGTACATCAGTGATGGTCCACAGTACATAAGGGATGGTCCTCAGTACATCAGTGATGATCCACAGTATATCAGTGATGATCCACAGTACATCAGAGATGGTCCACAGTACATCAGTGATGATCCATAGTACACCACTGATGGCCCAAAGTACATCAGTGATGGTCCACAGTACATCAGTGATGGTCCACAGTACATAAGGGATGGTCCTCAGTACATCAGTGATGAGCCACAGTACATCAGTGATGATCCACAGTACATCGGGATGGTCCACAGTACATCAGTGATGGTCCATAGTACATCAGTGAAGGTCCATAGTACACCAGTGATGATCCATAGTACACCAGTGATGATCCATAGTACACCAGTGATGGTCCATAGTACATCAGTGATGATCCACAGTACATCAGTGATGATCTATAGCACATCAGTGATGATCCACAGTACATCAGTGATGGTCCATAGAACATCAGTGATGATCCACAGTACATCAGTAATGGTCCACAGTACATCAGTGATGGTCCACAGTACATCAGGGATGGTCCTCAGTACATCAGTGATGATCCACAGTACATCAGTGATGATCCACAGTACATCAGTGATGATCCACAGTACATCAGGGATGGTCCACAGTACATCAGTAATGATCCATAGTACACCAGTGATGGCCCAAAGTACATCAGTGATGGTCCATAGTATACCAGGGATGATCCATAGCACAGCAGTGATGATCCATAGTACACCAGTGATGGCCCATAGTACATCAGTGATGATCCATAGTACACCAGTGATGGCCTATAGTACATCAGTGATGGTCCATAGTACATCAGTGATGATCCATAGTACACCAGTGATGGCCCAAAGTACATCAGTGATGGTCCATAGTATACCAGGGATGATCCATAGTACACCAGTGATGATCCATAGTACACCAGTGATGGCCCATTTTACACCAGTGATGGCCCATAGTACATGAGTGATGATCCACAGTACATCAGTGATGATCTATAGTACATCAGTGATGATCCACAGTACACCAGTGATGATTCACAGTACATCAGGGATGGTCCATAGTACATCAGGGATGGTCCATAGTACATCAGGGATGGACCATCACTGATGTACTGTGGATCATCACTGATGTACTATAGTTCATCAGTGATTTACTATAGGCCATCACTGGTGTACTATGGATCATCACTGATGTACTATGGACCATCCCTGATGTACTGTGGACCATCCCTGATGTACTGTGGATCATCACTGATGTACTGTGGATCATCACTGATGTACTATAGATCATCACTGATGTACTATGGGCCATCACTGATGTACTATGGGCCATCACTGGTGTACTATGGGCCATCACTGGTGTACTATGGGCCATCACTGGTGTACTATGGGCCATCACTGGTGTACTATGGGCCATCACTGGTGTACTATGGGCCATCACTGGTGTACTATGGATCATCACTGATGTACTGTGGATCATCACTGATGTACTGTGGATTATCACTGATGTACTGTGGATTATCCCTGGTGTACTATGGATCATCACTGGTTTACTATGGATCATCACTGATGTACTATGGGCCATCACTGATGTACTATGGATCATCACTGATATACTGTGGACCATCCCTGATGTACTGTGGATCATCACTGATGTACTGTGGATCATCACTGATGTACTGTGGATCATCGCTAATGTACTGTGGATTATCACTGATGTACTATGGGCCATCACTGGTGTACTAAGGGCCATCACTTGTGTACTATGGGCCATCACTGGTGTACTATGGATCATCACTGATGTACTATGGATCATCACTGATGTACTATGGATCATCACTGATGTACTATGGGCCATCACTGGTGTACTGTGGATCATCACTGATGTACTGTGGACCATCCCTGGTGTACTGTGGATCATCACTGATGTACTGTGGATCATCACTGATGTACTGAGGATCATCACTGATGTTCTATAAGCCATCACTGATGTACTATGGATCATTACTGATGTACTATGGATCATCACTGATGTACTATGGATAATCACTGATGTACTATGGATCATCACTGATGTACTATGAGCCATCACTGATGTACTATGGATCATCACTGATGTACTGTGGACCATCCCTGATGTACTGTGGATCATCACTGATGTACTGTGGATCATCACTGATGTACCGTGGATCATCACTGATGTACTGAGGATCATCACTGATGTACTGTGGTTCATCACTGATGTACTATGGGCCATCACAGGTGTAGTATGGATCATCACTGGTGTACTATGAATCATCACTGATGTACTATAGATCATCACTGATGTACTATGGATCATCACTGATGTACTATAGATCATCACTGATGTACTATGGATCATCACTGATGTACTGTGGATCATCCCTGGTGTACTATGGATCATCACTGGTGTACTATGGATCATCACTGGTGTACTATGGATCATCACTGATGTACTGATGTACTATGGGCCATCACTGATGTACTGTGGATCATCACTGATGTACTATGGATCATCACTGATGTACTATGGATCATCACTGGTGTACTATGGATCATCACTGGTGTACTATGGATCATCACTGATGTACTGTGGATCATCAATGATGTACTGTGGATCATCACTGATGTACTGAGGATCATCACTGATGTACTGAGGATCATCACTGATGTACTGAGGATCATCACTGATGTAATATGGATCATCACTGATGTACTATAGATCATCGCCGATGTACTATGGATCATCACTGATGTACTATGGATCATCACTGATGTACTATAGATCATCACTGATGTACTATGGGCCATCACTGGTGTACTATGGATCATCACTGATGTACTGTGGACCATCACTGGTGTACTATGGATCATCACTGATGTATTATGGATCATCACTGATGTACTTTGAGCCATCACTGATGTACTATGGATCATCACTGATGTACTATGGATCATCACTGATGTACTATGGATCATCACTGATGTACTATGGATCATCACTGATGTACTGTGGACCATCCCTGATGTACTGTGGATCATCACTGATGTACTGTGGATCATCACTGATGTACCGTGGATCATCACTGATGTACTGAGGATCATCACCGATGTACTGAGGATCATCACTGATGTACTATGGGCCATCACAGGTGTACTATGGATCATCACTGGTGTACTATGGATCATCACTGATGTACTATGGACCATCCCTGATGTACTGTGGATCATCACTGATGTACTGTGGATCATCACTGATGTACTGTGGATCATCACTGGTGTACTATAGATCATCACTGATGTACTATGGGCCATCCCTGATGTACTGAGGATTATCACTGATGTACTATGGACCATCCCTGATGTACTATAGACCATCCCTGATGTACTGTGGATTATCACTGATGTACCGTGTATCATCACTGATGTACTATGGATCATCACTGATGTACTGTGGATCATCACTGATTTACTGTGGATCATTACTGATGTACTGTGGATCATCACTGATGTACTGAGGATCATCACTGATGTACTATGGATCATCACTGATGTACTGTGGATCATCACTGATGTACTGTGGATCATCACTGATGTACTTTGAATCATCACTGATGTGCTGAGGATCATCACTAATGTACTATAGATCATCACTGATGTACTATGGGCCATCACTGGTGTACTATGGATCATCACTGATGTACTATGGATCATCACTGATGTACTATGAGCCATCGCTGATGTACTATGGGCCATCACTGATGTACTGTGGATCATCACTGGTGCACTATGGATCATCACTGATGTACTATGGATCATCACTGATGTACTATGAGCCATCGCTGATGTACTATGGGCCATCACTGATGTACTGTGGATCATCACTGGTTTACTATGGATCATCACTGATGTACTATGGATCATCACTGATGTACTATGGATCATCACTGATGTACTGTGGATCATCACTGGTGTACTATAGATCATCACTGATGTACTATGGGTCATCACTGATGTACTGTGGATCATCACTGATGTACTGTGGATCATCACTGATGTACTATGGACCATCCCTGATGTACTGTGGATTATCACTGATGTACCGTGGATCATCACTGATGTACTGAGGATCATCACTGATGTAGTGTGGATCATCACTGATGTACTGTGGATCATTACTGATGTACTGTGGATCATCACTGATGTACTGAGGATCATCACTGATGTACTATGGATCATCACTGATGTACTATGGATCATCACTGATGTACTGTGGATCATCACTGATGTACTATAGATCATCACTGATGTACTATGGATCATCACTGATGTACTATGGATCATCACTGATGTACTATGAACCATCTCTGATGTACTATGGATCATCACTGATGTACTATGGATCATCACTGATGTACTATGGATCATCACTGATGTACTATGAGCCATCACTGATGTACTATGGATCATCACTGATGTACTATGGATCATCACTGATGTACTATGAGCCATCTCTGATGTACTATGAGCCATCTCTGATGTACTATGGATCATCACTGATGTACTATGGATCAACACTGATGTACTATGGATCATCACTGATGTACTATGGATCATCACTGATGTACTATGAGCCATCTCTGATGTACTATGGATCATCACTGATGTACTATGGATCAACACTGATGTACTATGGATCATCACTGATGTACTATGGATCATCACTGATGTACTATGAGCCATCACTGATGTACTATGGATCATCACTGATGTACTGTGGACCATCACTGGTGTACTATGGATCATCACCAATGTACTATGGATCATCACTGATGTACTATGGATCATCACTGATGTACTGTGGATCATCACTGATGTACTGTGGATCATCACTGATGTACTGTGGATCATCACTGACGTACTGTGGATCATCACTGACGTACTGTGGATCATCACTGATGTACTATGGGCCATCACTGGTGTACTATGGATCATCACTGATGTACTATGGATCATCACTGATGTATTATGGATCATCACTGATGTACTTTGAGCCATCACTGATGTACTATGGATCATCACTGATGTACTATGGATCATCACTGATGTACTATGAGCCATCACTGATGTACTATGGATCATCACTGATGTACTATGAATCATCACTGATGTACTGTGGACCATCCCTGATGTACTGTGGATCATCACTGATGTACTGTGGATCATCACTGATGTACCGTGGATCATCACTGATGTACTGAGGATCATCACCGATGTACTGAGGATCATCACTGATGTACTATGGGCCATCACAGGTGTACTATGGATCATCACTGGTGTACTATGGATCATCACTGATGTACTATGGACCATCCCTGATGTACTGTGGATCATCACTGATGTACTGTGGATCATCACTGGTGTACTATAGATCATCACTGATGTACTATGGGCCATCCCTGATGTACTGAGGATCATCACTGATGTACTATGGACCATCCCTGATGTACTATAGACCATCCCTGATGTACTGTGGATTATCACTGATGTACCGTGGATCATCACTGATGTACTGAGGATCATCACTGATGTACTGTGGATCATCACTGATTTACTGTGGATCATTACTGATGTACTGTGGATCATCACTGATGTACTGAAGATCATCACTGATGTACTATGGATCATCACTGATGTACTATGGGCCATCACTGGTGTACTATGGATCATCACTGATGTACTATGGATCATCACTGATGTACTATGAGCCATCGCTGATGTACTATGGGCCATCACTGATGTACTGTGGATCATCACTGGTGTACTATGGATCATCACTGATGTACTATGGATCATCACTGATGTACTATGGATCATCACTGATGTACTGTGGATCATCACTGGTGTACTATAGATCATCACTGATGTACTATGGATCATCACTGATGTACTGTGGATCATCACTGATGTACTATGGACCATCCCTGATGTACTGTGGATTATCACTGATGTACCGTGGATCATCACTGATGTACTGAGGATCATCACTGATGTACTGTGGATCATCACTGATGTACTGTGGATCATTACTGATGTACTGTGGATCATCACTGATGTACTGAGGATCATCACTGATGTACTATAGATCATCACTGATGTACTATGGATCATCACTGATGTACTATGGATCATCACTGATGTACTATGAACCATCTCTGATGTACTATGGATCATCACTGATGTACTATGGATCATCACTGATGTACTATGGATCATCACTGATGTACTATGGATCATCACTGATGTACTATGAGCCATCACTGATGTACTATGGATCATCACTGATGTACTATGGATCATCACTGATGTACTATGAGCCATCACTGATGTACTATGGATCATCACTGATGTACTATGGATCATCACTGATGTACTATGAGCCATCACTGATGTACTATGGATCATCACTGATGTACTATGGATCATCACTGATGTACTATGGATCATCACTGATGTACTATGAGCCATCACTGATGTACTATGGATCATCACTGATGTACTATGGATCATCACTGATGTACTATGAGCCATCTCTGATGTACTATGGATCATCACTGATGTACTATGGATCAACACTGATGTACAATGGATCATCACTGATGTACTATGGATCATCACTGATGTACTATGGATCATCACTGATGTACTATGAGCCATCACTGATGTACTATGGATCATCACTGATGTACTGTGGACCATCACTGGTGTACTATGGATCATCACCAATGTACTATGGATCATCACTGATGTACTATGGATCATCACTGATGTACTGTGGATCATCACTGATGTACTGTGGATCATCACTGATGTACTGTGGATCATCACTGACGTACTCTGGATCATCACTGACATACTGTGGATCATCACTGATGTACTATGGGCCATCACTGGTGTACTATGGATCATCACTGATGTACTATGGATCATCACTGATGTATTATGGATCATCACTGATGTACTTTGAGCCATCACTGATGTACTATGGATCATCACTGATGTACTATGGATCATCACTGATGTACTATGAGCCATCACTGATGTACTATGGATCATCACTGATGTACTATGAATCATCACTGATGTACTGTGGACCATCCCTGATGTACTGTGGATCATCACTGATGTACTGTGGATCATCACTGATGTACCATGGATCATCACTGATGTACTGAGGATCATCACCGATGTACTGAGGATCATCACTGATGTACTATGGGCCATCACAGGTGTACTATGGATCATCACTGGTGTACTATGGATCATCACTGATGTACTATGGACCATCCCTGATGTACTGTGGATCATCACTGATGTACTGTGGATCATCACTGGTGTACTATAGATCATCACTGATGTACTATGGGCCATCCCTGATGTACTGAGGATCATCACTGATGTACTATGGACCATCCCTGATGTACTATAGACCATCCCTGATGTACTGTGGATTATCACTGATGTACCGTGGATCATCACTGATGTACTGAGGATCATCACTGATGTACTGTGGATCATCACTGATTTACTGTGGATCATTACTGATGTACTGTGGATCATCACTGATGTACTGAAGATCATCACTGATGTACTATGGATCATCACTGATGTACTGTGGATCATCACTGATGTACTGTGGATCATCACTGATGTACCGTGGATCATCACTGATGTACTGAGGATCATCACTAATGTACTATAGATCATCACTGATGTACTATGGGCCATCACTGGTGTACTATGGATCATCACTGATGTACTATGGATCATCACTGAAGTACTATGAGCCATCACTGATGTACTATGGGCCATCACTGATGTACTGTGGATCATCACTGGTGTACTATGGATCATCACTGATGTACTATGGATCATCACTGATGTACTATGGATCATCACTGATGCACTGTGGATCATCACTGGTGTACTATAGATCATCACTGATGTACTATAGATCATCACTGATGTACTGTGGATCATCACTGATGTACTGTGGATCATCACTGATGTACTATGGACCATCCCTGATGTACTGTGGATTATCACTGATGTACCGTGGATCATCACTGATGTACTGAGGATCATCACTGATGTACTGTGGATCATCACTGATGTACTGTGGATCATTACTGATGTACTGTGGATCATCACTGATGTACTATGGATCATCACTGATGTACTATGGATCATCACTGGTGTACTATGGATCATCACTGGTGTACTATGGATCATCACTGATGTACTATGGATCATCACTGATGTACTATGAGCCATCACTGATGTACTATGGATCATCACTGATGTACTATGGATCATCACTGATGTACTATGAGCCATCTCTGATGTACTATGAGCCATCTCTGATGTACTATGGATCATCACTGATGTACTATGGATCAACACTGATGTACTATGGATCATCACTGATGTACTATGGATCATCACTGATGTACTATGAGCCATCTCTGATGTACTATGGATCATCACTGATGTACTATGGATCAACACTGATGTACTATGGATCATCACTGATGTACTATGGATCATCACTGATGTACTATGAGCCATCACTGATTTACTATGGATCATCACTGATGTACTGTGGACCATCACTGGTGTACTATGGATCATCACCAATGTACTATGGATCATCACTGATGTACTATGGATCATCACTGATGTACTGTGGATCATCACTGATGTACTGTGGATCATCACTGATGTACTGTGGATCATCACTGACGTACTGTGGATCATCACTGACGTACTGTGGATCATCACTGATGTACTATGGGCCATCACTGGTGTACTATGGATCATCACTGATGTACTATGGATCATCACTGATGTATTATGGATCATCACTGATGTACTTTGAGCCATCACTGATGTACTATGGATCATCACTGATGTACTATGGATCATCACTGATGTACTATGAGCCATCACTGATGTACTATGGATCATCACTGATGTACTATGAATCATCACTGATGTACTGTGGACCATCCCTGATGTACTGTGGATCATCACTGATGTACTGTGGATCATCACTGATGTACCGTGGATCATCACTGATGTACTGAGGATCATCACCGATGTACTGAGGATCATCACTGATGTACTATGGGCCATCACAGGTGTACTATGGATCATCACTGGTGTACTATGGATCATCACTGATGTACTATGGACCATCCCTGATGTACTGTGGATCATCACTGATGTACTGTGGATCATCACTGGTGTACTATAGATCATCACTGATGTACTATGGGCCATCCCTGATGTACTGAGGATCATCACTGATGTACTATGGACCATCCCTGATGTACTATAGACCATCCCTGATGTACTGTGGATTATCACTGATGTACCGTGGATCATCACTGATGTACTGAGGATCATCACTGATGTACTGTGGATCATCACTGATTTACTGTGGATCATTACTGATGTACTGTGGATCATCACTGATGTACTGAAGATCATCACTGATGTACTATGGATCATCACTGATGTACTGTGGATCATCACTGATGTACTGTGGATCATCACTGATGTACCGTGGATCATCACTGATGTACTGAGGATCATCACTAATGTACTATAGATCATCACTGATGTACTATGGGCCATCACTGGTGTACTATGGATCATCACTGATGTACTATGGATCATCACTGAAGTACTATGAGCCATCACTGATGTACTATGGGCCATCACTGATGTACTGTGGATCATCACTGGTGTACTATGGATCATCACTGATGTACTATGGATCATCACTGATGTACTATGGATCATCACTGATGCACTGTGGATCATCACTGGTGTACTATAGATCATCACTGATGTACTATAGATCATCACTGATGTACTGTGGATCATCACTGATGTACTGTGGATCATCACTGGTGTACTATGGATCATCACTGATGTACTATGGACCATCCCTGATGTACTGTGGATCATCACTGATGTACTGTGGATCATCACTGGTGTACTATAGATCATCACTGATGTACTATGGGCCATCCCTGATGTACTGAGGATCATCACTGATGTACTATGGACCATCCCTGATGTACTATAGACCATCCCTGATGTACTGTGGATTATCACTGATGTACCGTGGATCATCACTGATGTACTGAGGATCATCACTGATGTACTGTGGATCATCACTGATTTACTGTGGATCATTACTGATGTACTGTGGATCATCACTGATGTACTGAAGATCATCACTGATGTACTATGGATCATCACTGATGTACTGTGGATCATCACTGATGTACTGTGGATCATCACTGATGTACCGTGGATCATCACTGATGTACTGAGGATCATCACTAATGTACTATAGATCATCACTGATGTACTATGGGCCATCACTGGTGTACTATGGATCATCACTGATGTACTATGGATCATCACTGAAGTACTATGAGCCATCACTGATGTACTATGGGCCATCACTGATGTACTGTGGATCATCACTGGTGTACTATGGATCATCACTGATGTACTATGGATCATCACTGATGTACTATGGATCATCACTGATGCACTGTGGATCATCACTGGTGTACTATAGATCATCACTGATGTACTATAGATCATCACTGATGTACTGTGGATCATCACTGATGTACTGTGGATCATCACTGATGTACTATGGACCATCCCTGATGTACTGTGGATTATCACTGATGTACCGTGGATCATCACTGATGTACTGAGGATCATCACTGATGTACTGTGGATCATCACTGATGTACTGTGGATCATTACTGATGTACTGTGGATCATCACTGATGTACTATGGATCATCACTGATGTACTATGGATCATCACTGGTGTACTATGGATCATCACTGGTGTACTATGGATCATCACTGATGTACTATGGATCATCACTGATGTACTATGAGCCATCACTGATGTACTATGGATCATCACTGATGTACTATGGATCATCACTGATGTACTATGAGCCATCTCTGATGTACTATGAGCCATCTCTGATGTACTATGGATCATCACTGATGTACTATGGATCAACACTGATGTACTATGGATCATCACTGATGTACTATGGATCATCACTGATGTACTATGAGCCATCTCTGATGTACTATGGATCATCACTGATGTACTATGGATCAACACTGATGTACTATGGATCATCACTGATGTACTATGGATCATCACTGATGTACTATGAGCCATCACTGATTTACTATGGATCATCACTGATGTACTGTGGACCATCACTGGTGTACTATGGATCATCACCAATGTACTATGGATCATCACTGATGTACTATGGATCATCACTGATGTACTGTGGATCATCACTGATGTACTGTGGATCATCACTGATGTACTGTGGATCATCACTGACGTACTGTGGATCATCACTGACGTACTGTGGATCATCACTGATGTACTATGGGCCATCACTGGTGTACTATGGATCATCACTGATGTACTATGGATCATCACTGATGTATTATGGATCATCACTGATGTACTTTGAGCCATCACTGATGTACTATGGATCATCACTGATGTACTATGGATCATCACTGATGTACTATGAGCCATCACTGATGTACTATGGATCATCACTGATGTACTATGAATCATCACTGATGTACTGTGGACCATCCCTGATGTACTGTGGATCATCACTGATGTACTGTGGATCATCACTGATGTACCGTGGATCATCACTGATGTACTGAGGATCATCACCGATGTACTGAGGATCATCACTGATGTACTATGGGCCATCACAGGTGTACTATGGATCATCACTGGTGTACTATGGATCATCACTGATGTACTATGGACCATCCCTGATGTACTGTGGATCATCACTGATGTACTGTGGATCATCACTGGTGTACTATAGATCATCACTGATGTACTATGGGCCATCCCTGATGTACTGAGGATCATCACTGATGTACTATGGACCATCCCTGATGTACTATAGACCATCCCTGATGTACTGTGGATTATCACTGATGTACCGTGGATCATCACTGATGTACTGAGGATCATCACTGATGTACTGTGGATCATCACTGATTTACTGTGGATCATTACTGATGTACTGTGGATCATCACTGATGTACTGAAGATCATCACTGATGTACTATGGATCATCACTGATGTACTATGGGCCATCACTGGTGTACTATGGATCATCACTGATGTACTATGGATCATCACTGATGTACTATGAGCCATCGCTGATGTACTATGGGCCATCACTGATGTACTGTGGATCATCACTGGTGTACTATGGATCATCACTGATGTACTATGGATCATCACTGATGTACTATGGATCATCACTGATGTACTGTGGATCATCACTGGTGTACTATAGATCATCACTGATGTACTATGGATCATCACTGATGTACTGTGGATCATCACTGATGTACTATGGACCATCCCTGATGTACTGTGGATTATCACTGATGTACCGTGGATCATCACTGATGTACTGAGGATCATCACTGATGTACTGTGGATCATCACTGATGTACTGTGGATCATTACTGATGTACTGTGGATCATCACTGATGTACTGAGGATCATCACTGATGTACTATAGATCATCACTGATGTACTATGGATCATCACTGATGTACTATGGATCATCACTGATGTACTATGGATCATCGCTGATGTACTATGGATCATCACTGATGTACTATGAGCCACCACTGATGTACTATGGATCATCACTGATGTACTATGGATCATCACTGATGTACTATGAGCCATCACTGATGTACTATGGATCATCACTGATGTACTATGGATCATCACTGATGTACTATGAGCCATCACTGATGTACTATGGATCATCACTGATGTACTATGGATCATCACTGATGTACTATGGATCATCACTGATGTACTATGGATCATCACTGATGTACTATGAGCCATCACTGATGTACTATGGATCATCACTGATGTACTATGGATCATCACTGATGTACTATGAGCCATCTCTGATGTACTATGGATCATCACTGATGTACTATGGATCAACACTGATGTACAATGGATCATCACTGATGTACTATGGATCATCACTGATGTACTATGGGCCATCACTGGTGTACTATGGATCATCACTGATGTACTATGGATCATCACTGAAGTACTATGAGCCATCACTGATGTACTATGGGCCATCACTGATGTACTGTGGATCATCACTGGTGTACTATGGATCATCACTGATGTACTATGGATCATCACTGATGTACTATGGATCATCACTGATGCACTGTGGATCATCACTGGTGTACTATAGATCATCACTGATGTACTATAGATCATCACTGATGTACTGTGGATCATCACTGATGTACTGTGGATCATCACTGATGTACTATGGACCATCCCTGATGTACTGTGGATTATCACTGATGTACCGTGGATCATCACTGATGTACTGAGGATCATCACTGATGTACTGTGGATCATCACTGATGTACTGTGGATCATTACTGATGTACTGTGGATCATCACTGATGTACTATGGATCATCACTGATGTACTATGGATCATCACTGGTGTACTATGGATCATCACTGGTGTACTATGGATCATCACTGATGTACTATGGATCATCACTGATGTACTATGAGCCATCACTGATGTACTATGGATCATCACTGATGTACTATGGATCATCACTGATGTACTATGAGCCATCTCTGATGTACTATGAGCCATCTCTGATGTACTATGGATCATCACTGATGTACTATGGATCAACACTGATGTACTATGGATCATCACTGATGTACTATGGATCATCACTGATGTACTATGAGCCATCTCTGATGTACTATGGATCATCACTGATGTACTATGGATCAACACTGATGTACTATGGATCATCACTGATGTACTATGGATCATCACTGATGTACTATGAGCCATCACTGATTTACTATGGATCATCACTGATGTACTGTGGACCATCACTGGTGTACTATGGATCATCACCAATGTACTATGGATCATCACTGATGTACTATGGATCATCACTGATGTACTGTGGATCATCACTGATGTACTGTGGATCATCACTGATGTACTGTGGATCATCACTGACGTACTGTGGATCATCACTGACGTACTGTGGATCATCACTGATGTACTATGGGCCATCACTGGTGTACTATGGATCATCACTGATGTACTATGGATCATCACTGATGTATTATGGATCATCACTGATGTACTTTGAGCCATCACTGATGTACTATGGATCATCACTGATGTACTATGGATCATCACTGATGTACTATGAGCCATCACTGATGTACTATGGATCATCACTGATGTACTATGAATCATCACTGATGTACTGTGGACCATCCCTGATGTACTGTGGATCATCACTGATGTACTGTGGATCATCACTGATGTACCGTGGATCATCACTGATGTACTGAGGATCATCACCGATGTACTGAGGATCATCACTGATGTACTATGGGCCATCACAGGTGTACTATGGATCATCACTGGTGTACTATGGATCATCACTGATGTACTATGGACCATCCCTGATGTACTGTGGATCATCACTGATGTACTGTGGATCATCACTGGTGTACTATAGATCATCACTGATGTACTATGGGCCATCCCTGATGTACTGAGGATCATCACTGATGTACTATGGACCATCCCTGATGTACTATAGACCATCCCTGATGTACTGTGGATTATCACTGATGTACCGTGGATCATCACTGATGTACTGAGGATCATCACTGATGTACTGTGGATCATCACTGATTTACTGTGGATCATTACTGATGTACTGTGGATCATCACTGATGTACTGAAGATCATCACTGATGTACTATGGATCATCACTGATGTACTATGGGCCATCACTGGTGTACTATGGATCATCACTGATGTACTATGGATCATCACTGATGTACTATGAGCCATCGCTGATGTACTATGGGCCATCACTGATGTACTGTGGATCATCACTGGTGTACTATGGATCATCACTGATGTACTATGGATCATCACTGATGTACTATGGATCATCACTGATGTACTGTGGATCATCACTGGTGTACTATAGATCATCACTGATGTACTATGGATCATCACTGATGTACTGTGGATCATCACTGATGTACTATGGACCATCCCTGATGTACTGTGGATTATCACTGATGTACCGTGGATCATCACTGATGTACTGAGGATCATCACTGATGTACTGTGGATCATCACTGATGTACTGTGGATCATTACTGATGTACTGTGGATCATCACTGATGTACTGAGGATCATCACTGATGTACTATAGATCATCACTGATGTACTATGGATCATCACTGATGTACTATGGATCATCACTGATGTACTATGGATCATCGCTGATGTACTATGGATCATCACTGATGTACTATGAGCCACCACTGATGTACTATGGATCATCACTGATGTACTATGGATCATCACTGATGTACTATGAGCCATCACTGATGTACTATGGATCATCACTGATGTACTATGGATCATCACTGATGTACTATGAGCCATCACTGATGTACTATGGATCATCACTGATGTACTATGGATCATCACTGATGTACTATGGATCATCACTGATGTACTATGGATCATCACTGATGTACTATGAGCCATCACTGATGTACTATGGATCATCACTGATGTACTATGGATCATCACTGATGTACTATGAGCCATCTCTGATGTACTATGGATCATCACTGATGTACTATGGATCAACACTGATGTACAATGGATCATCACTGATGTACTATGGATCATCACTGATGTACTATGGATCATCACTGATGTACTATGAGCCATCACTGATGTACTATGGATCAACACTGATGTACTATGGATCATCACTGATGTACTATGGATCATCACTGATGTACTATGAGCCATCACTGATGTACTATGGATCATCACTGATGTACTATGGATCATCACTGATGTACTATGGATCATCACTGATGTACTATGAGCCATCACTGATGTACTATGGATCATCACTGATGTACTATGGATCATCACTGATGTACTATGAGCCATCTCTGATGTACTATGAGCCATCTCTGATGTACTATGGATCATCACTGATGTACTATGGATCAACACTGATGTACTATGGATCATCACTGATGTACTATGGATCATCACTGATGTACTATGAGCCATCTCTGATGTACTATGGATCATCACTGATGTACTATGGATCAACACTGATGTACTATGGATCATCACTGATGTACTATGGATCATCACTGATGTACTATGAGCCATCACTGATTTACTATGGATCATCACTGATGTACTGTGGACCATCACTGGTGTACTATGGATCATCACCAATGTACTATGGATCATCACTGATGTACTATGGATCATCACTGATGTACTGTGGATCATCACTGATGTACTGTGGATCATCACTGATGTACTGTGGATCATCACTGACGTACTGTGGATCATCACTGACGTACTGTGGATCATCACTGATGTACTATGGGCCATCACTGGTGTACTATGGATCATCACTGATGTACTATGGATCATCACTGATGTATTATGGATCATCACTGATGTACTTTGAGCCATCACTGATGTACTATGGATCATCACTGATGTACTATGGATCATCACTGATGTACTATGAGCCATCACTGATGTACTATGGATCATCACTGATGTACTATGAATCATCACTGATGTACTGTGGACCATCCCTGATGTACTGTGGATCATCACTGATGTACTGTGGATCATCACTGATGTACCGTGGATCATCACTGATGTACTGAGGATCATCACCGATGTACTGAGGATCATCACTGATGTACTATGGGCCATCACAGGTGTACTATGGATCATCACTGGTGTACTATGGATCATCACTGATGTACTATGGACCATCCCTGATGTACTGTGGATCATCACTGATGTACTGTGGATCATCACTGGTGTACTATAGATCATCATTGATGTACTATGGGCCATCCCTGATGTACTGAGGATCATCACTGATGTACTATGGACCATCCCTGATGTACTATAGACCATCCCTGATGTACTGTGGATTATCACTGATGTACCGTGGATCATCACTGATGTACTGAGGATCATCACTGATGTACTGTGGATCATCACTGATTTACTGTGGATCATTACTGATGTACTGTGGATCATCACTGATGTACTGAAGATCATCACTGATGTACTATGGATCATCACTGATGTACTATGGGCCATCACCGGTGTACTATGGATCATCACTGATGTACTATGGATCATCACTGATGTACTATGAGCCATCGCTGATGTACTATGGGCCATCACTGATGTACTGTGGATCATCACTGGTGTACTATGGATCATCACTGATGTACTATGGATCATCACTGATGTACTATGGATCATCACTGATGTACTGTGGATCATCACTGGTGTACTATAGATCATCACTGATGTACTATGGATCATCACTGATGTACTGTGGATCATCACTGATGTACTATGGACCATCCGTGATGTACTGTGGATTATCACTGATGTACCGTGGATCATCACTGATGTACTGAGGATCATCACTGATGTACTGTGGATCATCACTGATGTACTGTGGATCATTACTGATGTACTGTGGATCATCACTGATGTACTGAGGATCATCACTGATGTACTATAGATCATCACTGATGTACTATGGATCATCACTGATGTACTATGGATCATCACTGATGTACTATGGATCATCGCTGATGTACTATGGATCATCACTGATGTACTATGAGCCACCACTGATGTACTATGGATCATCACTGATGTACTATGGATCATCACTGATGTACTATGAGCCATCACTGATGTACTATGGATCATCACTGATGTACTATGGATCATCACTGATGTACTATGAGCCATCACTGATGTACTATGGATCATCACTGATGTACTATGGATCATCACTGATGTACTATGGATCATCACTGATGTACTATGGATCATCACTGATGTACTATGAGCCATCACTGATGTACTATGGATCATCACTGATGTACTATGGATCATCACTGATGTACTATGAGCCATCTCTGATGTACTATGGATCATCACTGATGTACTATGGATCAACACTGATGTACAATGGATCATCACTGATGTACTATGGATCATCACTGATGTACTATGGATCATCACTGATGTACTATGAGCCATCACTGATGTACTATGGATCAACACTGATGTACTATGGATCATCACTGATGTACTATGGATCATCACTGATGTACTATGAGCCATCACTGATGTACTATGGATCATCACTGATGTACTATGGATCATCACTGATGTACTATGGATCATCACTGATGTACTATGAGCCATCACTGATGTACTATGGATCATCACTGATGTACTGTGGACCATCACTGGTGTACTATGGATCATCACCAATGTACTATGGATCATCACTGATGTACTATGGATCATCACTGATGTACTGTGGATCATCACTGATGTACTATGGATCATCACTGATGTACTATGGATCATCACTGGTGTACTATGGATCATCACTGGTGTACTATGGATCATCACTGATGTACTATGGATCATCACTGATGTACTATGAGCCATCACTGATGTTGTATGGATCATCACTGATGTACTATGGATCATCACTGATGTACTATGAGCCATCTCTGATGTACTATGAGCCATCTCTGATGTACTATGGATCATCACTGATGTACTATGGATCAACACTGATGTACTATGGATCATCACTGATGTACTATGGATCATCACTGATGTACTATGAGCCATCTCTGATGTACTATGGATCATCACTGATGTACTATGGATCAACACTGATGTACTATGGATCATCACTGATGTACTATGGATCATCACTGATGTACTATGAGCCATCACTGATGTACTATGGATCATCACTGATGTACTGTGGACCATCACTGGTGTACTATGGATCATCACCAATGTACTATGGATCATCACTGATGTACTATGGATCATCACTGATGTACTGTGGATCATCACTGATGTACTGTGGATCATCACTGATGTACTGTGGATCATCACTGACGTACTGTGGATCATCACTGACGTACTGTGGATCATCACTGATGTACTATGGGCCATCACTGGTGTACTATGGATCATCACTGATGTACTATGGATCATCACTGATGTATTATGGATCATCACTGATGTACTTTGAGCCATCACTGATGTACTATGGATCATCACTGATGTACTATGGATCATCACTGATGTACTATGAACCATCACTGATGTACTATGGATCATCACTGATGTACTATGAATCATCACTGATGTACTGTGGATCATCACTGATGTACTGTGGATCATCACTGGTGTACTATAGATCATCACTGATGTACTATGGGCCATCTCTGATGTACTGAGGATCATCACTGATGTACTATGGACCATCCCTGATGTACTATAGACCATCCCTGATGTACTGTGGATTATCACTGATGTACCGTGGATCATCACTGATGTACTGAGGATCATCACTGATGTACTGTGGATCATCACTGATTTACTGTGGATCATTACTGATGTACTGTGGATCATCACTGATGTACTGAAGATCATCACTGATGTACTATGGATCATCACTGATGTACTGTGGATCATCACTGATGTACTGTGGATCATCACTGATGTACCGTGGATCATCACTGATGTACTGAGGATCATCACTAATGTACTATAGATCATCACTGATGTACTATGGGCCATCACTGGTGTACTATGGATCATCACTGATGTACTATGGATCATCACTGAAGTACTATGAGCCATCGCTGATGTACTATGGGCCATCACTGATGTACTGTGGATCATCACTGGTGTACTATGGATCATCACTGATGTACTATGGATCATCACTGATGTACTATGGATCATCACTGATGTACTGTGGATCATCACTGGTGTACTATAGATCATCACTGATGTACTATGGATCATCACTGATGTACTGTGGATCATCACTGATGTACTGTGGATCATCACTGATGTACTATGGACCATCCCTGATGTACTGTGGATTATCACTGATGTACCGTGGATCATCACTGATGTACTGAGGATCATCACTGATGTACTGTGGATCATCACTGATGTACTGTGGATCATTACTGATGTACTGTGGATCATCACTGATGTACTATGGATCATCACTGATGTACTATGGATCATCACTCATGTACTATGGATCATCACTGGTGTACTATGGATCATCACTGGTGTACTATGGATCATCACTGATGTACTATGGACCATCACTGATGTACTATGAGCCATCACTGATGTTCTATGGATCATCACTGATGTACTATGGATCATCACTGATGTACAATGAGCCATCTCTGATGTACTATGAGCCATCTCTGATGTACTATGGATCATCACTGATGTACTATGGATCAACACTGATGTACTATGGATCATCACTGATGTACTATGGATCATCACTGATGTACTATGAGCCATCTCTGATGTACTATGGATCATCACTGATGTACTATGGATCAACACTGATGTACTATGGATCATCACTGATGTACTATGGATCATCACTGATGTACTATGAGCCATCACTGATGTACTATGGATCATCACTGATGTACTGTGGACCATCACTGGTGTACTATGGATCATCACCAATGTACTATGGATCATCACTGATGTACTATGGATCATCACTGATGTACTGTGGATCATCACTGATGTACTGTGGATCATCACTGATGTACTGTGGATCATCACTGATGTACTGTGGATCATCACTGACGTACTGTGGATCATCACTGATGTACTATGGGCCATCACTGGTGTACTATGGATCATCACTGATGTACTATGGATCATCACTGATGTATTATGGATCATCACTGATGTACTTTGAGCCATCACTGATGTACTATGGATCATCACTGATGTACTATGGATCATCACTGATGTACTATGAACCATCACTGATGTACTATGGATCATCACTGATGTACTATGAATCATCACTGATGTACCGTGGATCATCACTGATGTACTGAGGATCATCACTGATGTACTGTGGATCATCACTGATGTACTGTGGATCATTACTGATGTACTGTGGATCATCACTGATGTACTGAGGATCATCACTGATGTACTATGGATCATCACTGATGTACTATGGATCATCACTGATGTACTATGAATCATCACTGGTGTACTATGGATCATCACTGGTGTACTATGGATCATCACTGATGTACTGTGGATCATCACTGATGTACTATAGATCATCACTGATGTACTATGGATCATCACTGATGTACTATGGATCATCACTGATGTACTATGAGCCATCTCTGATGTACTATGGATCATCACTGATGTACTATGGATCATCACTGATGTACTATGAGCCATCACTGATGTACTATGGATCATCACTGATGTACTATGGATCATCACTGATGTACTATGAGCCATCTCTGATGTACTATGAGCCATCTCTGATGTACTATGGATCATCACTGATGTACTATGGATCAACACTGATGTACTATGGATCATCACTGATGTACTATGGATCATCACTGATGTACTATGAGCCATCACTGATGTACTATGGATCATCACTGATGTACTGTGGATCATCACTGATGTACCGTGGATCATCACTGATGTACCGTGTATCATCACTGATGTACTGAGGATCATCACTGATGTACTGTGGATCATCACTGATGTACTATGGGCCATCACGGGTGTACTATGGATCATCACTGGTGTACTATGGTTCATCACTGATGTACTATGGACCATCCCTGATGTACTATGGACCATCCCTGATGTACTATGGACCATCCCTGATGTACTATGGACCATCCCTGATGTACTGAGGATCATCACTGATGTACTATAGATCATCACTGATGTACTATGGGCCATCACTGGTGTACTATGGATCATCACTGATGTACTATGAGCCATCGCTGATGTACTGTGGATCATCACTGGTGTACTATGGATCATCACTGATGTACTATGGATCATCACTGGTGTACTATGGATCATCACTGATGTACTGTGGACAATCCCTGATGTACTGTGGATCATTACTGATGTACTGAGGATCATCACTGATGTACTGTGGATCATCACTGATGTACTATAGATCATCACTAATGTACTGTGGATCATCACTGATGTACTGTGGATCATCACTGATGTACTGAGGATCATCACTGATGTACTGTGGATCATCACTGATGTACTATGGACCATCCCTGATGTACTATGGACCATCCCTGATGTACTATGGATCATTACTGATGTACTATGGGCCATCACTGATGTACTATGGATCATCACTGATGTACTATGGGCCATCACTGATGTACTATGGATCATCACTGATATACTGTGGACTATCCCTGATGTACTGTGGATCATCGCCGATGTACTATGGATCATCACTGATGTACTATGGATCATCACTGATGTACTATTGATCATCACTGATGTACTATAGATCATCACTGATGTACAATGGGCCATCACTGGTGTACTATGGATCACCACTGATGTACTGTGGACCATCACTGGTGTACTATGGATCATCACTGATGTATTATGGATCGTCACTGATGTACTTTGAGCCATCACTGATGTACTATGGATCATCACTGATGTACTATGGATCATCACTGATATACTGTGAACTATCCCTGATGTACTGTGGATCATCACTGATGTACTATGGATCATCGCCGATGTACTATGGATCATCACTGATGTACTATGGATCATCACTGATGTACTATGGATCATCACTGATGTACTATAGATCATCACTGATGTACTATGGGCCATCACTGGTGTACTATGGATCATCACTGATGTACTGTGGACCATCACTGGTGTACTATGGATCATCACTGATGTATTATGGATCATCACTGATGTACTTTGAGCCATCACTGATGTACTATGGATCATCACTGATGTACTGTGGACCATCCCTGATGTACTGTGGATCATCACTGATGTACTGAGGATCATCACCGATGTACTGAGGATCATCACTGATGTACTATAGGCCATCACAGGTGTACTATGGATCATCACTGGTGTACCATGGATCATCACTGATGTACTATGGACCACCCCTGATGTACTGTGGATCATCACTGATGTACTGTGGATCATCACTGATGTACTGTGGATCATCACTGGTGTACTATAGATCATCACTGATGTACTATGGGCCATCCCTGATGTACTGAGGATCATCACTGATGTACTATGGACCATCCCTGATGTACTATAGACCATCCCTGATGTACTGTGGATTATCACTGATGTACCGTGGATCATCACTGATGTACTGAGGATCATCACTGATGTACTGTGGATCATCACTGATTTACTGTGGATCATTACTGATGTACTGTGGATCATCACTGATGTACTGAGGATCATCACTGATGTACTATGGATCATCACTGATGTACTGTGGATCATCACTGATGTACCGTGAATCATCACTGATGTACTGAGGATCATCACTAATGTACTATAGATCATCACTGATGTACTATGGGCCATCACTGGTGTACTATGGATCATCACTGATGTACTATGAGCCATCGCTGATGTACTGTGGATCATCACTGGTGTACTATGGATCATCACTGATGTACTATGGATCATCACTGGTGTACTATGGATCATCACTGATGTACTGTGGACAATCCCTGATGTACTGTGGATCATTACTGATGTACTGAGGATCATCACTGATGTACTGTGGATCATCACTGATGTACTATAGATCATCACTAATGTACTGTGGATCATCACTGATGTACTGTGGATCATCATTGATGTACTGAGGATCATCACTGATGTACTGTGGATCATCACTGATGTACTATGGACCATCCCTGATGTACTATGGACCATCCCTGATGTACTATGGATCATTACTGATGTACTATGGGCCATCACTGATGTACTATGGATCATCACTGATGTACTATGGGCCATCACTGATGTACTATGGATCATCACTGATATACTGTGGACTATCCCTGATGTACTGTGGATCATCGCCGATGTACTATGGATCATCACTGATGTACTATGGATCATCACTGATGTACTATTGATCATCACTGATGTACTATAGATCATCACTGATGTACAATGGGCCATCACTGGTGTACTATGGATCACCACTGATGTACTGTGGACCATCACTGGTGTACTATGGATCATCACTGATGTATTATGGATCGTCACTGATGTACTTTGAGCCATCACTGATGTACTATGGATCATCACTGATGTACTATGGATCATCACTGATATACTGTGGACTATCCCTGATGTACTGTGGATCATCACTGATGTACTATGGATCATCGCCGATGTACTATGGATCATCACTGATGTACTATGGATCATCACTGATGTACTATAGATCATCACTGATGTACTATAGATCATCACTGATGTACTATGGGCCATCACTGGTGTACTATGGATCATCACTGATGTACTGTGGACCATCACTGGTGTACTATGGATCATCACTGATGTATTATGGATCATCACTGATGTACTTTGAGCCATCACTGATGTACTATGGATCATCACTGATGTACTGTGGACCATCCCTGATGTACTGTGGATCATCACTGATGTACTGAGGATCATCACCGATGTACTGAGGATCATCACTGATGTACTATAGGCCATCACAGGTGTACTATGGATCATCACTGGTGTACCATGGATCATCACTGATGTACTATGGACCACCCCTGATGTACTGTGGATCATCACTGATGTACTGTGGATCATCACTGATGTACTGTGGATCATCACTGGTGTACTATAGATCATCACTGATGTACTATGGGCCATCCCTGATGTACTGAGGATCATCACTGATGTACTATGGACCATCCCTGATGTACTATAGACCATCCCTGATGTACTGTGGATTATCACTGATGTACCGTGGATCATCACTGATGTACTGAGGATCATCACTGATGTACTGTGGATCATCACTGATTTACTGTGGATCATTACTGATGTACTGTGGATCATCACTGATGTACTGAGGATCATCACTGATGTACTATGGATCATCACTGATGTACTGTGGATCATCACTGATGTACCGTGAATCATCACTGATGTACTGAGGATCATCACTAATGTACTATAGATCATCACTGATGTACTATGGGCCATCACTGGTGTACTATGGATCATCACTGATGTACTATGGATCTCACTGATGTACTATGAGCCATCGCTGATGTACTATGGGTCATCACTGATGTACTATGGATCATCACTGATGTACTATGGATCATCACTGATGTACTGTGGATCATCACTGGTGTACTATAGATCATCACTGATGTACTATGGATCATCACTGATGTACTGTGGATCATCACTGATGTACTGTGGATCATCACTGATGTACTATGGACCATCCCTGATGTATTGTGGATTATCACTGATGTACCGTGGATCATCACTGATGTACTGAGGATCATCACTGATGTACTGTGGATCATCACTGATGTACTGAGGATCATCACTGATGTACTGTGGATCATCACTGATGTACTGTGGATTATCACTGATGTATTATGGATCATCACTGATGTACTTTGAGCCATCACTGATGTACTATGGATCATCACTGATGTACTATGGATCATCACTGATGTACTATGAGCCATCACTGATGTACTATGGATCATCACTGGTGTACTATGGATCATCACTGATGTACTGTGGACCATCCCTGATGTACTGTGGATCATCACTGATGTACTGTGGATCATCACTGATGTACCGTGGATCATCACTGATGTACTGAGGATCATCACCGATGTACTGAGGATCATCACTGATGTACTATGGGCCATCACAGGTGTACTATGGATCATCACTGGTGTACTATGGATCATCACTGATGTACTATGGACCATCCCTGATGTACTATGGATCATCACTGATGTACTGTGGATCATCACTGATGTACTGTGGATCATCACTGGTGTACTATAGATCATCACTGATGTACTCTGGGCCATCCCTGATGTACTGAGGATCATCACTGATTTACTATGGACCATCCCTGATGTACTATAGACCATCCCTGATGTACTGTGGATTATCACTGATGTACCGTGGATCATCACTGATGTACTGAGGATCATCACTGATGTACTGTGGATCATCACTGATTTACTGTGGATCATTACTGATGTACTGTGGATCATCACTGATGTACTGAGGATCATCACTGATGTACTATGGATCATCACTGATGTACTGTGGATCATCACTGATGTACCGTGAATCATCACTGATGTACTGAGGATCATCACTAATGTACTATAGATCATCACTGATGTACTATGGGCCATCACTGGTGTACTATGGATCATCACTGATGTACTATGAGCCATCGCTGATGTACTGTGGATCATCACTGGTGTACTATGGATCATCACTGATGTACTATGGATCATCACTGGTGTACTATGGATCATCACTGATGTACTGTGGACAATCCCTGATGTACTGTGGATCATTACTGATGTACTGAGGATCATCACTGATGTACTGTGGATCATCACTGATGTACTATAGATCATCACTAATGTACTGTGGATCATCACTGATGTACTGTGGATCATCACTGATGTACTGAGGATCATCACTGATGTACTGTGGATCATCACTGATGTACTATGGACCATCCCTGATGTACTATGGACCATCCCTGATGTACTATGGATCATTACTGATGTACTATGGGCCATCACTGATGTACTATGGATCATCACTGATGTACTATGGGCCATCACTGATGTACTATGGATCATCACTGATATACTGTGGACTATCCCTGATGTACTGTGGATCATCGCCGATGTACTATGGATCATCACTGATGTACTATGGATCATCACTGATGTACTATTGATCATCACTGATGTACTATAGATCATCACTGATGTACAATGGGCCATCACTGGTGTACTATGGATCACCACTGATGTACTGTGGACCATCACTGGTGTACTATGGATCATCACTGATGTATTATGGATCGTCACTGATGTACTTTGAGCCATCACTGATGTACTATGGATCATCACTGATGTACTATGGATCATCACTGATATACTGTGGACTATCCCTGATGTACTGTGGATCATCACTGATGTACTATGGATCATCGCCGATGTACTATGGATCATCACTGATGTACTATGGATCATCACTGATGTACTATGGATCATCACTGATGTACTATAGATCATCACTGATGTACTATGGGCCATCACTGGTGTACTATGGATCATCACTGATGTACTGTGGACCATCACTGGTGTACTATGGATCATCACTGATGTATTATGGATCATCACTGATGTACTTTGAGCCATCACTGATGTACTATGGATCATCACTGATGTACTGTGGACCATCCCTGATGTACTGTGGATCATCACTGATGTACTGAGGATCATCACCGATGTACTGAGGATCATCACTGATGTACTATAGGCCATCACAGGTGTACTATGGATCATCACTGGTGTACCATGGATCATCACTGATGTACTATGGACCACCCCTGATGTACTGTGGATCATCACTGATGTACTGTGGATCATCACTGATGTACTGTGGATCATCACTGGTGTACTATAGATCATCACTGATGTACTATGGGCCATCCCTGATGTACTGAGGATCATCACTGATGTACTATGGACCATCCCTGATGTACTATAGACCATCCCTGATGTACTGTGGATTATCACTGATGTACCGTGGATCATCACTGATGTACTGAGGATCATCACTGATGTACTGTGGATCATCACTGATTTACTGTGGATCATTACTGATGTACTGTGGATCATCACTGATGTACTGAGGATCATCACTGATGTACTATGGATCATCACTGATGTACTGTGGATCATCACTGATGTACTGAGGATCATCACTAATGTACTATAGATCATCACTGATGTACTATGGGCCATCACTGGTGTACTATGGATCATCACTGATGTACTATGGATCTCACTGATGTACTATGAGCCATCGCTGATGTACTATGGGTCATCACTGATGTACTATGGATCATCACTGATGTACTATGGATCATCACTGATGTACTGTGGATCATCACTGGTGTACTATAGATCATCACTGATGTACTATGGATCATCACTGATGTACTGTGGATCATCACTGATGTACTGTGGATCATCACTGATGTACTATGGACCATCCCTGATGTATTGTGGATTATCACTGATGTACCGTGGATCATCACTGATGTACTGAGGATCATCACTGATGTACTGTGGATCATCACTGATGTACTGAGGATCATCACTGATGTACTGTGGATCATCACTGATGTACTGTGGATTATCACTGATGTATTATGGATCATCACTGATGTACTTTGAGCCATCACTGATGTACTATGGATCATCACTGATGTACTATGGATCATCACTGATGTACTATGAGCCATCACTGATGTACTATGGATCATCACTGGTGTACTATGGATCATCACTGATGTACTGTGGACCATCCCTGATGTACTGTGGATCATCACTGATGTACTGTGGATCATCACTGATGTACCGTGGATCATCACTGATGTACTGAGGATCATCACCGATGTACTGAGGATCATCACTGATGTACTATGGGCCATCACAGGTGTACTATGGATCATCACTGGTGTACTATGGATCATCACTGATGTACTATGGACCATCCCTGATGTACTATGGATCATCACTGATGTACTGTGGATCATCACTGATGTACTGTGTGTCATCACTGGTGTACTATAGATCATCACTGATGTACTCTGGGCCATCCCTGATGTACTGAGGATCATCACTGATTTACTATGGACCATCCCTGATGTACTATAGACCATCCCTGATGTACTGTGGATTATCACTGATGTACCGTGGATCATCACTGATGTACTGAGGATCATCACTGATGTACTGTGGATCATCACTGATTTACTGTGGATCATTATTGATGTACTGTGGATCATCACTGATGTACTGAGGATCATCGCCAATGTACTATGGATCATCACTGATGTACTATGGATCATCACTGATGTACTATGGATCATCACTGATGTACTATAGATCATCACTGATGTACTATGGGCCATCACTGGTGTACTATGGATCATCACTGATGTACTGTGGACCATCACTGGTGTACTATGGATCATCACTGATGTATTATGGATCATCACTGATGTACTTTGAGCCATCACTGATGTACTATGGATCATCACTGATGTACTCTGGACCATCCCTGATGTACTGTGGATCATCACTGATGTACTGAGGATCATCACCGATGTACTGAGGATCATCACTGATGTACTATGGGCCATCACAGGTGTACTATGGATCATCACTGGTGTACTATGTATCATCACTGATGTACTATGGACCATCCCTGATGTACTGTGGATCATCACTGATGTACTGTGGATCATCACTGATGTACTGTGGATCATCACTGGTGTACTATAGATCATCACTGATGTACTATGGGCCATCCCTTATGTACTGAGGATCATCACTGATGTACTATGGACCATCCCTGATGTACTATAGACCATCCCTGATGTACTGTGGATTATCACTGATGTACCGTGGATCATCACTGATGTACTGAGGATCATCACTGATGTACTGTGGATCATCACTGATTTACTGTGGATCATTACTGATGTACTGTGGATCATCACTGATGTACTGAGGATCATCACTGATGTACTATGGATCATCACTGATGTACTGTGGATCATCACTGATGTACCGTGAATCATCACTGATGTACTGAGGATCATCACTAATGTACTATAGATCATCACTGATGTACTATGGGCCATCACTGGTGTACTATGGATCATCACTGATGTACTATTGATCTCACTGATGTACTATGAGCCATCGCTGATGTACTATGGGTCATCACTGATGTACTATGGATCATCACTGATGTACTATGGATCATCACTGATGTACTGTGGATCATCACTGGTGTACTATAGATCATCACTGATGTACTATGGATCATCACTGATGTACTGTGGATCATCACTGATGTACTGTGGATCATCACTGATGTACTATGGACCATCCCTGATGTATTGTGGATTATCACTGATGTACCGTGGATCATCACTGATGTACTGAGGATCATCACTGATGTACTGTGGATCATCACTGATGTACTGAGGATCATCACTGATGTACTGTGGATCATCACTGATGTACTGTGGATTATCACTGATGTATTATGGATCATCACTGATGTACTTTGAGCCATCACTGATGTACTATGGATCATCACTGATGTACTATGGATCATCACTGATGTACTATGAGCCATCACTGATGTACTATGGATCATCACTGATGTACTATGGATCATCACTGATGTACTGTGGACCATCCCTGATGTACTGTGGATCATCACTGATGTACTGTGGATCATCACTGATGTACCGTGGATCATCACTGATGTACTGAGGGTCATCACCGATGTACTGAGGATCATCACTGATGTACTATGGGCCATCACAGGTGTACTATGGATCATCACTGGTGTACTATGGATCATCACTGATGTACTATGGACCATCCCTGATGTACTGTGGATCATCACTGATGTACTGTGGATCATCACTGATGTACTGTGGATCATCACTGGTGTACTATAGATCATCACTGATGTACTATGGGCCATCCCTGATGTACTGAGGATCATCACTGATTTACTATGGACCATCCCTGATGTACTATAGACCATCCCTGATGTACTGTGGATTATCACTGATGTACCGTGGATCATCACTGATGTACTGAGGATCATCACTGATGTACTGTGGATCATCACTGATTTACTGTGGATCATTATTGATGTACTGTGGATCATCACTGATGTACTGTGGATCATCACTGATGTACTTTGAATCATCACTGATGTACTGAGGATCATCACTAATGTACTATAGATCATCACTGATGTACTATGGGCCATCACTGGTGTACTATGGATCATCACTGATGTACTATGGATCATCACTGATGTACTATGAGCCATCGCTGATGTACTATGGGCCATCACTGATGTACTGTGGATCATCACTGGTGTACTATGGATCATCACTGATGTACTATGGATCATCACTGATGTACTATGAGCCATCGCTGATGTACTATGGGCCATCACTGATATACTGTGGATCATCACTGGTGTACTATGGATCATCACTGATGTACTATGGATCATCACTGATGTACTGTGGATCATCACTGGTGTACTATAGATCATCACTGATGTACTATGGATCATCACTGATGTACTGTGGATCATCACTGATGTACTATGGACCATCCCTGATGTACTGTGGATTATCACTGATGTACCGTGGATTATCACTGATGTACTGTGGATCATCACTGATGTACTGTGGATCATTACTGATGTACTGTGGATCATCACTGATGTACTGAGGATCATCACTGATGTACTATGGATCATGACTGATGTACAATGGATCATCACTGATGTACTATGGATCATCACTGGTGTACTATGGATCATCACTGATGTACTGTGGATCATCACTGATGTACTATATATCATCACTGATGTACTATGGATCATCACAGATGTACTATGGATCATCACTGATGTACTATGAACCATCTCTGATGTACTATGGATCATCACTGATGTACTATGGATCATCACTGATGTACTATGGATCATCACTGATGTACTATGGATCATCACTGATGTACTATGAGCCATCACTGATGTACTATGGATCATCACTGATGTACTATGGATCATCACTGATGTACTATGAGCCATCACTGATGTACTATGGATCATCACTGATGTACTATGGATCATCACTGATGTACTATGAGCCATCACTGATGTACTATGGATCATCACTGATGTACTATGGATCATCACTGATGTACTATGGATCATCACTGATGTACTATGGATCATCACTGATGTACTATGGATCATCACTGATGTACTATGGATCAACACTGATGTACTATGGATCATCACTGATGTACTATGGATCATCACTGATGTACTATGAGCCATCACTGATGTACTATGGATCATCACTGATGTACTGTGGACCATCACTGGTGTACTATGGATCATCACCAATGTACTATGGATCATCACTGATGTACTATGGATCATCACTGATGTACTATGGATCATCACTGATGTACTATGGGCCATCACTGATGTACTATGGGCCATCACTGGTGTACTATGGATCATCACTGATGTACTATGGATCATCACTGATGTATTATGGATCATCACTGATGTACTTTGAGCCATCACTGATGTACTATGGGTCATCACTGATGTACTATGGATCATCACTGATGTACTATGAGCCATCACTGATGTACTATGGATCATCACTGATGTACTATGAATCATCACTGATGTACTGTGGACCATCCCTGATGTACTGTGGATCATCACTGATGTACTGTGGATCATCACTGATGTACCGTGGATCATCACTGATGTACTGAGGATCATCACCGATGTACTGAGGATCATCACTGATGTACTATGGGCCATCACAGGTGTACTATGGATCATCACTGGTGTACTATGGATCATCACTAATGTACTATGGACCATCCCTGATGTACTGTGGATCATCACTGATGTACTGTGGATCATAACTGGTGTACTATAGATCATCACTGTTGTACTATGGGCTATCCCTGATGTACTGAGGATCATCACTGATGTACTATGGACCATCCCTGATGTACTATAGACCATCCCTGATGTACTGTGGATTATCACTGATGTACCGTGGATCATCACTGATGTACTGAGGATCATCACTGATGTACTGTGGATCATCACTGATTTACTGTGGATCATTACTGATGTACTGTGGATCATCACTGATGTACTGAGGATCATCACTGATGTACTATGGATCATCACTGATGTACTGTGGATCATCACTGATGTACTGTGGATCATCACTGATGTACCGTGGATCATCACTGATGTACTGAGGATCATCACTGATGTACTGTGGATCATCACTGATTTACTGTGGATCAATACTGATGTACTGTGGATCATCACTGATGTACTGAGGATCATCACTGATGTACTATGGATCATCACTAATGTATTATAGATCATCACTGATGTACTATGGGCCATCACTGATGTACTATGAGCCATCACTGATGTACTATGGATCATCACTGATGTACTATGGATCATCACTGATGTACTGTGGATCATCACTGGTGTACTATAGATCATCACTGATGTACTATGGATCATCACTGATGTACTGTGGATCATCACTGATGTACTATGGACCATCCCTGATGTACTGTGGATTATCACTGATGTACCGTGGATCATCACTGATGTACTGAGGATCATCACTAATGTACTGTGGATCATCACTGATGTACTGTGGATCATTACTGATGTACTGTGGATCATCACTGATGTACTGAGGATCATCACTGATGTACTATGGATCATCACTGATGTACTATGGATCATCACTGGTGTACTATGGATCATCACTGGTGTACTATGGATCATCACTGATGTACTGTGGATCATCACTGATGTACTGAGGATCATCACTGATGTACTATGGATCATCACTGATGTACTGTGGATCATCACTGATGTACTGTGGATCATCACTGATGTACTTTGAATCATCACTGATGTACTGAGGATCATCACTAATGTACTATAGATCATCACTGATGTACTATGGGCCATCACTGGTGTACTATGGATCATCACTGATGTACTATGGATCATCACTGATGTACTATGAGCCATCGCTGATGTACTATGGGCCATCACTGATGTACTGTGGATCATCACTGGTGTACTATGGATCATCACTGATGTACTATGGATCATCACTGATGTACTATGAGCCATCGCTGATGTACTATGGGCCATCACTGATGTACTGTGGATCATCACTGGTGTACTATGGATCATCACTGATGTACTATGGATCATCACTGATGTACTATGGATCATCACTGATGTACTGTGGATCATCATTGGTGTACTATAGATCATCACTGATGTACTATGGATCATCACTGATGTACTGTGGATCATCACTGATGTACTGTGGATCATCACTGATGTACTATGGACCATCCCTGATGTACTGTGGATTATCACTGATGTACCGTGGATCATCACTGATGTACTGAGGATCATCACTGATGTACTGTGGATCATCACTGATGTACTGTGGATCATTACTGATGTACTGTGGATCATCACTGATGTACTGAGGATCATCACTGATGTACTATGGATCATCACTGATGTATTATGGATCATCACTGATGTACTATGGATCATCACTGATGTACTATGGATCATCACTGATGTACTATGAGCCATCACTGATGTACTATGGATCATCACTGATGTACTATGGATCATCACTGATGTACTATGAGCCATCACTGATGTACTATGGATCATCACTGATGTACTATGGATCATCACTGATGTACTATGGATCATCACTGATGTACTATGGATCATCACTGATGTACTATGGGCCATCACTGATGTACTATGGATCATCACTGATGTACTATGGATCATCACTAATGTACTATGAGCCATCTCTGATGTACTATGGATCATCACTGATGTACTATGGATCAACACTGATGTACTATGGATCATCACTGATGTACTATGGATCATCACTGATGTACTATGAGCCATCACTGATGTACTATGGATCATCACTGATGTACTGTGGACCATCACTGGTGTACTATGGATCATCATCAATGTACTATGGATCATCACCGATGTACTATGGATCATCACTGATGTACTATGGATCATCACTGATGTACTGTGGATCATCACTGATGTACTGTGGATCATCACTGACGTACTGTGGATCATCACTGACGTACTGTGGATCATCACTGACATACTGTGGATCATCACTGATGTACTATGGGCCATCACTGGTGTACTATGGATCATCACTGATGTACTATGGATCATCACTGATGTATTATGGATCATCACTGATGTACTTTGAGCCATCACTGATGTACTATGGATCATCACTGATGTACTATGGATCATCACTGATGTACTATGAGCCATCACTGATGTACTATGGATCATCACTGATGTACTATGAATCATCACTGATGTACTGTGGACCATCCCTGATGTACTGTGGATCATCACTGATGTACTGTGGATCATCACTGATGTACCGTGGATCATCACTGATGTACTGAGGATCATCACCGATGTACTGAGGATCATCACTGATGTACTATGGGCCATCACAGGTGTACTATGGATCATCACTGGTGTACTATGGATCATCACTGATGTACTATGGACCATCCCTGATGTACTGTGGATCATCACTGATGTACTGTGGATCATCACTGGTGTACTATAGATCATCACTGATGTACTATGGGCTATCCCTGATGTACTGAGGATCATCACTGATGTACTATGGACCATCCCTGATGTACTATAGACCATCCCTGATGCACTGTGGATTATCACTGATGTACCGTGGATCATCACTGATGTACTGAGGATCATCACTGATGTACTGTGGATCATCACTGATTTACTGTGGATCATTACTAATGTACTGTGGATCATCACTGATGTACTGAGGATCATCACTGATGTGCTATGGATCATCACTGATGTACTGTGGATCATCACTGATGTACTGTGGATCATCACTGATGTACCGTGGATCATCACTGATGTACTGAGGATCATCACTGATGTACTGTGGATCATCACTGATTTACTGTGGATCATTACTGATGTACTGTGGATCATCACTGATGTACTGAGGATCATCACTGATGTACTATGGATCATCACTAATGTACTATAGATCATCACTGATGTACTATGGGCCATCACTGGTGTACTATGGATCATCACTGATGTACTATGGATCATCACTGATGTACTATGAGCCATCGCTGATGTACTATGGGCCATCACTGATGTACTGTGGATCATCACTGGTGTACTATGGATCATCACTGATGTACTATGGATCATCACTGATGTACTGTGGATCATCACTGGTGTACTATAGATCATCACTGATGTACTATGGATCATCACTGATGTACTGTGGATCATTACTGATCTACTGTGGATCATCACTGATGTACTATGGACCATCCCTGATGTACTGTGGATTATCACTGATGTACCGTGGATCATCACTGATGTACTGAGGATCATCACTGATGTACTGTGGATCATCACTGATGTACTATGGATCATTACTGATGTACTGTGGATCATCACTGATGTACTGAGGATCATCACTGATGTACTATGGATCATCACTGATGTACTATGGATCATCACTGATGTACTATGGATCATCACTGGTGTACTATGGATCATCACTGGTGTACTGTGGATCATCACTGATGTACTGTGGATCATCACTGATGTACTATAGATCATCACTGATGTACTATGGATCATCACTAAAGTACTATGGATCATCACTGATGTACTATGAGCCATCTCTGATGTACTATGGATCATCACTGATGTACTATGGATCATCACTGATGTACTATGGATCATCACTGATGTACTATGAGCCATCACTGATGTACTATGGATCATCACTGATGTACTATGGATCATCACTGATGTACTATGAGCCATCTCTGATGTACTATGGATCATCACTGATGTACTATGGATCAACACTGATGTACTATGGATCATCACTGATGTACTATGGATCATCACTGATGTACTATGAGCCATCACTGATGTACTATGGATCATCACTGATGTACTGTGGATCATCACTGATGTACCGTGGATCATCACTGATGTACCGTGGATCATCACTGATGTACTGAGGATCATCACTGATGTACTGTGGATCATCACTGATGTACTATGGGCCATCACGGGTGTACTATGGATCATCACTGGTGTACTATGGATCATCACTGATGTACTATGGACCATCCCTGATGTACTATGGACCATCCCTGATGTACTATGGACCATCCCTGATGTACTGAGGATCATCACTGATGTACTATAGATCATCACTGATGTACTATGGGCCATCACTGGTGTACTATGGATCATCACTGATGTACTATGGATCATCACTGATGTACTATGGATCATCACTGGTGTACTATGGATTGAGCCATCGCTGATGTACTGTGGATCATCACTGGTGTACTATGGATCATCACTGATGTACTATGGATCATCACTGATGTACTATGGATCATCACTGGTGTATTATGGATCATCGCTGGTGTACTATGGATCATCACTGATGTACTGTGGACAATCCCTGATGTACTGTGGATCATCACTGATGTACTGAGGATCATCACGGATGTACTGTGGATCATCACTGATGTACTATAGATCACCACTAATGTACTGTGGATCATCACTGATGTACTGTGGATCATCACTGATGTACTGAGGATCATCACTGATGTACTGTGGATCATCACTGATGTACTATGGACCATCCCTGATGTACTATGGACCATCCCTGATGTACTATGGATCATCACTGATGTACTATGGGCCATCACTGATGTACTATGGATCATCACTGATGTACTATGGGCCATCACTGATGTACTATGGATCATCACTGATATACTGTGGACTATCCCTGATGTACTGTGGATCATCACTGATGTACTATGGATTATCACTGATGTACTATGAGCCATCACTGATGTACTATGGATCATCACTGATGTACTATGGATCATCACTGATGTACTATGAGCCATCTCTGATGTACTATGGATCATCACTGATGTACTATGGATCAACACTGATGTACTATGGATCATCACTGATGTACTATGGATCATCACTGATGTACTATGAGCCATCACTGATGTACTATGGATCATCACTGATGTACTATGGATCATCACTGATGTACTATGGATCATCACTGATGTACTATGGATCATCACTGATGTACTATGGATCATCACTGATGTACTATGAGCCATCACTGATGTACTATGGATCATCACTGATGTACTATGGATCATCACTGATGTACTATGAGCCATCTCTGATGTACTATGGATCATCACTGATGTACTATGGATCAACACTGATGTACTATGGATCATCACTGATGTACTATGGATCATCACTGATGTACTATGAGCCATCACTGATGTACTATGGATCATCACTGATGTACTGTGGACCATCACTGGTGTACTATGGATCATCACCAATGTACTATGGATCATCACTGATGTACTATGGATCATCACTGATGTACTATGGATCATCACTGATGTACTGTGGATCATCACTGATGTACTGTGGATCATCACTGACGTACTGTGGATCATCACTGACGTACTGTGGATCATCACTGATGTACTGTGGATCATCACTGATGTAATATGGGCCATCACTGGTGTACTATGGATCATCACTGATGTACTATGGATCATCACTGATGTATTATGGATCATCACTGATGTACTTTGAGCCATCACTGATGTACTATGGATCATCACTGATGTACTATGGATCATCGCTGATGTACTATGAGCCATCACTGATGTACTATGGATCATCACTGATGTACTATGAATCATCACTGATGTACTGTGGACCATCCCTGATGTACTGTGGATCATCACTGATGTACTGTGGATCATCACTGATGTACTGTGGATCATCACTGATGTACTGAGGATCATCACCGATGTACTGAGGATCATCACTGATGTACTATGGGCCATCACAGGTGTACTATGGATCATCACTGGTGTACTATGGATCATCACTGATGTACTATGGACCATCCCTGGTGTACTGTGGATCATCACTGATGTACTGTGGATCATCACTGGTGTACTATAGATCATCACTGATGTACTATGGGCTATCCCTGATGTACTGAGGATCATCACTGATGTACTATGGACCATCCCTGATGTACTATAGACCATCCCTGATGTACTGTGGATTATCACTGATGTACCGTGGATCATCACTGATGTACTGTGGATCATCACTGATGTACTATGGATCATCACTGATGTACTATGAGCCATCTCTGATGTACTATGGATCATCACTGATGTACTATGGATCAACACTGATGTACTATGGATCATCACTGATGTACTATGGATCATCACTGATGTACTATGAGCCATCACTGATGTACTATGGATCATCACTGATGTACTGTGGATCATCACTGATGTACCGTGGATCATCACTGATGTACCGTGGATCATCACTGATGTACTGAGGATCATCCCTGATGTACTGTGGATCATCACTGATGTACTATGGGCCATCGTGGGTGTACTATAGATCATCACTGGTGTACTATGGATCATCACTGATGTACTATGGACCATCCCTGATGTACTATGGACCATCCCTGATGTACTATGGACCATCCCTGATGTACTGAGGATCATCACTGATGTACTATAGATCATCACTGATGTACTATGGGCCATCACTGGTGTACTATGGATCATCACTGATGTACTATGAGCCATCGCTGATGTACTGTGGATCATCACTGGTGTACTATGGATCATCACTGATGTACTATGGATCATCACTGATGTACTATGGATCATCACTGGTGTACTATGGATTGAGCCATCGCTGATGTACTGTGGATCATCACTGGTGTACTATGGATCATCACTGATGTATTATGGATCATCGCTGGTGTACTATGGATCATCACTGATGTACTGTGGACAATCCCTGATGTACTGTGGATCATCACTGATGTACTGAGGATCATCACTGATGTACTGTGGATCATCACTGATGTACTATAGATCATCACTAATGTACTGTGGATCATCACTGATGTACTGTGGATCATCACTGATGTACTGAGGATCATCACTGATGTACTGTGGATCATCACTGATGTACTATGGACCATCCCTGATGTACTATGGACCATCCCTGATGTACTATGGATCATCACTGATGTACTATGGGCCATCACTGATGTACTATGGATCATCACTGATGTACTATGGGCCATCACTGATGTACTATGGATCATCACTGATATACTGCGGACTATCCCTGATGTACTGTGGATCATCACTGATGTACTATGGATCATCACTGATGTACTATGAGCCATCACTGATGTACTATGGATCATCACTGATGTACTATGGATCATCACTGATGTACTATGAGCCATCACTGATGTACTATGGATCATCACTGATGTACTATGGATCATCACTGATGTACTATGGATCATCACTGATGTACTATGAGCCATCACTGATGTACTATGGATCATCACTGATGCACTATGGATCATCACTGATGTACTATGAGCCATCTCTGATGTACTATGGCTCATCACTGATGTACTATGGATCAACACTGATGTACTATGGATCATCACTGATGTACTATGGATCATCACTGATGTACTATGAGCCATCGCTGATGTACTATGGGCCATCACTGATGTACTGTGGATCATCACTGGTGTACCGTGGATCATCACTGATGTACTGAGGATCATCACTGATGTACTGTGGATCATCACTGATGTACTATGGATCATTACTGATGTACTGTGGATCATCACTGATGTACTGAGGATCATCACTGATGTACTATGGATCATCACTGATGTACTATGGATCATCACTGATGTACTATGGATCATCACTGGTGTACTATGGATCATCACTGGTGTACTGTGGATCATCACTGATGTACTGTGGATCATCACTGATGTACTATAGATCATCACTGATGTACTATGGATCATCACTAAAGTACTATGGATCATCACTGATGTACTATGAGCCATCTCTGATGTACTATGGATCATCACTGATGTACTATGGATCATCACTGATGTACTATGGATCATCACTGATGTACTATGAGCCATCACTGATGTACTATGGATCATCACTGATGTACTATGGATCATCACTAATGTACTATAGATCATCACTGATGTACTATGGGCCATCACTGGTGTACTATGGATCATCACTGATGTACTATGGATCATCACTGATGTACTATGAGCCATCGCTGATGTACTATGGGCCATCACTGATGTACTGTGGATCATCACTGGTGTACTATGGATCATCACTGATGTACTATGGATCATCACTGATGTACTGTGGATCATCACTGGTGTACTATAGATCATCACTGATGTACTATGGATCATCACTGATGTACTGTGGATCATCACTGATCTACTGTGGATCATCACTGATGTACTATGGACCATCCCTGATGTACTGTGGATTATCACTGATGTACCGTGGATCATCACTGATGTACTGAGGATCATCACTGATGTACTGTGGATCATCACTGATGTACTATGGATCATTACTGATGTACTGTGGATCATCACTGATGTACTGAGGATCATCACTGATGTACTATGGATCATCACTGATGTACTATGGATCATCACTGATGTACTATGGATCATCACTGGTGTACTATGGATCATCACTGGTGTACTGTGGATCATCACTGATGTACTGTGGATCATCACTGATGTACTATAGATCATCACTGATGTACTATGGATCATCACTAAAGTACTATGGATCATCACTGATGTACTATGAGCCATCTCTGATGTACTATGGATCATCACTGATGTACTATGGATCATCACTGATGTACTATGGATCATCACTGATGTACTATGAGCCATCACTGATGTACTATGGATCATCACTGATGTACTATGGATCATCACTGATGTACTATGAGCCATCTCTGATGTACTATGGATCATCACTGATGTACTATGGATCAACACTGATGTACTATGGATCATCACTGATGTACTATGGATCATCACTGATGTACTATGAGCCATCACTGATGTACTATGGATCATCACTGATGTACTGTGGATCATCACTGATGTACCGTGGATCATCACTGATGTACCGTGGATCATCACTGATGTACTGAGGATCATCACTGATGTACTGTGGATCATCACTGATGTACTATGGGCCATCACGGGTGTACTCTGGATCATCACTGGTGTACTATGGATCATCACTGATGTACTATGGACCATCCCTGATGTACTATGGACCATCCCTGATGTACTATGGACCATCCCTGATGTACTGAGGATCATCACTGATGTACTATAGATCATCACTGATGTACTATGGGCCATCACTGGTGTACTATGGATCATCACTGATGTACTATGAGCCATCGCTGATGTACTGTGGATCATCACTGGTGTACTATGGATCATCACTGATGTACTATGGATCATCACTGATGTACTATGGATCATCACTGGTGTACTATGGATTGAGCCATCGCTGATGTACTGTGGATCATCACTGGTGTACTATGGATCATCACTGATGTACTATGGATCATCACTGATGTACTATGGATCATCACTGGTGTATTATGGATCATCGCTGGTGTACTATGGATCATCACTGATGTACTGTGGACAATCCCTGATGTACTGTGGATCATCACTGATGTACTGAGGATCATCACTGATGTACTGTGGATCATCACTGATGTACTATAGATCACCACTAATGTACTGTGGATCATCACTGATGTACTGTGGATCATCACTGATGTACTGAGGATCATCACTGATGTACTGTGGATCATCACTGATGTACTATGGACCATCCCTGATGTACTATGGACCATCCCTGATGTACTATGGATCATCACTGATGTACTATGGGCCATCACTGATGTACTATGGATCATCACTGATGTACTATGGGCCATCACTGATGTACTATGGATCATCACTGATATACTGTGGACTATCCCTGATGTACTGTGGATCATCACTGATGTACTATGGATTATCACTGATGTACTATGAGCCATCACTGATGTACTATGGATCATCACTGATGTACTATGGATCATCACTGATGTACTATGAGCCATCTCTGATGTACTATGGATCATCACTGATGTACTATGGATCAACACTGATGTACTATGGATCATCACTGATGTACTATGGATCATCACTGATGTACTATGAGCCGTCACTGATGTACTATGGATCATCACTGATGTACTATGGATCATCACTGATGTACTATGGATCATCACTGATGTACTATGGATCATCACTGATGTACTCTGGATCATCACTGATGTACTATGAGCCATCACTGATGTACTATGGATCATCACTGATGTACTATGGATCATCACTGATGTACTATGAGCCATCTCTGATGTACTATGGATCATCACTGATGTACTATGGATCAACACTGATGTACTATGGATCATCACTGATGTACTATGGATCATCACTGATGTACTATGAGCCATCACTGATGTACTATGGATCATCACTGATGTACTGTGGACCATCACTGGTGTACTATGGATCATCACCAATGTACTATGGATCATCACTGATGTACTATGGATCATCACTGATGTACTATGGATCATCACTGATGTACTGTGGATCATCACTGATGTACTGTGGATCATCACTGACGTACTGTGGATCATCACTGACGTACTGTGGATCATCACTGATGTACTGTGGATCATCACTGATGTAATATGGGCCATCACTGGTGTCCTATGGATCATCACTGATGTACTATGGATCATCACTGATGTATTATGGATCATCACTGATGTACTTTGAGCCATCACTGATGTACTATGGATCATCACTGATGTACTATGGATCATCGCTGATGTACTATGAGCCATCACTGATGTACTATGGATCATCACTGATGTACTATGAATCATCACTGATGTACTGTGGACCATCCCTGATGTACTGTGGATCATCACTGATGTACTGTGGATCATCACTGATGTACCGTGGATCATCACTGATGTACTGAGGATCATCACCGATGTACTGAGGATCATCACTGATGTACTATGGGCCATCACAGGTGTACTATGGATCATCACTGGTGTACTATGGATCATCACTGATGTACTATGGACCATCCCTGGTGTACTGTGGATCATCACTGATGTACTGTGGATCATCACTGGTGTACTATAGATCATCACTGATGTACTATGGGCTATCCCTGATGTACTGAGGATCATCACTGATGTACTATGGACCATCCCTGATGTACTATAGACCATCCCTGATGTACTGTGGATTATCACTGATGTACCGTGGATCATCACTGATGTACTGTGGATCATCACTGATGTACTATGGATCATCACTGATGTACTATGAGCCATCTCTGATGTACTATGGATCATCACTGATGTACTATGGATCAACACTGATGTACTATGGATCATCACTGATGTACTATGGATCATCACTGATGTACTATGAGCCATCACTGATGTACTATGGATCATCACTGATGTACTGTGGATCATCACTGATGTACCGTGGATCATCACTGATGTACCGTGGATCATCACTGATGTACTGAGGATCATCCCTGATGTACTGTGGATCATCACTGATGTACTATGGGCCATCGTGGGTGTACTATGGATCATCACTGGTGTACTATGGATCATCACTGATGTACTATGGACCATCCCTGATGTACTATGGACCATCCCTGATGTACTATGGACCATCCCTGATGTACTGAGGATCATCACTGATGTACTATAGATCATCACTGATGTACTATGGGCCATCACTGGTGTACTATGGATCATCACTGATGTACTATGAGCCATCGCTGATGTACTGTGGATCATCACTGGTGTACTATGGATCATCACTGATGTACTATGGATCATCACTGATGTACTATGGATCATCACTGGTGTACTATGGATTGAGCCATCGCTGATGTACTGTGGATCATCACTGGTGTACTATGGATCATCACTGATGTACTATGGATCATCACTGATGTACTATGGATCATCACTGGTGTATTATGGATCATCGCTGGTGTACTATGGATCATCACTGATGTACTGTGGACAATCCCTGATGTACTGTGGATCATCACTGATGTACTGAGGATCATCACTGATGTACTGTGGATCATCACTGATGTACTATAGATCATCACTAATGTACTGTGGATCATCACTGATGTACTGTGGATCATCACTGATGTACTGAGGATCATCACTGATGTACTGTGGATCATCACTGATGTACTATGGACCATCCCTGATGTACTATGGACCATCCCTGATGTACTATGGATCATCACTGATGTACTATGGGCCATCACTGATGTACTATGGATCATCACTGATGTACTATGGGCCATCACTGATGTACTATGGATCATCACTGATATACTGCGGACTATCCCTGATGTACTGTGGATCATCACTGATGTACTATGGATCATCACTGATGTACTATGAGCCATCACTGATGTACTATGGATCATCACTGATGTACTATGGATCATCACTGATGTACTATGAGCCATCACTGATGTACTATGGATCATCACTGATGTACTATGGATCATCACTGATGTACTATGGATCATCACTGATGTACTATGAGCCATCACTGATGTACTATGGATCATCACTGATGCACTATGGATCATCACTGATGTACTATGAGCCATCTCTGATGTACTATGGATCATCACTGATGTACTATGGATCAACACTGATGTACTATGGATCATCACTGATGTACTATGGATCATCACTGATGTACTATGAGCCATCACTGATGTACTATGGATCATCACTGATGTACTGTGGACCATCACTGGTGTACTATGGATCATCACCAATGTACTATGGATCATCACTGATGTATAGGGATGGGCCCGGTGCTCGATTCGAACCCATGTTCGAATCGAGCATCGGGCGTTCGCTCGCTCGTCGAGCCCAGAACTATTTGGGCCGTTCGCATCACATTCGTGTGATGCGAGCGGCCCCGCAATGCATTGCGGCCGGCGCGGCCGGCGCAGTGCATTGCTGGCTGATGATTGGCCAAGCATGCACTGTGACCCCGCATGCTTGGCCAATCACAGCGCCCGAAACTCGGAGAGCAATAATTGGCTACAGGCAGGACGCCTGTAGCCAATTACAGCTCAGGGGCTTTAGTACACGCCCCACCATTTAAAAGGCCGCCACGCCATCGGCCCCGGTCACATGAGTTCCGGCTTTAGGAGAGATTAGTCTGCTGATTCTGTCTTTGCTTGATACTGAAAGATTTGCTCTTCTTTGCTAAACCATTGGCTATTTCTTTGCTAAACCATTGCTACCTAAGTCATTGATCGTTCATTGCTGCTGATTGCACAGTTAGTGTGTTATTAGCTGCTGCTGGGGATTAGTCTGGTGCGTGCTTACTGTTAGTACAGTATTGCAGTAGTACCAACCGCAGTGCTGTTAGCACAGCATTGCACCCCAACAGCACCCATAGGACTTCTAGTGTGTTAGTGGCAGCAAACAGAGCTCCTATATTTTCTTCTCAGCAGCACCCATAGGACTTCTAGTGTGTTAGTGGCAGCAAACAGAGCTCCTATATTTTCTTCTCAGCACCACCCATAGGACTTCTAGTGTGTTAGTGGCATCACACAGAGCTCCTATATTTTCTTCTCAGCAGCACCCATAGGACTTCTAGTGTGTTAGTGGCAGCAAACAGAGCTCCTATATTTTCTTCTCAGCAGCACCCATAGGACTTCTAGTGTGTTAGTGGCAGCAAACAGAGCTCCTATATTTTCTTCTCAGCAGCACCCATAGGACTTCTAGTGTGTTAGTGGCAGCAAACAGAGCTCCTATATTTTCTTCTCAGCAGCACCCATAGGACTTCTAGTGTGTTAGTGGCATCACACAGAGCTCCTATATTTTCTTCTCAGCAGCACCCATAGGACTTCTAGTGTGTTAGTGGCAGCAAACAGAGCTCCTATATTTTCTTCTCAGCAGCACCCATAGGACTTCTAGTGTGTTAGTGGCAGCAAACAGAGCTCCTATATTTTCTTCTCAGCAGCACCCATAGGACTTCTAGTGTGTTAGTGGCATCACACAGAGCTCCTATATTTTCTTCTCAGCAGCACCCATAGGACTTCTAGTGTGTTAGTGGCAGCAAACAGAGCTCCTATATTTTCTTCTCAGCAGCACCCATAGGACTTCTAGTGTGTTAGTGGCATCACACAGAGCTCCTATATTTTCTTCTCAGCAGCACCCATAGGACTTCTAGTGTGTTAGTGGCAGCAAACAGAGCTCCTATATTTTCTTCTCAGCAGCACCCATAGGACTTCTAGTGTGTTAGTGGCAGCAAACAGAGCTCCTATATTTTCTTCTCAGCAGCACCCATAGGACTTCTAGTGTGTTAGTGGCAGCAAACAGAGCTCCTATATTTTCTTCTCAGCAGCACCCATAGGACTTCTAGTGTGTTAGTGGCAGCAAACAGAGCTCCTATATTTTCTTCTCAGCAGCACCCATAGGACTTCTAGTGTGTTAGTGGCAGCAAACAGAGCTCCTATATTTTCTTCTCAGCAGCACCCATAGGACTTCTAGTGTGTTAGTGGCAGCAAACAGAGCTCCTATATTTTCTTCTCAGCAGCACCCATAGGACTTCTAGTGTGTTAGTGGCAGCAAACAGAGCTCCTATATTTTCTTCTCAGCAGCACCCATAGGACTTCTAGTGTGTTAGTGGCATCACACAGAGCTCCTATATTTTCTTCTCAGCAGCACCCATAGGACTTCTAGTGTGTTAGTGGCAGCAAACAGAGCTCCTATATTTTCTTCTCAGCAGCACCCATAGGACTTCTAGTGTGTTAGTGGCAGCAAACAGAGCTCCTATATTTTCTTCTCAGCAGCACCCATAGGACTTCTAGTGTGTTAGTGGCATCACACAGAGCTCCTATATTTTCTTCTCAGCAGCACCCATAGGACTTCTAGTGTGTTAGTGGCATCACACAGAGCTCCTATATTTTCTTCTCAGCAGCACCCATAGGACTTCTAGTGTGTTAGTGGCAGCAAACAGAGCTCCTATATTTTCTTCTCAGCAGCACCCATAGGACTTCTAGTGTGTTAGTGGCATCACACAGAGCTCCTATATTTTCTTCTCAGCAGCACCCATAGGACTTCTAGTGTGTTAGTGGCAGCAAACAGAGCTCCTATATTTTCTTCTCAGCAGCACCCATAGGACTTCTAGTGTGTTAGTGGCATCACACAGAGCTCCTATATTTTCTTCTCAGCAGCACCCATAGGACTTCTAGTGTGTTAGTGGCATCACACAGAGCTCCTATATTTTCTTCTCAGCAGCACCCATAGGACTTCTAGTGTGTTAGTGGCATCACACAGAGCTCCTATATTTTCTTCTCAGCAGCACCCATAGGACTTCTAGTGTGTTAGTGGCAGCAAACAGAGCTCCTATATTTTCTTCTCAGCAGCACCCATAGGACTTCTAGTGTGTTAGTGGCAGCAAACAGAGCTCCTATATTTTCTTGTCAGCAGCACACATAGTACCTATAGTGTGTTAGTGTCAGCACCCATAGGACCTACAGTGTGTTGTGAGCACACATAGGAGTTCTATTTTTTATACTATATACACTACCGACTACAATGGCTGGAAGACCGCCAAGGAGAGGCAGAGCGTGCCGAGGCAAGAACACAGGGCAGGCAGGCTCTGTTTATAGAGACAACAGTGCTGGCCGTGGACGTGGTCGTGCATCGTCATCAGCACGTGGCCATGGGACACGCTTGTCTTTGTTTTCGGCAGCTGGACATGTGGAGCCGCATCATGCCGAAGGCTTGGTAGAATGGATGACCAAGCCCTCCTCATCCTCCTCATCCTCTCTCACCCAGGCTCAGGGTACTGGCAGAGCAGCTGCCAACGCGTACTCAATGGCATCATCAGCCACCCCTTCCCTAGACCCACCATGTCCTCCTGAGGAGTCCCCCGAACTGTTTGAGCACAGTGTTGGGTACATGCTCCAGGAGGATGCCCAACGATTCGAAGGCTCGGATGATGATACCCAGCTTGAGGAAGTCAGTAGTGTGCGCGCAGAGAGAGGGGATGCTGAAGGACAGCAATCTGGCAGTAGTGTTCCACCAGCTGCAGCTTACTGCCAGGTTTGCTCTAGTGGTGAAGAGGGAGGGGATGATGAGGTCACTGACTCCACGTGGGTGCCTGAAGGGAGAGAGGAGGAGGAGGAGGAGGATGCAGCGTCACATGTCCAACGAGGCAGGATGCCCCCTGGAGGCCAGCTAGAGGCCAGCACAGCAACTGTACCACACCGCAGAGCTCCGCCTGTGCAGGGCGCTGCCTCTGCACATTATCACAAAAGTTCTTTGATGTGGGCCTTTTTTGAGACGAGTGCATCAGATCGCACCACTGCTATTTGCAATATTTGTCTCAAGCGTATCTCGCGTGGCCAAAACATCAGCCGCTTGGGCACCACAAGCATGAGCAGACATATGTCGACCTGCCATGCAGCTCGTTGGCAAGCACACATAAAAGACCCACACCAAAGAACAAAGCGGACCTCTCCTTGCTCCTCATCAGCTGGGATCTCCATCCCCACTATATCTTCAGTCCTCTCTGAAAGCTGCTCTGAGAGGACTGAAGGTGTAGAATTAGGTGTGTCACAACCAAGTACTTGCAGTACACCGACGTCCGATTGTAGCAGGCAAATTTCCCTGCCCCAGCTGCTGGACCATCGAAAGAAGTATACTCCCAGCCATCCACATGCCCAGCGGTTGAATGCTAGCTTGGCTAAATTGCTAGCACTTCAACTGCTGCCTTTTCAGTTGATAGACTCGGCCCCCTTCCGTGAGTTTGTTCAATGTGCGGTTCCTCAGTGGCAGGTTCCCAAACGCCACTTTTTCTCACGGAAGGCGATTCCGTCTCTCTACTGGCATGTGGAAGGCAATGTCCATGCCTCGCTGGACAGGGCGGTCAGCGGTAAGGTGCATATTACCGCTGACTCATGGTCCAGCAGGCATGGACAGGGACGTTATCTTTCTTTCACGGCCCATTGGGTCACTCTATTGGCAGCTGGGAGGGATGCAGGACAAGGTGCAGTAGTGTTGGAGGTTGTTCCGCCACCACGCCTCCAAAATGCTACTACTGGTTGTGACACACCTCTCTCCTCCACCCCCTCCTCTTCTTCTTCCTCCATGTCCTCTTCGAGTGCTCTGTCCTCGGAACCAGCGGTGCTCCGTAGGCGTACAAGGGGCTACGCGAGTACGCAGGCAAAAAGATGCCATGCCGTGCTTGCGCTGGTGTGTTTGGGGGACAGGAGCCACACTGGGCCAGAGGTTCTGGCAGCTCTGCAGGGGCAGGCCGAGAGGTGGTTGACGCCACGCCAGCTTAAGCCAGGAATGGTCGTTTCTGATAATGGCACCAACCTCCTCTCCGCCCTGCGACAGGGGCAGCTCACCCATGTGCCCTGTATGGCTCACGTCCTCAACCTGGTGGTGCAGCGGTTCTTGGGCAGGTTCCCAGGCTTACAGGATGTCCTGAGGCAGGCCAGGAAAGTCTGTGTGCATTTCCGCCGATCTTATAATGCCAGTGCTCGGCTGACTGAGCTGCAAAAGGAGCTGAACCTGCCCAAGAACCGCCTAATATGTGACATGCCCACCAGGTGGAACTCAACGTTGGCCATGCTGCAGCGACTGCACACGCAGCAGAGGGCCATCAATGAGTACCTTTGCGACTACGGCACCAGGACAGGGTCAGGGGAGCTTGGCTTTTTTTCCCCACGCCAGTGGAGCATGATCAGGGATGCATGCACTGTCCTCTCACCATTTGAGGAGGCCACGAGGATGGTGAGCAGTGACAGTGCATGCATCAGTGACACTGTACCTCTTGTCCACCTGTTGGAGCATACGCTGCGTGGGATAATGGACAGGGCACTTGAGGCAGAACAGAGGCAGGAAGAGGAGGACTTCCTTGTCTCTCAAGGCCCCCTTTATCCAGACAATGTTCCTTCTGTCCCACCCATCACACAGGAAGAGGAGGAGGAGGAGGAGGAGGAGGAGGATTGTGTGAGCATGGAGGTGGAGCCTGGCACTCAGCATCAGCAGCAGCAGTCTTTTAGGGATGATGTACAGTCCCAACAAACCAGTGGACTTGTACGTGGCTGGGAGGAGGTGGCTGGCGATCATGTCATCCTCAGTGACCCAGAAGACTCCGGACCGAATGCCTCAGCTAACCTACGCTGCATGGCCTCCCTGATCCTGCAAAGCCTGCGGAAGGATCCTCGTGTTCTTCGGATCAAGGAGAGTGACCATTACTGGCTGGCCACTCTCCTTGATCCACGGTACAAGGGTAAGGTTGCGGACCTTATCTTGCCGTCGCAGAGGGAGCAGAGGATGAGACATCTCAGGGAGGCCTTGCAGAAAGGTCTGTGCAACGCGTTCCCAGAAACTGGGAGGTTACAAACTCCTGGTCCTGGACGACGAGTTGCTGAGGCTTCGGTCAGTAGCAGAAGGAGCGGTGGGGAAGGTGGACGTCTGACCGATGCGTTCAGACAATTTTTTAGTCCGCAGCCCCAAGGTATGATCGGTTCCAGCAACCATCGCCAGCGTCTGATATACATGGTGCAGGAATACCTAGGGGCAAGGTCAGACTTGGACACCTTTCCCACCGAAAATCCTCTGGCTTACTGGGTCCTGAGGATGGATCACTGGCCAGAGCTTGCACAGTATGCAATTGAGCTACTGGCCTGTCCTGCATCCAGCGTTCTTTCCGAACGCACATTCAGTGCTGCTGGAGGATTTGTCACCGATCATAGGGTGCGCCTGTCCACCGACTCGGTTGATCGACTGACCTTCATAAAAATGAATCAGTCTTGGATCACCACCAGCTACCAGACACCTGAAGCGGATATAACGGAATAATTTATAATGTCACATCCCTTCAAGACTGCCTATGCTGATGCTGAGTGACTGTCCTGTTATGTTCACTGACTATCCTCTTCCTCCTCCTCAATGATCCATGCCACCACACCAGTGCCTAAGGCACAATTTTTCAGCCCCTGTATAACAGGGGCGTGTAATTACAATTTTTTAAAAAGATGCTTCGCAACAGGTGTGACTGCTGTGCTCAGAGTACAGTATCTGTGAGGGGTTGCAGTGTTGTGGCACCAGCACCAGTGCCTAAGGCACAATTTTTCAGCCCCTGTTGGGGCGTGTAATTACAATTTTTAGGCAATGCTTTGCAACAGGTCTCATTGCTGTGCTCAGAGTACAGTATCTGTGAGGGGTTGCAGTGTTGTGGCACCAGCACCAGTGCCTAAGGCACAATTTTTCAGCCCCTGTATAACAGGGGCGTGTAATTACAATTTTTTAAAAAGATGCTTCGCAACAGGTGTGACTGCTGTGCTCCAAGTACAGTATCTGTGAGGGGTTGCAGTGTTGTGGCACCAGCACCAATGCCTAAGGCACAATTTTTCAGCCCCTGTTTAACAGGGGCGTGTAATTACAAATCTTGATCTAATAGTTCACAGCAGGGCCCATTCCTGCGCCCACCAAGAGTAACTATGAGGGCCTACAGTCTTGTGGCAACACCGTCCACCACCACCACCACCACCAAAGGCCCAATTTTTCTGCCCTGTTCAACAGGTGCATGCAATTACAAATCTTGATCTAATAACTCACAGCAGGGCCCATTCCTGCACCCACCAAGAGTAACTGTGAGGGCTTACAGTCTTGTGGCAACACCGTCCACCACCACCACCACCACCACCAAAGGCCCAATTTTTCTGCCCGGTTCAACAGGTGCATGCAAGTACAAATCTTGATCTATTAACTCACAGCAGGGCCCATTCCTGTGCCCACCAGTCTTGTGGCTACACCAACATCTAATAGGGCAAATTTCTGCAGAGTATATACGGCAGGCCCCTACTTTCAAACATCCAACTTACAAACGACTCCTACTTGCAAACGGCAAGAGAAAACAGGAAGTGAGAGGAAATCTACCCCTAGGAAGGAAAATTCTATCCTGTTAGATTTAATTTGGGAAAAAGGTATCTCCTCTCTACTGATGCTTTATCACCAATCCTTGTTTCAATTAAAACCCCACTTTTCCAAAAACATTTGTCATTGGGACGGAAAGTGAGGTGACATGTTCTGAACAGATGTGCAAAGACAGCAAATGTTACAGGGGTGATAACCCCTCCCTATGTTCTCCAAAAAGCTTAAAAATTGATTTTTTTGGGATGTAGCTACACTTCATAATGTACCTGTTCAGATTCTACTTAAGAACAAACCTACAGTCCATGTCTTGTTTGCACCACCTATATACTGCTGTTCAGAGTATATAGGGTTGTAGGTATAGGGTTTTATTTTGGGTGCGGGGTCCCCCTTAGTATCCATACAAGACCCAAAGGGGCTGGGGTGGGGGGGGGGGTGATGGGGTAGCCATGCCATTTTTCTCAAGGATTTTCAGCCATATGGCGGCCAGGACAAGACATGACATTAAAGCCGCAAGTGGTTTTAAATGGCTTCTTTTTTTCCTTTACAAATGTCATTTTGTGCAAGGACAGTTCTAAACACGGGAAACACATGCCACTTCACAGGCATACTTTAGACACCCCCCAGGTACCATATTTAAAGGAAAATTTCACTTTTTTTTTCACTTTATGCATCATTAAAATGACTGCTCCCGAAAAAACTTTAGTTTTTAAAATTTCTTTTTGCATTGATATATGTCCCCTGGGGCAGGACCCGGGTCCCCAAACCTGTTTTATGACATTAACATGCATATTGGCCGTTGTAATTAGCAATTTTGATTTCGAACGTTCGCGTCCATTATAACGAATAGGGTTCGAAAATTTGCGCGAACTTTCGGTCCGTTCGAAGGTTCTGGTGCGAACCGAACCCGGGGGTGTTCGGCTCATCCCTACTGATGTACTATGGATCATCACTGATGTACTATGGATCATCACTGATGTACTGTGGATCATCACTGATGTACTGTGGATCCTCACTGACGTACTGTGGATCATCACTGACGTACTGTGGATCATCACTGACGTACTGTGGCTCATCACTGATGTAATATGGGCCATCACTGGTGTACTATGGATCATCACTGATGTACTATGGATCATCACTGATGTATTATGGATCATCACTGATGTACTTTGAGCCATCACTGATGTACTATGGATCATCACTGATGTACTATGGATCATCACTGATGTACTATGAGCCATCACTGATGTACTATGGATCATCACTGATGTACTATGAATCATCACTGATGTACTGTGGACCATCCCTGATGTACTGTGGATCATCACTGATGTACTGTGGATCATCACTGATGTACCGTGGATCATCACTGATGTACTGAGGATCATCACCGATGTACTGAGGATCATCACTGATGTACTATGGGCCATCACAGGTGTACTATGGATCATCACTGATGTACTATGGACCATCCCTGGTGTACTGTGGATCATCACTGATGTACTGTGGATCATCACTGGTGTACTATAGATCATCACTGATGTACTATGGGCTATCCCTGATGTACTGAGGATCATCACTGATGTACTATGGACCATCCCTGATGTACTATAGACCATCCCTGATGTACTGTGGATTATCACTGATGTACCGTGGATCATCACTGATGTACTGAGGATCATCACTGATGTACTGTGGATCATCACTGATGTACTATGGATCATCACTGATGTACTATGAGCCATCTCTGATGTACTATGGATCATCACTGATGTACTGTGGATCATCACTGATGTACCGTGGATCATCACTGATGTACTGAGGATCATCACCGATGTACTGAGGATCATCACTGATGTACTATGGGCCATCACAGGTGTACTATGGATCATCACTGGTGTACTATGGATCATCACTGATGTACTATGGACCATCCCTGGTGTACTGTGGATCATCACTGATGTACTGTGGATCATCACTTGTGTACTATAGATCATCACTGATGTACTATGGGCTATCCCTGATGTACTGAGGATCATCACTGATGTACTATGGATCATCCCTGATGTACTATAGACCATCCCTGATGTACTGTGGATTATCACTGATGTACCGTGGATCATCACTGATGTACTGAGGATCATCACTGATGTACTGTGGATCATCACTGATGTACTATGGATTATCACTGATGTACTATGAGCCATCTCTGATGTACTATGGATCATCACTGATGTACTATGGATCAACACTGATGTACTATGGATCATCACTGATGTACTATGGATCATCACTGATGTACTATGAGCCATCACTGATGTACTATGGATCATCACTGATGTACTGTGGATCATCACTGATGTACCGTGGATCATCACTGATGTACCGTGGATCATCACTGATGTACTGAGGATCATCACTGATGTACTGTGGATCATCACTGATGTACTATGGGCCATCACGGGTGTACTATGGATCATCACTGGTGTACTATGGATCATCACTGATGTACTATGGACCATCCCTGATGTACTATGGACCATCCCTGATGTACTATGGACCATCCCTGATGTACTGAGGATCATCACTGATGTACTATAGATCATCACTGATGTACTATGGGCCATCACTGGTGTACTATGGATCATCACTGATGTACTATGAGCCATCGCTGATGTACTGTGGATCATCACTGGTGTACTATGGATCATCACTGATGTACTATGGATCATCACTGATGTACTATGGATCATCACTGGTGTACTATGGATTGAGCCATCGCTGATGTACTGTGGATCATCACTGGTGTACTATGGATCATCACTGATGTACTATGGATCATCACTGATGTACTATGGATCATCACTGGTGTATTATGGATCATCGCTGGTGTACTATGGATCATCACTGATGTACTGTGGACAATCCCTGATGTACTGTGGATCATCACTGATGTACTGAGGATCATCACTGATGTACTGTGGATCATCACTGATGTACTATAGATCATCACTAATGTACTGTGGATCATCACTGATGTACTGTGGATCATCACTGATGTACTGAGGATCATCACTGATGTACTGTGGATCATCACTGATGTACTATGGACCATCCCTGATGTACTATGGACCATCCCTGATGTACTATGGATCATCACTGATGTACTATGGGCCATCACTGATGTACTATGGATCATCACTGATGTACTATGGGCCATCACTGATGTACTATGGATCATCACTGATATACTGTGGACTATCCCTGATGTACTGTGGATCATCACTGATGTACTATGGATCATCACTGATGTACTATGAGCCATCACTGATGTACTATGGATCATCACTGATGTACTATGGATCATCACTGATGTACTATGAGCCATCACTGATGTACTATGGATCATCACTGATGTTCTATGGATCATCACTGATGTACTATGGATCATCACTGATGTACTATGAGCCATCACTGATGTACTATGGATCATCACTGATGTACTATGGATCATCACTGATGTACTATGAGCCATCTCTGATGTACTATGGATCATCACTGATGTACTATGGATCATCACTGATGTACTATGGATCATCACTGACGTACTGTGGATCATCACTGACGTACTGTGGCTCATCACTGATGTAATATGGGCCATCACTGGTGTACTATGGATCATCACTGATGTACTATGGATCATCACTGATGTACTGTGGATCATCACTGATGTACTGTGGATCCTCACTGACGTACTGTGGATCATCACTGATGTACTGTGGATCATCACTGACGTACTGTGGCTCATCACTGATGTAATATGGGCCATCACTGGTGTACTATGGATCATCACTGATGTACTATGGATCATCACTGATGTATTATGGATCATCACTGATGTACTTTGAGCCATCACTGATGTACTATGGATCATCACTGATGTACTATGGATCATCACTGATGTACTATGAGCCATCACTGATGTACTATGGATCATCACTGATGTACTATGAATCATCACTGATGTACTGTGGACCATCCCTGATGTACTGTGGATCATCACTGATGTACTGTGGATCATCACTGATGTACCGTGGATCATCACTGATGTACTGAGGATCATCACCGATGTACTGAGGATCATCACTGATGTACTATGGGCCATCACAGGTGTACTATGGATCATCACTGATGTACTGTGGATCATCACTGATGTACTGAGGATCATCACTGATGTACTGTGGATCATCACTGATGTACTATAGATCATCACTAATGTACTGTGGATCATCACTGATGTACTGTGGATCATCACTGATGTACTGAGGATCATCACTGATGTACTGTGGATCATCACTGATGTACTATGGACCATCCCTGATGTACTATGGACCATCCCTGATGTACTATGGATCATCACTGATGTACTATGGGCCATCACTGATGTACTATGGATCATCACTGATGTACTATGGGCCATCACTGATGTACTATGGATCATCACTGATATACTGTGGACTATCCCTGATGTACTGTGGATCATCACTGATGTACTATGGATCATCACTGATGTACTATGAGCCATCACTGATGTACTATGGATCATCACTGATGTACTATGGATCATCACTGATGTACTATGAGCCATCACTGATGTACTATGGATCATCACTGATGTTCTATGGATCATCACTGATGTACTATGGATCATCACTGATGTACTATGAGCCATCACTGATGTACTATGGATCATCACTGATGTACTATGGATCATCACTGATGTACTATGAGCCATCTCTGATGTACTATGGATCATCACTGATGTACTATGGATCATCACTGATGTACTATGGATCATCACTGATGTACTGTGGATCATCACTGATGTACTGTGGATCCTCACTGACGTACTGTGGATCATCACTGACGTACTGTGGATCATCACTGACGTACTGTGGCTCATCACTGATGTAATATGGGCCATCACTGGTGTACTATGGATCATCACTGATGTACTATGGATCATCACTGATGTACTGTGGATCATCACTGATGTACTGTGGATCCTCACTGACGTACTGTGGATCATCACTGACGTACTGTGGATCATCACTGATGTACTGTGGCTCATCACTGATGTAATATGGGCCATCACTGGTGTACTATGGATCATCACTGATGTACTATGGATCATCACTGATGTATTATGGATCATCACTGATGTACTTTGAGCCATCACTGATGTACTATGGATCATCACTGATGTACTATGGATCATCACTGATGTACTATGAGCCATCACTGATGTACTATGGATCATCACTGATGTACTATGAATCATCACTGATGTACTGTGGACCATCCCTGATGTACTGTGGATCATCACTGATGTACTGTGGATCATCACTGATGTACCGTGGATCATCACTGATGTACTGAGGATCATCACCGATGTACTGAGGATCATCACTGATGTACTATGGGCCATCACAGGTGTACTATGGATCATCACTGATGTACTATGGGCTATCCCTGATGTACTGAGGATCATCACTGATGTACTATGGACCATCCCTGATGTACTATAGACCATCCCTGATGTACTGTGGATTATCACTGATGTACCGTGGATCATCACTGATGTACTGAGGATCATCACTGATGTACTGTGGATCATCACTGATGTACTATGGATCATCACTGATGTACTATGAGCCATCTCTGATGTACTATGGATCATCACTGATGTACTGTGGATCATCACTGATGTACCGTGGATCATCACTGATGTACTGAGGATCATCACCGATGTACTGAGGATCATCACTGATGTACTATGGGCCATCACAGGTGTACTATGGATCATCACTGGTGTACTATGGATCATCACTGATGTACTATGGACCATCCCTGGTGTACTGTGGATCATCACTGATGTACTGTGGATCATCACTTGTGTACTATAGATCATCACTGATGTACTATGGGCTATCCCTGATGTACTGAGGATCATCACTGATGTACTATGGACCATCCCTGATGTACTATAGACCATCCCTGATGTACTGTGGATTATCACTGATGTACCGTGGATCATCACTGATGTACTGAGGATCATCACTGATGTACTGTGGATCATCACTGATGTACTATGGATTATCACTGATGTACTATGAGCCATCTCTGATGTACTATGGATCATCACTGATGTACTATGGATCAACACTGATGTACTATGGATCATCACTGATGTACTATGGATCATCACTGATGTACTATGAGCCATCACTGATGTACTATGGATCATCACTGATGTACTGTGGATCATCACTGATGTACCGTGGATCATCACTGATGTACCGTGGATCATCACTGATGTACTGAGGATCATCACTGATGTACTGTGGATCATCACTGATGTACTATGGGCCATCACGGGTGTACTATGGATCATCACTGGTGTACTATGGATCATCACTGATGTACTATGGACCATCCCTGATGTACTATGGACCATCCCTGATGTACTATGGACCATCCCTGATGTACTGAGGATCATCACTGATGTACTATAGATCATCACTGATGTACTATGGGCCATCACTGGTGTACTATGGATCATCACTGATGTACTATGAGCCATCGCTGATGTACTGTGGATCATCACTGGTGTACTATGGATCATCACTGATGTACTATGGATCATCACTGATGTACTATGGATCATCACTGGTGTACTATGGATTGAGCCATCGCTGATGTACTGTGGATCATCACTGGTGTACTATGGATCATCACTGATGTACTATGGATCATCACTGATGTACTATGGATCATCACTGGTGTATTATGGATCATCACTGGTGTACTATGGATCATCACTGATGTACTGTGGACAATCCCTGATGTACTGTGGATCATCACTGATGTACTGAGGATCATCACTGATGTACTGTGGATCATCACTGATGTACTATAGATCATCACTAATGTACTGTGGATCATCACTGATGTACTGTGGATCATCACTGATGTACTGAGGATCATCACTGATGTACTGTGGATCATCACTGATGTACTATGGACCATCCCTGATGTACTATGGACCATCCCTGATGTACTATGGATCATCACTGATGTACTATGGGCCATCACTGATGTACTATGGATCATCACTGATGTACTATGGGCCATCACTGATGTACTATGGATCATCACTGATATACTGTGGACTATCCCTGATGTACTGTGGATCATCACTGATGTACTATGGATCATCACTGATGTACTATGAGCCATCACTGATGTACTATGGATCATCACTGATGTACTATGGATCATCACTGATGTACTATGAGCCATCACTGATGTACTATGGATCATCACTGATGTTCTATGGATCATCACTGATGTACTATGGATCATCACTGATGTACTATGAGCCATCACTGATGTACTATGGATCATCACTGATGTACTATGGATCATCACTGATGTACTATGAGCCATCTCTGATGTACTATGGATCATCACTGATGTACTATGGATCAACACTGATGTACTATGGATCATCACTGATATACTATGGATCATCCCTGATGTACTATGAGCCATCACTGATGTACTATGGATCATCACTGATGTACTGTGGACCATCACTGGTGTACTATGGATCATCACCAATGTACTATGGATCATCACTGATGTACTATGGATCATCACTGATGTACTATGGATCATCACTGATGTACTGTGGATCATCACTGATGTACTGTGGATCATCACTGACGTACTGTGGATCATCACTGACGTACTGTGGATCATCACTGACGTACTGTGGATCATCACTGATGTAATATGGGCCATCACTGGTGTACTATGGATCATCACTGATGTACTATGGATCATCACTGATGTATTATGGATCATCACTGATGTACTTTGAGCCATCACTGATGTACTATGGATCATCACTGATGTACTATGGATCATCACTGATGTACTATGAGCCATCACTGATGTACTATGGATCATCACTGATGTACTATGAATCATCACTGATGTACTGTGGACCATCCCTGATGTACTGTGGATCATCACTGATGTACTGTGGATCATCACTGGTGTACTATAGATCATCACTGATGTACTATGGGCTATCCCTGATGAACTGAGGATCATCACTGATGTACTATGGACCATCCCTGATGTACTATAGACCATCCCTGATGTACTGTGGATTATCACTGATGTACCGTGGATCATCACTGATGTACTGAGGATCATCACTGATGTACTGTGGATCATCACTGATTTACTGTGGATCATTACTGATGTACTGTGGATCATCAATGATGTACTGAGGATCATCACTGATGTACTATGGATCATCACTGATGTACTGTGGATCATCACTGATGTACTGTGGATCATCACTGATGTACCGTGGATCATCACTGATGTACTGAGGATCATCACTGATGTACTGTGGATCATCACTGATTTACTGTGGATCATTACTGATGTACTGTGGATCATCACTGATGTACTGAGGATCATCACTGGTGTACTATGGATCATCACTGATGTACTGTGGACCATCACTGGTGTACTATGGATCATCACTGATGTACCATGGATCATCACTGATGTACTGAGGATCATCACCGATGTACTGAGGATCATCACTGATGTACTATGGGCCATCACAGGTGTACTATGGATCATCACTGGTGTACTATGGATCATCACTGATGTACTATGGACCATCCCTGATGTACTGTGGATCATCACTGATGTACTGTGGATCATCACTGGTGTACTGTGGATCATCACTGGTGTACTATAGATCATCACTGATGTACTATGGGCCATCCCTGATGTACTGAGGATCATCACTGATGTACTATGGACCATCCCTGATGTACTATAGACCATCCCTGATGTACTGTGGATTATCACTGATGTACCATGGATCATCACTGATGTACTGAGGATCATCACTGATGTACTGTGGATCATCACTGATTTACTGTGGATCATTACTGATGTACTGTGGATCATCACTGATGTACTGAGGATCATCACTGATGTACTATGGATCATCACTGATGTACTGTGGATCATCACTGATGTACCGTGAATCATCACTGATGTACTGAGGATCATCACTAATATACTATAGATCATCACTGATGTACTATGGGCCATCACTGGTGTACTATGGATCATCACTGATGTACTATGGATCATCACTGATGTACTATGAGCCATCGCTGATGTACTATGGGCCATCACTGATGTACTATGGATCATCACTGATGTACTATGGATCATCACTGATGTACTGTGGATCATCACTGGTGTACTATAGATCATCACTGATGTACTATGGATCATCACTGATGTACTGTGGATCATCACTGATGTACTGTGGATCATCACTGATGTACTATGGACCATCCCTGATGTATTGTGGATTATCACTGATGTACCGTGGATCATCACTGATGTACTGAGGATCATCACTGATGTACTGTGGATCATCACTGATGTACTGTGGATCATTACTGATGTACTGTGGATCATCACTGATGTACTGAGGATCATCACTGATGTACTATGAGCCATCACTGATGTACTATGGATCATCACTGATGTACTATGGATCATCACTGATGTACTATGAGCCATCTCTGATGTACTATGAGCCATCTCTGATGTACTATGGATCATCACTGATGTACTATGGATCAACACTGATGTACTATGGATCATCACTGATGTACTATGAGCCATCACTGATGTACTATGGATCATCACTGATGTACTGTGGATCATCACTGATGTACCGTGGATCATCACTGATGTACCGTGGATCATCACTGATGTACTGAGGATCATTACTGATGTACTATGAGCCATCACTGATGTACTATGGATCATCACTGATGTACTGTGGATCATCACTGATGTACCGTGGATCATCAATGATGTACCATGGATCATCACTGATGTACTGAGGATCATCACTGATGTACTGTGGATCATCACTGATGTACTATGGGCCATCACGGGTGTACTATGGATCATCACTGGTGTACTATGGATCATCACTGATGTACTATGGACCATCCCTGATGTACTATGGACCATCCCTGATGTACTATGGACCATCCCTGATGTACTGAGGATCATCACTGATGTACTATAGATCATCACTGATGTACTATAGATCATCACTGATGTACTATGGGCCATCACTGGTGTACTATGAGCCTTCGCTGATGTACTGTGGATCATCACTGGTGTACTGTGGATCATCACTGGTGAACTATGGATCATCACTGATGTACTATGGATCATCACTGGTGTACTATGGATTGAGCCATCGCTGATGTACTGTGGATCATCACTGGTGTACTATGGATCATCACTGATGTACTATGGATCATCACTGGTGTACTATGGATCATCGCTTATGTACTATGGATCATCACTGATGTACTGTGGACAATCCCTGATGTACTGTGGATCATCACTGATGTACTGAGGATCATCACTGATGTACTGTGGATCATCACTGATGTACTGTGGATCATCACTGATGTACTGAGGATCATCACTGATGTACTGTGGATCATCACTGATGTACTGAGGATCATCACTGATGTACTGTGGATCATCACTGATGTACTGTGGATCATCACTGATGTACTGAGGATCATCACTGATGTACTGTGGATCATCACTGATGTACTGTGGATCATCACTGATGTACTATGGACCATCCCTGATGTACTATGGATCATCACTGATGTACTATGGATCATCACTGACGTACTATGAGCCATCTCTGATGTACTATGGATCATCACTGATGTACTATGGATCATCACTGATGTACTATGGATCATCACTGATGTACTATGAGCCATCACTGATGTACTATGGATCATCACTGATGTACTATGGATCATCACTGATGTACTATGAATCATCACTGATGTACTATGAGCCATCTCTGATGTACTATGAGCCATCTCTGATGTACTATGAGCCATCTCTGATGTACTATGGATCATCACTGATGTACTATGGATCAACACTGATGTACTATGGATCATCACTGATGTACTATGGATCATCACTGATGTACTATGGATCATCACTGATGTACTATGGATCATCACTGATGTACTAAAGATCATCACTGATGTACTATGGGCAATCACTGGTGTACTATGGATCATCACTGATGTACTGTGGACCATCACTGGTGTTCTATGGATCATCACCAATGTACTATGGATCATCACTGATGTACTATGGATCATCACTGATGTACTATGGATCATCACTGATGTACTGTGGATCATCACTGATGTACTGTGGATCATCACTGACGTACTGTGGATCATCACTGACGTACTGTGGATCATCACTGATGTACTATGGGCCATCACTGGTGTACTATGGATCATCACTGATGTACTATGGATCATCACTGATGTATTATGGATCATCACTGATGTACTTTGAGCCATCACTGATGTACTATGGATCATCACTGATGTACTATGGATCATCACTGATGTACTATGAGCCATCACTGATGTACTATGGATCATCACTGATGTACTATGAATCATCACTGATGTACTGTGGACCATCCCTGATGTACTGTGGATCATCACTGATGTACTGTGGATCATCACTGATGTACCGTGGATCATCACTGATGTACTGAGGATCATCACTGATGTACTGAGGATCATCACTGATGTACTATGGGCCATCACAGGTGTACTATGGATCATCCCTGGTGTACTATGGATCATCACTGATGTACTATGGACCATCCCTGATGTACTGTGGATCATCACTGATGTACTGTGGATCATCACTGATGTACTGTGGATCATCACTGGTGTACTATAGATCATCACTGATGTACTATGGGCCATCCCTGATGTACTGAGGATCATCACTGATGTACTATGGACCATCCCTGATGTACTGTGGATTATCACTGATGTACCGTGGATCATCACTGATGTACTGAGGATCATCACTGATGTACTGTGGATCATCACTGATTTACTGTGGATCATTACTGATGTACTGTGGATCATCACTGATGTACTGAGGATCATCACTGATGTACTATGGATCATCACTGATGTACTGTGGATCATCACTGATGTACTGTGGATCATCACTGATGTACCATGGATCATCACTGATGTACTGAGGATCATCACTAATGTACTATAGATCATCACTGATGTACTATGGGCCATCACTGGTGTACTATGGATCATCACTGATGTACTATGGATCATCACTGATGTACTATGAGCCATCGCTGATGTACTATGGGCCATCACTGATGTACTGTGAATCATCACTGGTGTACTATGGATCATCACTGATGTACTATGGATCATCACTGATGTACTATGGATCATCACTGATGCACTGTGGATCATCACTGGTGTACTATAGATCATCAGTGATGTACTATGGATCATCACTGATGTAGTGTAGATCATCACTGATGTACTGTGGATCATCACTGATGTACTATGGACCATCCCTGATGTACTGTGGATTATCACTGATGTACCGTGGATAATCACTGATGTACCGTGGATCATCACTGATGTACTGAGGATCATCACTGATGTACTGTGGATCATCACTGATGTACTGTGGATCATTACTGATGTACTGTGGATCATCACTGATGTACTGAGGATCATCACTGATGTACTATGGATCATCACTGATGTACTATGGATCATCACTGGTGTACTATGGATCATCACTCATGTACTGTGGATCATCACTGATGTACTATAGATCATCACTGATGTACTATGGATCATCACTGATGTACTATGGATCATCACTGATGTACTATGAGCCATCTCTGATGTACTATGGATCATCACTGATGTACTATGGATCATCACTGATGTACTATGGATCATCACTGATGTACTATGAGCCATCACTGATGTACTATGGATCATCACTGATGTACTATGGATCATCACTGATGTACTATGAGCCATCTCTGATGTACTATGAGCCATCTCTGATGTACTATGGATCATCACTGATGTACTATGGATCAACACTGATGTACTATGGATCATCACTGATGTACTATGGATCATCACTGATGTACTATGAGCCATCACTGATGTACTATGGATCATCACTGATGTACTGTGGATCATCACTGATGTACCGTGGATCATCACTGATGTACCGTGGATCATCACTGATGTACTGAGGATCATCACAGATGTACTGTGGATCATCACTGATGTACTATGGGCCATCACGTGTGTACTATGGATCATCACGGGTGTACTATGGATCATCACTGATGTACTATGGATCATCCCTGATGTACTATGGACCATCCCTGATGTACTATGGACCATCCCTGATGTACTGAGGATCATCACTGATGTACTATAGATTATCACTGATGTACTATGGGCCATCACTGGTGTACTATGGATCATCACTGATGTACTATGAGCCATCGCTGATGTACTGTGGATCATCACTGGTGTACTATGGATCATCACTGATGTACTATGGATCATCACTGATGTACTATGGATCATCACTGGTGTACTATGGATCATCGCTTATGTACTATGGATCATCACTGATGTACTGTGGACAATCCCTGATGTACTGTGGATCATCACTGATGTACTGAGGATCATCACTGATGTACTGTGGATCATCACTGATGTACTGTGGATCATCACTGATGTACTGAGGATCATCACTGATGTACTGTGGATCATCACTGATGTACTGTGGATCATCACTGATGTACTATGGACCATCCCTGATGTACTATGGACCATCCCTGATGTACTATGGATCATCACTGATGTACTATGGGCCATCACTGATGTACTATGGATCATCACTGATGTACTATGGGCCATCGCTGATGTACTATGGATCATCACTGATATACTGTGGACTATCCCTGATGTACTGTGGATCATCACTGATGTACTATGGATCATCGCCGATGTACTATGGATCATCACTGATGTACTATGGATCATCACTGATGTACTATGGATCATCACTGATGTACTATAGATCATCACTGATGTACTATGGGCCATTACTGGTGTACTATGGATCATCACTGATGTACTGTGGACCATCACTGGTGTACTATGGATCATCACTGATGTATTATGGATCATCACTGATGTACTTTGAGCCATCACTGATGTACTATGGATCATCACTGATGTACTATGGATCATCACTGATATTAGACATGTGCACACTGAAATATTTCGTTTCGGAATTTCGTTTTCGTCCGAAAAATAAATTTATTTAGTCACTCCCGAAATTCGTTTTTACTTATTTCGTTTTTCGTTAGAAATTGCATTCGTCCGAAAATCTGAATTAATTAAGGTCGAATCTGTCATTGAAGGCTTATGGTGTCTGTCGAATGTTCAAAGAAGATTCGACGGAGCAGTGAAACTGTACGACGCTGCAATCATACATTTCCGGTCGAATGTTCCGCCCACAAGCTATAGAAGAATTCTAATGTTGTATGACTAGTAATAATTATATTTATTCATTACTATTACTAGTCAACCAACATTAGAATTCTTCTATAGCCTATGGGCGGATGCATTTGACCGGAAATGTACGATTGCAGCGTCGTACAGTTTTGCTGCACCGTCGAATCTTCTAACTTTCGATGCTTTGTCGAATCTTCGTCATTCTAGCTATTTTACTGCTCCTCCTCTTTGGTTACAATCAGCCAATAACATTCATCATCAACTTTATTTTTATTTTACTTCCCCCACCCAATTCCAGCAGTGATCTTTTCTCTCTATGTCGAATCTTTTCTCTCTATAATAACAAATCTTTTCTCTCCTATGTCGAATCTTTTCTCTCCTATGTCGAATATTTTCTCTCTATAATGTCGAATCTTTTCTCTCCTATGTCAAATCTTTTCTCTCCTATGTCGAATCTTTTCTCTCCTATGTCGAATCTTTTCTCTCCTATGTCGAATCTTTTCTCTCTATAATAACAAATCTTTTCTCTCCTATGTCGAATCTTTTCTCTCCTATGTCGAATCTTTTCTCTCCTATGTCGAATATTTTCTCTCTATAATGTCAAATCTTTTCTCTCCTATGTAGAATAATCTTGGACTAATAGAGTTAAGGTTAGGCACATTCGACCACAGGTTCGATAGACACAGATTGTTATTGTCAGCGTCACGTCGAATCTCCTATCTATATCGAACTGTTGTAGCAACGAAAACGAAAATAAAGCATTTGTTTATGTCGGATCTTTCGGTTTTCGGATTCTGTGCTTTTGTTTTCGTTTGTTAAAACGATAACCAAAATAGCTGAAATTCGGACGAAAATGCATTCGGACGAAAACGAATGCACATGTCTAACTGATATACTGTGGACTATCCCTGATGTACTGTGGATCATCACTGTTGTACTATGGATCATTGTCGATGTACTATGGATCATCACTGATGTACTATGGATCATCACTGATGTACTATGGATCATCACTGATGTACTATAGATCATCACTGATGTACTATGGGCCATCACTGGTGTACTATGGATCATCACTGATGTACTGTGGACCATCACTGGTGTACTATGGATCATCACTGATGTATTATGGATCATCACTGATGTACTTTGAGCCATCACTGATGTACTATGGATCATCACTGATGTACTGTGGACCATCCCTGATGTACTGTGGATCATCACTGATGTACTGTGGATCATCACTGATGTACCGTGGATCATCACTGATGTACTGAGGATCATCACCGATGTACTGAGGATCATCACTGATGTACTATGGGCCATCACAGGTGTACTATGGATCATCACTGGTGTACTATGGATCATCACTGATGTACTATGGACCATCCCTGATGTACTGTGGATCATCACTGATGTACTGTGGATCATCACTGATGTACTGTGGATCATCACTGGTGTACTATAGATCATCACTGATGTACTATGGGCCATCCCTGATGTACTGAGGATCATCACTGATGTACTATGGACCATCCCTGATGTACTATAGACCATCCCTGATGTACTGTGGATTATCACTGATGTACCATGGATCATCACTGATGTTCTGAGGATCATCACTGATGTACTGTGGATCATCACTGATTTACTGTGGATCATTACTGATGTACTGTGGATCATCACTGATGTACTGAGGATCATCACTGATGTACTATGGATCATCACTGATGTACTGTGGATCATCACTGATGTACCGTGAATCATCACTGATTTACTGAGGATCATCACTAATGTACTATAGATCATCACTGATGTACTATGGGCCATCACTGGTGTACTATGGATCATCACTGATGTACTATGGATCATCACTGATGTACTATGAGCCATCGCTGATGTACTATGGGCCATCACTGATGTACTATGGATCATCACTGATGTACTATGGATCATCACTGATGTACTGTGGATCATCACTGGTGTACTATAGATCATCACTGATGTACTATGGATCATCACTGATGTACTGTGGATCATCACTGATGTACTGTGGATCATCACTGATGTACTATGGACCATCCCTGATGTATTGTGGATTATCACTGATGTACCGTGGATCATCACTGATGTACTGAGGATCATCACTGATGTACTGTGGATCATCACTGATGTACTGTGGATCATTACTGATGTACTGTGGATCATCACTGATGTACTGATGATCATCACTGATGTACTATGGATCATCACTGATGTACTATGGATCATCACTGGTGTACTATGGATCATCACTGATGTACTGTGGATCATCACTGATGTACTATAGATCATCACTGATGTACTATGGATCATCACTGATGAACTATGGATCATCACTGACGTACTATGAGCCATCTCTGATGTACTATGGATCATCACTGATGTACTATGGATCATCACTGATGTACTATGGATTATCACTGATGTACTATGGATCATCACTGATGTACTATGGATCATCACTGATGTACTATGAGCCATCACTGATGTACTATGGATCATCACTGATGTACTATGGATCATCACTGATGTACTATGGATCATCACTGATGTACTATGAGCCATCTCTGATGTACTATGAGCCATCTCTGATGTACTATGAGCCATCTCTGATGTACTATGGATCATCACTGATGTACTATGGATCAACACTGATGTACTATGGATCATCACTGATGTACTATGGATCATCACTGATGTACTATGAGCCATCACTGATGTACTAAGGATCATCACTGATGTACTATGGATCATCACTGATGTACTATGGATCATCACTGATGTACTATGGATCATCACTGATGTACTAAAGATCATCACTGATGTACTATGGGCAATCACTGGTGTACTATGGATCATCACTGATGTACTATGGATCATCACTGATGTACTATGGATCATCACTGATGTACTGTGGATCATCACTGATGTACTGTGGATCATCACTGACGTACTGTGGATCATCACTGACGTACTGTGGATCATCACTGATGTACTATGGGCCATCACTGGTGTACTATGGATCATCACTGATGTACTATGGATCATCACTGATGTATTATGGATCATCACTGATGTACTTTGAGCCATCACTGATGTACTATGGATCATCACTGATGTACTATGGATCATCACTGATGTACTATGAGCCATCACTGATGTACTATGGATCATCACTGATGTACTATGAATCATCACTGATGTACTGTGGACCATCCCTGATGTACTGTGGATCATCACTGATGTACTGTGGATCATCACTGATGTACCGTGGATCATCACTGATGTACTGAGGATCATCACCGATGTACTGAGGATCATCACTGATGTACTATGGGCCATCACAGGTGTACTATGGATCATCCCTGGTGTACTATGGATCATCACTGATGTACTATGGACCATCCCTGATGTACTGTGGATCATCACTGATGTACTGTGGATCATCACTGATGTACTGTGGATCATCACTGGTGTACTATAGATCATCACTGATGTACTATGGGCCATCCCTGATGTACTGAGGATCATCACTGATGTACTATGGACCATCCCTGATGTACTATAGACCATCCCTGATGTACTGTGGATTATCACTGATGTACCGTGGATCATCACTGATGTACTGAGGATCATCACTGATGTACTGTGGATCATCACTGATTTACTGTGGATCATTACTGATGTACTGTGGATCATCACTGATGTACTGAGGATCATCACTGATGTACTATGGATCATCACTGATGTACTGTGGATCATCACTGATGTACTGTGGATCATCACTGATGTACTGTGGATCATCACTGATGTACCATGGATCATCACTGATGTACTGAGGATCATCACTAATGTACTATAGATCATCACTGATGTACTTTGGGCCATCACTGGTGTACTATGGATCATCACTGATGTACTATGGATCATCACTGATGTACTATGAGCCATCGCTGATGTACTATGGGCCATCACTGATGTACTGTGAATCATCACTGGTGTACTATGGATCATCACTGATGTACTATGGATCATCACTGATGTACTATGGATCATCACTGATGTACTGTGGATCATCACTGGTGTACTATAGATCATCAGTGATGTACTATGGATCATCACTGATGTAGTGTAGATCATCACTGATGTACTGTGGATCATCACTGATGTATTATGGACCATCCCTGATGTACTGTGGATTATCACTGATGTACCGTGGATCATCACTGATGTACCGTGGATCATCACTGATGTACTGAGGATCATCACTGATGTACTGTGGATCATCACTGATGTACTGTGGATCATTACTGATGTACTGTGGATCATCACTGATGTACTGAGGATCATCACTGATGTACTATGGATCATCACTGATGTACTATGGATCATCACTGGTGTACTATGGATCATCACTCATGTACTGTGGATCATCACTGATGTACTATAGATCATCACTGATGAACTATGGATCATCACTGATGTACTATGGATCATCACTGATGTACTATGAGCCATCTCTGATGTACTATGGATCATCACTGATGTACTATGGATCATCACTGATGTACTATGGATCATCACTGATGTACTATGGGCCATCACTGATGTACTATGGATCATCACTGATGTACTATGGATCATCACTGATGTACTATGAGCCATCTCTGATGTACTATGAGCCATTTCTGATGTACTATGGATCATCACTGATGTACTATGGATCAACACTGATGTACTATGGATCATCACTGATGTACTATGGATCATCATTGATGTACTATGAGCCATCACTGATGTACTATGGATCATCACTGATGTACTGTGGATCATCACTGATGTACCGTGGATCATCACTGATGTACCGTGGATCATCACTGATGTACTGAGGATCATCACAGATGTACTGTGGATCATCACTGATGTACTATGGGCCATCACGTGTGTACTATGGATCATCACGGGTGTACTATGGATCATCACTGATGTACTATGGACCATCCCTTATGTACTATGGACCATCCCTGATGTACTATGGACCATCCCTGATGTACTATGGACCATCCCTGATGTACTGAGGATCATCACTGATGTACTATAGATCATCACTGATGTACTATGGGCCATCACTGGTGTACTATGGATCATCACTGATGTACTATGAGCCATCGCTGATGTACTGTGGATCATCACTGGTGTACTATGGATCATCACTGATGTACTATGGATCATCACTGATGTACTATGGATCATCACTGGTGTACTATGGATCATCCCTTATGTACTATGGATCATCACTGATGTACTGTGGACAATCCCTGATGTACTGTGGATCATCACTGATGTACTGTGGATCATCACTGATGTACTGAGGATCATCACTGATGTACTGTGGATCATCACTGATGTACTGTGGATCATCACTGATGTACTATGGACCATCCCTGATGTTCTATGGACCATCCCTGATGTACTATGGATCATAACTGATGTACTATGGGCCATCACTGATGTACTATGGATCATCACTGATGTACTATGGGCCATCACTGATGTACTATGGATCATCACTGATATACTGTGGACTATCCCTGATGTACTGTGGATCATCACTGATGTACTATGGATCATCGCCGATGTACTATGGATCATCACTGATGTACTATGGATCATCACTGATGTACTATGGATCATCACTGATGTACTATAGATCATCACTGATGTACTATGGGCCATTACTGGTGTACTATGGATCATCACTGATGTACTGTGGACCATCACTGGTGTACTATGGATCATCACTGATGTATTATAGATCATCACTGATGTACTTTGAGCCATCACTGATGTACTATGGATTATCACTGATGTACTATGGATCATCACTGATATACTGTGGACTATCCCTGATGTACTGTGGATCATCACTGATGTACTATGGATCATTGTCGATGTACTATGGATCATCACTGATGTACTATAGATCATCACTGATGTACTATGGATCATCACTGATGTACTATAGATCATCACTGATGTACTATGGGCCATCACTGGTGTACTATGGATCATCACTGATGTACTGTGGACCATCACTGGTGTACTATGGATCATCACTGATGTACTTTGAGCCATCACTGATGTACTATGGATCATCACTGATGTACTGTGGACCATCCCTGATGTACTGTGGATCATCACTGATGTACTGTGGATCATCACTGATGTACCGTGGATCATCACTGATGTACTGAGGATCATCACCGATGTACTGAGGATCATCACTGATGTACTATGGGCCATCACAGGTGTACTATGGATCATCACTGGTGTACTATGGATCATCACTGATGTACTATGGACCATCCCTGATGTACTGTGGATCATCACTGATGTACTGTGGATCATCACTGATGTACTGTGGATCATCACTGGTGTACTATAGATCATCACTGATGTACTATGGGCCATCCCTGATGTACTGAGGATCATCACTGATGTACTATGGACCATCCCTGATGTACTATAGACCATCCCTGATGTACTGTGGATTATCACTGATGTACCGTGGATCATCACTGATGTACTGAGGATCATCACTGATGTACTGTGGATCATCACTGATTTACTGTGGATCATTACTGATGTACTGTGGATCATCACTGATGTACTGAGGATCATCACTGATGTACTATGGATCATCACTGATGTACTGTGGATCATCACTGATGTACCGTGAATCATCACTGATTTACTGAGGATCATCACTAATGTACTATAGATCATCACTGATGTACTATGGGCCATCACTGGTGTACTATGGATCATCACTGATGTACTATGGATCATCACTGATGTACTATGAGCCATCGCTGATGTACTATGGGCCATCACTGATGTACTATGGATCATCACTGATGTACTATGGATCATCACTGATGTACTGTGGATCATCACTGGTGTACTATAGATCATCACTGATGTACTATGGATCATCACTGATGTACTGTGGATCATCACTGATGTACTGTGGATCATCACTGATGTACTATGGACCATCCCTGATGTATTGTGGATTATCACTGATGTACCGTGGATCATCACTGATGTACTGAGGATCATCACTGATGTACTGTGGATCATCACTGATGTACTGTGGATCATTACTGATGTACTGTGGATCATCACTGATGTACTGAGGATCATCACTGATGTACTATGGATCATCACTGATGTACTATGGATCATCACTGATGTACTATGGATCATCACTGGTGTACTATGGATCATCACTGATGTACTGTGGATCATCACTGATGTACTATAGATCATCACTGATGTACTATGGATCATCACTGATGTACTATGGATCATCACTGACGTACTATGAGCCATCTCTGATGTACTATGGATCATCACTGATGTACTATGGATCATCACTGATGTACTATGGATCATCACTGATGTACTATGGATCATCACTGATGTACTATGAGCCATCACTGATGTACTATGGATCATCACTGATGTACTATGGATCATCACTGATGTACTATGGATCATCACTGATGTACTATGAGCCATCTCTGATGTACTATGAGCCATCTCTGATGTACTAAGGATCATCACTGATGTACTATGGATCATCACTGATGTACTATGGATCATCACTGATGTACTATGGATCATCACTGATGTACTAAAGATCATCACTGATGTACTATGGGCAATCACTGGTGTACTATGGATCATCACTGATGTACTGTGGATCATCACTGACGTACTGTGGATCATCACTGACATACTGTGGATCATCACTGATGTACTATGGGCCATCACTGGTGTACTATGGATCATCACTGATGTACTATGGATCATCACTGATGTATTATGGATCATCACTGATGTACTTTGAGCCATCACTGATGTACTATGGATCATCACTGATGTACTATGGATCATCACTGATGTACTATGAGCCATCACTGATGTACTATGGATCATCACTGATGTACTATGAATCATCACTGATGTACTGTGGACCATCCCTGATGTACTGTGGATCATCACTGATGTACTGTGGATCATCACTGATGTACCGTGGATCATCACTGATGTACTGAGGATCATCACCGATGTACTGAGTATCATCACTGATGTACTATGGGCCATCACAGGTGTACTATGGATCATCCCTGGTGTACTATGGATCATCACTGATGTACTATGGACCATCCCTGATGTACTGTGGATCATCACTGATGTACTGTGGATCATCACTGATGTACTGTGGATCATCACTGGTGTACTATAGATCATCACTGATGTACTATGGGCCATCCCTGATGTACTGAGGATCATCACTGATGTACTATGGACCATCCCTGATGTACTATAGACCATCCCTGATGTACTGTGGATTATCACTGATGTACCGTGGATCATCACTGATGTACTGAGGATCATCACTGATGTACTGTGGATCATCACTGATTTACTGTGGATCATTACTGATGTACTGTGGATCATCACTGATGTACTGAGGATCATCACTGATGTACTATGGATCATCACTGATGTACTGTGGATCATCACTGATGTACTGTGGATCATCACTGATGTACCATGGATCATCACTGATGTACTGAGGATCATCACTAATGTACTATAGATCATCACTGATGTACTATGGGCCATCACTGGTGTACTATGGATCATCACTGATGTACTATGGATCATCACTGATGTACTATGAGCCATCGCTGATGTACTATGGGCCATCACTGATGTACTGTGAATCATCACTGGTGTACTATGGATCATCACTGATGTACTATGGATCATCACTGATGTACTATGAGCCATCGCTGATGTACTATGGGCCATCACTGATGTACTGTGAATCATCACTGGTGTACTATGGATCATCACTGATGTACTATGGATCATCACTGATGTACTATGGATCATCACTGATGTACTGTGGATCATCACTGGTGTACTATAGATCATCAGTGATGTACTGTGGATCATCACTGATGTACTATGGACCATCCCTGATGTACTGTGGATTATCACTGATGTACCGTGGATCATCACTGATGTACCGTGGATCATCACTGATGTACTGAGGATCATCACTGATGTACTGTGGATCATCACTGATGTACTGTGGATCATTACTGATGTACTGTGGATCATCACTGATGTACTGAGGATCATCACTGATGTACTATGGATCATCACTGATGTACTATGGATCATCACTGGTGTACTATGGATCATCACTCATGTACTGTGGATCATCACTGATGTACTATAGATCATCACTGATGTACTATGGATCATCACTGATGTACTATGGATCATCACTGATGTACTATGAGCCATCTCTGATGTACTATGGATCATCACTGATGTACTATGGATCATCACTGATGTACTATGGATCATCACTGATGTACTATGAGCCATCACTGATGTACTATGGATCATCACTGATGTACTATGGATCATCACTGATGTACTATGAGCCATCACTGATGTACTATGAGCCATCTCTGATGTACTATGGATCATCACTGATGTACTATGGATCAACACTGATGTACTATGGATCATCACTGATGTACTATGGATCATCACTGATGTACTATGAGCCATCACTGATGTACTATGGATCATCACTGATGTACTGTGGATCATCACTGATGTACCGTGGATCATCACTGATGTACCGTGGATCATCACTGATGTACTGAGGATCATCACTGGTGTACTATGGATCATCACTGATGTATTATAGATCATCACTGATGTACTTTGAGCCATCACTGATGTACTATGGATTATCACTGATGTACTATGGATCATCACTGATATACTGTGGACTATCCCTGATGTACTGTGGATCATCACTGATGTACTATGGATCATTGTCGATGTACTATGGATCATCACTGATGTACTATAGATCATCACTGATGTACTATGGATCATCACTGATGTACTATAGATCATCACTGATGTACTATGGGCCATCACTGGTGTACTATGGATCATCACTGATGTACTGTGGACCATCACTGGTGTACTATGGATCATCACTGATGTACTTTGAGCCATCACTGATGTACTATGGATCATCACTGATGTACTGTGGACCATCCCTGATGTACTGTGGATCATCACTGATGTACTGTGGATCATCACTGATGTACCGTGGATCATCACTGATGTACTGAGGATCATCACCGATGTACTGAGGATCATCACTGATGTACTATGGGCCATCACAGGTGTACTATGGATCATCACTGGTGTACTATGGATCATCACTGATGTACTATGGACCATCCCTGATGTACTGTGGATCATCACTGATGTACTGTGGATCATCACTGATGTACTGTGGATCATCACTGGTGTACTATAGATCATCACTGATGTACTATGGGCCATCCCTGATGTACTGAGGATCATCACTGATGTACTATGGACCATCCCTGATGTACTATAGACCATCCCTGATGTACTGTGGATTATCACTGATGTACCGTGGATCATCACTGATGTACTGAGGATCATCACTGATGTACTGTGGATCATCACTGATTTACTGTGGATCATTACTGATGTACTGTGGATCATCACTGATGTACTGAGGATCATCACTGATGTACTATGGATCATCACTGATGTACTGTGGATCATCACTGATGTACCGTGAATCATCACTGATTTACTGAGGATCATCACTAATGTACTATAGATCATCACTGATGTACTATGGGCCATCACTGGTGTACTATGGATCATCACTGATGTACTATGGATCATCACTGATGTACTATGAGCCATCGCTGATGTACTATGGGCCATCACTGATGTACTATGGATCATCACTGATGTACTATGGATCATCACTGATGTACTGTGGATCATCACTGGTGTACTATAGATCATCACTGATGTACTATGGATCATCACTGATGTACTGTGGATCATCACTGATGTACTGTGGATCATCACTGATGTACTATGGACCATCCCTGATGTATTGTGGATTATCACTGATGTACCGTGGATCATCACTGATGTACTGAGGATCATCACTGATGTACTGTGGATCATCACTGATGTACTGTGGATCATTACTGATGTACTGTGGATCATCACTGATGTACTGAGGATCATCACTGATGTACTATGGATCATCACTGATGTACTATGGATCATCACTGATGTACTATGGATCATCACTGGTGTACTATGGATCATCACTGATGTACTGTGGATCATCACTGATGTACTATAGATCATCACTGATGTACTATGGATCATCACTGATGTACTATGGATCATCACTGACGTACTATGAGCCATCTCTGATGTACTATGGATCATCACTGATGTACTATGGATCATCACTGATGTACTATGGATCATCACTGATGTACTATGGATCATCACTGATGTACTATGAGCCATCACTGATGTACTATGGATCATCACTGATGTACTATGGATCATCACTGATGTACTATGGATCATCACTGATGTACTATGAGCCATCTCTGATGTACTATGAGCCATCTCTGATGTACTAAGGATCATCACTGATGTACTATGGATCATCACTGATGTACTATGGATCATCACTGATGTACTATGGATCATCACTGATGTACTAAAGATCATCACTGATGTACTATGGGCAATCACTGGTGTACTATGGATCATCACTGATGTACTGTGGACCATCACTGGTGTTCTATGGATCATCACCAATGTATTATGGATCATCACTGATGTACTATGGATCATCACTGATGTACTATGGATCATCACTGATGTACTGTGGATCATCACTGATGTACTGTGGATCATCACTGACGTACTGTGGATCATCACTGACATACTGTGGATCATCACTGATGTACTATGGGCCATCACTGGTGTACTATGGATCATCACTGATGTACTATGGATCATCACTGATGTATTATGGATCATCACTGATGTACTTTGAGCCATCACTGATGTACTATGGATCATCACTGATGTACTATGGATCATCACTGATGTACTATGAGCCATCACTGATGTACTATGGATCATCACTGATGTACTATGAATCATCACTGATGTACTGTGGACCATCCCTGATGTACTGTGGATCATCACTGATGTACTGTGGATCATCACTGATGTACCGTGGATCATCACTGATGTACTGAGGATCATCACCGATGTACTGAGTATCATCACTGATGTACTATGGGCCATCACAGGTGTACTATGGATCATCCCTGGTGTACTATGGATCATCACTGATGTACTATGGACCATCCCTGATGTACTGTGGATCATCACTGATGTACTGTGGATCATCACTGATGTACTGTGGATCATCACTGGTGTACTATAGATCATCACTGATGTACTATGGGCCATCCCTGATGTACTGAGGATCATCACTGATGTACTATGGACCATCCCTGATGTACTATAGACCATCCCTGATGTACTGTGGATTATCACTGATGTACCGTGGATCATCACTGATGTACTGAGGATCATCACTGATGTACTGTGGATCATCACTGATTTACTGTGGATCATTACTGATGTACTGTGGATCATCACTGATGTACTGAGGATCATCACTGATGTACTATGGATCATCACTGATGTACTGTGGATCATCACTGATGTACTGTGGATCATCACTGATGTACCATGGATCATCACTGATGTACTGAGGATCATCACTAATGTACTATAGATCATCACTGATGTACTATGGGCCATCACTGGTGTACTATGGATCATCACTGATGTACTATGGATCATCACTGATGTACTATGAGCCATCGCTGATGTACTATGGGCCATCACTGATGTACTGTGAATCATCACTGGTGTACTATGGATCATCACTGATGTACTATGGATCATCACTGATGTACTATGAGCCATCGCTGATGTACTATGGGCCATCACTGATGTACTGTGAATCATCACTGGTGTACTATGGATCATCACTGATGTACTATGGATCATCACTGATGTACTATGGATCATCACTGATGTACTGTGGATCATCACTGGTGTACTATAGATCATCAGTGATGTACTGTGGATCATCACTGATGTACTATGGACCATCCCTGATGTACTGTGGATTATCACTGATGTACCGTGGATCATCACTGATGTACCGTGGATCATCACTGATGTACTGAGGATCATCACTGATGTACTGTGGATCATCACTGATGTACTGTGGATCATTACTGATGTACTGTGGATCATCACTGATGTACTGAGGATCATCACTGATGTACTATGGATCATCACTGATGTACAATGGATCATCACTGGTGTACTATGGATCATCACTCATGTACTGTGGATCATCACTGATGTACTATAGATCATCACTGATGTACTATGGATCATCACTGATGTACTATGGATCATCACTGATGTACTATGAGCCATCTCTGATGTACTATGGATCATCACTGATGTACTATGGATCATCACTGATGTACTATGGATCATCACTGATGTACTATGAGCCATCACTGATGTACTATGGATCATCACTGATGTACTATGGATCATCACTGATGTACTATGAGCCATCACTGATGTACTATGAGCCATCTCTGATGTATTATGGATCATCACTGATGTACTATGGATCAACACTGATGTACTATGGATCATCACTGATGTACTATGGATCATCACTGATGTACTATGAGCCATCACTGATGTACTATGGATCATCACTGATGTACTGTGGATCATCACTGATGTACCGTGGATCATCACTGATGTACCGTGGATCATCACTGATGTACTGAGGATCATCACAGATGTACTGTGGATCATCACTGATGTACTATGGGCCATCACATGTGTACTATGGATCATCACGGGTGTACTATGGATCATCACTGATGTACTATGGACCAACCCTGATGTACTATGGACCATCCCTGATGTACTATGGACCATCCCTGATGTACTATGGACCATCCCTGATGTACTGAGGATCATCACTGATGTACTATAGATCATCACTGATGTACTATGGGCCATCACTGGTGTACTATGGATCATCACTGATGTACTATGAGCCATCGCTGATATACTGTGGATCATCACTGGTGTACTATGGATCATCACTGATGTACTATGGATCATCACTGATGTACTATGGATCATCACTGGTGTACTATGGATCATCACTGGTGTACTATGGATCATCACTGATGTACTGTGGACAATCCCTGATGTACTGTGGATCATCACTGATGTACTGAGGATCATCACTGATGTACTGTGGATCATCACTGATGTACTATAGATCATCACTAATGTACTGTGGATCATCACTGATGTACTGTGGATCATCTCTGATGTACTGAGGATCATCACTGATGTACTGTGGATCATCACTGATGTACTGTGGATCATCACTGATGTACTATGGACCATCCCTGATGTACTATGAACCATCCCTGATGTACTGAGGATCATCACTGATGTACTGTGGATCATCACTGATGTACTGTGGATCATCACTGATGTACTATGGACCATCACTGGTGTACTATGGATCATCACTGGTGTACTATGGATCATCACTGGTGTACTATGGATCATCACTGGTGTACTATGGACCATCCCTGATGTACTATGGATCATCACTGATGTACTGTGGATCATCACTGATGTACTATAGTTCATCACTGATGTACTATGGGCCATCACTGGTGTGCTATGGATCATCACTGGTGTACTATGGATCATCACTGATGTACTATGGACCATCCCTGATATACTATGGACCATCCCTGATATACTATGGACCATCCCTGATGTACTGTGGATCATCACTGATGTACTGTGGATCATCACTGATGTACTGTGGATCATCACTGATGTACTATGGGCCATCACTGATGTACTGTGGATCATCACTGGTGTACTATAGATCATCACTGATGTACTATGGGCCATCCCTGATGTACTGAGGATCATCACTGATGTACTATGGACCATCCCCGATGTACTATAGACCATCCCTGATGTACCTTGGATTATCACTGATGTACCGTGGATCATCACTGATGTACTGAGGATCATCACTGATGTACTGTGGATCATCACTGATTTACTGTGGATCATTACTGATGTACTGTGGATCATCACTGATGTACTGAGGATCATCACTGATGTACTGTGGATCATCACTGATGTACTGTGGATCATCACTGATGTACCGTGGATCATCACTGATGTACTGAGGATCATCACTAATGTACTATAGATCATCACTGATGTACTATGGGCCATCACTGGTGTACTATGGATCATCACTGATGTACTATGGATCATCACTGATGTACTATGAGCCATCGCTGATGTACTATGGGCCATCACTGATGTACTGTGGATCATCACTGGTGTACTATGGATCATCACTGATGTACTATGGATCATCACTGATGTACTATGGATCATCACTGATGTACTGTGGATCATCACTGGTGTACTATGGGCCATCACTGATGTACTATGGACCATCCCTGATATACTGTGGATCATCACTGATGTACTGTGGATCATCACTGATGTACTGTGGATCATCACTGATGTACTATGGACCATCCCTGATGTACTATGGACCATCCCTGATGTACTATGGACCATCCCTGATGTACTATGGACCATCCCTGATGTACTGAGGATCATCACTGATGTACTATAGATCATCACTGATGTACTATGGGCCATCACTGGTGTACTATGGATCATCACTGATGTACTATGAGCCATCGCTGATATACTGTGGATCATCACTGGTGTACTATGGATCATCACTGATGTACTATGGATCATCACTGATGTACTATGGATCATCACTGGTGTACTATGGATCATCACTGGTGTACTATGGATCATCACTGATGTACTGTGGACAATCCCTGATGTACTGTGGATCATCACTGATGTACTGAGGATCATCACTGATGTACTGTGGATCATCACTGATGTACTATAGATCATCACTAATGTACTGTGGATCATCACTGATGTACTGTGGATCATCTCTGATGTACTGAGGATCATCACTGATGTACTGTGGATCATCACTGATGTACTGTGGATCATCACTGATGTACTATGGACCATCCCTGATGTACTATGAACCATCCCTGATGTACTGAGGATCATCACTGATGTACTGTGGATCATCACTGATGTACTGTGGATCATCACTGATGTACTATGGACCATCACTGGTGTACTATGGATCATCACTGGTGTACTATGGATCATCACTGGTGTACTATGGATCATCACTGGTGTACTATGGACCATCCCTGATGTACTATGGATCATCACTGATGTACTGTGGATCATCACTGATGTACTATAGTTCATCACTGATGTACTATGGGCCATCACTGGTGTGCTATGGATCATCACTGGTGTACTATGGATCATCACTGATGTACTATGGACCATCCCTGATATACTATGGACCATCCCTGATATACTATGGACCATCCCTGATGTACTGTGGATCATCACTGATGTACTGTGGATCATCACTGATGTACTGTGGATAATCACTGATGTACTATGGGCCATCACTGATGTACTGTGGATCATCACTGGTGTACTATAGATCATCACTGATGTACTATGGGCCATCCCTGATGTACTGAGGATCATCACTGATGTACTATGGACCATCCCCGATGTACTATAGACCATCCCTGATATACCTTGGATTATCACTGATGTACCGTGGATCATCACTGATGTACTGAGGATCATCACTGATGTACTGTGGATCATCACTGATTTACTGTGGATCATTACTGATGTACTGTGGATCATCACTGATGTACTGAGGATCATCACTGATGTACTGTGGATCATCACTGATGTACTGTGGATCATCACTGATGTACCGTGGATCATCACTGATGTACTGAGGATCATCACTAATGTACTATAGATCATCACTGATGTACTATGGGCCATCACTGGTGTACTATGGATCATCACTGATGTACTATGAGCCATCGCTGATGTACTATGGGCCATCACTGATGTACTGTGGATCATCACTGGTGTACTATGGATCATCACTGATGTACTATGGATCATCACTGATGTACTATGGATCATCACTGATGTACTGTGGATCATCACTGGTGTACTATGGGCCATCACTGATGTACTATGGATCATCACTGATATACTGTGGACTATCCCTGATGTACTGTGGATCATCACTGATGTACTATGGATTATCACTGATGTACTATGAGCCATCACTGATGTACTATGGATCATCACTGATGTACTATGGATCATCACTGATGTACTATGAGCCATCTCTGATGTACTATGGATCATCACTGATGTACTATGGATCAACACTGATGTACTATGGATCATCACTGATGTACTATGGATCATCACTGATGTACTATGAGCCATCACTGATGTACTATGGATCATCACTGATGTACTATGGATCATCACTGATGTACTATGAGCCATCACTGATGTACTATGGATCATCACTGATGTACTATGGATCATCACTGATGTACTATGGATCATCACTGATGTACTATGAGCCATCACTGATGTACTATGGATCATCACTGATGTACTATGGATCATCACTGATGTACTATTAGCCATCTCTGATGTACTATGGATCATCACTGATGTACTATGGATCAACACTGATGTACTATGGATCATCACTGATGTACTATGGATCATCACTGATGTACTATGAGCCATCACTGATGTACTATGGATCATCACTGATGTACTGTGGACCATCACTGGTGTACTATGGATCATCACCAATGTACTATGGATCATCACTGATGTACTATGGATCATCACTGATGTACTATGGATCATCACTGATGTACTGTGGATCATCACTGATGTACTATGGATCATCACTGATGTACTGTGGATCATCACTGATGTACTGTGGATCATCACTGACGTACTGTGGATCATCACTGACGTACTGTGGATCATCACTGATGTACTGTGGATCATCACTGATGTAATATGGGCCATCACTGGTGTACTATGGATCATCACTGATGTACTATGGATCATCACTGATGTATTATGGATCATCACTGATGTACTTTGAGCCATCACTGATGTACTATGGATCATCACTGATGTACTATGGATCATCGCTGATGTACTATGAGCCATCACTGATGTACTATGGATCATCACTGATGTACTATGAATCATCACTGATGTACTGTGGACCATCCCTGATGTACTGTGGATCATCACTGATGTACTGTGGATCATCACTGATTTACTGTGGATCATCACTGATGTACTGAGGATCATCACCGATGTACTGAGGATCATCACTGATGTACTATGGGCCATCACAGGTGTACTATGGATCATCACTGGTGTACTATGGATCATCACTGATGTACTATGGACCATCCCTGGTGTACTGTGGATCATCACTGATGTACTGTGGATCATCACTGGTGTACTATAGATCATCACTGATGTACTATGGGCTATCCCTGATGTACTGAGGATCATCACTGATGTACTATGGACCATCCCTGATGTACTATAGACCATCCCTGATGTACTGTGGATTATCACTGATGTACCGTGGATCATCACTGATGTACTGAGGATCATCACTGATGTACTGTGGATCATCACTGATGTACTATGGATCATCACTGATGTACTATGAGCCATCTCTGATGTACTATGGATCATCACTGATGTACTATGGATCAACACTGATGTACTATGGATCATCACTGATGTACTATGGATCATCACTGATGTACTATGAGCCATCACTGATGTACTATGGATCATCACTGATGTACTGTGGATCATCACTGATGTACCGTGGATCATCACTGATGTACCGTGGATCATCACTGATGTACTGAGGATCATCACTGATGTACTGTGGATCATCACTGATGTACTATGGGCCATCGTGGGTGTACTATGGATCATCACTGGTGTACTATGGACCATCCCTGATGTACTATGGACCATCCCTGATGTACTATGGACCATCCCTGATGTACTGAGGATCATCACTGATGTACTATAGATCATCACTGATGTACTATGGGCCATCACTGGTGTACTATGGATCATCACTGATGTACTATGAGCCATCGCTGATGTACTGTGGATCATCACTGGTGTACTATGGATCATCACTGATGTACTATGGATCATCACTGATGTACTATGGATCATCACTGGTGTACTATGGATTGAGCCATCGCTGATGTACTGTGGATCATCACTGGTGTACTATGGATAATCACTGATGTACTATGGATCATCACTGATGTACTATGGATCATCACTGGTGTATTATGGATCATCGCTGGTGTACTATGGATCATCACTGATGTACTGTGGACAATCCCTGATGTACTGTGGATCATCACTGATGTACTGAGGATCATCACTGATGTACTATGGATCATCACTGATGTACTAAAGATCATCACTGATGTACTATGGGCAATCACTGGTGTACTATGGATCATCACTGATGTACTGTGGACCATCACTGGTGTTCTATGGATCATCACCAATGTATTATGGATCATCACTGATGTAAAATGGATCATCACTGATGTACTATGGATCATCACTGATGTACTGTGGATCATCACTGATGTACTGTGGATCATCACTGACGTACTGTGGATCATCACTGACATACTGTGGATCATCACTGATGTACTATGGGCCATCACTGGTGTACTATGGATCATCACTGATGTACTATGGATCATCACTGATGTATTATGGATCATCACTGATGTACTTTGAGCCATCACTGATGTACTATGGATCATCACTGATGTACTATGGATCATCACTGATGTACTATGAGCCATCACTGATGTACTATGGATCATCACTGATGTACTATGAATCATCACTGATGTACTGTGGACCATCCCTGATGTACTGTGGATCATCACTGATGTACTGTGGATCATCACTGATGTACCGTGGATCATCACTGATGTACTGAGGATCATCACCGATGTACTGAGTATCATCACTGATGTACTATGGGCCATCACAGGTGTACTATGGATCATCCCTGGTGTACTATGGATCATCACTGATGTACTATGGACCATCCCTGATGTACTGTGGATCATCACTGATGTACTGTGGATCATCACTGATGTACTGTGGATCATCACTGGTGTACTATAGATCATCACTGATGTACTATGGGCCATCCCTGATGTACTGAGGATCATCACTGATGTACTATGGACCATCCCTGATGTACTATAGACCATCCCTGATGTACTGTGGATTATCACTGATGTACCGTGGATCATCACTGATGTACTGAGGATCATCACTGATGTACTGTGGATCATCACTGATTTACTGTGGATCATTACTGATGTACTGTGGATCATCACTGATGTACTGAGGATCATCACTGATGTACTATGGATCATCACTGATGTACTGTGGATCATCACTGATGTACTGTGGATCATCACTGATGTACCATGGATCATCACTGATGTACTGAGGATCATCACTAATGTACTATAGATCATCACTGATGTACTATGGGCCATCACTGGTGTACTATGGATCATCACTGATGTACTATGGATCATCACTGATGTACTATGAGCCATCGCTGATGTACTATGGGCCATCACTGATGTACTCTGAATCATCACTGGTGTACTATGGATCATCACTGATGTACTATGGATCATCACTGATGTACTATGAGCCATCGCTGATGTACTATGGGCCATCACTGATGTACTGTGAATCATCACTGGTGTACTATGGATCATCACTGATGTACTATGGATCATCACTGATGTACTATGGATCATCACTGATGTACTGTGGATCATCACTGGTGTACTATAGATCATCAGTGATGTACTGTGGATCATCACTGATGTACTATGGACCATCCCTGATGTACTGTGGATTATCACTGATGTACCGTGGATCATCACTGATGTACCGTGGATCATCACTGATGTACTGAGGATCATCACTGATGTACTGTGGATCATCACTGATGTACTGTGGATCATTACTGATGTACTGTGGATCATCACTGATGTACTGAGGATCATCACTGATGTACTATGGATCATCACTGATGTACTATGGATCATCACTGGTGTACTATGGATCATCACTCATGTACTGTGGATCATCACTGATGTACTATAGATCATCACTGATGTACTATGGATCATCACTGATGTACTATGGATCATCACTGATGTACTATGAGCCATCTCTGATGTACTATGGATCATCACTGATGTACTATGGATCATCACTGATGTACTATGGATCATCACTGATGTACTATGAGCCATCACTGATGTACTATGGATCATCACTGATGTACTATGGATCATCACTGATGTACTATGAGCCATCACTGATGTACTATGAGCCATCTCTGATGTACTATGGATCATCACTGATGTACTATGGATCAACACTGATGTACTATGGATCATCACTGATGTACTATGGATCATCACTGATGTACTATGAGCCATCACTGATGTACTATGGATCATCACTGATGTACTGTGGATCATCACTGATGTACCGTGGATCATCACTGATGTACCGTGGATCATCACTGATGTACTGAGGATCATCACAGATGTACTGTGGATCATCACTGATGTACTATGGGCCATCACATGTGTACTATGGATCATCACGGGTGTACTATGGATCATCACTGATGTACTATGGACCATCCCTGATGTACTATGGACCATCCCTGATGTACTATGGACCATCCCTGATGTACTATGGACCATCCCTGATGTACTATGGACCATCCCTGATGTACTGAGGATCATCACTGATGTACTATAGATCATCACTGATGTACTATGGGCCATCACTGGTGTACTATGGATCATCACTGATGTACTATGAGCCATCGCTGATATACTGTGGATCATCACTGGTGTACTATGGATCATCACTGATGTACTATGGATCATCACTGATGTACTATGGATCATCACTGGTGTACTATGGATCATCACTGGTGTACTATGGATCATCACTGATGTACTGGGGACAATCCCTGATGTACTGTGGATCATCACTGATGTACTGAGGATCATCACTGATGTACTGTGGATCATCACTGATGTACTATAGATCATCACTAATGTACTGTGGATCATCACTGATGTACTGTGGATCATCTCTGATGTACTGAGGATCATCACTGATGTACTGTGGATCATCACTGATGTACTGTGGATCATCACTGATGTACTATGGACCATCCCTGATGTACTATGAACCATCCCTGATGTACTGAGGATCATCACTGATGTACTGTGGATCATCACTGATGTACTGTGGATCATCACTGATGTACTATGGACCATCACTGGTGTACTATGGATCATCACTGGTGTACTATGGATCATCACTGGTGTACTATGGATCATCACTGGTGTACTATGGACCATCCCTGATGTACTATGGATCATCACTGATGTACTGTGGATCATCACTGATGTACTATAGTTCATCACTGATGTACTATGGGCCATCACTGGTGTGCTATGGATCATCACTGGTGTACTATGGATAATCACTGATGTACTATGGACCATCCCTGATATACTATGGACCATCCCTGATATACTATGGACCATCCCTGATGTACTGTGGATCATCACTGATGTACTGTGGATCATCACTGATGTACTGTGGATCATCACTGATGTACTATGGGCCATCACTGATGTACTGTGGATCATCACTGGTGTACTATAGATCATCACTGATGTACTATGGGCCATCCCTGATGTACTGAGGATCATCACTGATGTACTATGGACCATCCCCGATGTACTATAGACCATCCCTGATGTACCTTGGATTATCACTGATGTACCGTGGATCATCACTGATGTACTGAGGATCATCACTGATGTACTGTGGATCATCACTGATTTACTGTGGATCATTACTGATGTACTGTGGATCATCACTGATGTACTGAGGATCATCACTGATGTACTGTGGATCATCACTGATGTACTGTGGATCATCACTGATGTACCGTGGATCATCACTGATGTACTGAGGATCATCACTAATGTACTATAGATCATCACTGATGTACTATGGGCCATCACTGGTGTACTATGGATCATCACTGATGTACTATGGATCATCACTGATGTACTATGAGCCATCGCTGATGTACTATGGGCCATCACTGATGTACTGTGGATCATCACTGGTGTACTATGGATCATCACTGATGTACTATGGATCATCACTGATGTACTATGGATCATCACTGATGTACTGTGGATCATCACTGGTGTACTATGGGCCATCACTGATGTACTATGGATCATCACTGATATACTGTGGACTATCCCTGATGTACTGTGGATCATCACTGATGTACTATGGATTATCACTGATGTACTATGAGCCATCACTGATGTACTATGGATCATCACTGATGTACTATGGATCATCACTGATGTACTATGAGCCATCTCTGATGTACTATGGATCATCACTGATGTACTATGGATCAACACTGATGTACTATGGATCATCACTGATGTACTATGGATCATCACTGATGTACTATGAGCCATCACTGATGTACTATGGATCATCACTGATGTACTATGGATCATCACTGATGTACTATGAGCCATCACTGATGTACTATGGATCATCACTGATGTACTATGGATCATCACTGATGTACTATGGATCATCACTGATGTACTATGAGCCATCACTGATGTACTATGGATCATCACTGATGTACTATGGATCATCACTGATGTACTATTAGCCATCTCTGATGTACTATGGATCATCACTGATGTACTATGGATCAACACTGATGTACTATGGATCATCACTGATGTACTATGGATCATCACTGATGTACTATGAGCCATCACTGATGTACTATGGATCATCACTGATGTACTGTGGACCATCACTGGTGTACTATGGATCATCACCAATGTACTATGGATTATCACTGATGTACTATGGATCATCACTGATGTACTATGGATCATCACTGATGTACTGTGGATCATCACTGATGTACTGTGGATCATCACTGACGTACTGTGGATCATCACTGACGTACTGTGGATCATCACTGATGTACTGTGGATCATCACTGATGTAATATGGGCCATCACTGGTGTACTATGGATCATCACTGATGTACTATGGATCATCACTGATGTATTATGGATCATCACTGATGTACTTTGAGCCATCACTGATGTACTATGGATCATCACTGATGTACTATGGATCATCGCTGATGTACTATGAGCCATCACTGATGTACTATGGATCATCACTGATGTACTATGAATCATCACTGATGTACTGTGGACCATCCCTGATGTACTGTGGATCATCACTGATGTACTGTGGATCATCACTGATTTACTGTGGATCATCACTGATGTACTGAGGATCATCACCGATGTACTGAGGATCATCGCTGATGTACTATGGGCCATCACAGGTGTACTATGGATCATCACTGGTGTACTATGGATCATCACTGATGTACTATGGACCATCCCTGGTGTACTGTGGATCATCACTGATGTACTGTGGATCATCACTGGTGTACTATAGATCATCACTGATGTACTATGGGCTATCCCTGATGTACTGAGGATCATCACTGATGTACTATGGACCATCCCTGATGTACTATAGACCATCCCTGATGTACTGTGGATTATCACTGATGTACCGTGGATCATCACTGATGTACTGAGGATCATCACTGATGTACTGTGGATCATCACTGATGTACTATGGATCATCACTGATGTACTATGAGCCATCTCTGATGTACTATGGATCATCACTGATGTACTATGGATCAACACTGATGTACTATGGATCATCACTGATGTACTATGGATCATCACTGATGTACTATGAGCCATCACTGATGTACTATGGATCATCACTGATGTACTGTGGATCATCACTGATGTACCGTGGATCATCACTGATGTACCGTGGATCATCACTGATGTACTGAGGATCATCACTGATGTACTGTGGATCATCACTGATGTACTATGGGCCATCGTGGGTGTACTATGGATCATCACTGGTGTACTATGGACCATCCCTGATGTACTATGGACCATCCCTGATGTACTATGGACCATCCCTGATGTACTGAGGATCATCACTGATGTACTATAGATCATCACTGATGTACTATGGGCCATCACTGGTGTACTATGGATCATCACTGATGTACTATGAGCCATCGCTGATGTACTGTGGATCATCACTGGTGTACTATGGATCATCACTGATGTACTATGGATCATCACTGATGTACTATGGATCATCACTGGTGTACTATGGATTGAGCCATCGCTGATGTACTGTGGATCATCACTGGTGTACTATGGATAATCACTGATGTACTATGGATCATCACTGATGTACTATGGATCATCACTGGTGTATTATGGATCATCGCTGGTGTACTATGGATCATCACTGATGTACTGTGGACAATCCCTGATGTACTGTGGATCATCACTGATGTACTGAGGATCATCACTGATGTACTGTGGATCATCACTGATGTACTATAGATCATCACTAATGTACTGTGGATCATCACTGATGTACTGTGGATCATCACTGATGTACTGAGGATCATCACTGATGTACTGTGGATCATCACTGATGTACTATGGACCATCCCTGATGTACTATGGACCATCCCTGATGTACTATGGATCATCACTGATGTACTATGGGCCATCACTGATGTACTATGGATCATCACTGATGTACTATGGGCCATCACTGATGTACTATGGATCATCACTGATATACTGCGGACTATCCCTGATGTACTGTGGATCATCACTGATGTACTATGGATCATCACTGATGTGCTATGAGCCATCACTGATGTACTATGGATCATCACTGATGTACTATGGATCATCACTGATGTACTATGAGCCATCACTGATGTACTATGGATCATCACTGATGTACTATGGATCATCACTGATGTACTATGGATCATCACTGATGTACTATGAGCCATCACTGATGTACTATGGATCATCACTGATGCACTATGGATCATCACTGATGTACTATGAGCCATCTCTGATGTACTATGGATCATCACTGATGTACTATGGATCAACACTGATGTACTATGGATCATCACTGATGTACTATGGATCATCACTGATGTACTATGAGCCATCACTGATGTACTATGGATCATCACTGATGTACTGTGGACCATCACTGGTGTACTATGGATCATCACCAATGTACTATGGATCATCACTGATGTACTATGGATCATCACTGATGTACTATGGATCATCACTGATGTACTGTGGATCATCACTGATGTACTGTGGATCCTCACTGACATACTGTGGATCATCACTGACGTACTGTGGATCATCACTGACGTACTGTGGCTCATCACTGATGTAATATGGGCCATCACTGGTGTACTATGGATCATCACTGATGTACTATGGATCATCACTGATGTATTATGGATCATCACTGATGTACTTTGAGCCATCACTGATGTACTATGGATCATCACTGATGTACTATGGATCATCACTGATGTACTATGAGCCATCACTGATGTACTATGGATCATCACTGATGTACTATGAATCATCACTGATGTACTGTGGACCATCCCTGATGTACTGTGGATCATCACTGATGTACTGTGGATCATCACTGATGTACCGTGGATCATCACTGATGTACTGAGGATCATCACCGATGTACTGAGGATCATCACTGATGTACTATGGGCCATCACAGGTGTACTATGGATCATCACTGATGTACTATGGACCATCCCTGGTGTACTGTGGATCATCACTGATGTACTGTGGATCATCACTGGTGTACTATAGATCATCACTGATGTACTATGGGCTATCCCTTATGTACTGAGGATCATCACTGATGTACTATGGACCATCCCTGATGTACTATAGACCATCCCTGATGTACTGTGGATTATCACTGATGTACCGTGGATCATCACTGATGTACTGAGGATCATCACTGATGTACTGTGGATCATCACTGATGTACTATGGATCATCACTGATGTACTATGAGCCATCTCTGATGTACTATGGATCATCACTGATGTACTGTGGATCATCACTGAAGTACCGTGGATCATCACTGATGTACTGAGGATCATCACCGATGTACTGAGGATCATCACTGATGTACTATGGGCCATCACTGGTGTACTATGGATCATCACTGGTGTACTATGGATCATCACTGATGTACTATGGACCATCCCTGGTGTACTGTGGATCATCACTGATGTACTGTGGATCATCACTGGTGTACTATAGATCATCACTGATGTACTATGGGCTATCCCTGATGTACTGAGGATCATCACTGATGTACTATGGACCATCCCTGATGTACTATAGACCATCCCTGATGTACTGTGGATTATCACTGATGTACCGTGGATCATCACTGATGTACTGAGGATCATCACTGATGTACTGTGGATCATCACTGATGTACTATGGATCATCACTGATGTACTATGAGCCATCTCTGATGTACTATGGATCATCACTGATGTACTATGGATCAACACTGATGTACTATGGATCATCACTGATGTACTATGGATCATCACTGATGTACTATGAGCCATCACTGATGTACTATGGATCATCACTGATGTACTGTGGATCATCACTGATGTACCGTGGATCATCACTGATGTACCGTGGATCATCACTGATGTACTGAGGATCATCACTGATGTACTGTGGATCATCACTGATGTACTATGTGCCATCACGGGTGTACTATGGATCATCACTGGTGTACTATGGATCATCACTGATGTACTATGGACCATCCCTGATGTACTATGGACCATCCCTGATGTACTATGGACCATCCCTGATGTACTGAGGATCATCACTGATGTACTATAGATCATCACTGATGTACTATGGGCCATCACTGGTGTACTATGGATCATCACTGATGTACTATGAGCCATCGCTGATGTACTGTGGATCATCACTGGTGTACTATGGATCATCACTGATGTACTATGGATCATCACTGATGTACTATGGATCATCACTGGTGTACTATGGATTGAGCCATCGCTGATGTACTGTGGATCATCACTGGTGTACTATAGATCATCACTGATGTACTATGGATCATCACTGATGTACTATGGATCATCACTGGTGTATTATGGATCATCGCTGGTGTACTATGGATCATCACTGATGTACTGTGGACAATCCCTGATGTACTGTGGATCATCACTGATGTACTGAGGATCATCACTGATGTACTGTGGATCATCACTGATGTACTATAGATCATCACTAATGTACTGTGGATCATCACTGATGTACTGTGGATCATCACTGATGTACTGAGGATCATCACTGATGTACTGTGGATCATCACTGATGTACTATGGACCATCCCTGATGTACTATGGACCATCCCTGATGTACTATGGATCATCACTGATGTACTATGGGCCATCACTGATGTACTATGGATCATCACTGATATACTGTGTACTATCCCTGATGTACTGTGGATCATCACTGATGTACTATGGATCATCACTGATGTACTATGAGCCATCACTGATGTACTATGGATCATCACTGATGTACTATGGATCATCACTGATGTACTATGAGCCATCACTGATGTACTATGGATCATCACTGATGTACTATGGATCATCACTGATGTACTATGGATCATCACTGATGTACTATGAGCCATCACTGATGTACTATGGATCATCACTGATGTACTATGGACCATCCCTGATGTACTATAGACCATCCCTGATGTACCGTGGATCATCACTGATGTACTGAGGATCATCACCGATGTACTGAGGATCATCACTGATGTACTATGGGCCATCACAGGTGTACTATGGATCATCACTGGTGTACTATGGATCATCACTGATGTACTATGGACCATCCCTGGTGTACTGTGGATCATCACTGATGTACTGTGGATCATCACTGGTGTACTATAGATCATCACTGATGTACTATGGGCTATCCCTGATGTACTGAGGATCATCACTGATGTACTATGGACCATCCCTGATGTACTATAGACCATCCCTGATGTACTGTGGATTATCACTGATGTACCGTGGATCATCACTGATGTACTGAGGATCATCACTGATGTACTGTGGATCATCACTGATGTACTATGGATCATCACTGATGTACTATGAGCCATCTCTGATGTACTATGGATCATCACTGATGTACTATGGATCAACACTGATGTACTATGGATCATCACTGATGTACTATGGATCATCACTGATGTACTATGAGCCATCACTGATGTACTATGGATCATCACTGATGTACTGTGGATCATCACTGATGTACCGTGGATCATCACTGATGTACCGTGGATCATCACTGATGTACTGAGGATCATCACTGATGTACTGTGGATCATCACTGATGTACTATGGGCCATCACGGGTGTACTATGGATCATCACTGGTGTACTATGGATCATCACTGATGTACTATGGACCATCCCTGATGTACTATGGACCATCCCTGATGTACTATGGACCATCCCTGATGTACTGAGGATCATCACTGATGTACTATAGATCATCACTGATGTACTATGGGCCATCACTGATGTCCTATGGATCATCACTGATGTACTATGGGCCATCACTGATGTACTATGGATCATCACTGATATACTGTGGACTATCCCTGATGTACTGTGGATCATCACTGATGTACTATGGATCATCACTGATGTACTATGAGCCATCACTGATGTACTATGGATCATCACTGATGTACTATGGATCATCACTGATGTACTATGAGCCATCACTGATGTACTATGGATCATCACTGATGTACTATGGATCATCACTGATGTACTATGGATCATCACTGATGTACTATGAGCCATCACTGATGTACTATGGATCATCACTGATGTACTATGGATCATCACTGATGTACTATGAGCCATCTCTGATGTACTATGGATCATCACTGATGTACTATGGATCAACACTGATGTACTATGGATCATCACTGATGTACTATGGATCATCCCTGATGTACTATGAGCCATCACTGATGTACTATGGATCATCACTGATGTACTGTGGACCATTACTGGTGTACTATGGATCATCACCAATGTACTATGGATCATCACTGATGTACTATGGATCATCACTGATGTACTATGGATCATCACTGATGTACTGTGGATCATCACTGATGTACTGTGGATCATCACTGACGTACTGTGGATCATCACTGACGTACTGTGGATCATCACTGACGTACTGTGGATCATCACTGATGTAATATGGGCCATCACTGGTGTACTATGGATCATCACTGATGTACTATGGATCATCACTGATGTATTATGGATCATCACTGATGTACTTTGAGCCATCACTGATGTACTATGGATCATCACTGATGTACTATGGATCATCACTGATGTACTATGAGCCATCACTGATGTACTATGGATCATCACTGATGTACTATGAATCATCACTGATGTACTGTGGACCATCCCTGATGTACTGTGGATCATCACTGATGTACTGTGGATCATCACTGGTGTACTATAGATCATCACTGATGTACTATGGGCTATCCCTGATGTACTGAGGATCATCACTGATGTACTATGGACCATCCCTGATGTACTATAGACCATCCCTGATGTACTGTGGATTATCACTGATGTACCGTGGATCATCACTGATGTACTGAGGATCATCACTGATGTACTGTGGATCATCACTGATTTACTGTGGATCATTACTGATGTACTGTGGATCATCACTGATGTACTGAGGATCATCACTGATGTACTATGGATCATCACTGATGTACTGTGGATCATCACTGATGTACTGTGGATCATCACTGATGTACTATGGATCATCACTGATGTATTATGGATCATCACTGATGTACTTTGAGCCATCACTGATGTACTATGGATCATCACTGATGTACTATGAGCCATCACTGATGTACTATGGATCATCACTGATGTACTATGAATCATCACTGATGTACTGTGGACCATCCCTGATGTACTGTGGATCATCACTGATGTACTGTGGATCATCACTGATGTACCGTGGATCATCACTGATGTACTGAGGATCATCACCGATGTACTGAGTATCATCACTGATGTACTATGGGCCATCACAGGTGTACTATGGATCATCCCTGGTGTACTATGGATCAGCACTGATGTACTATGGACCATCCCTGATGTACTGTGGATCATCACTGATGTACTGTGGATCATCACTGATGTACTGTGGATCATCACTGGTGTACTATAGATCATCACTGATGTACTATGGGCCATCCCTGATGTACTGAGGATCATCACTGATGTACTATGGACCATCCCTGATGTACTATAGACCATCCCTGATGTACTGTGGATTATCACTGATGTACTGAGGATCATCACTGATGTACTGTGGATCATCACTGATTTACTGTGGATCATTACTGATGTACTGTGGATCATCACTGATGTACTGAGGATCATCACTGATGTACTATGGATCATCACTGATGTACTGTGGATCATCACTGATGTACTGTGGATCATCACTGATGTACCATGGATCATCACTGATGTACTGAGGATCATCACTAATGTACTATAGATCATCACTGATGTACTATGGGCCATCACTGGTGTACTATGGATCATCACTGATGTACTATGGATCATCACTGATGTACTATGAGCCATCGCTGATGTACTATGGGCCATCACTGATGTACTGTGAATCATCACTGGTGTACTATGGATCATCACTGATGTACTATGGATCATCACTGATGTACTATGAGCCATCGCTGATGTACTATGGGCCATCACTGATGTACTGTGAATCATCACTGGTGTACTATGGATCATCACTGATGTACTATGGATCATCACTGATGTACTATGGATCATCACTGATGTACTGTGGATCATCACTGGTGTACTATAGATCATCAGTGATGTACTGTGGATCATCACTGATGTACTATGGACCATCCCTGATGTACTGTGGATTATCACTGATGTACCGTGGATCATCACTGATGTACCGTGGATCATCACTGATGTACTGAGGATCATCACTGATGTACTGTGGATCATCACTGATGTACTGTGGATCATTACTGATGTACTGTGGATCATCACTGATGTACTGAGGATCATCACTGATGTACTATGGATCATCACTGATGTACTATGGATCATCACTGGTGTACTATGGATCATCACTCATGTACTGTGGATCATCACTGATGTACTATAGATCATCACTGATGTACTATGGATCATCACTGATGTACTATGGATCATCACTGATGTACTATGAGCCATCTCTGATGTACTATGGATCATCACTGATGTACTATGGATCATCACTGATGCACTATGGATCATCACTGATGTACTATGAGCCATCACTGATGTACTATGGATCATCACTGATGTACTATGGATCATCACTGATGTACTATGAGCCATCACTGATGTACTATGAGCCATCTCTGATGTACTATGGATCATCACTGATGTACTATGGATCAACACTGATGTACTATGGATCATCACTGATGTACTATGGATCATCACTGATGTACTATGAGCCATCACTGATGTACTATGGATCATCACTGATGTACTGTGGATCATCACTGATGTACCGTGGATCATCACTGATGTACCGTGGATCATCACTGATGTACTGAGGATCATCACAGATGTACTGTGGATCATCACTGATGTACTATGGGCCATCACATGTGTACTATGGATCATCACGGGTGTACTATGGATCATCACTGATGTACTATGGACCATCCCTGATGTACTATGGACCATCCCTGATGTACTATGGACCATCCCTGATGTACTATGGACCATCCCTGATGTACTGAGGATCATCACTGATGTACTATAGATCATCACTGATGTACTATGGGCCATCACTGGTGTACTATGGATCATCACTGATGTACTATGAGCCATCGCTGATATACTGTGGATCATCACTGGTGTACTATGGATCATCACTGATGTACTATGGATCATCACTGATGTACTATGGATCATCACTGGTGTACTATGGATCATCACTGGTGTACTATGGATCATCACTGATGTACTGTGGACAATCCCTGATGTACTGTGGATCATCACTGATGTACTGAGGATCATCACTGATGTACTGTGGATCATCACTGATGTACTATAGATCATCACTAATGTACTGTGGATCATCACTGATGTACTGTGGATCATCTCTGATGTACTGAGGATCATCACTGATGTACTGTGGATCATCACTGATGTACTGTGGATCATCACTGATGTACTATGGACCATCCCTGATGTACTATGAACCATCCCTGATGTACTGAGGATCATCACTGATGTACTGTGGATCATCACTGATGTACTGTGGATCATCACTGATGTACTATGGACCATCACTGGTGTACTATGGATCATCACTGGTGTACTATGGATCATCACTGGTGTACTATGGATCATCACTGGTGTACTATGGACCATCCCTGATGTACTATGGATCATCACTGATGTACTGTGGATCATCACTGATGTACTATAGTTCATCACTGATGTACTATGGGCCATCACTGGTGTGCTATGGATCATCACTGGTGTACTATGGATCATCACTGATGTACTATGGACCATCCCTGATATACTATGGACCATCCCTGATATACTATGGACCATCCCTGATGTACTGTGGATCATCACTGATGTACTGTGGATCATCACTGATGTACTGTGGATCATCACTGATGTACTATGGGCCATCACTGATGTACTGTGGATCATCACTGGTGTACTATAGATCATCACTGATGTACTATGGGCCATCCCTGATGTACTGAGGATCATCACTGATGTACTATGGACCATCCCCGATGTACTATAGACCATCCCTGATGTACCTTGGATTATCACTGATGTACCGTGGATCATCACTGATGTACTGAGGATCATCACTGATGTACTGTGGATCATCACTGATTTACTGTGGATCATTACTGATGTACTGTGGATCATCACTGATGTACTGAGGATCATCACTGATGTACTGTGGATCATCACTGATGTACTGTGGATCATCACTGATGTACCGTGGATCATCACTGATGTACTGAGGATCATCACTAATGTACTATAGATCATCACTGATGTACTATGGGCCATCACTGGTGTACTATGGATCATCACTGATGTACTATGGATCATCACTGATGTACTATGAGCCATCGCTGATGTACTATGGGCCATCACTGATGTACTGTGGATCATCACTGGTGTACTATGGATCATCACTGATGTACTATGGATCATCACTGATGTACTATGGATCATCACTGATGTACTGTGGATCATCACTGGTGTACTATGGGCCATCACTGATGTACTATGGATCATCACTGATATACTGTGGACTATCCCTGATGTACTGTGGATCATCACTGATGTACTATGGATTATCACTGATGTACTATGAGCCATCACTGATGTACTATGGATCATCACTGATGTACTATGGATCATCACTGATGTACTATGAGCCATCTCTGATGTACTATGGATCATCACTGATGTACTATGGATCAACACTGATGTACTATGGATCATCACTGATGTACGATGGATCATCACTGATGTACTATGAGCCATCACTGATGTACTATGGATCATCACTGATGTACTATGGATCATCACTGATGTACTATGAGCCATCACTGATGTACTATGGATCATCACTGATGTACTATGGATCATCACTGATGTACTATGGATCATCACTGATGTACTATGAGCCATCACTGATGTACTATGGATCATCACTGATGTACTATGGATCATCACTGATGTACTATTAGCCATCTCTGATGTACTATGGATCATCACTGATGTACTATGGATCAACACTGATGTACTATGGATCATCACTGATGTACTATGGATCATCACTGATGTACTATGAGCGATCACTGATGTACTATGGATCATCACTGATGTACTGTGGACCATCACTGGTGTACTATGGATCATCACCAATGTACTATGGATCATCACTGATGTACTATGGATCATCACTGATGTACTATGGATCATCACTGATGTACTGTGGATCATCACTGATGTACTGTGGATCATCACTGACGTACTGTGGATCATCACTGACGTACTGTGGATCATCACTGATGTACTGTGGATCATCACTGATGTAATATGGGCCATCACTGGTGTACTATGGATCATCACTGATGTACTATGGATCATTACTGATGTATTATGGATCATCACTGATGTACTTTGAGCCATCACTGATGTACTATGGATCATCACTGATGTACTATGGATCATCGCTGATGTACTATGAGCCATCACTGATGTACTATGGATCATCACTGATGTACTATGAATCATCAGTGATGTACTGTGGACCATCCCTGATGTACTGTGGATCATCACTGATGTACTGTGGATCATCACTGATTTACTGTGGATCATCACTGATGTACTGAGGATCATCACCGATGTACTGAGGATCATCACTGATGTACTATGGGCCATCACAGGTGTACTATGGATCATCACTGGTGTACTATGGATCATCACTGATGTACTATGGACCATCCCTGGTGTACTGTGGATCATCACTGATGTACTGTGGATCATCACTGGTGTACTATAGATCATCACTGATGTACTATGGGCTATCCCTGATGTACTGAGGATCATCACTGATGTACTATGGACCATCCCTGATGTACTATAGACAATCCCTGATGTACTGTGGATTATCACTGATGTACCGTGGATCATCACTGATGTACTGAGGATCATCACTGATGTACTGTGGATCATCACTGATGTACTATGGATCATCACTGATGTACTATGAGCCATCTCTGATGTACTATGGATCATCACTGATGTACTATGGATCAACACTGATGTACTATGGATCATCACTGATGTACTATGGATCATCACTGATGTACTATGAGCCATCACTGATGTACTATGGATCATCACTGATGTACTGTGGATCATCACTGATGTACCGTGGATCATCACTGATGTACCGTGGATCATCACTGATGTACTGAGGATCATCACTGATGTACTGTGGATCATCACTGATGTACTATGGGCCATCGTGGGTGTACTATGGATCATCACTGGTGTACTATGGACCATCCCTGATGTACTATGGACCATCCCTGATGTACTATGGACCATCCCTGATGTACTGAGGATCATCACTGATGTACTATAGATCATCACTGATGTACTATGGGCCATCACTGGTGTACTATGGATCATCACTGATGTACTATGAGCCATCGCTGATGTACTGTGGATCATCACTGGTGTACTATGGATCATCACTGATGTACTATGGATCATCACTGATGTACTATGGATCATCACTGGTGTACTATGGATTGAGCCATCGCTGATGTACTGTGGATCATCACTGGTGTACTATGGATAATCACTGATGTACTATGGATCATCACTGATGTACTATGGATCATCACTGGTGTATTATGGATCATCGCTGGTGTACTATGGATCATCACTGATGTACTGTGGACAATCCCTGATGTACTGTGGATCATCACTGATGTACTGAGGATCATCACTGATGTACTATGGATCATCACTGATGTACTAAAGATCATCACTGATGTACTATGGGCAATCACTGGTGTACTATGGATCATCACTGATGTACTGTGGACCATCACTGGTGTTCTATGGATCATCACCAATGTATTATGGATCATCACTGATGTACTATGGATCATCACTGATGTACTATGGATCATCACTGATGTACTGTGGATCATCACTGATGTACTGTGGATCATCACTGACGTACTGTGGATCATCACTGACATACTGTGGATCATCACTGATGTACTATGGGCCATCACTGGTGTACTATGGATCATCACTGATGTACTATGGATCATCACTGATGTATTATGGATCATCACTGATGTACTTTGAGCCATCACTGATGTACTATGGATCATCACTGATGTACTATGGATCATCACTGATGTACTATGAGCCATCACTGATGTACTATGGATCATCACTGATGTACTATGAATCATCACTGATGTACTGTGGACCATCCCTGATGTACTGTGGATCATCACTGATGTACTGTGGATCATCACTGATGTACCGTGGATCATCACTGATGTACTGAGGATCATCACCGATGTACTGAGTATCATCACTGATGTACTATGGGCCATCACAGGTGTACTATGGATCATCCCTGGTGTACTATGGATCATCACTGATGTACTATGGACCATCCCTGATGTACTGTGGATCATCACTGATGTACTGTGGATCATCACTGATGTACTGTGGATCATCACTGGTGTACTATAGATCATCACTGATGTACTATGGGCCATCCCTGATGTACTGAGGATCATCACTGATGTACTATGGACCATCCCTGATGTACTATAGACCATCCCTGATGTACTGTGGATTATCACTGATGTACCGTGGATCATCACTGATGTACTGAGGATCATCACTGATGTACTGTGGATCATCACTGATTTACTGTGGATCATTACTGATGTACTGTGGATCATCACTGATGTACTGAGGATCATCACTGATGTACTATGGATCATCACTGATGTACTGTGGATCATCACTGATGTACTGTGGATCATCACTGATGTACCATGGATCATCACTGATGTACTGAGGATCATCACTAATGTACTATAGATCATCACTGATGTACTATGGGCCATCACTGGTGTACTATGGATCATCACTGATGTACTATGGATCATCACTGATGTACTATGAGCCATCGCTGATGTACTATGGGCCATCACTGATGTACTGTGAATCATCACTGGTGTACTATGGATCATCACTGATGTACTATGAGCCATCACTGATGTACTATGGGCCATCACTGATGTACTGTGAATCATCACTGGTGTACTATGGATCATCACTGATGTACTATGGATCATCACTGATGTACTATGGATCATCACTGATGTACTGTGGATCATCACTGGTGTACTATAGATCATCAGTGATGTACTGTGGATCATCACTGATGTACTATGGACCATCCCTGATGTACTGTGGATTATCACTGATGTACCGTGGATCATCACTGATGTACCGTGGATCATCACTGATGTACTGAGGATCATCACTGATGTACTGTGGATCATCACTGATGTACTGTGGATCATTACTGATGTACTGTGGATCATCACTGATGTACTGAGGATCATCACTGATGTACTATGGATCATCACTGATGTACTATGGATCATCACTGGTGTACTATGGATCATCACTCATGTACTGTGGATCATCACTGATGTACTATAGATCATCACTGATGTACTATGGATCATCACTGATGTACTATGGATCATCACTGATGTACTATGAGCCATCTCTGATGTACTATGGATCATCACTGATGTACTATGGATCATCACTGATGTACTATGGATCATCACTGATGTACTATGAGCCATCACTGATGTACTATGGATCATCACTGATGTACTATGGATCATCACTGATGTACTATGAGCCATCACTGATGTACTATGAGCCATCTCTGATGTACTATGGATCATCACTGATGTACTATGGATCAACACTGATGTACTATGGATCATCACTGATGTACTATGGATCATCACTGATGTACTATGAGCCATCACTGATGTACTATGGATCATCACTGATGTACTGTGGATCATCACTGATGTACCGTGGATCATCACTGATGTACCGTGGATCATCACTGATGTACTGAGGATCATCACAGATGTACTGTGGATCATCACTGATGTACTATGGGCCATCACATGTGTACTATGGATCATCACGGGTGTACTATGGATCATCACTGATGTACTATGGACCATCCCTGATGTACTATGGACCATCCCTGATGTACTATGGACCATCCCTGATGTACTATGGACCATCCCTGATGTACTATGGACCATCCCTGATGTACTGAGGATCATCACTGATGTACTATAGATCATCACTGATGTACTATGGGCCATCACTGGTGTACTATGGATCATCACTGATGTACTATGAGCCATCGCTGATATACTGTGGATCATCACTGGTGTACTATGGATCATCACTGATGTACTATGGATCATCACTGATGTACTATGGATCATCACTGGTGTACTATGGATCATCACTGGTGTACTATGGATCATCACTGATGTACTGTGGACAATCCCTGATGTACTGTGGATCATCACTGATGTACTGAGGATCATCACTGATGTACTGTGGATCATCACTGATGTACTATAGATCATCACTAATGTACTGTGGATCATCACTGATGTACTGTGGATCATCTCTGATGTACTGAGGATCATCACTGATGTACTGTGGATCATCACTGATGTACTGTGGATCATCACTGATGTACTATGGACCATCCCTGATGTACTATGAACCATCCCTGATGTACTGAGGATCATCACTGATGTACTGTGGATCATCACTGATGTACTGTGGATCATCACTGATGTACTATGGACCATCACTGGTGTACTATGGATCATCACTGGTGTACTATGGATCATCACTGGTGTACTATGGATCATCACTGGTGTACTATGGACCATCCCTGATGTACTATGGATCATCACTGATGTACTGTGGATCATCACTGATGTACTATAGTTCATCACTGATGTACTATGGGCCATCACTGGTGTGCTATGGATCATCACTGGTGTACTATGGATAATCACTGATGTACTATGGACCATCCCTGATATACTATGGACCATCCCTGATATACTATGGACCATCCCTGATGTACTGTGGATCATCACTGATGTACTGTGGATCATCACTGATGTACTGTGGATCATCACTGATGTACTATGGGCCATCACTGATGTACTGTGGATCATCACTGGTGTACTATAGATCATCACTGATGTACTATGGGCCATCCCTGATGTACTGAGGATCATCACTGATGTACTATGGACCATCCCCGATGTACTATAGACCATCCCTGATGTACCTTGGATTATCACTGATGTACCGTGGATCATCACTGATGTACTGAGGATCATCACTGATGTACTGTGGATCATCACTGATTTACTGTGGATCATTACTGATGTACTGTGGATCATCACTGATGTACTGAGGATCATCACTGATGTACTGTGGATCATCACTGATGTACTGTGGATCATCACTGATGTACCGTGGATCATCACTGATGTACTGAGGATCATCACTAATGTACTATAGATCATCACTGATGTACTATGGGCCATCACTGGTGTACTATGGATCATCACTGATGTACTATGGATCATCACTGATGTACTATGAGCCATCGCTGATGTACTATGGGCCATCACTGATGTACTGTGGATCATCACTGGTGTACTATGGATCATCACTGATGTACTATGGATCATCACTGATGTACTATGGATCATCACTGATGTACTGTGGATCATCACTGGTGTACTATGGGCCATCACTGATGTACTATGGATCATCACTGATATACTGTGGACTATCCCTGATGTACTGTGGATCATCACTGATGTACTATGGATTATCACTGATGTACTATGAGCCATCACTGATGTACTATGGATCATCACTGATGTACTATGGATCATCACTGATGTACTATGAGCCATCTCTGATGTACTATGGATCATCACTGATGTACTATGGATCAACACTGATGTACTATGGATCATCACTGATGTACTATGGATCATCACTGATGTACTATGAGCCATCACTGATGTACTATGGATCATCACTGATGTACTATGGATCATCACTGATGTACTATGAGCCATCACTGATGTACTATGGATCATCACTGATGTACTATGGATCATCACTGATGTACTATGGATCATCACTGATGTACTATGAGCCATCACTGATGTACTATGGATCATCACTGATGTACTATGGATCATCACTGATGTACTATTAGCCATCTCTGATGTACTATGGATCATCACTGATGTACTATGGATCAACACTGATGTACTATGGATCATCACTGATGTACTATGGATCATCACTGATGTACTATGAGCCATCACTGATGTACTATGGATCATCACTGATGTACTGTGGACCATCACTGGTGTACTATGGATCATCACCAATGTACTATGGATCATCACTGATGTACTATGGATCATCACTGATGTACTATGGATCATCACTGATGTACTGTGGATCATCACTGATGTACTGTGGATCATCACTGACGTACTGTGGATCATCACTGACGTACTGTGGATCATCACTGATGTACTGTGGATCATCACTGATGTAATATGGGCCATCACTGGTGTACTATGGATCATCACTGATGTACTATGGATCATCACTGATGTATTATGGATCATCACTGATGTACTTTGAGCCATCACTGATGTACTATGGATCATCACTGATGTACTATGGATCATCGCTGATGTACTATGAGCCATCACTGATGTACTATGGATCATCACTGATGTACTATGAATCATCACTGATGTACTGTGGACCATCCCTGATGTACTGTGGATCATCACTGATGTACTGTGGATCATCACTGATTTACTGTGGATCATCACTGATGTACTGAGGATCATCACCGATGTACTGAGGATCATCACTGATGTACTATGGGCCATCACAGGTGTACTATGGATCATCACTGGTGTACTATGGATCATCACTGATGTACTATGGACCATCCCTGATGTACTGTGGATCATCACTGATGTACTGTGGATCATCACTGGTGTACTATAGATCATCACTGATGCACTATGGGCCATCCCTAATGTACTGAGGATCATCACTGATGTACTATGGACCATCCCTGATGTACTATAGACCATCCCTGATGTGCTGTGGATTATCACTGATGTACCGTGGATCATCACTGATGTACTGAGGATCATCACTGATGTACTGTGGATCATCACTGATTTACTGTGGATCATTACTGATGTACTGTGGATTATCACAGTACATCAGTGATGATCCACAGTACATCGGGGATGGTCCACAGTACATCAGTGATGGTCCACAGTACATCAGTGATGGTCCATAGTACACCAGTGATTATCCATAGTACTCCAGTGATGATCCATAGTTCACCAGTGATGGTTCATAGTACATCAGTGATGATCCATAGTACATCAGTGATGATCTATAGTACATCAGTGATGATCCATAGTACACCAGTGATGATCCATAGTACATCAGTGATGGTCCATAGAACATCAGTGATGATCCACAGTACATCAGTGATGGTCCACAGTACATCAGTGATGGTCTACAGTAAATCAGTGATGGTCCACGGTACATAAGGGATGGTCCTCAGTACATCAGTGATGATCCACAGTATATCAGTGATGATCCACAGTACATCAGAGATGGTCCACAGTACATCAGTGATGATCCATAGTACACCACTGATGGCCCAAAGTACATCAGTGATGGTCTACAGTACATCAGTGATGGTCCACAGTACATAAGGGATGGTCCTCAGGACATCAGTGATGATCCACAGTACATCAGTGATGATCCACAGTACATCAGGGATGGTCCACAGTACATCAGTGATGATACATAGTACACCACTGATGGTCCAAAATACATCAGTGATGATCTATAGTACATCAGTGATGATCCATAGTACATCAGTGATGATCCATAGTACACCGATGATGGCCCATAGTACACCAGTGATGGTCCACAGTACATCAGTGATGATACACAGTACATCAGTGATGATCCACAGTACATCGGGGATGGTCCACAGTACATCAGTGATGGTCCATAGTACATCAGTGAAGGTCCATAGTACACCAGTGATGATCCATAGTACACCAGTGATGATCCATAGTACACCAGTGATGATCCATAGTACACCAGTGATGGTCCATAGTACATCAGTGATGATCCACAGTACATCAGTGATGATCTATAGCACATCAGTGATGATCCACAGTACATCAGTGATGGTCCATAGAACATCAGTGATGATCCACAGTACATCAGTAATGGTCCACAGTACATCAGTGATGGTCCACAGTACATCAGGGATGGTCCTCAGTACATCAGTGATGATCCACAGTACATCAGTGATGATCCACAGTACATCAGTGATGATCCACAGTACATCAGGGATGGTCCACAGTACATCAGTAATGATCCATAGTACACCAGTGATGGCCCAAAGTACATCAGTGATGGTCCATAGTATACCAGGGATGATCCATAGCACAGCAGTGATGATCCATAGTACACCAGTGATGGCCCATAGTACATCAGTGATGATCCATAGTACACCATTGATGGCCCATAGTACATCAGTGATGGTCCATAGTACATCAGTGATGATCCATAGTACACCAGTGATGGCCCAAAGTACATCAGTGATGGTCCATAGTATACCAGGGATGATCCATAGTACACCAGTGATGATCCATAGTACACCAGTGATGGCCCATAGTACACCAGTGATGGCCCATAGTACATGAGTGATGATTCACAGTACATCAGTGATGATCTATAGTACATCAGTGATGATCCACAGTACACCAGTGATGATTCACAGTACATCAGGGATGGTCCATAGTACATCAGGGATGGTCCATAGTACATCAGGGATGGACCATCACTGATGTACTGTGGATCATCACTGATGTACTATAGTTCATCACTGATTTACTATAGGCCATCACTGGTGTACTATGGATCATCACTGATGTACTATGGACCATCCCTGATGTACTGTGGACCATCCCTGATGTACTGTGGATCATCACTGATGTACTGTGGATCATCACTGATGTACTATAGATCATCACTGATGTACTATAGATCATCACTGATGTACTATGGGCCATCACTGGTGTACTATGGGCCATCACTGGTGTACTATGGGCCATCACTGGTGTACTATGGGCCATCACTGGTGTACTATGGATCATCACTGATGTACTGTGGATCATCACTGATGTACTGTGGATTATCACTGATGTACTGTGGATCATCCCTGGTGTACTATGGATCATCACTGGTGTACTATGGATCATCACTGATGTACTATGGGCCATCACTGATGTACTATGGATCATCACTGATATACTGTGGACCATCCCTGATGTACTGTGGATAATCACTGATGTACTGTGGATCATCACTGATGTACTGTGGATCATCACTAATGTACTGTGGATCATCACTGATGTACTATGGGCCATCACTGGTGTACTAAGGGCCATCACTTGTGTACTATGGGCCATCACTGGTGTACTATGGATCATCACTGATGTACTATGGATCATCACTGATGTACTATGGGCCATCACTGGTGTACTGTGGATCATCACTGATGTACTGTGGGCCATCCCTGGTGTACTGTGGATCATCACTGATGTACTGAGGATCATCACTGATGTTCTATAAGCCATCACTGATGTACTATGGATCATCACTGATGTACTATGGATCATCACTGATGTACTATGGATAATCACTGATGTACTATGGATCATCACTGATGTACTATGAGCCATCACTGATGTACTATGGATCATCACTGATGTACTGTGGACCATCCCTGATGTACTGTGGATCATCACTGATGTACCGTGGATCATCACTGATGTACTGAGGATCATCACTGATGTACTGTGGATCATCACTGATGTACTATGGATCATCACTGATGTACTATAGATCATCACTGATGTACTATGGATCATCACTGATGTACTGTGGATCATCCCTGGTGTACTATGGATCATCACTGGTGTACTATGGATCATCACTGGTGTACTATGGATCATCACTGATGTACTGATGTACTATGGGCCATCACTGATGTACTGTGGATCATCACTGATGTACAATGGATCATCACTGATGTACTATGGATCATCACTGGTGTACTATGGATCATCACTGGTGTACTATGGATCATCACTGATGTACTGTGGATCATCAATGATGTACTGTGGATCATCACTGTTGTACTGAGGATCATCACTGATGTACTGAGGATCATCACTGATGTACTGAGGATCATCACTGATGTAATATGGATCATCACTGATGTACTATAGATCATCGCCGATGTACTATGGATCATCACTGATGTACTATGGATCATCACTGATGTACTATGGATCATCACTGATGTACTATAGATCATCACTGATGTACTATGGGCCATCACTGGTGTACTATGGATCATCACTGATGTACTGTGGACCATCACTGGTGTACTATGGATCATCACTGATGTATTATGGATCATCACTGATGTACTTTGAGCCATCACTGATGTACTATGGATCATCACTGATGTACTATGGATCATCACTGATGTACTATGGATCATCACTGATGTACTATGGATCATCACTGATGTGCTGTGGACCATCCCTGATGTACTGTGGATCATCACTGATGTACTGTGGATCATCACTGATGTACCGTGGATCATCACTGATGTACTGAGGATCATCACCGATGTACTGAGGATCATCACTGATGTACTATGGGCCATCACAGGTGTACTATGGATCATCACTGGTGTACTATGGATCATCACTGATGTACTATGGACCATCCCTGATGTACTGTGGATCATCACTAATGTACTGTGGATCATCACTGATGTACTGTGGATCATCACTGGTGTACTATAGATCATCACTGATGTACTATGGGCCATCCCTAATGTACTGAGGATCATCACTGATGTACTATGGACCATCCCTGATGTACTATAGACCATCCCTGATGTACTGTGGATTATCACTGATGTACCGTGGATCATCACTGATGTACTGAGGATCATCACTGATGTACTGTGGATCATCACTGATTTACTGTGGATCATTACTGATGTACTGTGGATCATCACTGATGTACTGAGGATCATCACTGATGTACTATGGATCATCACTGATGTACTGTGGATCATCACTGATGTACTGTGGATCATCACTGATGTACTTTGAATCATCACTGATGTGCTGAGGATCATCACTAATGTACTATAGATCATCACTGATGTACTATGGGCCATCACTGGTGTACTATGGATCATCACTGATGTACTATGGATCATCACTGATGTACTATGAGCCATCGCTGATGTACTATGGGCCATCACTGATGTACTGTGGATCATCACTGGTGTACTATGGATCATCACTGATGTACTATGGATCATCACTGATGTACTATGAGCCATCGCTGATGTACTATGGGCCATCACTGATGTACTGTGGATCATCACTGGTGTACTATGGATCATCACTTATGTACTATGGATCATCACTGATGTACTATGGATCATCACTGATGTACTGTGGATCATCACTGGTGTACTATAGATCATCACTGATGTACTATGGATCATCACTGATGTACTGTGGATCATCACTGATGTACTGTGGATCATCACTGATGTACTATGGACCATCCCTAATGTACTGTGGATTATCACTGATGTACCGTGGATCATCACTGATGTACTGAGGATCATCACTGATGTAGTGTGGATCATCACTGATGTACTGTGGATCATTACTGATGTACTGTGGATCATCACTGATGTACTGAGGATCATCACTGATGTACTATGGATCATCACTGATGTACTATGGATCATCACTGGTGTACTATGGATCATCACTGATGTACTATAGATCATCACTGATGTACTATGGATCATCACTGATGTACTATGGATCATCACTGATGTACTATGAGCCATCACTGATGTACTATGGATCATCACTGATGTACTATGGATCATCACTGATGTACTATGAGCCATCACTGATGTACTGTGGATCATCACTGATGTACTATGGATCATCACTGATGTACTATGAGCCATCACTGATGTACTATGGATCATCACTGATGTACTATGGATCATCACTGATGTACTATGGATCATCACTGATGTACTATGGATCATCACTGATGTACTATGAGCCATCACTGATGTACTATGGATCATCACTGATGTACTATGGATCATCACTGATGTACTATGAGCCATCTCTGATGTACTATGGATCATCACTGATGTACTATGGATCAACACTGATGTACTATGGATCATCACTGATGTACTATGGATCATCACTGATGTACTATGGATCATCACTGATGTACTATGAGCCATCACTGATGTACTATGGATCATCACTGATGTACTGTGGACCATCACTGGTGTACTATGGATCATCACCAATGTACTATGGATCATCACTGATGTACTATGGATCATCACTGATGTACTGTGGATCATCACTGATGTACTGTGGATCATCACTGATGTACTGTGGATCATCACTGACATACTGTGGATCATCACTGACGTACTGTGGATCATCACTGATGTACTATGGGCCATCACTGGTGTACTATGGATCATCACTGATGTACTATGGATCATCACTGATGTATTATGGATCATCACTGATGTACTTTGAGCCATCACTGATGTACTATGGATCATCACTGATGTACTATGAGCCATCACTGATGTACTATGGATCATCACTGATGTACTATGAATCATCACTGATGTACTGTGGACCATCCCTGATGTACTGTGGATCATCACTGATGTACTGTGGATCATCACTGATGTACCGTGGATCATCACTGATGTACTGAGGATCATCACCGATGTACTGAGGATCATCACTGATGTACTATGGGCCATCACAGGTGTACTATGGATCATCACTGGTGTACTATGGATCATCACTGATGTACTATGGACCATCCCTGATGTACTGTGGATCATCACTGATGTACTGTGGATCATCACTGGTGTACTATAGATCATCACTGATGTACTATGGGCCATCCCTGATGTACTGAGGATCATCACTGATGTACTATGGACCATCCCTGATGTACTATAGACCATCCCTGATGTACTGTGGATTATCACTGATGTACCGTGGATCATCACTGATGTACTGAGGATCATCACTGATGTACTGTGGATCATCACTGATGTACCATGGATCATCACTGATGTACTGAGGATCATCGCTAATGTACTATAGATCATCACTGATGTACTGAGGATCATCACTAATGTACTATAGATCATCACTGATGTACTATGGATCATCACTGATGTACTGTGGATCATCACTGATGTACTGTGGATCATCACTGGTGTACTATAGATCATCACTGATGTACTATGGGCCATCCCTAATGTACTGAGGATCATCACTGATGTACCATGGATCATCACTGATGTACTGAGGATCATCACTGATGTACTTTGGATCATCACTGATTTACTGTGGATCATTACTGATGTACTGTGGATCATCACTGATGTACTGAGGATCATCACTGATGTACTATGGATCATCACTGATGTACTGTGGATCATCACTGATGTACTGTGGATCATCACTGATGTACCTTGAATCATCACTGATGTGCTGAGGATCATCACTAATGTACTATAGATCATCACTGATGTACTATGGGCCATCACTGGTGTACTATGGATCATCACTGATGTACTATGGATCATCACTGATGTACTATGAGCCATCGCTGATGTACTATGGGCCATCACTGATGTACTGTGGATCATCACTGGTGTACTATGGATCATCACTGATGTACTATGGATCATCACTGATGTACTATGAGCCATCGCTGATGTACTATGGGCCATCACTGATGTACTGTGGATCATCACTGGTGTACTATGGATCATCACTTATGTACTATGGATCATCACTGATGTACTATGGATCATCACTGATGTACTGTGGATCATCACTGGTGTACTATAGATCATCACTGATGTACTATGGATCATCACTGATGTACTGTGGATCATCACTGATGTACCGTGGATCATCACTGATGTACTATGGACCATCCCTGATGTACTGTGGATTATCACTGATGTACCGTGGATCATCACTGATGTACTGAGGATCATCACTGATGTAGTGTGGATCATCACTGATGTACTGTGGATCATTACTGATGTACTGTGGATCATCACTGATGTACTGAGGATCATCACTGATGTACTATGGATCATCACTGATGTACTATGGATCATCACTGGTGTACTATGGATCATCACTGATGTACTATAGATCATCACTGATGTACTATGGATCATCACTGATGTACTATGGATCATCACTGATGTACTATGAGCCATCACTGATGTACTATGGATCATCACTGATGTACTATGGATCATCACTGATGTACTATGAGCCATCACTGATGTACTGTGGATCATCACTGATGTACTATGGATCATCACTGATGTACTATGAGCCATCACTGATGTACTATGGATCATCACTGATGTACTATGGATCATCACTGATGTACTATAGATCATCACTGATGTACTATGGATCATCACTGATGTACTATGAGCCATCACTGATGTACTATGGATCATCACTGATGTACTATGGATCATCACTGATGTACTATGAGCCATCTCTGATGTACTATGGATCATCACTGATGTACTATGGATCAACACTGATGTACTATGGATCATCACTGATGTACTATGGATCATCACTGATGTACTATGGATCATCACTGATGTACTATGAGCCATCACTGATGTACTATGGATCATCACTGATGTACTGTGGACCATCACTGGTGTACTATGGATCATCACCAATGTACTATGGATCATCACTGATGTACTATGGATCATCACTGATGTACTGTGGATCATCACTGATGTACTGTGGATCATCACTGATGTACTGTGGATCATCACTGACATACTGTGGATCATCACTGACGTACTGTGGATCATCACTGATGTACTATGGGCCATCACTGGTGTACTATGGATCATCACTGATGTACTATGGATCATCACTGATGTATTATGGATCATCACTGATGTACTTTGAGCCATCACTGATGTACTATGGATCATCACTGATGTACTATGAGCCATCACTGATGTACTATGGATCATCACTGATGTACTATGAATCATCACTGATGTACTGTGGACCATCCCTGATGTACTGTGGATCATCACTGATGTACTGTGGATCATCACTGATGTACCGTGGATCATCACTGATGTACTGAGGATCATCACCAATGTACTGAGGATCATCACTGATGTACTATGGGCCATCACAGGTGTACTATGGATCATCACTGGTGTACTATGGATCATCACTGATGTACTATGGACCATCCCTGATGTACTGTGGATCATCACTGATGTACTGTGGATCATCACTGGTGTACTATAGATCATCTCTGATGTACTATGGGCCATCCCTGATGTACTGAGGATCATCACTGATGTACTATGGACCATCCCTGATGTACTATAGACCATCCCTGATGTACTGTGGATTATCACTGATGTACCGTGGATCATCACTGATGTACTGAGGATCATCACTGATGTACTGTGGATCATCACTGATGTACCATGGATCATCACTGATGTACTGAGGATCATCACTAATGTACTATAGATCATCACTGATGTACTGAGGATCATCACTAATGTACTATAGATCATCACTGATGTACTATGGATCATCACTGATGTACTGTGGATCATCACTGATGTACTGTGGACCATCACTGATGTACCATGGATCATCACTGATGTACTGAGGATCATCACTGATTTACTGTGGATCATTACTGATGTACTGTGGATCATCACTGATGTACTGAAGATCATCACTGATGTACTATGGATCATCACTGATGTACTGTGGATCATCACTGATGTACTGTGGATCATCACTGATGTACCATGGATCATCACTGATGTACTGAGGATCATCACTAATGTACTATAGATCATCACTGATGTACTATGGGCCATCACTGGTGTACTATGGATCATCACTGATGTACTATGGATCATCACTGAAGTACTATGAGCCATCGCTGATGTACTATGGGCCATCACTGATGTACTGTGGATCATCACTGGTGTACTATGGATCATCACTGATGTACTATGGATCATCACTGATGTACTATGGATCATCACTGATGTACTGTGGATCATCACTGGTGTACTATAGATCATCACTGATGTACTATGGATCATCACTGATGTACTGTGGATCATCACTGATGTACTGTGGATCATCACTGATGTACTATGGACCATCCCTGATGTACTGTGGATTATCACTGATGTACCGTGGATCATCACTGATGTACTGAGTATCATCACTGATGTACTGTGGATCATCACTGATGTACTGTGGATCATTACTGATGTACTGTGGATCATAACTGATGTACTGAGGATCATCACTGATGTACTATGGATCATCACTGATATACTATGGATCATCACTGATGTACTATGGATTATCACTGGTGTACTATGGATCATCACTGGTGTACTATGGATCATCACTGATGTACTGTGGATCATCACTGATGTACTATAGATCATCACTGATGTACTATGGATCATCACTGATGTACTATGGATCATCACTGATGTACTATGAGCCATCTCTGATGTACTATGGATCATCACTGATGTACTATGGATCATCACTGATGTACTATGGATCATCACTGATGTACTATGGATCATCACTGATGTACTATGAGCCATCACTGATGTACTATGGATCATCACTGATGTACTATGGATCATCACTGATGTACTATGAGCCATCTCTGATGTACTATGAGCCATCTCTGATGTACTATGGATCATCACTGATGTACTATGGATCAACACTGATGTACTATGGATCATCACTGATGTACTATGGATCATCACTGATGTACTATGAGCCATCTCTGATGTACTATGGATCATCACTGATGTACTATGGATCAACACTGATGTACTATGGATCATCACTGATGTACTATGGATCATCACTGATGTACTATGGATCATCACTGATGTACTGTGGATCATCACTGATGTACTGTGGATCATCACTGATGTACTGTGGATCATCACTGACATACTGTGGATCATCACTGACGTACTGTGGATCATCACTGATGTACTATGGGCCATCACTGGTGTACTATGGATCATCACTGATGTATTATGGATCATCACTGATGTACTTTGAGCCATCACTGATGTACTATGGATCATCACTGATGTACTATGGATCATCACTGATGTACCATGAGCCATCACTGATGTACTATGGATCATCACTGATGTACTATGAATCATCACTGATGTACTGTGGACCATCCCTGATGTACTGTGGATCATCACTGATGTACTGTGGATCATCACTGATGTACCGTGGATCATCACTGATGTACTGAGGACCATCACCGATGTACTGAGGATCATCACTGATGTACTATGGATCATCACTGATGTACTATGGATCATCACTGATGTACTGTGGATCATCACTGATGTACTGTGGATCATCACTGATGTACTGTGGATCATCACTGACGTACTGTGGATCATCACTGATGTACTATGGGCCATCACTGGTGTACTATGGATCATCACTGATGTACTATGGATCATCACTGATGTATTATGGATCATCACTGATGTACTTTGAGCCATCACTGATGTACTATGGATCATCACTGATGTACTATGGATCATCACTGATGTACTATGAGCCATCACTGATGTACTATGGATCATCACTGATGTACTATGAATCATCACTGATGTACTGTGGACCATCCCTGATGTACTGTGGATCATCACTGATGTACTGTGGATCATCACTGATGTACCGTGGATCATCACTGATGTACTGAGGATCATCACTGATGTACTGAGGATCATCACTGATGTACTATGGGCCATCACAGGTGTACTATGGATCATCCCTGGTGTACTATGGATCATCACTGATGTACTATGGACCATCCCTGATGTACTGTGGATCATCACTGATGTACTGTGGATCATCACTGATGTACTGTGGATCATCACTGGTTTACTATAGATCATCACTGATGTACTATGGGCCATCCCTGATGTACTGAGGATCATCACTGATGTACTATGGACCATCCCTGATGTACTGTGGATTATCACTGATGTACTGTGGATCATCACTGATGTACTGAGGATCATCACTGATGTATTGTGGATCATCACTGATTTACTGTGGATCATTACTGATGTACTGTGGATCTGATGTACTGAGGATCATCACTGATGTACTATGGATCATCACTGATGTACTGTGGATCATCACTGATGTACTGTGGATCATCACTGATGTACCATGGATCATCACTGATGTACTGAGGATCATCACTAATGTACTATAGATCATCACTGATGTACTATGGGCCATCACTGGTGTACTATGGATCATCACTGATGTACTATGGATCATCACTGATGTACTATGAGCCATCGCTGATGTACTATGGGCCATCACTGATGTACTGTGAATCATCACTGGTGTACTATGGATCATCACTGATGTACTATGGATCATCACTGATGTACTGTGGATCATCACTGGTGTACTATAGATCATCAGTGATGTACTATGGATCATCACTGATGTAGTGTAGATCATCACTGATGTACTGTGGATCATCACTGATGTACTATGGACCATCCCTGATGTACTGTGGAATATCACTGATGTACCGTGGATCATCACTGATGTACCGTGGATCATCACTGATGTACTGAGGATCATCACTGATGTACTGTGGATCATCACTGATGTACTGTGGATCATTACTGATGTACTGTGGATCATCACTGATGTACTGAGGATCATCACTGATGTACTATGGATCATCACTGATGTACTATGGATCATCACTGGTGTACTATGGATCATCACTCATGTACTGTGGATCATCACTGATGTACTATAGATCATCACTGATGTACTATGGATCATCACTGATGTACTATGAGCCATCTCTGATGTACTATGGATCATCACTGATGTACTATGGATCATCACTGATGTACTATGGATCATCACTGATGTACTATGAGCCATCACTGATGTACTATGGATCATCACTGATGTACTATGGATCATCACTGATGTACCGTGGATCATCACTGATGTACCGTGGATCATCACTGATGTACTGAGGATCATCACAGATGTACTGTGGATCATCACTGATGTACTATGGGCCATCACGTGTGTACTATGGATCATCACGGGTGTACTATGGATCATCACTGATGTACTATGGACCATCCCTGATGTACTATGGACCATCCCTGATGTACTATGGACCATCCCTGATGTACTGAGGATCATCACTGATGTACTATAGATCATCACTGATGTACTATGGGCCATCACTGGTGTACTATGGATCATCACTGATGTACTATGAGCCATCGCTGATGTACTGTGGATCATCACTTGTGTACTATGGATCATCACTGATGTACTATGGATCATCACTGATGTACTATGGATCATCACTGGTGTACTATGGATCATCGCTTATGTACTATGGATCATCACTGATGTACTGTGGACAATCCCTGATGTACTGTGGATCATCACTGATGTACTGAGGATCATCACTGATGTACTGTGGATCATCACTGATGTACTGTGGATCATCACTGATGTACTGAGGATCATCACTGATGTACTGTGGATCATCACTGATGTACTGTGGATCATCACTGATGTACTATGGACCATCTCTGATGTACTATGGACCATCCCTGATGTACTATGGATCATCACTGATGTACTATGGGCCATCACTGATGTACTATGGATCATCACTGATGTACTATGGGCCATCACTGATGTACTATGGATCATCACTGATATACTGTGGACTATCCCTGATGTACTGTGGATCATCACTGATGTACTATGGATCATCGCCAATGTACTATGGATCATCACTGATGTACTATGAGCCATCGCTGATGTACTATGGGCCATCACTGATGTACTGTGGATCATCACTGGTGTACTATGGATCATCACTGATGTACTATGGATCATCACTGATGTACTATGGATCATCACTGATGTACTGTGGATCATCACTGGTGTACTATAGATCATCACTGATGTATTATGGATCATCACTGATGTACTTTGAGCCATCACTGATGTACTATGGATCATCACTGATGTACTATGGATCATCACTGATATACTGTGGACTATCCCTGATGTACTGTGGATCATCACTGATGTACTATGGATCATTGTCGATGTACTATGGATCATCACTGATGTACTATGGATCATCACTGATGTACTATGGATCATCACTGATGTACTATAGATCATCACTGATGTACTATGGGCCATCACTGGTGTACTATGGATCATCACTGATGTACTGTGGACCATCACTGGTGTACTATGGATCATCACTGATGTATTATGGATCATCACTGATGTACTTTGAGCCATCACTGATGTACTATGGATCATCACTGATGTACTGTGGACCATCCCTGATGTACTGTTGATCATTACTGATGTACTGTGGATCATCACTGATGTACCGTGGATCATCACTGATGTACTGAGGATCATCACCGATGTACTGAGGATCATCACTGGTGTACTATGGGCCATCACAGGTGTACTATGGATCATCACTGGTGTACTATGGATCATCACTGATGTACTATGGACCATCCCTGATGTACTGTGGATCATCACTGATGTACTGTGGATCATCACTGATGTACTGTGGATCATCACTGGTGTACTATAGATCATCACTGATGTACTATGGGCCATCCCTGATGTACTGAGGATCATCACTGATGTACTATGGACCATCCCTGATGTACTATAGACCATCCCTGATGTACTGTGGATTATCACTGATGTACCGTGGATCATCACTGATGTACTGAGGATCATCACTGATGTACTGTGGATCATCACTGATTTACTGTGGATCATTACTGATGTACTGTGGATCATCACTGATGTACTGAGGATCATCACTGATGTACTATGGATCATCACTGATGTACTGTGGATCATCACTGATGTACCGTGAATCATCACTGATGTACTGAGGATCATCACTAATGTACTATAGATCATCACTGATGTACTATGGGCCATCACTGGTGTACTATGGATCATCACTGATGTACTATGGATCATCACTGATGTACTATGAGCCATCGCTGATGTACTATGGGCCATCACTGATGTACTATGGATCATCACTGATGTACTATGGATCATCACTGATGTACTGTGGATCATCACTGGTGTACTATAGATCATCACTGATGTACTATGGATCATCACTGATGTACTGTGGATCATCACTGATGTACTATGGACCATCCCTGATGTATTGTGGATTATCACTGATGTACCGTGGATCATCACTGATGTACTGTGGATCATCAACTGATGTACTGTGGATCATTACTGATGTACTGTGGATCATCACTGATGTACTGAGGATCATCACTGATGTACTATGGATCCTCACTGATGTACTATGGATCATCACTGGTGTACTATGGATCATCACTGATGTACTGTGGATCATCACTGATGTACTATAGATCATCACTGATGTACTATGGATCATCACTGATGTACTATGGATCATCACTGACGTACTATGAGCCATCTCTGATGTACTATGGATCATCACTGATGTACTATGGATCATCACTGATGTACTATGGATCATCACTGATGTACTATGAGCCATCACTGATGTACTATGGATCATCACTGATGTACTATGGATCATCACTGATGTACTATGGATCATCACTGATGTACTATGAGCCATCTCTGATGTACTATGAGCCATCTCTGATGTACTATGAGCCATCTCTGATGTACTATGGATCATCACTGATGTACTATGGATCAACACTGATGTACTATGGATCATCACTGATGTACTATGAGCCATCACTGATGTACTAAGGATCATCACTGATGTACTATGGATCATCACTGATGTACTATGGATCATCACTGATGTACTATGGATCATCACTGATGTACTAAAGATCATCACTGATGTACTATGGGCAATCACTGGTGTACTATGGATCATCACTGATGTACTATGGATCATCACTGATGTACTGTGGATCATCACTGGTGTACTATAGATCATCACTGATGTACTATGGATCATCACTGATGTACTGTGGATCATCACTGATGTACTATGGACCATCCCTGATGTATTGTGGATTATCACTGATGTACCGTGGATCATCACTGATGTACTGTGGATCATCAACTGATGTACTGTGGATCATTACTGATGTACTGTGGATCATCACTGATGTACTGAGGATCATCACTGATGTACTATGGATCCTCACTGATGTACTATGGATCATCACTGGTGTACTATGGATCATCACTGATGTACTGTGGATCATCACTGATGTACTATAGATCATCACTGATGTACTATGGATCATCACTGATGTACTATGGATCATCACTGACGTACTATGAGCCATCTCTGATGTACTATGGATCATCACTGATGTACTATGGATCATCACTGATGTACTATGGATCATCACTGATGTACTATGGATCATCACTGATGTACTATGAGCCATCACTGATGTACTATGGATCATCACTGATGTACTATGGATCATCACTGATGTACTATGGATCATCACTGATGTACTATGAGCCATCTCTGATGTACTATGAGCCATCTCTGATGTACTATGAGCCATCTCTGATGTACTATGGATCATCACTGATGTACTATGGATCAACACTGATGTACTATGGATCATCACTGATGTACTATGAGCCATCACTGATGTACTAAGGATCATCACTGATGTACTATGGATCATCACTGATGTACTATGGATCATCACTGATGTACTATGGATCATCACTGATGTACTAAAGATCATCACTGATGTACTATGGGCAATCACTGGTGTACTATGGATCATCACGGATGTACTGTGGACCATCACTGGTGTTCTATGGATCATCACCAATGTACTATGGATCATCACTGATGTACTATGGATCATCACTGATGTACTGTGGATCATCACTGATGTACTGTGGATCATCACTGATGTACTGTGGATCATCACTGACGTACTGTGGATCATCACTGATGTACTATGGGCCATCACTGGTGTACTATGGATCATCACTGATGTACTATGGATCATCACTGATGTATTATGGATCATCACTGATGTACTTTGAGCCATCACTGATGTACTATGGATCATCACTGATGTACTATGGATCATCACTGATGTACTATGAGCCATCACTGATGTACTATGGATCATCACTGATGTACTATGAATCATCACTGATGTACTGTGGACCATCCCTGATGTACTGTGGATCATCACTGATGTACTGTGGATCATCACTGATGTACCGTGGATCATCACTGATGTACTGAGGATCATCACTGATGTACTGAGGATCATCACTGATGTACTATGGGCCATCACAGGTGTACTATGGATCATCCCTGGTGTACTATGGATCATCACTGATGTACTATGGACCATCCCTGATGTACTGTGGATCATCACTGATGTACTGTGGATCATCACTGATGTACTGTGGATCATCACTGGTGTACTATAGATCATCACTGATGTACTATGGGCCATCCCTGATGTACTGAGGATCATCACTGATGTACTATGGACCATCCCTGATGTACTGTGGATTATCACTGATGTACCGTGGATCATCACTGATGTACTGAGGATCATCACTGATGTATTGTGGATCATCACTGATTTACTGTGGATCATTATTGATGTACTGTGGATCATCACTGATGTACTGAGGATCATCACTGATGTACTATGGATCATCACTGATGTACTGTGGATCATCACTGATGTACTGTGGATCATCACTGATGTACCATGGATCATCACTGATGTACTGAGGATCATCACTAATGTACTATAGATCATCACTGATGTACTATGGGCCATCACTGGTGTACTATGGATCATCACTGATGTACTATGGATCATCACTGATGTACTATGAGCCATCGCTGATGTACTATGGGCCATCACTGATGTACTGTGAATCATCACTGGTGTACTATGGATCATCACTGATGTACTATGGATCATCACTGATGTACTGTGGATCATCACTGGTGTACTATAGATCATCAGTGATGTACTATGGATCATCACTGATGTAGTGTAGATCATCACTGATGTACTGTGGATCATCACTGATGTACTATGGACCATCCCTGATGTACTGTGGATTATCACTGATGTACCGTGGATCATCACTGATGTACCGTGGATCATCACTGATGTACTGAGGATCATCACTGATGTACTGTGGATCATCACTGATGTACTGTGGATCATTACTGATGTACTGTGGATCATCACTGATGTACTGAGGATCATCACTGATGTACTATGGATCATCACTGATGTACTATGGATCATCACTGATGTACTATAGATCATCACTGATGTACTATGGGCCATTACTGGTGTACTATGGATCATCACTGATGTACTGTGGACCATCACTGGTGTACTATGGATCATCACTGATGTATTATGGATCATCACTGATGTACTTTGAGCCATCACTGATGTATTATGGATCATCACTGATGTACTTTGAGCCATCACTGATGTACTATGGATCATCACTGATGTACTATGGATCATCACTGATATACTGTGGACTATCCCTGATGTACTGTGGATCATCACTGATGTACTATGGATCATTGTCGATGTACTATGGATCATCACTGATGTACTATGGATCATCACTGATGTACTATGGATCATCACTGATGTACTATAGATCATCACTGATGTACTATGGGCCATCACTGGTGTACTATGGATCATCACTGATGTACTGTGGACCATCACTGGTGTACTATGGATCATCACTGATGTATTATGGATCATCACTGATGTACTTTGAGCCATCACTGATGTACTATGGATCATCACTGATGTACTGTGGACCATCCCTGATGTACTGTGGATCATCACTGATGTACTGTGGATCATCACTGATGTACCGTGGATCATCACTGATGTACTGAGGATCATCACCGATGTACTGAGGATCATCACTGATGTACTATGGGCCATCACAGGTGTACTATGGATCATCACTGGTGTACTATGGATCGTCACTGATGTACTATGGACCATCCCTGATGTACTGTGGATCATCACTGATGTACTGTGGATCATCACTGATGTACTGTGGATCATCACTGGTGTACTATAGATCATCACTGATGTACTATGGGCCATCCCTGATGTACTGAGGATCATCACTGATGTACTATGGACCATCCCTGATGTACTATAGACCATCCCTGATGTACTGTGGATTATCACTGATGTACCGTGGATCATCACTGATGTACTGAGGATCATCACTGATGTACTGTGGATCATCACTGATTTACTGTGGATCATTACTGATGTACTGTGGATCATCACTGATGTACTGAGGATCATCACTGATGTACTATGGATCATCACTGATGTACTGTGGATCATCACTGATGTACCGTGAATCATCACTGATTTACTGAGGATCATCACTAATGTACTATAGATCATCACTGATGTACTATGGGCCATCACTGGTGTACTATGGATCATCACTGATGTACTATGGATCATCACTGATGTACTATGAGCCATCGCTGATGTACTATGGGCCATCACTGATGTACTATGGATCATCACTGATGTACTATGGATCATCACTGATGTACTGTGGATCATCACTGGTGTACTATAGATCATCACTGATGTACTATGGATCATCACTGATGTACTGTGGATCATCACTGATGTACTGTGGATCATCACTGATGTACTATGGACCATCCCTGATGTATTGTGGATTATCACTGATGTACCGTGGATCATCACTGATGTACTGAGGATCATCACTGATGTACTGTGGATCATCACTGATGTACTGTGGATCATTACTGATGTACTGTGGATCATCACTGATGTACTGAGGATCATCACTGATGTACTATGGATCATCACTGATGTACTATGGATCATCACTGATGTACTATGGATCATCACTGATGTACTATGGATCATCACTGGTGTACTATGGATCATCACTGGTGTACTGTGGATCATCACTGATGTACTATAGATCATCACTGATGTACTATGGATCATCACTGATGAACTATGGATCATCACTGACGTACTATGGATCATCACTGATGTACTATGGATCATCACTGATGTACTATGGATCATCACTGATGTACTATGGATCATCACTGATGTACTATGAGCCATCACTGATGTACTATGGATCATCACTGATGTACTATGGATCATCACTGATGTACTATGGATCATCACTGATGTACTATGAGCCATCTCTGATGTACTATGAGCCATCTCTGATGTACTATGAGCCATCTCTGATGTACTATGGATCATCACTGATGTACTATGGATCAACACTGATGTACTATGGATCATCACTGATGTACTATGGATCATCACTGATGTACTATGAGCCATCACTGATGTACTAAGGATCATCACTGATGTACTATGGATCATCACTGATGTACTATGGATCATCACTGATGTACTATGGATCATCACTGATGTACTAAAGATCATCACTGATGTACTATGGGCAATCACTGGTGTACTATGGATCATCACTGATGTACTGTGGACCATCACTGGTGTTCTATGGATCATCACCAATGTACTATGGATCATCACTGATGTACTATGGATCATCACTGATGTACTATGGATCATCACTGATGTACTGTGGATCATCACTGATGTACTGTGGATCATCACTGACGTACTGTGGATCATCACTGACGTACTGTGGATCATCACTGATGTACTATGGGCCATCACTGGTGTACTATGGATCATCACTGATGTACTATGGATCATCACTGATGTATTATGGATCATCACTGATGTACTTTGAGCCATCACTGATGTACTATGGATCATCACTGATGTACTATGGATCATCACTGATGTACTATGAGCCATCACTGATGTACTATGGATCATCACTGATGTACTATGAATCATCACTGATGTACTGTGGACCATCCCTGATGTACTGTGGATCATCACTGATGTACTGTGGATCATCACTGATGTACCGTGGATCATCACTGATGTACTGAGGATCATCACCGATGTACTGAGGATCATCACTGATGTACTATGGGCAATCACAGGTGTACTATGGATCATCCCTGGTGTACTATGGATCATCACTGATGTACTATGGACCATCCCTGATGTACTGTGGATCATCACTGATGTACTGTGGATCATCACTGATGTACTGTGGATCATCACTGGTGTACTATAGATCATCACTGATGTACTATGGGCCATCCCTGATGTACTGAGGATCATCACTGATGTACTATGAACCATCCCTGATGTACTATAGACCATCCCTGATGTACTGTGGATTATCACTGATGTACCGTGGATCATCACTGATGTACTGAGGATCATCACTGATGTACTGTGGATCATCACTGATTTACTGTGGATCATTACTGATGTACTGTGGATCATCACTGATGTACTGAGGATCATCACTGATGTACTATGGATCATCACTGATGTACTGTGGATCATCACTGATGTACTGTGGATCATCACTGATGTACCGTGGATCATCACTGATGTACTGAGGATCATCACTAATGTACTATAGATCATCACTGATGTACTATGGATCATCACTGATGTACTATGAGCCATCGCTGATGTACTATGGGCCATCACTGATGTACTGTGGATCATCACTGGTGTACTATGGATCATCACTGATGTACTATGGATCATCACTGATGTACTATGGATCATCACTGATGTACTGTGGATCATCACTGGTGTACTATAGATCATCAGTGATGTACTATGGATCATCACTGATGTAGTGTAGATCATCACTGATGTACTGTGGATCATCACTGATGTACTATGGACCATCCCTGATGTACTGTGGATTATCACTGATGTACCGTGGACCATCACTGATGTACTGAGGATCATCACTGATGTACTGTGGATCATCACTGATGTACTGTGGATCATTACTGATGTACTGTGGATCATCACTGATGTACTGAGGATCATCACTGATGTACTATGGATCATCACTGATGTACTATGGATCATCACTGATGTACTATGGATCATCACTGGTGTACTATGGATCATCACTGATGTACTATGAGCCATCTCTGATGTACTATGAGCCATCTCTGATGTACTATGAGCTATCTCTGATGTACTATGGATCATCACTGATGTACTATGGATCAACACTGATGTACTATGGATCATCACTGATGTACTATGGATCATCACTGATGTACTATGAGCCATCACTGATGTACTATAGATCATCACTGATGTACTATGGGCCATCCCTGATGTACTGAGGATCATCACTGATGTACTATGAACCATCCCTGATGTACTATAGACCATCCCTGATGTACTGTGGATTATCACTGATGTACCGTGGATCATCACTGATGTACTGAGGATCATCACTGATGTACTGTGGATCATCACTGATTTACTGTGGATCATTACTGATGTACTGTGGATCATCACTGATGTACTGAGGATCATCACTGATGTACTATGGATCATCACTGATGTACTGTGGATCATCACTGATGTACTGTGGATCATCACTGATGTACCGTGGATCATCACTGATGTACTGAGGATCATCACTAATGTACTATAGATCATCACTGATGTACTATGGATCATCACTGATGTACTATGAGCCATCGCTGATGTACTATGGGCCATCACTGATGTACTGTGGATCATCACTGGTGTACTATGGATCATCACTGATGTACTATGGATCATCACTGATGTACTATGGATCATCACTGATGTACTGTGGATCATCACTGGTGTACTATAGATCATCAGTGATGTACTATGGATCATCACTGATGTAGTGTAGATCATCACTGATGTACTGTGGATCATCACTGATGTACTATGGACCATCCCTGATGTACTGTGGATTATCACTGATGTACCGTGGACCATCACTGATGTACTGAGGATCATCACTGATGTACTGTGGATCATCACTGATGTACTGTGGATCATTACTGATGTACTGTGGATCATCACTGATGTACTGAGGATCATCACTGATGTACTATGGATCATCACTGATGTACTATGGATCATCACTGATGTACTATGGATCATCACTGGTGTACTATGGATCATCACTGATGTACTATGAGCCATCTCTGATGTACTATGAGCCATCTCTGATGTACTATGAGCTATCTCTGATGTACTATGGATCATCACTGATGTACTATGGATCAACACTGATGTACTATGGATCATCACTGATGTACTATGGATCATCACTGATGTACTATGAGCCATCACTGATGTACTATGGATCATCACTGATGTACTATGGATCATCACTGATATACTATGGATCATCACTGATGTACTAAAGATCATCACTGATGTACTATGGGCAATCACTGGTGTACTATGGATCATCACTGATGTACTGTGGACCATCACTGGTGTACTATGGATCATCACCAATGTACTATGGATCATCACTGATGTACTATGGATCATCACTGATGTACTATGGATCATCACTGATGTACTGTGGATCATCACTGATGTACTGTGGATCATCACTGACGTACTGTGGATCATCACTGACGTACTGTGGATCATCACTGATGTACTATGGGCCATCACTGGTGTACTATGGATCATCACTGATGTACTATGGATCATCACTGATGTACTATGGATCATCACTGATGTACTATGGATCATCACTGATGTTCTATGAGCCATCACTGATGTACTATGGATCATCACTGATGTACTATGAATCATCACTGATGTACTGTGGACCATCCCTGATGTACTGTGGATCATCACTGATGTACTGCGGATCATCACTGATGTACCGTGGATCATCACTGATGTACTGAGGATCATCACCGATGTACTGAGGATCATCACTGATGTACTATGGGCCATCACAGGTGTACTATGGATCATCCCTGGTGTACTATGGATCATCACTGATGTACTATGGACCATCCCTGATGTACTGTGGATCATCACTGATGTACTGTGGATCATCACTGATGTACTGTGGATCATCACTGGTGTACTATAGATCATCACTGATGTACTATGGGCCATCACTGGTGTACTATGGATCATCACTGATGTACTATGAGCCATCACTGATATACTGTGGATCATCACTGGTGTACTATGGATCATCACTGATGTACTATGGATCATCACTGATGTACTATGGATCATCACTGGTGTACTATGGATCATCACTGGTGTACTATGGATCATCACTGATGTACTGTGGACAATCCCTGATGTACTGTGGATCATCACTGATGTACTGAGGATCATCACTGATGTACTGTGGATCATCACTGATGTACTATAGATCATCACTGATGTACTGTGGATCATCACTGATGTACTATGGATCATCACTGATGTACTATGGATAATCACTGATGTACTGTGGATCATCACTGATGTACTGTGGATCATCACTGGTGTACTATAGATCATCACTGATGTACTATGGGCCATCCCTGATGTACTGAGGATCATCACTGATGTACTATGGACCATCCCTGATGTACTATAGACCATCCCTGATGTACCGTGGATCATCACTGATGTACCGTGGATCATCACTGATGTACTGAGGATCATCACTGATGTACCGTGGATCATCACTGATTTACTGTGGATCATTACTGATGTACTGTGGATCATCACTGATGTACTGAGGATCATCACTGATGTACTATGGATCATCACTGATGTACAGTGGATCATCACTGATGTACCGTGAATCATCACTGATGTACTGAGGATCATCACTAATGTACTATAGATCATCACTGATGTACTATGGGCCATCACTGGTGTACTATGGATCATCACTGATGTACTATGGATCATCACTGATGTACTATGAGCCATCGTTGATGTACTATGGGCCATCACTGATGTACTATGGATCATCACTGATGTACTATGGGCCATCACTGATGTACTATGGATCATCACTGATATACTGTGGACTATCCCTGATGTACTGTGGATCATCACTGATGTACTATGGATCATCGCCGATGTACTATGGATCATTACTGATGTACTATGGATCATCACTGATGTACTGTGGATCATCACTGGTGTACTATAGATCATCACTGATGTACTGTGGATCATCACTGATGTACTGTGGATCATCACTGATGTACTGTGGATCATCACTGATGTACTATGGACCATCCCTGATGTATTGTGGATTATCACTGATGTACCGTGGATCATCACTGATGTACTGAGGATCATCACTGATGTACTGTGGATCATCACTGATGTACTGTGGATCATCACTGATGTACTGAGGATCATCACTGATGTACTATGGATCATCACTGATGTACTATGGATCATCACTTATGTACTATGGATCATCACTGGTGTACTATGGATCATCACTGATGTACTGTGGATCATCACTGATGTACTATAGATCATCACTGATGTACTATGGATCATCACTGATGTACTATGGATCATCACTGATGTACTATGAGCCATCTCTGATGTACTATGGATCATCACTGATGTACTATGGATCATCACTGATGTACTATGGATCATCACTGATGTACTATGGATCATCACTAATGTACTATGAGCCATCACTGATGTACTATGGATCATCACTGATGTACTATGGATCATCACTGATGTACTATGAGCCATCACTGATGTACTATGGTTCATCACTGATGTACTATGAATCATCACTGATGTACTGTGGACCATCCCTGATGTACTGTGGATCATCACTGATGTACTGTGGATCATCACTGATGTACCGTGGATCATCACTGATGTACTGAGGATCATCACCGATGTACTGAGGATCATCACTGATGTACTATGGGCCATCACAGGTGTACTATGGATCATCCCTGGTGTACTATGGATCATCACTGATGTACTATGGACCATCCCTGATGTACTGTGGATCATCACTGATGTACTGTGGATCATCACTGGTGTACTATAGATCATCACTGATGTACTATTGGCCATCCCTGATGTACTGAGGATCATCACTGATGTACTATGGACCATCCCTGATGTACTATAGACCATCCCTGATGTACTGTGGATTATCACTGATGTACCGTGGATCATCACTGATGTACTGAGGATCATCACTGATGTACTGTGGATCATCACTGATTTACTGTGGATCATTACTGATGTACTGTGGATCATCACTGATGTACTGAGGATCATCACTGATGTACTATGGATCATCACTGATGTACTGTGGATCATCACTGATGTACTGTGGATCATCACTGATGTACCGTGGATCATCACTGATGTACTGAGGATCATCACTAATGTACTATAGATCATCACTGATGTACTATGGATCATCACTGATGTACTATGAGCCATCGCTGATGTACTATGGGCCATCACTGATGTACTGTGGATCATCACTGGGGTACTATGGATCATCACTGATGTACTATGGATCATCACTGATGTACTATGGATCATCACTGATGTACTGTGGATCATCACTGGTGTACTATAGATCATCAGTGATGTACTATGGATCATCACTGATGTAGTGTAGATCATCACTGATGTACTGTGGATCATCACTGATGTACTATGGACCATCCCTGATGTACTGTGGATTATCACTGATGTACCGTGGATCATCACTGATGTACTGAGGATCATCACTGATGTACTGTGGATCATCACTGATGTACTGTGGATCATTACTGATGTACTGTGGATCATCACTGATGTACTGAGGATCATCACTGATGTACTATGGATCATCACTGATGTACTATGGATCATCACTGGTGTACTATGGATCATCACTGATGTACTATGAGCCATCTCTGATGTACTATGAGCCATCTCTGATGTACTATGAGCTATCTCTGATGTACTATGGATCATCACTGATGTACTATGGATCAACACTGATGTACTATGGATCATCACTGATGTACTATGGATCATCACTGATGTACTATGAGCCATCACTGATGTACTATGGATCATCACTGATGTACTATGGATCATCACTGATGTACTATGGATCATCACTGATATACTATGGATCATCACTGATGTACTAAAGATCATCACTGATGTACTATGGGCAATCACTGGTGTACTATGGATCATCACTGATGTACTGTGGACCATCACTGGTGTACTATGGATCATCACCAATGTACTATGGATCATCACTGATGTACTATGGATCATCACTGATGTACTATGGATCATCACTGATGTACTGTGGATCATCACTGATGTACTGTGGATCATCACTGATGTACTGTGGATCATCACTGACGTACTGTGGATCATCACTGATGTACTATGGGCCATCACTGGTGTACTATGGATCATCACTGATGTACTATGGATCATCACTGATGTACTATGGATCATCACTGATGTACTATGGACCATCCCTGATGTACTGTGGATCATCACTGATGTACTGTGGATCATCACTGATGTACTGTGGATCATCACTGGTGTACTATAGATCATCACTGATGTACTATGGGCCATCCCTGATGTACTGAGAATCATCACTGATGTACTATGGACCATCCCTGATGTATTGTGGATTATCACTGATGTACCGTGGATCATCACTGATGTACTGAGGATCATCACTGATGTACTGTGGATCATCACTGATGTACTGTGGATCATCACTGATGTACTGAGGATCATCACTGATGTACTATGGATCATCACTGATGTACTATGGATCATCACTTATGTACTATGGATCATCACTGGTGTACTATGGATCATCACTGATGTACTGTGGATCATCACTGATGTACTATAGATCATCACTGATGTACTATGGATCATCACTGATGTACTATGGATCATCACTGATGTACTATGAGCCATCTCTGATGTACTATGGATCATCACTGATGTACTATGGATCATCACTGATGTACTATGGATCATCACTGATGTACTATGGATCATCACTAATGTACTATGAGCCATCACTGATGTACTATGGATCATCACTGATGTACTATGGATCATCACTGATGTACTATGAGCCATCACTGATGTACTATGGTTCATCACTGATGTACTATGAATCATCACTGATGTACTGTGGACCATCCCTGATGTACTGTGGATCATCACTGATGTACTGTGGATCATCACTGATGTACCGTGGATCATCACTGATGTACTGAGGATCATCACCGATGTACTGAGGATCATCACTGATGTACTATGGGCCATCACAGGTGTACTATGGATCATCCCTGGTGTACTATGGATCATCACTGATGTACTATGGACCATCCCTGATGTACTGTGGATCATCACTGATGTACTGTGGATCATCACTGGTGTACTATAGATCATCACTGATGTACTATTGGCCATCCCTGATGTACTGAGGATCATCACTGATGTACTATGGACCATCCCTGATGTACTATAGACCATCCCTGATGTACTGTGGATTATCACTGATGTACCGTGGATCATCACTGATGTACTGAGGATCATCACTGATGTACTGTGGATCATCACTGATTTACTGTGGATCATTACTGATGTACTGTGGATCATCACTGATGTACTGAGGATCATCACTGATGTACTATGGATCATCACTGATGTACTGTGGATCATCACTGATGTACTGTGGATCATCACTGATGTACCGTGGATCATCACTGATGTACTGAGGATCATCACTAATGTACTATAGATCATCACTGATGTACTATGGATCATCACTGATGTACTATGAGCCATCGCTGATGTACTATGGGCCATCACTGATGTACTGTGGATCATCACTGGTGTACTATGGATCATCACTGATGTACTATGGATCATCACTGATGTACTATGGATCATCACTGATGTACTGTGGATCATCACTGGTGTACTATAGATCATCAGTGATGTACTATGGATCATCACTGATGTAGTGTAGATCATCACTGATGTACTGTGGATCATCACTGATGTACTATGGACCATCCCTGATGTACTGTGGATTATCACTGATGTACCGTGGATCATCACTGATGTACTGAGGATCATCACTGATGTACTGTGGATCATCACTGATGTACTGTGGATCATTACTGATGTACTGTGGATCATCACTGATGTACTGAGGATCATCACTGATGTACTATGGATCATCACTGATGTACTATGGATCATCACTGGTGTACTATGGATCATCACTGATGTACTATGAGCCATCTCTGATGTACTATGAGCCATCTCTGATGTACTATGAGCTATCTCTGATGTACTATGGATCATCACTGATGTACTATGGATCAACACTGATGTACTATGGATCATCACTGATGTACTATGGATCATCACTGATGTACTATGAGCCATCACTGATGTACTATGGATCATCACTGATGTACTATGGATCATCACTGATGTACTATGGATCATCACTGATATACTATGGATCATCACTGATGTACTAAAGATCATCACTGATGTACTATGGGCAATCACTGGTGTACTATGGATCATCACTGATGTACTGTGGACCATCACTGGTGTACTATGGATCATCACCAATGTACTATGGATCATCACTGATGTACTATGGATCATCACTGATGTACTATGGATCATCACTGATGTACTGTGGATCATCACTGATGTACTGTGGATCATCACTGATGTACTGTGGATCATCACTGACGTACTGTGGATCATCACTGATGTACTATGGGCCATCACTGGTGTACTATGGATCATCACTGATGTACTATGGATCATCACTGATGTACTATGGATCATCACTGATGTACTATGGACCATCCCTGATGTACTGTGGATCATCACTGATGTACTGTGGATCATCACTGATGTACTGTGGATCATCACTGGTGTACTATAGATCATCACTGATGTACTATGGGCCATCCCTGATGTACTGAGAATCATCACTGATGTACTATGGACCATCCCTGATGTACTATAGACCATCCCTGATGTACTGTGGATTATCACTGATGTACCGTGGATCATCACTGATGTACTGAGGATCATCACTGATGTACTGTGGATCATCACTGATTTACTGTGGATCATCACTGATGTACCGTGTATCATCACTGATGTACTGAGGATCATCACTAATGTACTATAGATCATCACTGATGTACTATGGATCATCACTGATGTACTATGAGCCATAGCTGATGTACTATGGGCCATCACTGATGTACTGTGGATCATCACTGGTGTACTATGGATCATCACTGATGTACTATGGATCATCACTGATGTACTATGGATCATCACTGATGTACTGTGGATCATCACTAGTGTACTATAGATCATCAGTGATGTACTATGGATCATCACTGATGTAGTGTAGATCATCACTGATGTACTGTGGATCATCACTGATGTACTATGGACCATCCCTGATGTACTGTGGATTATCACTGATGTACCGTGGATCATCACTGATGTACTGAGGATCATCACTGATGTACTGTGGATCATCACTGATGTACTGTGGATCATTACTGATGTACTGTGGATCATCACTGATGTACTGAGGATCATCACTGATGTACTATGGATCATCACTGATGTACTATGGATTATCACTGATGTACTATGGATCATCACTGGTGTACTATGGATCATCACTCATGTACTGTGGATCATCACTGATGTACTATAGATCATCACTGATGTACTATGGATCATCACTGATGTACTATGGATCATCACTGATGTACTATGAGCCATCTCTGATGTACTATGGATCATCACTGATGTACTATGGATCATCACTGATGTACTATGGATCATCACTGATGTACTATGAGCCATCACTGATGTACTATGGATCATCACTGATGTACTATGGATCATCACTGATGTACTATGAGCCATCTCTGATGTACTATGAGCCATCTCTGATGTACTATGGATCATCACTGATGTACTATGGATCAACACTGATGTACTATGGATCATCACTGATGTACTATGGATCATCACTGATGTACTATGAGCCATCACTGATGTACTATGGATCATCACTGATGTACTGTGGATCATCACTGATGTACCGTGGATCATCACTGATGTACCGTGGATCATCACTGATGTACTGAGGATCATCACAGATGTACTGTGGATCATCACTGATGTACTATGGGCCATCACGGGTGTACTATGGATCATCACGGGTGTACTATGGATCATCACTGATGTACTATGGACCATCCCTGATGTACTATGGACCATCCCTGATGTACTATGGACCATCCCTGATGTACTGAGGATCATCACTGATGTACTATAGATCATCACTGATGTACTATGGGCCATCACTGGTGTACTATGGATCATCACTGATGTACTATGAGCCATCGCTGATATACTGTGGATCATCACTGGTGTACTATGGATCATCACTGATGTACTATGGATCAGCACTGATGTACTATGGATCATCACTGGTGTACTATGGATCATCACTGGTGTACTATGGGTCATCACTGATGTACTGTGGACAATCCCTGATGTACTGTGGATCATCACTGATGTACTGAGGATCATCACTGATGTACTGTGGATCATCACTGATGTACTATAGATCATCACTAATGTACTGTGGATCATCACTGATGTACTGTGGATCATCTCTGATGTACTGAGGATCATCACTGATGTACTGTGGATCATCACTGATGTACTGTGGATCATCACTGATGTACTATGGACCATCCCTGATGTACTATGGACCATCCCTGATGTACTGAGGATCATCACTGATGTACTATGGACCACCCCTGATGTACTATAGACCATCCCTGATGTACTGTGGATTATCACTGATGTACTGTGGATCATCACTGATGTACTGAGGATCATCACTGATGTACCGTGGATCATCACTGATTTACTGTGGATCATTACTGATGTACTGTGGATCATCACTGATGTACTGAGGATCATCACTGATGTACTATGGATCATCACTGATGTACTGTGGATCATCACTGATGTACTGTGGATCATCACTGATGTACCATGGATCATCACTGATGTACTGAGGATCATCACTAATGTACTATAGATCATCACTGATGTACTATTGGCCATCACTGGTGTACTATGGATCATCACTGATGTACTATGGATCATCACTGATGTACTATGAGGCATCGCTGATGTACTATGGGCCATCACTGATGTACTGTGGATCATCACTGATGTACTATGGATCATCACTGATGTACTATGGATCATCACTGATGTACTGTGGATCATCACTGGTGTACTATAGATCATCACTGATGTACTATGGATCATCACTGATGTACTGTGGATCATCACTGATGTACTGTGGACCATCCCTGATGTACTATGGACCATCCCTGATGTACCGTGGATTATCACTGATGTACCGTGGATCATCACTGATGTACTGAGGATCATCACTGATGTACTGTGGATCATCACTGATGTACTGTGGATCATCACTGATGTACTGAGGATCATCACTGATGTACTATGGATCATCACTGATGTACTATGGATCATCACTGATGTACTATGGATCATCACTGGTGTACTATGGATCATCACTGATGTACTGTGGATCATAACTGATGTACTATAGATCATCACTGATGTACTATGGATCATCACTGATGTACTATGGATCATCACTGATGTACTATGAGCCATCTCTGATGTACTATGGATCATCACTGATGTACTATGGATCATCACTGATGTACTATGGATCATCACTGATGTACTATGGATCATCACTGATGTACTATGAGCCATCACTGATGCACTATGGATCATCACTGATGTACTATGGATCATCACTGATGTACTATGAGCCATCACTGATGTACTATGGATCATCACTGATGTACTGTGGATCATCACTGATGTACCGTGGATCATCACTGATGTACCGTGGATCATCACTGATGTACTGAGGATCATCACAGATGTACTGTGGATCATCACTGATGTACTATGGGCCATCACGGGTGTACTATGGATCATCACGGGTGTACTATGGATCATCACTGATGTACTATGGACCATCCCTGATGTACTATGGACCATCCCTGATGTACTATGGACCATCCCTGATGTACTATGGACCATCCCTGATGTACTGAGGATCATCACTGATGTACTATAGATCATCACTGATGTACTATGGGCCATCACTGGTGTACTATGGATCATCACTGATGTACTATGGATCATCACTGATGTACTATGAGCCATCGTTGATGTACTATGGGCCATCACTGATGTACTATGGATCATCACTGATGTACTATGGGCCATCACTGATGTACTATGGATCATCACTGATATACTGTGGACTATCCCTGATGTACTGTGGATCATCACTGATGTACTATGGATCATCGCCGATGTACTATGGATCATTACTGATGTACTATGGATCATCACTGATGTACTGTGGATCATCACTGGTGTACTATAGATCATCACTGATGTACTATGGATCATCACTGATGTACTGTGGATCATCACTGATGTACTGTGGATCATCACTGATGTACTATGGACCATCCCTGATGTATTGTGGATTATCACTGATGTACCGTGGATCATCACTGATGTACTGAGGATCATCACTGATGTACTGTGGATCATCACTGATGTACTGTGGATCATCACTGATGTACTGAGGATCATCACTGATGTACTATGGATCATCACTGATGTACTATGGATCATCACTGATGTACTATGGATCATCACTGGTGTACTATGGATCATCACTGATGTACTGTGGATCATCACTGATGTACTATAGATCATCACTGATGTACTATGGATCATCACTGATGTACTATGGATCATCACTGATGTACTATGAGCCATCTCTGATGTACTATGGATCATCACTGATGTACTATGGATCATCACTGATGTACTATGGATCATCACTGATGTACTATGGATCATCACTAATGTACTATGAGCCATCACTGATGTACTATGGATCATCACTGATGTACTATGGATCATCACTGATGTACTATGAGCCATCACTGATGTACTATGGTTCATCACTGATGTACTATGAATCATCACAGATGTACTGTGGACCATCCCTGATGTACTGTGGATCATCACTGATGTACTGTGGATCATCACTGATGTACTATAGATCATCAGTGATGTACTATGGATCATCACTGATGTAGTGTAGATCATCACTGATGTACTGTGGATCATCACTGATGTACTATGGACCATCCCTGATGTACTGTGGATTATCACTGATGTACCGTGGATCATCACTGATGTACTGAGGATCATCACTGATGTACTGTGGATCATCACTGATGTACTGTGGATCATTACTGATGTACTGTGGATCATCACTGATGTACTGAGGATCATCACTGATGTACTATGGATCATCACTGATGTACTATGGATCATCACTGGTGTACTATGGATCATCACTGATGTACTATGAGCCATCTCTGATGTACTATGAGCCATCTCTGATGTACTATGAGCTATCTCTGATGTACTATGGATCATCACTGATGTACTATGGATCAACACTGATGTACTATGGATCATCACTGATGTACTATGGATCATCACTGATGTACTATGAGCCATCACTGATGTACTATGGATCATCACTGATGTACTATGGATCATCACTGATGTACTATGGATCATCACTGATATACTATGGATCATCACTGATGTACTAAAGATCATCACTGATGTACTATGGGCAATCACTGGTGTACTATGGATCATCACTGATGTACTGTGGACCATCACTGGTGTACTATGGATCATCACCAATGTACTATGGATCATCACTGATGTACTATGGATCATCACTGATGTACTGTGGATCATCACTGATGTACTGTGGATCATCACTGATGTACTGTGGATCATCACTGACGTACTGTGGATCATCACTGATGTACTATGGGCCATCACTGGTGTACTATGGATCATCACTGATGTACTATGGATCATCACTGATGTACTATGGATCATCACTGATGTACTATGGATCATCACTGATGTACTATGAGCCATCACTGATGTACTATGGATCATCACTGATGTACTATGAATCATCACTGATGTACTGTGGACCATCCCTGATGTACTGTGGATCATCACTGATGTACTGTGGATCATCACTGATGTACCGTGGATCATCACTGATGTACTGAGGATCATCACCGATGTACTGAGGATCATCACTGATGTACTATGGGCCATCACAGGTGTACTATGGATCATCCCTGGTGTACTATGGATCATCACTGATGTACTATGGACCATCCCTGATGTACTGTGGATCATCACTGATGTACTGTGGATCATCACTGATGTACTGTGGATCATCACTGGTGTACTATAGATCATCACTGATGTACTATGGGCCATCCCTGATGTACTGAGAATCTTCACTGATGTACTATGGACCATCCCTGATGTACTATAGACCATCCCTGATGTACTGTGGATTATCACTGATGTACCGTGGATCATCACTGATGTACTGAGGATCATCACTGATGTACTGTGGATCATCACTGATTTACTGTGGATCATTACTGATGTACTGTGGATCATCACTGATGTACTGAGGATCATCACTGATGTACTATGGATCATCACTGATGTACTGTGGATCATCACTGATGTACTGTGGATCATCACTGATGTACCGTGTATCATCACTGATGTACTGAGGATCATCACTAATGTACTATAGATCATCACTGATGTACTATGGATCATCACTGATGTACTATGAGCCACAGCTGATGTACTATGGGCCATCACTGATGTACTGTGGATCATCACTGGTGTACTATGGATCATCACTGATGTACTATGGATCATCACTGATGTACTATGGATCATCACTGATGTACTGTGGATCATCACTGGTGTACTATAGATCATCAGTGATGTACTATGGATCATCACTGATGTAGTGTAGATCATCACTGATGTACTGTGGATCATCACTGATGTACTATGGACCATCCCTGATGTACTGTGGATTATCACTGATGTACCGTGGATCATCACTGATGTACTGAGGATCATCACTGATGTACTGTGGATCATCACTGATGTACTGTGGATCATTACTGATGTACTGTGGATCATCACTGATGTACTGAGGATCATCACTGATGTACTATGGATCATCACTGATGTACTATGGATCATCACTGATGTACTATGGATCATCACTGGTGTACTATGGATCATCACTCATGTACTGTGGATCATCACTGATGTACTATAGATCATCACTGATGTACTATGGATCATCACTGATGTACTATGGATCATCACTGATGTACTATGAGCCATCTCTGATGTACTATGGATCATCACTGATGTACTATGGATCATCACTGATGTACTATGGATCATCACTGATGTACTATGAGCCATCACTGATGTACTATGGATCATCACTGATGTACTATGGATCATCACTGATGTACTATGAGCCATCTCTGATGTACTATGAGCCATCTCTGATGTACTATGGATCATTACTGATGTACTATGGATCAACACTGATGTACTATGGATCATCACTGATGTACTATGGATCATCACTGATGTACTATGAGCCATCACTGATGTACTATGGATCATCACTGATGTACTGTGGATCATCACTGATGTACCGTGGATCATCACTGATGTACCGTGGATCATCACTGATGTACCGTGGATCATCACTGATGTACTGAGGATCATCACAGATGTACTGTGGATCATCACTGATGTATTATGGGCCATCACGGGTGTACTATGGATCATCACGGGTGTACTATGGATCATCACTGATGTACTATGGACCATCCCTGATGTACTATGGACCATCCCTGATGTACTATGGACCATCCCTGATGTACTATGGACCATCCCTGATGTACTGAGGATCATCACTGATGTACTATAGATCATCACTGATGTACTATGGGCCATCACTGGTGTACTATGGATCATCACTGATGTACTATGAGCCATCGCTGATATACTGTGGATCATCACTGGTGTACTATGGATCATCACTGATGTACTATGGATCAGCACTGATGTACTATGGATCATCACTGGTGTACTATGGATCATCACTGGTGTACTATGGGTCATCACTGATGTACTGTGGACAATCCCTGATGTACTGTGGATCATCACTGATGTACTGAGGATCATCACTGATGTACTGTGGATCATCACTGATGTACTATAGATCATCACTAATGTACTGTGGATCATCACTGATGTACTGTGGATCATCTCTGATGTACTGAGGATCATCACTGATGTACTGTGGATCATCACTGATGTACTGAGGATCATCACTGATGTACTATGGACCACCCCTGATGTACTATAGACCATCCCTGATGTACTGTGGATTATCACTGATGTACTGTGGATCATCACTGATGTACTGAGGATCATCACTGATGTACTGTGGATCATCACTGATTTACTGTGGATCATTACTGATGTACTGTGGATCATCACTGATGTACTGAGGATCATCACTGATGTACTATGGATCATCACTGATGTACTGTGGATCATCACTGATGTACTGTGGATCATCACTGATGTACCATGGATCATCACTGATGTACTGAGGATCATCACTAATGTACTATAGATCATCACTGATGTACTATGGGCCATCACTGGTGTACTATGGATCATCACTGATGTACTATGGATCATCACTGATGTACTATGAGGCATCGCTGATGTACTATGGGCCATCACTGATGTACTGTGGATCATCACTGGTGTACTATGGATCATCACTGATGTACTATGGATCATCACTGATGTACTATGGATCATCACTGATGTACTGTGGATCATCACTGGTGTACTATAGATCATCACTGATGTACTATGGATCATCACTGATGTACTGTGGATCATCACTGATGTACTGTGGACCATCCCTGATGTACTATGGACCATCCCTGATGTACCGTGGATTATCACTGATGTACCGTGGATCATCACTGATGTACCGAGGATCATCACTGATGTACTGTGGATCATCACTGATGTACTGTGGATCATCACTGATGTACTGAGGATCATCACTGATGTACTATGGATCATCACTGATGTACTATGGATCATCACTGATGTACTATGGATCATCACTGGTGTACTATGGATCATCACTGGTGTACTATGGATCATCACTGATGTACTGTGGATCATCACTGATGTACTATAGATCATCACTGATGTACTATGGATCATCACTGATGTACTATGGATCATCACTGATGTACTATGAGCCATCTCTGATGTACTATGGATCATCACTGATGTACTATGGATCATCACTGATGTACTATGGATCATCACTGATGTACTATGGATCATCACTGATGTACTATGAGCCATCACTGATGCACTATGGATCATCACTGATGTACTATGGATCATCACTGATGTACTATGAGCCATCACTGATGTACTATGGATCATCACTGATGTACTGTGGATCATCACTGATGTACCGTGGATCATCACTGATGTACCGTGGATCATCACTGATGTACTGAGGATCATCACAGATGTACTGTGGATCATCACTGATGTACTATGGGCCATCACGGGTGTACTATGGATCATCACGGGTGTACTATGGATCATCACTGATGTACTATGGACCATCCCTGATGTACTATGGACCATCCCTGATGTACTATGGACCATCCCTGATGTACTATGGACCATCCCTGATGTACTGAGGATCATCACTGATGTACTATAGATCATCACTGATGTACTATGGGCCATCACTGGTGTACTATGGATCATCACTGATGTACTATGAGCCATCGCTGATATACTGTGGATCATCACTGGTGTACTATGGATCATCACTGATGTACTATGGATCATCACTGATGTACTATGGATCATCACTGGTGTACTATGGATCATCACTGGTGTACTATGGATCATCACTGATGTACTGTGGACAATCCCTGATGTACTGTGGATCATCACTGATGTACTGAGGATCATCACTGATGTACTGTGGATCATCACTGATGTACTATAGATCATCACTAATGTACTGTGGATCATCACTGATGTACTGTGGATCATCACTGATGTACTATGGATCATCACTGATGTACTATGGATCATCACTGATGTTCTGTGGATCATCACTGATGTACTGTGGATCATCACTGGTGTACTATAGATCATCACTGATGTACTATGGGCCATCCCTGATGTACTGAGGATCATCACTGATGTACTATGGACCATCCCTGATGTACTATAGACCATCCCTGATGTACTGTGGATTATCACTGATGTACCGTGGATCATCACTGATGTACTGAGGATCATCACTGATGTACTGTGGATCATCACTGATTTACTGTGGATCATTACTGATGTACTGTGGATCATCACTGATGTACTGAGGATCATCACTGATGTACTATGGATCATCACTGATGTACTGTGGATCATCACTGATGTACCGTGAATCATCACTGATGTACTGAGGATCATCACTAATGTACTATAGATCATCACTGATGTACTATGGGCCATCACTGGTGTACTATGGATCATCACTGATGTACTATGGATCATCACTGATGTACTATGAGCCATCGTTGATGTACTATGGGCCATCACTGATGTACTATGGATCATCACTGATGTACTATGGGCCATCACTGATGTACTATGGATCATCACTGATATACTGTGGACTATCCCTGATGTACTATGGATCATCACTGATGTACTATGGATCATCGCTGATGTACTATGGATCATTACTGATGTACTATGGATCATCACTGATGTACTGTGGATCATCACTGGTGTACTATAGATCATCACTGATGTACTATGGATCATCACTGATGTACTGTGGATCATCACTGATGTACTGTGGATCATCACTGATGTAATATGGACCATCCCTGATGTATTGTGGATTATCACTGATGTACCGTGGATCATCACTGATGTACTGAGGATCATCACTGATGTACTGTGGATCATCACTGATGTACTGAGGATCATCACTGATGTACTATGGATCATCACTGATGTACTATGGATCATCACTGATGTACTATGGATCATCACTGGTGTACTATGGATCATCACTGATGTACTGTGGATCATCACTGATGTACTATAGATCATCACTGATGTACTATGGATCATCACTTATGTACTATGGATCATCACTGATGTACTATGAGCCATCTCTGATGTACTATGGATCATCACTGATGTACTATGGATCATCACTGATGTACTATGGATCATCACTGATGTACTATGGATCATCACTAATGTACTATGAGCCATCACTGATGTACTATGGATCATCACTGATGTACTATGGATCATCACTGATGTACTATGGATCATCACTGATGTACTATGAGCCATCTCTGATGTACTATGAGCCATCTCTGATGTACTATGAGCCATCTCTGATGTACTATGGATCATCACTGATGTACTATGGATCAACACTGATGTACTATGGATCATCACTGATGTACTATGGATCATCACTGATGTACTATGAGCCATCACTGATGTATTATGGATCATCACTGATGTACTATGGATCATCACTGATGTACTATGGATCATCACTGATGTACTATGGATCATCACTGATGTACTAAAGATCATCACTGATGTACTATGGGCAATCACTGGTGTACTATGGATCATCACTGATGTACTGTGGACCATCACTGGTGTACTATGGATCATCACCAATGTATTATGGATCATCACTGATGTACTATGGATCATCACTGATGTACTATGGATCATCACTGATGTACTGTGGATCATCACTGATGTACTGTGGATCATCACTGACGTACTGTGGATCATCACTGACGTACTGTGGATCATCACTGATGTACTATGGGCCATCACTGGTGTACTATGGATCATCACTGATGTACTATGGATCATCACTGATGTATTATGGATCATCACTGATGTACTTTGAGCCATCACTGATGTACTATGGATCATCACTGATGTACTATGAATCATCACTGATGTACTGTGGACCATCCCTGATGTACTGTGGATCATCACTGATGTACTGTGGATCATCACTCATGTACCGTGGATCATCACTGATGTACTGAGGATTGTGACAGGGGGTCACTTTGGACACAGGGTTAGCCAGGAAACAATGGACATTGAGAATATATATGGCTTGGATTGCTTAAAATGGGTCTGTAATATTTATCCACCATATTCCCCATTTACCTGAAAAGAACTATCTACTGTTTTATGAACTCAACAGGTTAAATTAAGAGAGGCTGATGTGTCTCCTGTCTCCTTGTGTAATGCTAATGAGCCCCACCTATGTTACAGGCCCTTTCATTGTGTTGATGTGGATTGGAGCTTGGTAAAGCGTCTGGCTCCATATTATGGGATGTGGAAGTGTCTTCTGTGAGGAGGGGGGCGGATCAACCCTCCTGCCTAAGACTGTTTATCAAAGGAGAAGTTTGAACACACCTGACCTGTATTACCATTGTCATTGGACAGTTTAACCCGCCCTGTTCCTCAAAGGATGGGGGGAGGGTTTTGAAGAGAAATGTGTTACCATGTGTTTTGAAAATAAAGGCATTCCCTGTTTTGGAACTTGAATACAGAGCGTTGTCTCGTATCTGGGGGGAGAACCATTTGTATGGGGTCTTATTCAGCTGGTTGGAGTGTCTGGTGGCTGTCGTGTGGTTGGAAAGGGAATATCCTAACGGTGTTAACCCCTTTCATACTTGGGGTGCAGTTACAATTGTTGGCAAGCAGTGGGATTGATCCCCACAGCCGGAAGGACAGCTACAAGAGGACACAGGCCAATGGAAGCACAGTATGAACGGCTAAAGCGTTCTACCCTCAAAGACTTACTGGAGAACCGGGGAAGACCGGCCAACAACCGTAAGAAGAGGGACATTATCAGAGAACTAGTCGAAATGGATGGAGCTGAAAGACCCAACATAACCGAAAGGCCCAGCATAACAGACAGGACACCCGAAGAGGCAAGTTTTGATCGGGCTGTTAACATAAGACTGGCACATTATGGTCCTAACCCTACAGCGGAGATCATAGACCGAGTTATAGCGGCTGTGGATGTAAATTTGCTACAGCAAAGAGGTTCTGCAGCAGCAGAAGTCAGAGCAGCACCAACTGAAAGGAGAAAGATACATTTTACTGCTTTTAAAAATTTCATTGAAACTGAAGGAGAGATTGATGGGTACCTTGCTGATTTTGAACGGCAATGTGCCCTACACCGGGTGCCCACAGAGGAATGGGTTACCATTTTGTCTGGGAAACTGTCTGGCCGGGCCAGTGAAGCGTTCAGGGCCATCCCAGACGAGGATATTATGAACTATGGACTGGTAAAAGAAACACTGTTGGCCAGGTATGCCGTCACACCGGAGGCATATCGGAGGCGGTTCCGAGAGACGAGCAAGCAGACTGGAGACTCGTATACCGAGTGGGCATGCCGCCTACACCGCACGGCCTCTCACTGGGTCGCTGGGTGCCAAGCAGAATCCGGGGAAGAGGTGCTGCAGGTGTTCCTGCTGGAGCACTTCTTTGACAAACTGTCCCTGGAAGTCAGAGAGTGGGTCCGGGACCGAAAACCTTTCACCTTGCCTGAAGCAGCTCGCTTGGCGGATGAATACACAGACGCTCGCAAACTGGATACCCCTGTGGTCAAGGCAACAGCTCGGGTGGATTATCGATCAACGGCACCCCCTCCGGCTATCGCCTATCAACCACAGTCGTACCGCCCTACAGCACCACCTCCAGCGGCCACTTATTCTCAGCAGCCCAGGTTCAACTCCCAGGACTACTCACAACCCATCAGGTGTTTCGGGTGTAAACAGCTAGGGCACAAAAAGCCAGACTGTCCGTTGAATCCAGCCAGGCAGTCCCAGTCATGGAGACAGCCAGCAAGGGGGAACCCCCACACATCCATGCCTGCGGCCCACTGCGTTGAGGAGGTGAACATTGGAGCGTCCTGCACGAGGCTGATCCAATACAAGCAGCTAACCGGGACAACAGGCAGACGGTCCGGGTTAATGGAATGGTAGCCAATGGCTTACGTGATAGTGGCGCTACCATGACCCTACTACAGAAGAACCTCATCCCAGAGAGCCAACACACCGGAGACACTGTAGCCGTAAGAGTAGCGGGAGGTACCGTCTTCCGGCTACCTGTTGCCCGTGTTCACCTGGATTGGGGGGTTGGTTCGGGACACGTGAATGTGGGGGTGATGAAGGATTTGCCAGCGGATGTACTACTGGGGAATGATTTGGGCCCCCTCCTTTCTGCTTACGCCCCAATGGGCCCCGATGAAGTCAACCCCGTGACTACCCGTGCCCAGACACGTACTGCTGGAACCGGCCCGCTTGATGCTGAGACACAGGTGAGACTACCTTCCCCGACACGTACCTTAGATCAGGCGCTCTTAGGCTGGGATACCCCAGAAGCATTCGGGAGGGAAACTCGGGAGGACCCGACCTTACACAAGTATAGGGCTAAGGCAGACACTCAGGAAAGGGGAATAGATGGGGAGCTTTTTGAATGGGTGGGGGATAGACTGTACAGGATCCCTAAGCCAGCTCGGAGAAGTAAGGCCCCTTCGCAGAAACGACAGCTGGTGGTACCTAAGAAATACCAGCTGGAGATTCTGCGAATCGGGCATGATGTACCGCTAGCAGGACATCTAGGGTTCCGTCGCACAGCCCATAGGATCACACAGAATTTCTTCTGGCCCAATTTTAGCCAGGATGTGCGACAATATTGCAAAACGTGTGACACATGTCAACGGATAGGTAAGAGGGGGGACCACCCTAAGGCTAAACTCATATCCATGCCTATTATTGGGGAGCCCTTTTACCGCATAGCCGTTGACATTGTGGGTCCCCTGGCCAGGCCTAGTCCATCCGGGAAGAAATATATTCTCACCGTGGTGGACTACGCCACCCGTTACCCAGAGGCAGTGGCTATGTCTAACATTGAAGCAGAGACAGTAGCTGATGCCCTGGTTAAGATTTTTACCAGAGTGGGGTTCCCTAAGGAGATTCTCTCTGACCAGGGAACCCAGTTTACCGCGGTGCTCACCCAGCAGTTGTGGAAGGTGTGCAATATTAAGCCCTTGCTGAGCTCACCTTACCACCCCCAGACTAATGTTCTCTGCGAACGCTTTAACGGGACCCTCAAGCAAATGCTGAGGACCTTTTCGGACGCTTGCAGAGACTGGGAGAGATTCCTGCCTCACCTGTTATTTGCGTACAGAGAGGTACCCCAGGAATCTACGGGGTTCTCGCCCTTCGAGTTGCTCTATGGGAGAAGGGTCCGCGGACCCCTCGACCTCATCAGAGGACACTGGGAGGGAGAGACAGAGCAAGAAGGGACCCCCATAGTGCCCTACGTTCTGGAACTCCGGGACCGCATGGAGCAACTGTCTCTGATGGTAAGGGAGAATCTCCAGGCGGCCCAGGGAAGACAGAAGAGATGGTACGATCGGGGGGTCCGACAGCGTATCTTCCAGGTTGGGCAGAAGGTCTTAGTGCTCAAGCCTGTGAAGACCGACAAGATGCAGGCATCTTGGCAGGGCCCGTATAAAGTAGTAGCCCAGGTATGTGATACTACCTATGTTATTGCCAGCTGTGCAGATGAAAGAATCCAGCGAACCTTTCATGTGAACATGCTGAAGGAGTATCAGGAACGGCAGGAGGATGTTGCTGCAGTATGTGCCCCTGCTGCGGACGACTCAGAAGGTCTACCCCTCCCTGACTTACTAGAGAGAGAGCCCCAGACTGATCTCATTAGCCTTGTGCAGCTAGGAGACCGATTAAGCCCCCCAAAGAAGGAACAGGCTAAGAGGCTTCTGTGGGAGAAACAGGCGACGTTCTCCCAAAAAACGGGCTATACGACCCTGGCTGTGCATAAGGTAGAGACCCCTGGACAAGCACCCCTTCGCCAGCCCCCCTACCGTATCCCTGAAGCAGTCCGAGAAGAAATGCGGAAGGAGATACAGGAGATGATTCAGTTAGGAGTCATTGAGCCTTCTGACAGCCCTTGGGCCTCGCCTGTAGTCCTGGTGCCTAAGAAAGACGGAACTACCCGGTTCTGTGTGGACTACAGGCGACTCAATGAGAAGACCACCACCGATGCCTACCCGATGCCCAGGGTAGACGAACTGCTAGATCGGATAGCCAGGGGACGTTATTTAACTACAATAGACCTGTGTAAAGGTTATTGGCAGATCCCCCTGGCCGAGGATGCTATCCCTAAGTCGGCATTTGTTACCCCATTTGGCCTGTACCAGTCTAGGGTCATGCCATTTGGGATGAAAAATGCCCCGGCCACCTTCCAACGTATGGTGGATAGGCTCCTCGATGGCTTCCAGGATTTTGCATGTGCATACCTGGATGACATTGCGATCTACAGTGGGTCTTGGGAGGAGCACCTGGTGCATGTAGGGGTGGTTCTGGACAAAATTCGGGCCGCAGGCCTGACCTTGAAACCAGACAAGTGCCATCTAGGTATGGCGGAGGTGCAGTACCTGGGACACCGAGTGGGGTGTGGGAACCAGAGACCAGAGCCAGCCAAGGTAGAGGCAGTAGCTAACTGGCCCACGCCCCGTACTAAGACCCAGGTATTAGCCTTCTTGGGAACTGCAGGGTATTACTGACGTTTTGTCGCTAATTATAGTGCTATCGCCAAACCCCTGACGGACCTGACGAAAAAGAATTTACCTAGGCAGGTCCTGTGGTCTCCAGCTTGTGAAACCGCGTTTCTAGCCCTCAAACAAGCACTTGTAAATGCTCCTGTCTTGGCTGCCCCAGTACCTAACAAACGCTTTCTTGTCCACACAGATGCTTCCATGTTTGGACTGGGGGCGGTGCTGAGCCAAGTTGGGGAGGATGGAGGAGAACACCCTGTCGCATACCTGAGTAGAAAGCTATTACCCCGGGAAGTGAGCTATGCGGCAGTGGAGAAGGAATGTTTGGCCCTGGTCTGGGCCCTTAAAAAGTTGAACCCTTACTTATACGGACAGGAATTTTCACTGGTCACCGACCACAACCCATTGGTCTGGCTTAACCGGGTCTCAGGAGACAATGGCAGGTTGTTGCGGTGGAGCCTAGCCCTACAACCTTACAATTTCACCATCAGCTACCGACCCGGTAAGCAAAATGGCAATGCTGATGGGTTGTCCCGGCAAACAGACGTCATCTCGGGCCCCTAGTGGTGATGGGTTGTCCAGACATTAGAAGAATGGAACTATGGACTAACTTCGGAATCAACCCGTCTGGGGTCCACTCCTCTGTTAGTCTCCTGCCGAAAGGGGAGATGTGTGACAGGGGGTCACTTTGGACACAGGGTTAGCCAGGAAACAATGGACATTGAGAATATATATGGCTTGGATTGCTTAAAATGGGTCTGTAATATTTATCCACCATATTCCCCATTTACCTGCAAAGAACTATCTACTGTTTTATGAACTCAACAGGTTAAATTAAGAGAGGCTGATGTGTCTCCTGTCTCCTTGTGTAATGCTAATGAGCCCCACCTATGTTACAGGCCCTTTCATTGTGTTGATGTGGATTGGAGCTTGGTAAAGCGTCTGGCTCCATATTATGGGATGTGGAAGTGTCTTCTGTGAGGAGGGGGGGGGATCAACCCTCCTGCCTAAGACTGTTTATCAAAGGAGAAGTTTGAACACACCTGACCTGTATTACCATTGTCATTGGACAGTTTAACCCGCCCTGTTCCTCAAAGGATGGGGGGGAGGGTTTTGAAGAGAAATGTGTTACCATGTGTTTTGAAAATAAAGGCATTCCCTGTTTTGGAACTTGAATACAGAGCGTTGTCTCGTATCTGGGGGGAGAACCATTTGTATGGGGTCTTATTCAGCTGGTTGGAGTGTCTGGTGGCTGTCGTGTGGTTGGAAAGGGAATATCCTAACGGTGTTAACCCCTTTCATACTTGGGGTGCAGTTACAAGGATCATCACCGATATACTGAGGATCATCACTCATGTACTATGGGCCATCACAGGTGTACTATGGATCATCCCTGGTGTACTATGGATCATCACTGATGTACTGTGGACCATCCCTGATGTACTGTGGATCATCACCGATGTACTGTGGATCATCACTGATGTACTGTGGATCATCACTGGTGTACTATAGATCATCACTGATGTACTATGGGTCATCCCTGATGTACTGAGGATCATCACTGATGTACTATGGACCATCCCTGATGTACTATAGACCATCCCTGATGTACTGTGGATTATCACTGATGTACCGTGGATCATCACTGATTTACTGAGGATCATCACTGATGTACTGTGGATCATCACTGATTTACTGTGGATCATTACTGATGTACTGTGGATCATCACTGATGTACTGAGGATCATCACTGATGTACTATGGATCATCACTGATGTACTGTGGATCATCACTGATGTACCGTGGATCATCACTGATGTACTGAGGATCATCACTAATGTACTATAGATCATCACTGATGTACTATGGGCCATCACTGGTGTACTATGGATCATCACTGATGTACTATGGATCATCACTGATGTACTATGAGCCATCGCTGATGTACTATGGGCCATCACTGATGTACTGTGGATCATCACTGGTGTACTATGGATCATCACTGATGTACTATGGATCATCACTGATGTACTATGGATCATCACTGATGTACTGTGGATCATCACTGGTGTACTATAGATCATCACTGATGTACTATGGATCATCACTGATGTAGTGTAGATCATCACTGATGTACTGTGGATCATCACTGATGTACTATGGACCATCCCTGATGTACTGTGGATTATCACTGATGTACCGTGGATCATCACTGATGTACTGAGGAGCATCACTGATGTACTGTGGATCATCACTGATGTACTGTGGATCATTACTGATGTACTGTGGATCATCACTGATGTACTGAGGATCATCACTGATGTACTATGTATCATCACTGATGTACTATGGATCATCACTGATGTACTATGGATCATCACTGGTGTACTATGGATCATCACTCATGTACTGTGGATCATCACTGATGTACTATAGATCATCACTGATGTACTATGGATCATCACTGATGTACTATGGATCATCACTGATGTACTATGAGCCATCTCTGATGTACTATGGATCATCACTGATGTACTATGGATCATCACTGATGTACTATGGATCATCACTGATGTACTATGAGCCATCACTGATGTACTATGGATCATCACTGATGTACTATGGATCATCACTGATGTACTATGAGCCATCTCTGATGTACTATGAGCCATCTCTGATGTACTATGGATCATCACTGATGTACTATGGATCAACACTGATGTACTATGGATCATCACTGATGTACTATGGATCATCACTGATGTACTATGGATCATCACTGATGTACTATGAGCAATCACTGATGTACTATGGATCATCACTGATATACTGTGGATCATCACTGATGTACCGTGGATCATTATTGATGTACCGTGGATCATCACTGATGTACTGAGGATCATCACAGATGTACTTTGGATCATCACTGATGTACTATGGGCCATCACGGGTGTACTATGGATCATCACTGGTGTACTATGGATCATCAGTGATGTACTATGGACCATCCCTGATGTACTATGGACCATCCCTGATGTACTATGGACCATCCCTGATGTACTGAGGATCATCACTGATGTACTATAGATCATCACTGATGTACTATGGGCCATCACTGGTGTACTATGGATCATCACTGATGTACTATGAGCCATCGCTGATATACTGTGGATCATCACTGGTGTACTATGGATCATCACTGATGTACTATGGATCATCACTGATGTACTATGGATCATCACTGGTGTACTATGGATCATCACTGGTGTACTATGGATCATCACTGGTGTACTATGGATCATCACTGATGTACTGTGGACAATCCCTGATGTACTGTGGATCATCACTGATGTACTGAGGATCATCACTGATGTACTGTGGATCATCACTGATGTACTATAGATCATCACTAATGTACTGTGGATCATCACTGATGTACTGTGGATCATCTCTGATGTACTGAGGATCATCACTGATGTACTGTGGATCATCACTGATGTACTGTGGATCATCACTGATGTACTATGGACCATCCCTGATGTACTATGGACCATCCCTGATGTACTATGGACCATCCCTGATGTACTATGGACCATCCCTGATGTACTGAGGATCATCACTGATGTACTGTGGATCATCAATGATGTACTGTGGATCATCACTGATGTACTATGGACCATCACTGGTGTACTATGGATCATCACTGGTGTACTATGGATCATCACTGGTGTACTATGGATCATCACTGGTGTACTATGGACCATCCCTGATGTACTGTGGATCATCACTGATGTACTGTGGATCATCACTGATGTACTATAGTTCATCACTGATGTACTATGGGCCATCACTGGTGTACTATGGATCATCACTGGTGTACTATGGATCATCACTGATGTACTATGGACCATCCCTGATATACTATTGACCATCCCTGATATGCTATGGACCATCCCTGATGTACTGTGGATCATCACTGATGTACTGTGGATCATCACTGATGTACTGTGGATCATCACTGATGTACTATAGATCATCACTGATGTACTGTGGATCATCACTGATATACTGTGGATCATCACTGATGTACTGTGGATCATCACTGATGTACTATAGATCATCACTGATGTACTATGGGCCATCACTGGTGTAATATGGGCCATCACTGGTGTACTATGGATCATCATTGGTGTACTATGGATCATCACTGGTGTATTGTGGACCATCACTGATGTACTGAGGACCATCACTGATGTACTGTGGATCATCACTGATGTACTGTGGATCATCCCTGGTGTACTATGGATCATCACTGGTGTACTATGGATCATCATAAAGATAATAAAGCTGCGCAAATAGTGAAAAATGGTATATGAGCACCACCTTAAAACATAAGTGAAAGATATATATTGAATGAAAAAATAATGATGATTAAATAAATTAATATAATTGGACTGGAACTTATTTGCCAATGTGACAAATTGAACTGAAGAAAGTCCCAACTGTCAATCAGACACCCACATCACATTCAGCAAAAGTCTTGTGTAGTGAAAGAATTGATGTTGAATAGTAACTGTGTGAATAGTACAGTCCAGATAGCCAAAACTGCAACGAAGTGTAGATATGGATCTTCTCGTTAGGCTAATTGGTGACTTCAAACACACAACACCCAATGAAAAGTGCCAAACACTGGATAGATGTAGATTCCACCACCATCAGTTCACACTGCCGCTTACCAGAAATGGTGATCTCCACAGAGATCGATACAAGCAGATGGCTATTCCCCAGCCAGGGTCTCTAGATAGTATCAGTTTAACTCCCGAATTTCACGCTACTCCTCTCCACATATCGCAAAGTAAATATGCAAATGGAAAGAAAGCCACCATAGCGTGAAACCGATAAAACAATTTATTGTAAAAAAGTAATGCACTTATATGAAACGCAAGTTATTATGGCGTGTAGTATATTTAGCCGGCCGGCTAAGACTGCCCGTTCCTTCCGGGACTCGTTGGTATGTCGGTGACGTCAGCACGCCGCTCCTCCCTACGCCGTTTCGTCACAGATGACGTCGTCCAGGGGCACGGGCGGCGTGCTGACTCACCGCCATAAATACTCATGAATACAATAGGAACGCCCAGATCTGATCATTCAGCACTCCTGACAAATGAATCGCCATGTTGACTATTGGCAAGCATGCCCATACAGCAACAAGATGATAAGGCGATAATCCATATTGCCACCTAAAAATGTAAACACTCCTAATCATAGGACAAAAAATTATTTATATTTATTTCTGATTGGAGCCTGGGGACGAAAGAAGGAACTTTAGTCTGTAAATGGTATGCGGGCTGGCTGGTGGTGCTGCGCGCAGCACAACCATAACTGACCAAATCACATCTTCCAACAACAACCCCATATATTAAGCAATATATATCGCCAACTCATATATGTTACCTTTAATAGAATTACAAGTTGGTGCATATTTAATATAATCCAACACAAATTAACAACGTTAAAATATAATTAAAAAATACTATAAGATAAAGCAGCCCTCTAACGGTCAAATTCCAACATTAGCATGGAAATAGACCCAGACAGGATGCTATACATGATGGCACTTCCAAAAAATGTTAAAAATGAAAATGCTTATTTAAATATTTGCATCGTACAGCTAGGTGATAGAACACACATCAAAGGACATAAGATGTATGGCTACCACCCCCCAAAAACAAATGCAAAAATAAAAATAAATTAAAATTAAAAGGAAAAGGAAAACAATAAGCAAAAATTAATTGGTCATTGGACCAATAATTATTCATTAGGTCAAATAATAACTTCTCACATTTTATGAGTACTCTCTGTGATATTTGTAACTCACAATATGTGGTGTCATATCATCATACGGGGTCAAAAAGATGTATCCCATTATAAAAGTCTAGATGTATCTATTCAAAGATATTCACATTTCATTGTATCATAGAAACAAGAAACTAATAGTTTCCGTTCATATGTTAAGTATAATGGTTAAATTATGTAGCTAGTAAACAGACACCACTAAATGATCAGATCTGGTTCACAGATCTCTATAACAAAAACAGAGAAAATATGAAACCATAAACTCATGTCCTATGCATTATCTATAAATGCGTTCACATCTATGTCGATGTTAAGGCCATAAGGGGTGTAGCTACGAACCCTATATATCCAAGACATTTCCATCCTCGATATCTCTCTCACTAGGGAACCTCCCCTCCAATGTGGACTATACCTATCTATACCCAAAAATAGTGTTCCAGCTGGATTACGTTGGTGATGCAAATCATAATGTCTTGAAACCGAGTGATCCTTAAATCCACTCTTAATATTTGTGATGTGCTCACCAAGACGCACCTGCATAGATCTTTTTGTTCTACCTATGTATTGCATGCCACATGGGCATTCCAACAGGTAGACCATACCCGTGGAACTACAGGTCACAAAGGCCTCGATTTTATGTTCCCTAGAGGTGCTAGTTGATTTAAACGACATTGTTTTCTTTGATTTGATTTTATTCAGTGTACATACCTGGCACCTACGACACTGGTGGTAGCCAGAAATGTTCTGAAAGAAAGAAACTTTTTTTGGGGGTGGATCAACCACATTTAGCGCTATTTTATCCCTTAGTGAAGGGACACCCCTAAAAATAACTTGTGGAGTAACTGGCAAGAATGAGTTGATAATTAGATCACTTCTCAAAATATGCCAGTGTTTACGAACAATCTTCTTCACTAAATAATGTTGGGTAGAATAGGTAGTGATAAATGGTATCAATGGTCCCTCACGTTTAGTTTTAGAATTTGTATCCAACAAAACAGATCTTTCTATTTTTTCAACTTCTTTTAAAGTTGTTTCCAAAGAGTCTGCATCATAACCTTTATCCATTAATCTGTTCTTCAAAATGTTAGCTTGAAGAACGTAGTCAGATACATCCGAACAATTCCGCCTTATTCTCAAAAACTGACTCTTGGGTACTGATTTTAACCATGATTCCTTGTGGCAACTCCCCAAAGGAATGTAGGAGTTGCGATCCGTCTGTTTGAAATATGTAGTTGTCTTGAAGCCAGTTCCCTCCTTTCTGATTGTGAGATCAAGGAAGTGTATCCTATCCTGACTGGCCTCATATACAAAATGTATACCTCTATCGTTAGCATTGATTTTCACAAAAAATTCCTCCAATTGGGGGGCCGTCCCCTCCCATAGGAGGAGGACGTCATCAATATATCTTGCCCAAAAAGTAAGGCAAGGATTTTGATCTTTATAGATGACGTCCTCCTCCCATTTGGCCATGAACAGGTTGGCCAAACTGGGGGCATATTTGGCCCCCATGGCTACACCCCTTTTCTGTTTGTAGAAATTCTGGCTAAACCAGAAATAATTATGGTTAGCAGCAAATTCCAATAATTCCATCACAAACATTTGCTGTTCATGTGGGATTTTAGAAAGGAGATTCAAATAATATTTTACAGCAAATAATCCCAACGTGTGAGGTATGACCGTGTACAATGATGTTACATCAGCCGTAACCATCCAAGTGGATTCTGTTGTTTTCTGGTTCGCCAATAGATTGATTACATGCCGACTATCTTTAAGGTACGATGGCATTTGTTGTACCAACGGCTGCAAAAAATAGTCTACATACTTGCCCACCCGGGACGTGATGGAATCTATCCCGCTTATGATCGGACGACCCGGGGGGCAAGTGAGGCTTTTGTGGATTTTCGGCAGACAGTAAAGGATAGGAACCCTTGGTGCTTTGGGGATCAGGAATAGTTGCTCCTTCTCATTCAAAATACCAAGCGATGCACCTTTCTGGATCAATGATTCCAGTGTTTTTTTGTATTGTACTACTGGATTTCCCAATAGAGGCACATATGTATCACTATCTCCTACAATCCTAGATAGTTCCTGGAGATAACTCTTTCGATCCAGAACAACAATCCCTCCCCCCTTATCTGCAGGGCGGATAACCAACTCTTTGTTGTTGCACAAAGAGTCTAAACCCTTTTTCAAGTTATTTTCCATTTCTTTATTTTTGACCTTCACTGATTCTAAATCCCTTAACACCACATCACGGAATATCCTTAGTGAAGGAGCCAATGTTCCTGGGGGGTTAAATGTGGAGGCATTAGACAAACCCGAATAATGATATTTGGATACATTGCATCCTCCCTGTAAAGATGGCATACTGGCAAAATGTCTTTTGATGTTAATTCTTCTTACATACTTGTGTATGTCCATGTATGTCTCAAATTTATTACGTTTTTTTGGGGGGGCGTATTTTAAACCTTTGTTCAACAATGCAGTCTCTGATGGTGATAAAACTTGTGAGCTCAAATTAAAGATGCCCTCTCCAGTCAATTCCTTGGCTTTTTTTGATTGTGCTCTCCTCCCCCCTCTAGTTCCTCTTTGCTTTCTATTGGCCTCTTTGTGCCTTGATTGGGCCTGGGAAAACCCCAATGGTGTTGTTCATAGGAATTATCATCCGATCCATTGGAGTGGTCCCTAGGAGTCCAAGAATAATCCTGGTCTCCATAATCAAGTTGGCCTGATTGAGTCGGACCATCTCTATCTCTTAAGGGAAAAAAACGATTCCTGGAGTCACCTCCACCATTATAATCCCATTCATCCCTATCTCTTTCTGGGCGTGTCCACTCATCATGATATATATCCTGATGAGATGGTCTCTCTTGACCATAATTGTTGTAAGAGAATCTTTCAGAGTCTCTCCTTAATCTTGGAGGTTCCCTATATTGCTGGTATTGAGGTTTATTGTATTGGGCATAGTGAACTCGATCCCCATTTCCATATTGATGGTTCCAATTATTGCTTTTATTATATTGAACTCCTTTATTGGGGCCCTGAAATCTGGATGGGGATTGGTAGGATACTCTCCTACCTTTCTTTCCAGTTTTATTAATATTAAGAGTCTTTTTTGAAATTTTTTGGGGCACTTCCCTAACCTGTAGGTGTTGTATTTCCCCAGAAGGTGCTGTGGGCCCATTCTCACCTTGAGTTATGGCCTCCATCCTTGACTCCTGCTTATCTCGTTCTTCACTGGCTAGTTTTTTTTGCCATTCAAAAACGCTATTAGCTTGATAATCCCCATAGTCCCTATTGTATTTCTTTCTTTTTTTGTTTTTTTGTTCCTTTTCCTCTTTATCTAGAATTTTTAAAAGATTGGCTGATCTTTCCTTATATTCTTCCGTATCTTTAAACGGGAGAAGGCCATCTTTGAGAGATTTCACTTCCGTATCTAATCTGGTAAGTTTACTATTTTTTCTTTGTACCAAGAAACGTAAAAAATTGACCCCAGCTTCGTTGAAATAGCGGAACCAACTTTCCAGATCTACTTCTCCCTTTTGTGGGCATACTTCCCACCTTAAGCTCCTTGGGACCATACTCAGTTTGATGTATGTCTCTAAATATGCCACATCCCACTGAGTATGAAGCTCAGAGATGGTTAAATTTTTTAGGCGGACAAAAAGCCCTCCCATATCGCTATCTTTAGTGCTATAGGTCTCGAATACACCATCGGTGTTGACCACCTTAGATGCTCTATATTCAAATATATCCATCTACCTAAACAATCCGCTGTGAATTAATCAGAGACAATGAGTGTAAACAAATAATTGTGTCAATCTAATCAATATTGATATTAATTATATGATACTATAAATAAAAATGTGAATAAAAAACTTATTGAAGTTTCGGACTGCTGCAATATTGTGTATCTGTAGTAAATATAAACTGTGTAAATTATACTGCGCTGTCCATTGGGTGAGACATAAAACACTGAATTAGTGAATCTATCTCTCCATAAATTGTTGCTGCAACTTCTATGTGAGACACACACAAAAAAATATAATAAAGATAATAAAGCTGCGCAAATAGTGAAAAATGGTATATGAGCACCACCTTAAAACATAAGTGAAAGATATATATTGAATGAAAAAATAATGATGATTAAATAAATTAATATAATTGGACTGGAACTTATTTGCCAATGTGACAAATAGAACTGAAGAAAGTCCCAACTGTCAATCAGACACCCACATCACATTCAGCAAAAGTCTTGTGTAGTGAAAGAATTGATGTTGAATAGTAACTGTGTGAATAGTACAGTCCAGATAGCCAAAACTGCAACGAAGTGTAGATATGGATCTTCTCGTTAGGCTAATTGGTGACTTCAAACACACAACACCCAATGAAAAGTGCCAAACACTGGATAGATGTAGATTCCACCACCATCAGTTCACACTGCCGCTTACCAGAAATGGTGATCTCCACAGAGATCGATACAAGCAGATGGCTATTCCCCAGCCAGGGTCTCTAGATAGTATCAGTTTAACTCCCGAATTTCACGCCACTCCTCTCCACATATCGCAAAGTAAATATGCAAATGGAAAGAAAGCCACCATAGCGTGAAACCGATAAAACAATTTATTGTAAAAAAGTAATGCACTTACATGAAACGCAAGTTATTATGGCGTGTAGTATATTTAGCCGGCCGGCTAAGACTGCCCGTTCCTTCCGGGACTCGTTGGTATGTCGGTGACGTCAGCACGCCGCTCCTCCCTACGCCGTTTCGTCACAGATGACGTCGTCCAGGGGCACGGGCGGCGTGCTGACTCACCGCCATAAATACTCATGAATACAATAGGAACGCCCAGATCTGATCATTCAGCACTCCTGACAAATGAATCGCCATGTTGACTATTGGCAAGCATGCCCATACAGCAACAAGATGATAAGGCGATAATCCATATTGCCACCTAAAAATGTAAACACTCCTAATCATAGGACAAAAAATTATTTATATTTATTTCTGATTGGAGCCTGGGGACGAAAGAAGGAACTTTAGTCTGTAAATGGTATGCGGGCTGGCTGGTGGTGCCGCGCGCAGCACAACCATAACTGACCAAATGTTGGATTATATTAAATATGCACCAACTTGTAATTCTATTAAAGGTAACATATATGAGTTGGCGATATATATTGCTTAATATATGGGGTTGTTGTTGGAAGATGTGATTTGGTCAGTTATGGTTGTGCTGCGCGCGGCACCACCAGCCAGCCCGCATACCATTTACAGACTAAAGTTCCTTCTTTCGTCCCCAGGCTCCAATCAGAAATAAATATAAATAATTTTTTGTCCTATGATTAGGAGTGTTTACATTTTTAGGTGGCAATATGGATTATCGCCTTATCATCTTGTTGCTGTATGGGCATGCTTGCCAATAGTCAACATGGCGATTCATTTGTCAGGAGTGCTGAATGATCAGATCTGGGCGTTCCTATTGTATTCATGAGTATTTATGGCGGTGAGTCAGCACGCCGCCCGTGCCCCTGGACGACGTCATCTGTGACGAAACGGCGTAGGGAGGAGCGGCGTGCTGACGTCACCGACATACCAACGAGTCCCGGAAGGAACGGGCAGTCTTAGCCGGCCGGCTAAATATACTACACGCCATAATAACTTGCGTTTCATGTAAGTGCATTACTTTTTTACAATAAATTGTTTTATCGGTTTCACGCTATGGTGGCTTTCTTTCCATTTGCATATTTACTTTGCGATATGTGGAGAGGAGTGGCGTGAAATTCGGGAGTTAAACTGATACTATCTAGAGACCCTGGCTGGGGAATAGCCATCTGCTTGTATCGATCTCTGTGGAGATCACCATTTCTGGTAAGCGGCAGTGTGAACTGATGGTGGTGGAATCTACATCTATCCAGTGTTTGGCACTTTTCATTGGGTGTTGTGTGTTTGAAGTCACCAATTAGCCTAACGAGAAGATCCATATCTACACTTCGTTGCAGTTTTGGCTATCTGGACTGTACTATTCACACAGTTACTATTCAACATCAATTCTTTCACTACACAAGACTTTTGCTGAATGTGATGTGGGTGTCTGATTGACAGTTGGGACTTTCTTCAGTTCTATTTGTCACATTGGCAAATAAGTTCCAGTCCAATTATATTAATTTATTTAATCATCATTATTTTTTCATTCAATATATATCTTTCACTTATGTTTTAAGGTGGTGCTCATATACCATTTTTCACTATTTGCGCAGCTTTATTATCTTTATTATATTTTTTTGTGTGTGTCTCACATAGAAGTTGCAGCAACAATTTATGGAGAGATAGATTCACTAATTCAGTGTTTTATGTCTCACCCAATGGACAGCGCAGTATAATTTACACAGTTTATATTTACTACAGATACACAATATTGCAGCAGTCCGAAACTTCAATAAGTTTTTTATTCACATTTTTATTTATAGTATCATATAATTAATATCAATATTGATTAGATTGACACAATTATTTGTTTACACTCATTGTCTCTGATTAATTCACAGCGGATTGTTTAGGTAGATGGATATATTTGAATATAGAGCATCTAAGGTGGTCAACACCGATGGTGTATTCGAGACCTATAGCACTAAAGATAGCGATATGGGAGGGCTTTTTGTCCGCCTAAAAAATTTAACCATCTCTGAGCTTCATACTCAGTGGGATGTGGCATATTTAGAGACATACATCAAACTGAGTATGGTCCCAAGGAGCTTAAGGTGGGAAGTATGCCCACAAAAGGGAGAAGTAGATCTGGAAAGTTGGTTCCGCTATTTCAACGAAGCTGGGGTCAATTTTTTACGTTTCTTGGTACAAAGAAAAAATAGTAAACTTACCAGATTAGATACGGAAGTGAAATCTCTCAAAGATGGCCTTCTCCCGTTTAAAGATACGGAAGAATATAAGGAAAGATCAGCCAATCTTTTAAAAATTCTAGATAAAGAGGAAAAGGAACAAAAAAACAAAAAAAGAAAGAAATACAATAGGGACTATGGGGATTATCAAGCTAATAGCGTTTTTGAATGGCAAAAAAAACTAGCCAGTGAAGAACGAGATAAGCAGGAGTCAAGGATGGAGGCCATAACTCAAGGTGAGAATGGGCCCACAGCACCTTCTGGGGAAATACAACACCTACAGGTTAGGGAAGTGCCCCAAAAAATTTCAAAAAAGACTCTTAATATTAATAAAACTGGAAAGAAAGGTAGGAGAGTATCCTACCAATCCCCATCCAGATTTCAGGGCCCCAATAAAGGAGTTCAATATAATAAAAGCAATAATTGGAACCATCAATATGGAAATGGGGATCAAGTTCACTATGCCCAATACAATAAACCTCAATACCAGCAATATAGGGAACCTCCAAGATTAAGGAGAGACTCTGAAAGATTCTCTTACAACAATTATGGTCAAGAGAGACCATCTCATCAGGATATATATCATGATGAGTGGACACGCCCAGAAAGAGATAGGGATGAATGGGATTATAATGGTGGAGGTGACTCCAGGAATCGTTTTTTTCCCTTAAGAGATAGAGATGGTCCGACTCAATCAGGCCAACTTGATTATGGAGACCAGGATTATTCTTGGACTCCTAGGGACCACTCCAATGGATCGGATGATAATTCCTATGAACAACACCATTGGGGTTTTCCCAGGCCCAATCAAGGCACAAAGAGGCCAATAGAAAGCAAAGAGGAACTAGAGGGGGGAGGAGAGCACAATCAAAAAAAGCCAAGGAATTGACTGGAGAGGGCATCTTTAATTTGAGCTCACAAGTTTTATCACCATCAGAGACTGCATTGTTGAACAAAGGTTTAAAATACGCCCCCCCAAAAAAACTTAATAAATTTGAGACATACATGGACATACACAAGTATGTAAGAAGAATTAACATCAAAAGACATTTTGCCAGTATGCCATCTTTACAGGGAGGATGCAATGTATCCAAATATCATTATTCGGGTTTGTCTAATGCCTCCACATTTAACCCCCCAGGAACATTGGCTCCTTCACTAAGGATATTCCGTGATGTGGTGTTAAGGGATTTAGAATCAGTGAAGGTCAAAAATAAAGAAATGGAAAATAACTTGAAAAAGGGTTTAGACTCTTTGTGCAACAACAAAGAGTTGGTTATCCGCCCTGCAGATAAGGGGGGAGGGATTGTTGTCCTGGATCGAAAGAGTTATCTCCAGGAACTATCTAGGATTGTAGGAGATAGTGATACATATGTGCCTCTATTGGGAAATCCAGTAGTACAATACAAAAAAACACTGGAATCATTGATCCAGAAAGGTGCATCGCTTGGTATTTTGAATGAGAAGGAGCAACTATTCCTGATCCCCAAAGCACCAAGGGTTCCTATCCTTTACTGTCTGCCGAAAATCCACAAAAGCCTCACTTGCCCCCCGGGTCGTCCGATCATAAGCGGGATAGATTCCATCACGTCCCGGGTGGGCAAGTATGTAGACTATTTTTTGCAGCCGTTGGTACAACAAATGCCATCGTACCTTAAAGATAGTCGGCATGTAATCAATCTATTGGCGAACCAGAAAACAACAGAATCCACTTGGATGGTTACGGCTGATGTAACATCATTGTACACGGTCATACCTCACACGTTGGGATTATTTGCTGTAAAATATTATTTGAATCTCCTTTCTAAAATCCCACATGAACAGCAAATGTTTGTGATGGAATTATTGGAATTTGCTGCTAACCATAATTATTTCTGGTTTAGCCAGAATTTCTACAAACAGAAAAGGGGTGTAGCCATGGGGGCCAAATATGCCCCCAGTTTGGCCAACCTGTTCATGGCCAAATGGGAGGAGGACGTCATCTATAAAGATCAAAATCCTTGCCTTACTTTTTGGGCAAGATATATTGATGACGTCCTCCTCCTATGGGAGGGGACGGCCCCCCAATTGGAGGAATTTTTTGTGAAAATCAATGCTAACGATAGAGGTATACATTTTGTATATGAGGCCAGTCAGGATAGGATACACTTCCTTGATCTCACAATCAGAAAGGAGGGAACTGGCTTCAAGACAACTACATATTTCAAACAGACGGATCGCAACTCCTACATTCCTTTGGGGAGTTGCCACAAGGAATCATGGTTAAAATCAGTACCCAAGAGTCAGTTTTTGAGAATAAGGCGGAATTGTTCGGATGTATCTGACTACGTTCTTCAAGCTAACATTTTGAAGAACAGATTAATGGATAAAGGTTATGATGCAGACTCTTTGGAAACAACTTTAAAAGAAGTTGAAAAAATAGAAAGATCTGTTTTGTTGGATACAAATTCTAAAACTAAACGTGAGGGACCATTGATACCATTTATCACTACCTATTCTACCCAACATTATTTAGTGAAGAAGATTGTTCGTAAACACTGGCATATTTTGAGAAGTGATCTAATTATCAACTCATTCTTGCCAGTTACTCCACAAGTTATTTTTAGGGGTGTCCCTTCACTAAGGGATAAAATAGCGCTAAATGTGGTTGATCCACCCCCAAAAAAAGTTTCTTTCTTTCAGAACATTTCTGGCTACCACCAGTGTCGTAGGTGCCAGGTATGTACACTGAATAAAATCAAATCAAAGAAAACAATGTCGTTTAAATCAACTAGCACCTCTAGGGAACATAAAATCGAGGCCTTTGTGACCTGTAGTTCCACGGGTATGGTCTACCTGTTGGAATGCCCATGTGGCATGCAATACATAGGTAGAACAAAAAGATCTATGCAGGTGCGTCTTGGTGAGCACATCACAAATATTAAGAGTGGATTTAAGGATCACTCGGTTTCAAGACATTATGATTTGCATCACCAACGTAATCCAGCTGGAACACTATTTTTGGGTATAGATAGGTATAGTCCACATTGGAGGGGAGGTTCCCTAGTGAGAGAGATATCGAGGATGGAAATGTCTTGGATATATAGGGTTCGTAGCTACACCCCTTATGGCCTTAACATCGACATAGATGTGAACGCATTTATAGATAATGCATAGGACATGAGTTTATGGTTTCATATTTTCTCTGTTTTTGTTATAGAGATCTGTGAACCAGATCTGATCATTTAGTGGTGTCTGTTTACTAGCTACATAATTTAACCATTATACTTAACATATGAACGGAAACTATTAGTTTCTTGTTTCTATGATACAATGAAATGTGAATATCTTTGAATAGATACATCTAGACTTTTATAATGGGATACATCTTTTTGACCCCGTATGATGATATGACACCACATATTGTGAGTTACAAATATCACAGAGAGTACTCATAAAATGTGAGAAGTTATTATTTGACCTAATGAATAATTATTGGTCCAATGACCAATTAATTTTTGCTTATTGTTTTCCTTTTCCTTTTAATTTTAATTTATTTTTATTTTTGCATTTGTTTTTGGGGGGTGGTAGCCATACATCTTATGTCCTTTGATGTGTGTTCTATCACCTAGCTGTACGATGCAAATATTTAAATAAGCATTTTCATTTTTAACATTTTTTGGAAGTGCCATCATGTATAGCATCCTGTCTGGGTCTATTTCCATGCTAATGTTGGAATTTGACCGTTAGAGGGCTGCTTTATCTTATAGTATTTTTTAATTATATTTTAACGTTGTTAATTTGTGTTGGATTATATTAAATATGCACCAACTTGTAATTCTATTAAAGGTAACATATATGAGTTGGCGATATATATTGCTTAATATATGGGGTTGTTGTTGGAAGATGTGATTTGGTCAGTTATGGTTGTGCTGCGCGCGGCACCACCAGCCAGCCCGCATACCATTTACAGACTAAAGTTCCTTCTTTCGTCCCCAGGCTCCAATCAGAAATAAATATAAATAATTTTTTGTCCTATGATTAGGAGTGTTTACATTTTTAGGTGGCAATATGGATTATCGCCTTATCATCTTGTTGCTGTATGGGCATGCTTGCCAATAGTCAACATGGCGATTCATTTGTCAGGAGTGCTGAATGATCAGATCTGGGCGTTCCTATTGTATTCATGAGTATTTATGGCGGTGAGTCAGCACGCCGCCCGTGCCCCTGGACGACGTCATCTGTGACGAAACGGCGTAGGGAGGAGCGGCGTGCTGACGTCACCGACATACCAACGAGTCCCGGAAGGAACGGGCAGTCTTAGCCGGCCGGCTAAATATACTACACGCCATAATAACTTGCGTTTCATGTAAGTGCATTACTTTTTTACAATAAATTGTTTTATCGGTTTCACGCTATGGTGGCTTTCTTTCCATTTGCATATTTACTTTGCGATATGTGGAGAGGAGTGGCGTGAAATTCGGGAGTTAAACTGATACTATCTAGAGACCCTGGCTGGGGAATAGCCATCTGCTTGTATCGATCTCTGTGGAGATCACCATTTCTGGTAAGCGGCAGTGTGAACTGATGGTGGTGGAATCTACATCTATCCAGTGTTTGGCACTTTTCATTGGGTGTTGTGTGTTTGAAGTCACCAATTAGCCTAACGAGAAGATCCAAATCTACACTTCGTTGCAGTTTTGGCTATCTGGACTGTACTATTCACACAGTTACTATTCAACATCAATTCTTTCACTACACAAGACTTTTGCTGAATGTGATGTGGGTGTCTGATTGACAGTTGGGACTTTCTTCAGTTCTATTTGTCACATTGGCAAATAAGTTCCAGTCCAATTATATTAATTTATTTAATCATCATTATTTTTTCATTCAATATATATCTTTCACTTATGTTTTAAGGTGGTGCTCATATACCATTTTTCACTATTTGCGCAGCTTTATTATCTTTATTATATTTTTTTGTGTGTGTCTCACATAGAAGTTGCAGCAACAATTTATGGAGAGATAGATTCACTAATTCAGTGTTTTATGTCTCACCCAATGGACAGCGCAGTATAATTTACACAGTTTATATGTACTATGGATCATCACTGGTGTTCTATGGATCATCACTGATATACTGTGGACCATCCCTGATGTACTATGGATCATCACTGATGTACTATGGATCATCACTGATGTACTATGAGCCATCACTGATGTACTATGGATCATCACTGATGTACTGAGGATCATCACTGATGTACTGTGGATCATCACTGATGTACTATGGATCATCAATGATGTACTGTCTATCATCACTGATTTACTATAGATCATCACTGATGTCCTGTGGATCATCACTGATGTCCTGTGGATCATCACTAATGTACTGTGGATCATCACTGATGTACTATGGATCATCACTGATGTACTGTGGATCATCACTGATGTACTATAGATCATCACTGATGTACTATGGATCATCACTGATGTACTGTGGATCATCACTGATGTACTGTGGATCATCACTGATGTACTATGGGCCATCACGGGTGTACTATGGATCATCACTGGTGTACTCTGGATCATCACTGATGTACTATGGACCATCCCTGATGTACTATGGACCATCCCTGATGTACTATGGACCATCCCTGATGTACTATAGATCATCACTGATGTACTATGAGCCATCACTGGTGTACTATGGATCATCAATGATGTACTGAGGATCATCACTGATGTACTGAGGATCATCACTGATGTACTTTGGATCATCACTGATGTACTGTGGATCATCACTGATGTACTATAGATCATCACTGATGTACTGTGGATCATCACTGGTGTACTATGGATCATCACTGATGTACTGAGGATCATCACTGATGTACTATGGATCATCACTGATGTACTGTGGATCATCACTAAAGTACTATAGATCATCACTGATGTACTATGGATCATCACTGATGTACTGTGGATCATCACTGATGTACTGTGGATCATCACTGATGTACTGTGGACCATCACTGATGTACTGTGGACCATCACTGATGTACTGTGGATCATCACTGATGTTCTATGGATCATCACTGATGTACTATAGATCATCACTGATGTACTATAGATCATCACTGATGTACTATGGATCATCACTGGTGTACTATGGACCGTCACTGGTGTACTATGGATCGTCACTGGTGTACTATGGATCATCACTGGTGTATTGTGGATCATCACTGATGTACTGTGGATCATCACTGATGTACTATAGTTCATCACTGATGTTCTATGGGCCATCACTGGTGTACTATGGATCATCACTGATGTACCGTAGATCATCACTGATGTACCGTGGATCATCACTGATGTACTAAGGATCATCACTGATGTACTGTGGATAATCACTGATGTACTATGGGCCATCACGGGTGTACTATGGATCATCACTGATGTACTATGGACCATCCCTGATGTACTATGGACCATCCCTAATGTACTATGGACCATCCCTGATGTACTGAGGATCATCACTGATGTACTATAGATCATCACTGATGTACTATGGGCCATTACTGGTGTACTATGGATCATCACTGATGTACTATGAGCCATCGCTGATGTACTGTGGATCATCACTGGTGTACTATGGATCATCACTGATGTACTATGGATCATCACTGATGTACTATGGATCATCACTGGTGTACTCTGGATCATCACTGGTGTACTATGGATCATCACTGATGTACTGTGGACAATCCCTGATGTACTGTGGATCATCACTGATGTACTGAGGATCATCACTGAAGTACTGTGGATCATCACTGATGTACTATAGATCATCACTAATGTACTGTGGATCATCACTGATGTACTGTGGATCATCACTGATGTACTGAGGATCATCACTGATGTACTATGGAACATCACTGATGTACTGTGGATCATCACTGATGTACTATGGGCCATCACGGGTGTACTATGGATCATCACTGGTGTACTATGGACCATCCCTGATGTACTATGGACCATCCCTGATGTACTATGGACCATCCCTGATGTACTATGGACCATCCCTGATGTACTGAGGATCATCACTGATGTACTGTGGATCATCACTGATGTACTGTGGATTAGGGATGGGCCCGGTGCTCAATTCGAACCCATGTTCGAATCGAGCATCGGGCGTTCGCTCGCTCGTCGAGCCCAGAACTATTTGGGCCGTTCGCATCACATTCGTGTGATGCGAGCGGCCCCGCAATGCATTGCGGCCGGCGCGGCCGGCGCAGTGCATTGCTGGCTGATGATTGGCCAAGCATGCACTGTGACCCCGCATGCTTGGCCAATCACAGCGCCCGAAACTCGGAGAGCAATAATTGGCTACAGGCAGGACGCCTGTAGCCAATTACAGCTCAGGGGCTTTAGTACACGCCCCACCATTTAAAAGGCCGCCACGCCATCGGCCCCGGTCACATGAGTTCCGGCTTTAGGAGAGATTAGTCTGCTGATTCTGTCTTTGCTTGATACTGAAAGATTTGCTCTTCTTTGCTAAACCATTGGCTATTTCTTTGCTAAACCATTGCTACCTAAGTCATTGATCGTTCATTGCTGCTGATTGCACAGTTAGTGTGTTATTAGCTGCTGCTGGGGATTAGTCTGGTGCGTGCTTACTGTTAGTACAGTATTGCAGTAGTACCAACCGCAGTGCTGTTAGCACAGCATTGCACCCCAACAGCACCCATAGGACTTCTAGTGTGTTAGTGGCAGCAAACAGAGCTCCTATATTTTCTTCTCAGCAGCACCCATAGGACTTCTAGTGTGTTAGTGGCATCACACAGAGCTCCTATATTTTCTTCTCAGCAGCACCCATAGGACTTCTAGTGTGTTAGTGGCAGCAAACAGAGCTCCTATATTTTCTTCTCAGCAGCACCCATAGGACTTCTAGTGTGTTAGTGGCAGCAAACAGAGCTCCTATATTTTCTTCTCAGCAGCACCCATAGGACTTCTAGTGTGTTAGTGGCATCACACAGAGCTCCTATATTTTCTTCTCAGCAGCACCCATAGGACTTCTAGTGTGTTAGTGGCAGCAAACAGAGCTCCTATATTTTCTGCTCAGCAGCACCCATAGGACTTCTAGTGTGTTAGTGGCATCACACAGAGCTCCTATATTTTCTTCTCAGCAGCACCCATAGGACTTCTAGTGTGTTAGTGGCAGCAAACAGAGCTCCTATATTTTCTTCTCAGCAGCACCCATAGGACTTCTAGTGTGTTAGTGGCATCACACAGAGCTCCTATATTTTCTTCTCAGCAGCACCCATAGGACTTCTAGTGTGTTAGTGGCAGCAAACAGAGCTCCTATATTTTCTTCTCAGCAGCACCCATAGGACTTCTAGTGTGTTAGTGGCAGCAAACAGAGCTCCTATATTTTCTTCTCAGCAGCACCCATAGGACTTCTAGTGTGTTAGTGGCATCACACAGAGCTCCTATATTTTCTTCTCAGCAGCACCCATAGGACTTCTAGTGTGTTAGTGGCAGCAAACAGAGCTCCTATATTTTCTTCTCAGCAGCACCCATAGGACTTCTAGTGTGTTAGTGGCAGCAAACAGAGCTCCTATATTTTCTTCTCAGCAGCACCCATAGGACTTCTAGTGTGTTAGTGGCATCACACAGAGCTCCTATATTTTCTTCTCAGCAGCACCCATAGGACTTCTAGTGTGTTAGTGGCAGCAAACAGAGCTCCTATATTTTCTTCTCAGCAGCACCCATAGGACTTCTAGTGTGTTAGTGGCAGCAAACAGAGCTCCTATATTTTCTTCTCAGCAGCACCCATAGGACTTCTAGTGTGTTAGTGGCAGCAAACAGAGCTCCTATATTTTCTTCTCAGCAGCACCCATAGGACTTCTAGTGTGTTAGTGGCAGCAAACAGAGCTCCTATATTTTCTTCTCAGCAGCACCCATAGGACTTCTAGTGTGTTAGTGGCATCACACAGAGCTCCTATATTTTCTTCTCAGCAGCACCCATAGGACTTCTAGTGTGTTAGTGGCAGCAAACAGAGCTCCTATATTTTCTTCTCAGCAGCACCCATAGGACTTCTAGTGTGTTAGTGGCAGCAAACAGAGCTCCTATATTTTCTGCTCAGCAGCACCCATAGGACTTCTAGTGTGTTAGTGGCATCACACAGAGCTCCTATATTTTCTTCTCAGCAGCACCCATAGGACTTCTAGTGTGTTAGTGGCAGCAAACAGAGCTCCTATATTTTCTTCTCAGCAGCACCCATAGGACTTCTAGTGTGTTAGTGGCATCACACAGAGCTCCTATATTTTCTTCTCAGCAGCACCCATAGGACTTCTAGTGTGTTAGTGGCAGCAAACAGAGCTCCTATATTTTCTTCTCAGCAGCACCCATAGGACTTCTAGTGTGTTAGTGGCAGCAAACAGAGCTCCTATATTTTCTTCTCAGCAGCACCCATAGGACTTCTAGTGTGTTAGTGGCATCACACAGAGCTCCTATATTTTCTTCTCAGCAGCACCCATAGGACTTCTAGTGTGTTAGTGGCATCACACAGAGCTCCTATATTTTCTTCTCAGCAGCACCCATAGGACTTCTAGTGTGTTAGTGGCAGCAAACAGAGCTCCTATATTTTCTTCTCAGCAGCACCCATAGGACTTCTAGTGTGTTAGTGGCAGCAAACAGAGCTCCTATATTTTCTTCTCAGCAGCACCCATAGGACTTCTAGTGTGTTAGTGGCATCACACAGAGCTCCTATATTTTCTTCTCAGCAGCACCCATAGGACTTCTAGTGTGTTAGTGGCATCACACAGAGCTCCTATATTTTCTTCTCAGCAGCACCCATAGGACTTCTAGTGTGTTAGTGGCAGCAAACAGAGCTCCTATATTTTCTTCTCAGCAGCACCCATAGGACTTCTAGTGTGTTAGTGGCAGCAAACAGAGCTCCTATATTTTCTTGTCAGCAGCACACATAGTACCTATAGTGTGTTAGTGTCAGCACCCATAGGACCTACAGTGTGTTGTGAGCACACATAGGAGTTCTATTTTTTATACTATATACACTACCGACTACAATGGCTGGAAGACCGCCAAGGAGAGGCAGAGCGTGCCGAGGCAAGAACACAGGGCAGGCAGGCTCTGTTTCTAGAGACAACAGTGCTGGCCGTGGACGTGGTCGTGCATCGTCATCAGCACGTGGCCATGGGACACGCTTGTCTTTGTTTTCGGCAGCTGGACATGTGGAGCCGCATCATGCCGAAGGCTTGGTAGAATGGATGACCAAGCCCTCCTCATCCTCCTCATCCTCTCTCACCCAGGCTCAGGGTACTGGCAGAGCAGCTGCCAACGCGTACTCAATGGCATCATCAGCCACCCCTTCCCTAGACCCACCATGTCCTCCTGAGGAGTCCCCCGAACTGTTTGAGCACAGTGTTGGGTACATGCTCCAGGAGGATGCCCAACGATTCGAAGGCTCGGATGATGATACCCAGCTTGAGGAAGTCAGTAGTGTGCGCGCAGAGAAAGGGGATGCTGAAGGACAGCAATCTGGCAGTAGTGTTCCACCAGCTGCAGCTTACTGCCAGGTTTGCTCTAGTGGTGAAGAGGGAGGGGATGATGAGGTCACTGACTCCACGTGGGTGCCTGAAGGGAGAGAGGAGGAGGAGGAGGATGCAGCGTCACATGTCCAACGAGGCAGGATGCCCCCTGGAGGCCAGCTAGAGGCCAGCACAGCAACTGTACCACACCGCAGAGCTCCGCCTGTGCAGGGCGCTGCCTCTGCACGTTATCACAAAAGTTCTTTGGTGTGGGCCTTTTTTGAGACGAGTGCATCAGATCGCACCACTGCTATTTGCAATATTTGTCTCAAGCGTATCTCGCGTGGCCAAAACATCAGCCGCTTGGGCACCACAAGCATGAGCAGACATATGTCGACCTGCCATGCAGCTCGTTGGCAAGCACACATAAAAGACCCACACCAAAGAACAAAGCGGACCTCTCCTTGCTCCTCATCAGCTGGGATCTCCATCCCCACTATATCTTCAGTCCTCTCTGAAAGCTGCTCTGAGAGGACTGAAGGTGTAGAATTAGGTGTGTCACAACCAAGTACTTGCAGTACACCGACGTCCGATTGTAGCAAGAAAATTTCCCTGCCCCAGCTGCTGGACCGTCGAAAGAAGTATACTCCCAGCCATCCACATGCCCAGCGGTTGAATGCTAGCTTGGCTAAATTGCTAGCACTTCAACTGCTGCCTTTTCAGTTGATAGACTCGGCCCCCTTCCGTGAGTTTGTTCAATGTGCGGTTCCTCAGTGGCAGGTTCCCAAACGCCACTTTTTCTCACGGAAGGCAATTCCGTCTCTCTACTGGCATGTGGAAGGCAATGTCCATGCCTCGCTGGACAGGGCGGTCAGCGGTAAGGTGCATATTACCGCTGACTCATGGTCCAGCAGGCATGGACAGGGACGTTATCTTTCTTTCACGGCCCATTGGGTCACTCTATTGGTAGCTGGGAGGGATGCAGGACAAGGTGCAGTAGTGTTGGAGGTTGTTCCGCCACCACGCCTCCAAAATGCTACTACTGGTTGTGACACACCTCTCTCCTCCACCCCCTCCTCTTCTTCTTCCTCCATGTCCTCTTCGAGTGCTCTGTCCTCGGAACCAGCGGTGCTCCGTAGGCGTACAAGGGGCTACGCGAGTACGCAGGCAAAAAGATGCCATGCCGTGCTTGCGCTGGTGTGTTTGGGGGACAGGAGCCACACTGGGCCAGAGGTTCTGGCAGCTCTGCAGGGGCAGGCCGAGAGGTGGTTGACGCCACGCCAGCTTAAGCCAGGAATGGTCGTTTCTGATAATGGCACCAACCTCCTCTCCGCCCTGCGACAGGGGCAGCTCACCCATGTGCCCTGTATGTCTCACGTCCTCAACCTGGTGGTGCAGCGGTTCTTGGGCAGGTTCCCAGGCTTACAGGATGTCCTGAGGCAGGCCAGGAAAGTCTGTGTGCATTTCCGCCGATCTTATAATGCCAGTGCTCGGCTGACTGAGCTGCAAAAGGAGCTGAACCTGCCCAAGAACCGCCTAATATGTGACATGCCCACCAGGTGGAACTCAACGTTGGCCATGCTGCAGCGACTGCACACGCAGCAGAGGGCCATCAATGAGTACCTTTGCGACTACGGCACCAGGACAGGGTCAGGGGAGCTTGGCTTTTTTTCCCCACGCCAGTGGAGCATGATCAGGGATGCATGCACTGTCCTCTCACCATTTGAGGAGGCCACGAGGATGGTGAGCAGTGACAGTGCATGCATCAGTGACACTGTACCTCTTGTCCACCTGTTGGAGCATACGCTGCGTGGGATAATGGACAGGGCACTTGAGGCAGAACAGAGGCAGGAAGAGGAGGACTTCCTTGTCTCTCAAGGCCCCCTTTATCCAGACAATGTTCCTTCTGTCCCACCCATCACACAGGAATAGGAGGAGGAGGAGGAGGAGGAGGAGGATTGTGTGAGCATGGAGGTGGAGCCTGGCACTCAGCATCAGCAGCAGCAGTCTTTTAGGGATGATGTACAGTCCCAACAAACCAGTGGACTTGTACGTGGCTGGGAGGAGGTGGCTGGCGATCATGTCATCCTCAGTGACCCAGAAGACTCCGGACCGAATGCCTCAGCTAACCTACGCTGCATGGCCTCCCTGATCCTGCAAAGCCTGCGGAAGGATCCTCGTGTTCTTCGGATCAAGGAGAGTGACCATTACTGGCTGGCCACTCTCCTTGATCCACGGTACAAGGGTAAGGTTGCGGACCTTATCTTGCCGTCGCAGAGGGAGCAGAGGATGAGACATCTCAGGGAGGCCTTGCAGAAAGGTCTGTGCAACGCGTTCCCAGAAACTGGGAGGTTACAAACTCCTGGTCCTGGACGACGAGTTGCTGAGGCTTCGGTCAGTAGCAGAAGGAGCGGTGGGGAAGGTGGACGTCTGACCGATGCGTTCAGACAATTTTTTAGTCCGCAGCCCCAAGGTATGATCGGTTCCAGCAACCATCGCCAGCGTCTGATATACATGGTGCAGGAATACCTAGGGGCAAGGTCAGACTTGGACACCTTTCCCACCGAAAATCCTCTGGCTTACTGGGTCCTGAGGATGGATCACTGGCCAGAGCTTGCACAGTATGCAATTGAGCTACTGGCCTGTCCTGCATCCAGCGTTCTTTCCGAACGCACATTCAGTGCTGCTGGAGGATTTGTCACCGATCATAGGGTGCGCCTGTCCACCGACTCGGTTGATCGACTGACCTTCATAAAAATGAATCAGTCTTGGATCACCACCAGCTACCAGACACCTGAAGCGGATATAACGGAATAATTTATAATGTCACATCCCTTCAAGACTGCCTATGCTGATGCTGAGTGACTGTCCTGTTATGTTCACTGACTATCCTCTTCCTCCTCCTCAATGATCCATGCCACCACACCAGTGCCTAAGGCACAATTTTTCAGCCCCTGTATAACAGGGGCGTGTAATTACAATTTTTTAAAAAGATGCTTCGCAACAGGTGTGACTGCTGTGCTCAGAGTACAGTATCTGTGAGGGGTTGCAGTGTTGTGGCACCAGCACCAGTGCCTAAGGCACAATTTTTCAGCCCCTGTTGGGGCGTGTAATTAAAATTTTTAGGCAATGCTTTGCAACAGGTCTCATTGCTGTGCTCAGAGTACAGTATCTGTGAGGGGTTGCAGTGTTGTGGCACCAGCACCAGTGCCTAAGGCACAATTTTTCAGCCCCTGTATAACAGGGGCGTGTAATTACAATTTTTTAAAAAGATGCTTCGCAACAGGTGTGACTGCTGTGCTCAGAGTACAGTATCTGTGAGGGGTTGCAGTGTTGTGGCACCAGCACCAGTGCCTAAGGCACAATTTTTCAGCCCCTGTTGGGGCGTGTAATTACAATTTTTAGGCAATGCTTTGCAACAGGTCTCATTGCTGTGCTCAGAGTACAGTATCTGTGAGGGGTTGCAGTGTTGTGGCACCAGCACCAGTGCCTAAGGCACAATTTTTCAGCCCCTGTATAACAGGGGCGTGTAATTACAATTTTTTAAAAAGATGCTTCGCAACAGGTGTGACTGCTGTGCTCCAAGTACAGTATCTGTGAGGGGTTGCAGTGTTTTGGCACCAGCACCAATGCCTAAGGCACAATTTTTCAGCCCCTGTTTAACAGGGGCGTGTAATTACAAATCTTGATCTAATAGTTCACAGCAGGGCCCATTCCTGCGCCCACCAAGAGTAACTATGAGGGCCTACAGTCTTGTGGCAACACCGTCCACCACCACCACCACCACCAAAGGCCCAATTTTTCTGCCCTGTTCAACAGGTGCATGCAATTACAAATCTTGATCTAATAACTCACAGCAGGGCCCATTCCTGCACCCACCAAGAGTAACTGTGAGGGCTTACAGTCTTGTGGCAACACCGTCCACCACCACCACCACCACCACCAAAGGCCCAATTTTTCTGCCCGGTTCAACAGGTGCATGCAAGTACAAATCTTGATCTATTAACTCACAGCAGGGCCCATTCCTGTGCCCACCAGTCTTGTGGCTACACCAACATCTAAAAGGGCAAATTTCTGCAGAGTATATACGGCAGGCCCCTACTTTCAAACATCCAACTTACAACTGACTCCTACTTGCAAACGGCAAGAGAAAACAGGAAGTGAGAGGAAATCTACCCCTAGGAAGGAAAATTCTATCCTGTTAGATTTAATTTGGGAAAAAGGTATCTCCTCTCTACTGATGCTTTATCACCAATCCTTGTTTCAATTAAAACCCCACTTTTCCAAAAACATTTGTCATTGGGACGGAAAGTGAGGTGACATGTTCTGAACAGATGTGCAAAGACAGCAAATGTTACAGGGGTGATAACCCCTCCCTATGTTCTCCAAAAAGCTTAAAAATTGATTTTTTTGGGATGTAGCTACACTTCATAATGTACCTGTTCAGATTCTACTTAAGAACAAACCTACAGTCCATGTCTTGTTTGCACCACCTATATACTGCTGTTCAGAGTATATAGGGTTGTAGGTATAGGGTTTTATTTTGGGTGCGGGGTCCCCCTTAGTATCCATACAAGACCCAAAGGGGCTGGGGTGGGGGGGGGTGATGGGGTAGCCATGCCATTTTTCTCAAGGATTTTCAGCCATATGGCGGCCAGGACAAGACATGACATTAAAGCCGCAAGTGGTTTTAAATGGCTTCTTTTTTTCCTTTACAAATGTCATTTTGTGCAAGGACAGTTCTAAACACGGGAAACACATGCCACTTCACAGGCATACTTTAGACACCCCCCAGGTACCGTATTTAAAGGAAAATTTCACTTTTTTTTTTTTCACTTTATGCATCATTAAAATGACTGCTCCCGAAAAAACTTTAGTTTTTAAAATTTCTTTTTGCATTGATATATGTCCCCTGGGGCAGGACCCGGGTCCCCAAACCTGTTTTATAACATTAACATGCATATTGGCCGTTGTAATTAGCAATTTTGATTTTGAACGTTCGCGTCCATTATAACGAATAGGGTTCGAAAATTTGCGCGAACTTTCGGTCCGTTCGAAGGTTCTGGTGCGAACCGAACCCGGGGGTGTTCGGCTCATCCCTACTGTGGATTATCAGTGATGTACTATGGGCCATCACTGATGTACTATGAATCATCACTTATGTACTGTGGATCATCACTGATGTACTGTGGATTATCACTGATGTACTGTGGACCATCACTGATGTACTGTGGACCATCACTGATGTACTGTGGACCATCACTGATGTACTGTGGACCATCACTGATGTACTGTGGATAATCACTGATGTTCTGTGGATCATCACTGATGTACTATAGATCATCACTGATGTACTATGGATCATCACTGATGTACTATAGATCATCACTGATGTACTATGGACCATCACTGGTGTACTATGGATCATCACTGGTGTACTATGGATCATCACTGGTGTACTATGGATCATCACTGGTGTACTATGGACCATCCCTGATGTACTGTGGATCATCACTGATGTACTGTGGATCATCGCTGATGTACTATAGTTCAACACTGATGTACTATAGGCCATCACTGGTGTACTATGGATCATCACTGGTGTACTATGGATCATCACTGATGTACTATGGATCATCACTGGTGTACTATGGATCATCACTGGTGTACTATGGATCATCACTGATGTACTGTGGACAATCCCTGATGTACTGTGGATCATCACTGAAGTACTGAGGATCATCACTGAAATACTGTGGATCATCACTGATGTACTATAGATCATCACTAATGTACTGTGGATCATCACTGATGTACTGTGGATCATCACTGATGTACTGAGGATCATCACTGATGTACTATGGATCATCACTGATGTACTGTGGATCATCACTGATGTACTATGGGCCATCACGGGTGTACTATGGATCATCACTGGTGTACTATGGATCATCCCTGATGTACTATGGACAATCCCTGATGTACTATGGACCATCCCTGATGTACTATGGACCATCCCTGATGTACTATGGACCATCCCTGATGTACTGAGGATCATCACTGATGTACTGTGGATCATCACTGATGTACTGTGGATTATCAGTGATGTACTATGGACCATCACTGATGTACTATGGATCATCACTGATGTACTGTGGATCATCACTGATGTACTGTGGATTATCACTGATGTACTGTGGACCATCACTGATGTACTGTGGACCATCACTGATGTACTGTGGACCATCACTGATGTACTGTGGATAATCACTGATGTTCTGTGGATCATCACTGATGTACTATAGATCATCACTGATGTACTATGGATCATCACTGATGTACTATAGATCATCACTGATGTACTATGGACCATCACTGGTGTACTATGGATCATCACTGGTGTACTATGGATCATCACTGGTGTACTATGGATCATCACTGGTGTACTATGGACCATCCCTGATGTACTGTGGATCATCACTGGTGTACTATGGATCATCACTGATGTACTATGGATCATCACTGATGTACTATGGATCATCACTGGTGTACTCTGGATCATCACTGGTGTACTATGGATCATCACTGATGTACTGTGGACAATCCCTGATGTACTGTGGATCATCACTGATGTACTGAGGATCATCACTGAAGTACTGTGGATCATCACTGATGTACTATAGATCATCACTAATGTACTGTGGATCATCACTGATGTACTGTGGATCATCACTGATGTACTGAGGATCATCACTGATGTACTATGGAACATCACTGATGTACTGTGGATCATCACTGATGTACTATGGGCCATCACGGATGTTCTATGGATCATCACTGGTGTACTATGGATCATCACTGATGTACTATGGACCATCCCTGATGTACTATGGACCATCCCTGATGTACTATGGACCATCCCTGATGTACTGAGGATCATCACTGATGTACTGTGGATCATCACTGATGTACTGTGGATTATCAGTGATGTACTATGGACCATCACTGATGTACTATGGATCATCACTTATGTACTGTGGATCATCACTGATGTACTGTGGATTATCACTGATGTACTGTGGACCATCACTGATGTACTGTGGACCATCACTGATGTACTGTGGACCATCACTGATGTACTGTGGACCATCACTGATGTACTGTGGATAATCACTGATGTTCTGTGGATCATCACTGATGTACTATAGATCATCACTGATGTACTATGGATCATCACTGATGTACTATAGATCATCACTGATGTACTATGGACCATCACTGGTGTACTATGGATCATCACTGGTGTACTATGGATCATCACTGGTGTACTATGGATCATGACTGGTGTACTATGAACCATCCCTGATGTACTGTGGATCATCACTGATGTACTGTGGATCATCGCTGATGTACTATAGTTCAACACTGATGTACTATAGGCCATCACTGGTGTACTATGGATCATCACTGGTGTACTATGGATCATCACTGATGTACTATGGATCATCACTGGTGTACTATGGATCATCACTGGTGTACTATGGATCATCACTGATGTACTGTGGACAATCCCTGATGTACTGTGGATCATCACTGATGTACTGAGGATCATCACTGAAATACTGTGGATCATCACTGATGTACTATAGATCATCACTAATGTACTGTGGATCATCACTGATGTACTGTGGATCATCACTGATGTACTGAGGATCATCACTGATGTACTATGGATCATCACTGATGTACTGTGGATCATCACTGATGTACTATGGGCCATCACGGGTGTACTATGGATCATCACTGGTGTACTATGGATCATCCCTGATGTACTATGGACAATCCCTGATGTACTATGGACCATCCCTGATGTACTATGGACCATCCCTGATGTACTATGGACCATCCCTGATGTACTGAGGATCATCACTGATGTACTGTGGATCATCACTGATGTACTGTGGATTATCAGTGATGTACTATGGACCATCACTGATGTACTATGGATCATCACTGATGTACTGTGGATCATCACTGATGTACTGTGGATTATCACTGATGTACTGTGGACCATCACTGATGTACTGTGGACCATCACTGATGTACTGTGGACCATCACTGATGTACTGTGGATAATCACTGATGTTCTGTGGATCATCACTGATGTACTATAGATCATCACTGATGTACTATGGATCATCACTGATGTACTATAGATCATCACTGATGTACTATGGACCATCACTGGTGTACTATGGATCATCACTGGTGTACTATGGATCATCACTGGTGTACTATGGATCATCACTGGTGTACTATGGACCATCCCTGATGTACTGTGGATCATCACTGATGTACTGTGGATCATCACTGATGTACTATAGTTCATCACTGATGTACTATGGGCCATCACTGGTGTACTATGGATCATCACTGGTGTACTATGGATCATCACTTATGTACTATGGACCATCCCTGATATACTATGGACCATCCCTGATGTACTGTGAATCATCACTGATGTACTGTGGATCATCACTGATGTACTGTGGATCATCACTGATGTACTATAGATCATCACTGATGTACTATGGGCCATCACTGGTGTACTATGGGCCATCACTGGTGTACTATGGATCATCATTGGTGTACTATGGATCATCACTGGTGTACTGTGGACCATCACTGATGTACTGTGGACCCTCACTGATGTACTGTGGATCATCACTGATGTACTGTGGATCATCCCTGGTGTACTATGGATCATCACTGGTGTACTATGGATCATCACTGGTGTACTATGGATCATCACTGGTGTACTATGGATCATCACTGGTGTACTATGGACCATCCCTGATATACTATGGACCATCCCTGATGTACTGTGGATCATCACTGATGTACTGTGGATCATCACTGATGTACTATAGATCATCACTGATGTACTATGGGCATCACTGGTGTACTATGGGCCATCACTGGTGTACTATGGATCATCATTGGTGTACTATGGATCATCACTGGTGTACTGTGGACCATCACTGATGTACTGTGGACCCTCACTGATGTACTGTGGATCATCACTGATGTACTGTGGATCATCCCTGGTGTACTATGGATCATCACTTGTGTACTATGGATCATCACTGGTGTACTATGGATCATCACTGGTGTACTATGGATCATCACTGATGTACTATGGATCATCACTGGTGTACTATGGATCATCACTGATGTACTATAGATCATCACTGATGTACTATGGATCATCACTGGTGTACTATGGATCATCACTGATGTACTATAGATCATCACTGATGTACTATGGATCATCACTGATGTACTATGGATCATCACTGGTGTACTATGGATCATCACTGATGTACTATAGATCATCACTGATGTACTATGGATTATCACTGATGTACTGTGGATCATCACTGATGTACTGTGGATCATCACTGATGTACTATGGGCCATCACGGGTGTACTATGGATCATCACTGGTGTACTATGGATCATCACTGATGTACTATGGACCATCCCTGATGTACTATGGACCATCCCTGATGTACTATGGACCATCCCTGATGTACTATGGACCATCCCTGATGTACTGAGGATCATCACTGATGTACTATAGATCATCACTGATGTACTATGGGCCATCACTGGTGTACTATGGATCATCAATGATGTACTGAGGATCATCACTGATGTACTGAGGATCACCACTGATGTACTATGGATCATCACTGATGTACTGTGGATCATCACTGATGTACTATAGATCATCACTGATGTACTGTGGATCATCACTGGTGTACTATGGATCATCACTGATGTACTGAGGATCATCACTGATGTACTATGGATCATCACTGATGTACTGTGGATCATCACTGATGTACTATAGATCATCACTGATGTACTATGGATCATCACGGATGTACTGTGGATCATCACTGATGTACTGTGGATCATCACTGATGTACTGTGGACCATCACTGATGTACTGTGGATCATCACTGATGTTCTATGGATCATCATTGATGTACTATAGATCATCACTGATGTACTATAGATCATCATTGATGTACTATGGATCATCACTGGTGTACTATGGACCATCACTGGTGTACTATGGATCATCATTGGTGTACTATGGATCATCACTGGTGTACTGTGGATCATCACTGATGTACTGTGGATCAACACTGATGTACTATAGTTCATCACTGATGTTCTATGGGCCATCACTGGTGTATTATGGATCATCACTGGTGTACTATGGATCATCACTGGTGTACTATGGATCATCACTGGTGTACTGTGGATCATCACTGATGTACTGTGGATCAACACTGATGTACTATAGTTCATCACTGATGTTCTATGGGCCATCACTGGTGTACTATGGATCATCACTGGTGTACTATGGATCATCACTGATGTACTATGGACTATCCCTGATGTACTATGGACCATCCCTGATGTACTGTGAATCATCACTGATGTACTGTGGATCATCACTGATGTACTATAGATCATCACTGATGTACTATGGGCCATCACTGGTGTACTATGGGCCATCACTGGTGTACTATGGATCATCACTGGTGTACTATGGATCATCACTGATGTACTATGGACCATCACTGATGTACTGTGGATCATCACTGATGTACTGTGGATCATCCCTGGTGTACTATGGATCATTACTGGTGTATTATGGATCATCACTGGTGTACTATGGATCATCACTGATGTACTATGGGCCAACACTGATGTACTATGGATCATCACTGATATACTGTGGACCATCCCTGATGTACTGTGGATCATCACTGATGAACTGTGGATCATCTATGATGTACTGTGGATCATCACTGATGTACTGTGGATCATCACTGATGTACTATAGATCATCACTGATGTACTATGGGCCATCACTGGTGTACTATGGGCCATCACTGATGTACTATGGATCATCACTGATGTACTATGGATCATCACTGATGTACTATGAGCCATCAGTGGTGTACTATGGATCATCACTGATGTACTGTGGACCATCCCTGATGTACTGTGGACCATCCCTGATGTACTGTGGATCATCACTGATGTACTATGGATCATCACTGATGTACTATGAGCCATCACTGATGTACTATGGATCATAATTGATGTACTATGTATCATCACTGATGTACTATGGATCATCACTGATGTACTATGGATCATCACTGATGTATAGGGATGAGCTTCGTGTTCGAGTCGAACATACGTTCGACTCGAACATCGGCTGTTCGATCGTTCGACGAAGATCGAAACAATTTGGGCCGTTCGCGCCAAATTCGAGTGATGCGAACGGCCCACAATGCACTACGCCATCGCAGTGTCATCCAGGCGCTGTGATTGGCCAAGCATGCACTGTGACCCCGCATGCTTGGCCAATCACAGCGCCGGCAGCGAGGAGAGCAATGATTGGCCACAGGCAGGATGCCTGTGGCCAATTATTGCTGAGGGGGTTTAGTACACGACCCACACTATAAAAGGCCGCCAGCCCGGCGGCCTAGTGTAGTGTGTTCCGGAGCAGGGATAGAGCAGCATAGGCAGGGACAGTGACTTTTATTTCTTTCTTGCTTAACCTGGATTCCTTTAGTTTAGGGAAAGAGAAGGATAGGTAGGGAGAGTGTCAGTGTGTTTTGTGCTTGTGCTATATTGTGCTTAAAAAAAACATTTTTTCTAGGGACAGAAAACTGTAGGTAGGGAGAGTGTGTCAGTTTCTTTCACTGTCAAAGTCCTTGTTTCCAGGGACCTGGAAGGACAGTGAGTGAATTGTCCTTGTGCTAAATTGTGCTTAAAAAAAACTTTTTTTCTAGGGACAGAAAACTGTAGGTAGGGAGAGTGTGTCAGTTTCTTTCACTGTCAAAGTCCTTGTTTCCAGGGACCTGGAAGGACAGTGAGGTAATTCTCCTTGTGCTAAATTGTGCTTAAAAAAAACATTTTTTCTAGGGACAGAAAACTGTAGGTAGGGAGAGTGTGTCAGTTTCTTTCACTGTCAAAGTCCTTGTTTCCAGGGACCTGGAAGGACAGTGAGGTAATTCTCCTTGTGCTAAATTGTGCTTAAAAAAAACATTTTTTCTAGGGACAGAAAACTGTAGGTAGGGAGAGTGTGTCAGTTTCTTTCACTGTCAAAGTCCTTGTTTCCAGGGACCTGGAAGGACAGTGAGGTAATTCTCCTTGTGCTAAATTGTGCTTAAAAAAAACATTTTTTCTAGGGACAGAAAACTGTAGGTAGGGAGAGTGTGTCAGTTTCTTTCACTGTCAAAGTCCTTGTTTCCAGGTACCTGGAAGGACAGTGAGGTAATTCTCCTTGTGCTAAATTGTGCTTAAAAAAAACATTTTTTCTAGGGACAGAAAACTGTAGGTAGGGAGAGTGTGTCAGTTTCTTTCACTGTCAAAGTCCTTGTTTCCAGGGACCTGGAAGGACAGTGAGGTAATTCTCCTTGTGCTAAATTGTGCTTAAAAAAAACATTTTTTCTAGGGACAGAAAACTGTAGGTAGGGAGAGTGTGTCAGTTTCTTTCACTGCCAAAGTCCTTGTTTCCAGGGACCTGGAAGGACAGTGAGGTAATTCTCCTTGTGCTAAATTGTGCTTAAAAAAAACATTTTTTCTAGGGACAGAAAACTGTAGGTAGGGAGAGTGTGTCAGTTTCTTTCACTGTCAAAGTCCTTGTTTCCAGGGACCTGGAAGGACAGTGAGGTAATTCTCCTTGTGCTAAATTGTGCTTAAAAAAAACATTTTTTCTAGGGACAGAAAACTGTAGGTAGGGAGAGTGTGTCAGTTTCTTTCACTGCCAAAGTCCTTGTTTCCAGGGACCTGGAAGGACAGTGAGGTAATTCTCCTTGTGCTATATTGTGCTTAAAAAAAACATTTTTTCTAGGGACAGAAAACTGTAGGTAGGGAGAGTGTGTCAGTTTCTTTCACTGTCAAAGTCCTTGTTTCCAGGGACCTGGAAGGACAGTGAGGTAATTCTCCTTGTGCTAAATTGTGCTTAAAAAAAACATTTTTTCTAGGGACAGAAAACTGTAGGTAGGGAGAGTGTGTCAGTTTCTTTCACTGTCAAAGTCCTTGTTTCCAGGGACCTGGAAGGACAGTGAGGTAATTCTCCTTGTGCTAAATTGTGCTTAAAAAAAACATTTTTTCTAGGGACAGAAAACTGTAGGTAGGGAGAGTGTGTCAGTTTCTTTCACTGTCAAAGTCCTTGTTTCCAGGGACCTGGAAGGACAGTGAGGTAATTCTCCTTGTGCTAAATTGTGCTTAAAAAAAACATTTTTTCTAGGGACAGAAAACTGTAGGTAGGGAGAGTGTGTCAGTTTCTTTCACTGTCAAAGTCCTTGTTTCCAGGGACCTGGAAGGACAGTGAGGTAATTCTCCTTGTGCTAAATTGTGCTTAAAAAAAACATTTTTTCTAGGGACAGAAAACTGTAGGTAGGGAGAGTGTGTCAGTTTCTTTCACTGCCAAAGTCCTTGTTTCCAGGGACCTGGAAGGACAGTGAGGTAATTCTCCTTGTGCTAAATTGTGCTTAAAAAAAACATTTTTTCTAGGGACAGAAAACTGTAGGTAGGGAGAGTGTGTCAGTTTCTTTCACTGTCAAAGTCCTTGTTTCCAGGGACCTGGAAGGACAGTGAGGTAATTCTCCTTGTGCTAAATTGTGCTTAAAAAAAACATTTTTTCTAGGGACAGAAAACTGTAGGTAGGGAGAGTGTGTCAGTTTCTTTCACTGCCAAAGTCCTTGTTTCCAGGGACCTGGAAGGACAGTGAGGTAATTCTCCTTGTGCTATATTGTGCTTAAAAAAAACATTTTTTCTAGGGACAGAAAACTGTAGGTAGGGAGAGTGTGTCAGTTTCTTTCACTGTCAAAGTCCTTGTTTCCAGGGACCTGGAAGGACAGTGAGGTAATTCTCCTTGTGCTAAATTGTGCTTAAAAAAAACATTTTTTCTAGGGACAGAAAACTGTAGGTAGGGAGAGTGTGTCAGTTTCTTTCACTGTCAAAGTCCTTGTTTCCAGGGACCTGGAAGGACAGTGAGGTAATTCTCCTTGTGCTAAATTGTGCTTAAAAAAAACATTTTTTCTAGGGACAGAAAACTGTAGGTAGGGAGAGTGTGTCAGTTTCTTTCACTGTCAAAGTCCTTGTTTCCAGGGACCTGGAAGGACAGTGAGGTAATTCTCCTTGTGCTAAATTGTGCTTAAAAAAAACATTTTTTCTAGGGACAGAAAACTGTAGGTAGGGAGAGTGTGTCAGTTTCTTTCACTGCCAAAGTCCTTGTTTCCAGGGACCTGGAAGGACAGTGAGGTAATTCTCCTTGTGCTATATTGTGCTTAAAAAAAACATTTTTTCTAGGGACAGAAAACTGTAGGTAGGGAGAGTGTGTCAGTTTCTTTCACTGTCAAAGTCCTTGTTTCCAGGGACCTGGAAGGACAGTGAGGTAATTCTCCTTGTGCTAAATTGTGCTTAAAAAAAACATTTTTTCTAGGGACAGAAAACTGTAGGTAGGGAGAGTGTGTCAGTTTCTTTCACTGTCAAAGTCCTTGTTTCCAGGGACCTGGAAGGACAGTGAGGTAATTCTCCTTGTGCTAAATTGTGCTTAAAAAAAACATTTTTTCTAGGGACAGAAAACTGTAGGTAGGGAGAGTGTGTCAGTTTCTTTCACTGTCAAAGTCCTTGTTTCCAGGGACCTGGAAGGACAGTGAGGTAATTCTCCTTGTGCTAAATTGTGCTTAAAAAAAACATTTTTTCTAGGGACAGAAAACTGTAGGTAGGGAGAGTGTGTCAGTTTCTTTCACTGTCAAAGTCCTTGTTTCCAGGGACCTGGAAGGACAGTGAGGTAATTCTCCTTGTGCTAAATTGTGCTTAAAAAAAACATTTTTTCTAGGGACAGAAAACTGTAGGTAGGGAGAGTGTGTCAGTTTCTTTCACTGTCAAAGTCCTTGTTTCCAGGGACCTGGAAGGACAGTGAGGTAATTCTCCTTGTGCTAAATTGTGCTTAAAAAAAACATTTTTTCTAGGGACAGAAAACTGTAGGTAGGGAGAGTGTGTCAGTTTCTTTCACTGCCAAAGTCCTTGTTTCCAGGGACCTGGAAGGACAGTGAGGTAATTCTCCTTGTGCTAAATTGTGCTTAAAAAAAACATTTTTTCTAGGGACAGAAAACTGTAGGTAGGGAGAGTGTGTCAGTTTCTTTCACTGTCAAAGTCCTTGTTTCCAGGGACCTGGAAGGACAGTGAGGTATTTCTCCTTGTGCTAAATTGTGCTTAAAAAAAACATTTTTTCTAGGGACAGAAAACTGTAGGTAGGGAGAGTGTGTCAGTTTCTTTCACTGTCAAAGTCCTTGTTTCCAGGGACCTGGAAGGACAGTGAGGTAATTCTCCTTGTGCTAAATTGTGCTTAAAAAAAACATTTTTTCTAGGGACAGAAAACTGTAGGTAGGGAGAGTGTGTCAGTTTCTTTCACTGTCAAAGTCCTTGTTTCCAGGGACCTGGAAGGACAGTGAGGTAATTCTCCTTGTGCTAAATTGTGCTTAAAAAAAAACATTTTTTCTAGGGACAGAAAACTGTAGGTAGGGAGAGTGTGTCAGTTTCTTTCACTGTCAAAGTCCTTGTTTCCAGGGACCTGGAAGGACAGTGAGGTAATTCTCCTTGTGCTAAATTGTGCTTAAAAAAAACATTTTTTCTAGGGACAGAAAACTGTAGGTAGGGAGAGTGTGTCAGTTTCTTTCACTGTCAAAGTCCTTGTTTCCAGGGACCTGGAAGGACAGTGAGGTAATTCTCCTTGTGCTAAATTGTGCTTAAAAAAAACATTTTTTCTAGGGACAGAAAACTGTAGGTAGGGAGAGTGTGTCAGTTTCTTTCACTGCCAAAGTCCTTGTTTCCAGGGACCTGGAAGGACAGTGAGGTAATTCTCCTTGTGCTAAATTGTGCTTAAAAAAAACATTTTTTCTAGGGACAGAAAACTGTAGGTAGGGAGAGTGTGTCAGTTTCTTTCACTGTCAAAGTCCTTGTTTCAAGGGACAGAGAAGGACACCTGCAGGTAGCCCTTATTGCTTTTTTCCCATCTCCCTGCAGGCCATCTATTAGAATGTCTGGAAGGCAAACAAGGAGAGGCAGACAGTCAGGAGGCAATAAAAGAGGGCAAGCAGGCTCTGTGTCTGGGGGCAACAGTGCTGGTCGTGGACGCGGTGCATTGTCATCAGCACATGGCCATGGGACACGCTTGTCCTTCTTTTCGGCAGCTGGACATGTTGAGCCACATCATGCCGAAGACTTGGTAGAGTGGATGACCAAGCCCTCCTCCTCCTCCTCATCCTCTCTCACCCAGGCTCAGGGTACTGGAAAAGCAGCTGCCAAAGCGTCCTCTTCCCTGGTATCAATGTCAGACTCATCATCAGTCACTCCTTCCCTAGACCCACCATGTCCTCCTCCTGAGGAGTCCCCCGAACTGTTTCAGCACAGTGTTGGGTACATGCTCCAGGAGGATGCCCAGCGTTTCGAAGGGTCTGATGATGAAACCCAGCTAGAGGAAGGCAGTAGCGTGAGAGCAGACAGAGGGGATGCTCAAGAAGGACACCAATCTGGCAGTCATGTTCCAGCAGCTGCAGCATACTGCCAGATTGCCTCCAGTGATGAGGAGGGAGGTGATGATGAGGTCACTGACTCCACGTGGGTGCCTAATAGGAGAGAGGAGGAGGAGGAGGATGAGGAGGAGGCACATCTCCAACGAGGCAGGATGCCCTTTGGTGGCCAGCGTAAGGGCAGTACACGACGGAATCACACCGCAGAGCTCCGCCTGTGCAGGGCGCTGCCTCTGCCCGTCATTCAAAAAGTTCTTTGGTGTGGGCCTTTTTTGAGGCTAGTGCATCAGATCGCACAGCTGCTGTTTGCAACATATGTCTCAAGCGTATATCGCGTGGCCAAAACATCAGCCGCTTGGGTACCACATGCCTGACCAGACATATGTTGACCTGCCATGCAGCTCGTTGGCAAGCCTACCTCAAAGACCAACACCAAAGAACAAAGCGGACCTCTCCTTGCACCGCATCAGCTGGGATCTCCAACCCCACTATAACTTCAGTCCTCTCTGAAACATGCACTGAGAGGAATGAAGGTGTAGAATTAGGTGTGTCACAGCCAAGTACTTGCGGCCACTCTGCTAGCAGTACACCGACGTCCGATTCTAGCAGGCAAATTTCCCTGCCCCAGCTGCTGGACCGTCGAAAGAAGTTCACTCCCAGCCATCCACATGCCCAGCGGTTGAATGCTAGCTTGGCTAAATTGCTAGCGCTTCAACTGCTGCCTTTTCAGTTGGTAGACTCGGCCCCCTTCCGTGAGTTTGTGCAATGTGCGGTTCCTCAGTGGCAGGTTCCCAAACGCCACTTTTTCTCACGGAAGGCTATTCCGGCTCTCTACCGGCATGTGGAAGGCAATGTCTTGGCCTCGCTGGACAGGGCGGTCAGCGGTAAGGTGCATATTACCGCTGACTCATGGTCCAGCAGGCATGGACAGGGACGTTACCTTTCTTTCACGGCCCATTGGGTCACTCTTTTGGCAGCTGGGAAGGATGCAGGACAAGGTGCAGTAGTGTTGGAGGTTGTCCCACCGCCACGCCTCCAAAATGCTACTACTGGTTGTGACACACCTCTCTCCTCCACCCCCTCCTCATCTTCTTCCTCCATGGCCTCTTCCTGTGGTTTGTCCTATGAACCAGCGGTGCTCCGTAGCCGTTCACGGGGCTACGCAAGTACGCAGGCAAAAAGATGCCATGCCGTGCTTGCGCTGGTGTGTTTGGGGGACAGAAGCCACACTGGGGCAGAGGTCCTGTCTGCTCTGCAGGGCCAGGCCGAGAGGTGGTTGACGCCACGCCAGCTTAAGCCAGGAATGGTGGTTTGCGACAATGGCACCAACCTCCTCTCCGCCCTCCGACAGGGACAACTGACCCATGTGCCCTGTGTGGCTCACGTCCTTAACCTGGTGGTGCAGCGGTTCTTGGGCAGGTACCCGGGCTTACAGGATGTCCTGAGGCAGGCCAGGAAAGTCTGTGTGCATTTCCGCAGATCTTATAATGCCAGTGCTCGCCTGGCTGAGCTGCAAAAGGAGTTGAACCTGCCCAAGAACCGCCTTATATGTGACATGCCCACCAGGTGGAACTCAACGTTGGCCATGCTGCAGCGGCTGCACACGCAGCAGAGGGCCATCAATGAGTACCTGTGCGACTACGGCACCAGGACAGGGTCAGGGGAGCTTGGTTTTTTTTCTCCACGCCAGTGGGGCATGATCAGGGATGCATGCACTGTCCTGGCACCATTTGAGGAGGCCACGAGGATGGTGAGCAGTGACAGTGCATGCATCAGTGACACTGTACCTCTTGTCCACCTGTTGGAGCACACGCTGCGTGGAATAATGGACAGGGCACTTGAGGCAGAACAGAGGCAGGAAGAGGAGGACTTCCTTGCCTCTCAAGGCCCCCTTTACCCAGACAGTGTTCCTTCTGTCCCACCCATCGCACAGGAAGAGGAGGAGGAGGAGGAGGAGGAGGAGGAGGAGGATTTTGTCAGCATGGAGGTGGAGGCTGGCACTCAGCATCATCAGCAGCAGTCTTTTAGGGATGATTTACAGTCCCAAGAAACCAGTGGACTTGTACGTGGCTGGGAGGAGGTGGCTGCGGATCATGTCGTCCTTAGTGACCCAGAGGACTCCGGAGCGAATGCCTCAGCAAACCTACGCTGCATGGCCTCCCTGATCCTGCAAAGTCTGCGGAAGGATCCTCGTATTCTTCGGATCAAGGAGAGGGACCATTACTGGCTGGCCACTCTCCTTGATCCACGGTACAAGGGTAAGGTTGCGGACCTTATGTTACCGTCGCAGAGGGAGCAGAGGATGAGACAACTCCGGGAGGCCTTGCAGAAAGGTCTGTGCAACGCGTTCCCAGAGACTGGGAGGTTACAAACTCCTGGTCCTGGACAACGAGTTGCTGAGGCTTCGGCCAGTCAAAGAAGGAGCGGTGGGGAAGGTGGCCGTCTGACCGATGCGTTCAGACAATTCTTTAGTCCGCAGCCCCAAAGTATGATCGGTTCCAGCAACCATCGCCAGCGTCTGATAAACATGGTGCAGGAATATCTAGGGGCAAGGTCAGACTTGGACACCTTCCCCACCGAAAATCCTCTGGCTTACTGGGTCTTGAGGATGGATCACTGGCCAGAGCTTGCACAGTATGCAATTGAGCTACTGGCCTGTCCTGCATCCAGCGTTCTTTCGGAACGCACATTCAGTGCTGCTGGAGGATTTGTCACGGATCACAGGGTGCGCCTGTCCACCGACTCGGTTGATCGACTGACTTTCATCAAGATGAACCAGTCTTGGATCACCACCAGCTACCACACACCTGATGCTGATATAACAGACTAATTGATTTTAACATGTCACATCCCTTCAAGACTGATGCTGATGCTGAGTGCCTGTGCTGTTATGTTGACTGGCTATCCTCCTCCTCCGAGTCCTCAATGATACGATTGATGATGATAGCTTGGAAGATCATTTTTGTTTATGGGTGCCGCCACCAGTGGCTAAGGCCCAATTTTTCAGCCCCTGTTTTACAGGGGCGTGTAATTACAATTTTTTTAGCAATAATTTGCCATAGGGCTCATTGCTGTGCTCCAAGTACAGTATCTGTGAGGGGTTGGAGTGTTGTGGCACCAGTGCCTAAGGCCCAATTTTTCAGCCCCTGTTTAACAGGGGCGTGTCATTACAATTTTTGAAGCAATACTTTGCAACAGGGCTCATTGCTGTGCTCCAAGTACAGTATCTGTGAGGGGTTGTAGTGTTGTGCCACCAGTGCCTAAGGCCCAATTTTTCAGCCCCTGTTCAACAGGGGCATGCAATTACAATTCTTGATCTAATAATTCACAGCAGGGTCCATTGCTGCACCCACCAAGAGTAACTCTGAGGGCTTACAGTCTTGTGGCAACGCCACCACCACCACCACCACGAAAGGCCCAATTTTTCAGCCCCTGTTCAAAAGGGGCATGTAATTACAATTCTTGATCTAATAATTCACAGCAGGGCCCATTGCTGCACCCACCAAGAGTAACTGTCAGGGCTTACAGTGTTGTGGCACCAGCACCACCATCAAAGCCCCAATTTTTACTACCACTGTTCAACAATTATATGTAATTAAAATTCCTGATATAATAGTTGACAGCAGGGCGTTCCAGCACCAACCAAGAGTAACTGAGTGCTTACAGTGTTGTGCCAACACCAACAACTAAGGGGCCTATTTCTGCAGAGTATATACGGCAGGTCCCTACTTTCAAACATCCAACTTACAAACGACTCCTACTTGCAAACGAAAGAAGACAACAGGAAGTGAGAGGAAATCTACCCCTAGAAAGGAAAATTCTCTCCTGTAAGAATAAATATGGGAGAAAGGGGTCTCATCTGTACTGATGCTTTATCAGCAATCCTTGTTTCAAGAAAAACACCACATTTCAAAAACAGTTGTCATTGGGACGGAAAGTGAGGTGAAATGTTCTGAACAGGGGCACAGACAGCAAAACAAATGTTACAGGGGTGATAACCCTTACCTATGTTTCCCAAAAAGTTTAAAAATAGATTTTTGGGCTGGAGCTACACTTCAACAATGTACCTGTTCAAAATTACAAACAGATTCTACATAAGAACAAACCTACAGTCCCTGTCTTGTATGCACCGCCTGTATACGGCTGTTCAGAGTATATAGGGCCTTTTTTATTTTATGTGCGGGGTTCCCCTTAATATCCATACAAGACCCAAAGGGGCTGGTAATGGGCTGGGGTAGGGGGGGGGTCATGGGGTAGCTATGCCATTTTTCTTAAAGAATTTCATCCATATTACCGGGACCAGACATTACATTAAAGCCGCAAGCAGTTTTAAATGGCTTTTTTTTCCTTTAGAAGTGTCATTTTGTGCAGGGACAGTTCTAAACACGGGAAACACGTGGCACTTCACAGGCTTACTTTAGACACCCCCCAGGTACGATATTTAAAGGAATATTTGACTTTTTTTTTTCACTTTATGCATCATTAAAATGACTGCTCCCGAAAAACGACCGTTTTTAAAACTTCTTTTTGCATTGATACATGTCCCCTGGTGCACAACCCGGGTTCCCAAACCCTATTTATGACAATAACATGCATAATAGTTGTTATAATTAGCACTTTAGAATTCGAACGTTCGCATCCATTGTATTTAATAGGGTTCTAATGTTCGTTCGAACTTTCGGTCCGTTCGCGGGTTCTGGTGCGAACCGAACCCGGGGGTGTTCGGCTCATCACTACTGATGTACTATGGATCTTTACTGATGTACTGTGGACCATCCCTGATGTACTGTGGATCATCACTGATGTACTGTGGACCATCCCTGATGTACCGTGGATCATCACTGATGTACCGTGGATCATCACTGATGTACTGAGGATCATCACTGATGTACTATGGGCCATCACGGGTGTACTATGGATCATCACTGGTGTACTATGGATCATCACTGATGTACTATGGACCATCCCTGATGTACTATGGACCATCCCTGATGTACTGAGGATCATCACTGATGTACTATACATCATCACTGATGTACTATGGGCCATCACTGGTGTACTATGGATCATCACTGATGTACTGTGGATCATCACTGATGTACTATGAGCCATCACTGATGTACTATGGGCCATCACTGATGTACTGTGGATCATCACTGGGGAACTATGGATCATCACTGATGTACTATGGATCATCACTGATGTACTATGGATCATCACTGATGTGCTATGGATCATCACTGATGTACTATGGATCATCACTGATGTGCTATGGATCATCACTGATGTACTATGGATAATCACTGGTGTACTATGGATCATCACTGATGTACTGTGGACCATCCCTGATGTACTGTGGATCACCACTGATGTACTGTGGATCATCACTGATGTACTGAGGATCATCACTGATGTACTATGGATCATCACTGATGTACTATAGATCATCACTGATGTACTGTGGATCATCACTGATGTACTGTGGATCATCACTGATGTACTGAGGATCATCACTGATGTACTATGGATCATCACTGATGTACTGTGGATCATCACTGATGTACTATAGATCATCACTGATGTACTATGGATCATCACTGATGTACTGTGGATCATCACTGATGTACTGTGGATTATCACTGATGTACTGTGGACCATCACTGATGTACTGTGGACCATCACTGATGTACTGTGGACCATCACTGATGTACTGTGGATAATCACTGATGTTCTATGGATCATCGCTGATGTACTATAGATCATTACTGATGTACTATGGATCATCACTGATGTACTATAGATCATCACTGATGTCCTGTGGATCATCACTGATGTCCTGTGGATCATCACTGATGTCCTGTGGATCATCACTGATGTACTGTGGATCATCACTGATGTCCTGTGGATCATCACTGATGTACTGTGGATCATCACTGATGTACTGTGGATCATCACTGATGTACTATAGATCATCACTGATGTACTATGGATCATCACTGATGTACTGTGGATCATCACTGATGTACTGTGGATCATCACTGATGTACTATGGGCCATCACGGGTGTACTATGGATCATCACTGGTGTACTATGGATCATCACTGATGTACTATGGACCATCCCTGATGTACTATGGACCATCCCTGATGTACTATGGACCATCCCTGATGTACTATAGATCATCACTGATGTACTATGGGCCATCACTGGTGTACTATGGATCATCAATGATGTACTGAGGATCATCACTGATGTACTGAGGATCATCACTGATGTACTATGGATCATCACTGATGTACTGTGGATCATCACTGATGTACTATAGATCATCACTGATGTACTGTGGATCATCACTGGTGTACTATGGATCATCACTGATGTACTGAGGATCATCACTGATGTACTATGGATCATCACTGATGTACTGTGGATCATCACTGATGTACTATAGATCATCACTGATGTACTATGGATCATCACTGATGTACTGTGGATCATCACTGATGTACTGTGGATCATCACTGATGTACTGTGGACCATCACTGATGTACTGTGGACCATCACTGATATACTGTGGATCATCACTGATGTTCTATGGATCATCACTGATGTACTATAGATCATCACTGATGTACTATAGATCATCACTGATGTACTATGGATCATCACTGGTGTACTATGGACCGTCACTGGTGTACTATGGATGGTCACTGGTGTGCTATGGATCATCACTGGTGTACTGTGGATCATCACTGATGTACTGTGGATCATCACTGATGTACTATAGTTCATCACTGATGTTCTATGGGCCATCACTGGTGTACTATGGATCATCACTGATGTACCGTAGATCATCACTGATGTACCGTGGATCATCACTGATGTACTAAGGATCATCACTGATGTACTGTGGATAATCACTGATGTACTATGGGCCATCACGGGTGTACTATGGATCATCACTGATGTACTATGGACCATCCCTGATGTACTATGGACCATCCCTAATGTACTATGGACCATCCCTGATGTACTGAGGATCATCACTGATGTACTATAGATCATCACTGATGTACTATGGGCCATCACTGGTGTACTATGGATCATCACTGATGCACTATGAGCCATCGCTGATGTACTGTGGATCATCACTGGTGTACTATGGATCATCACTGATGTACTATGGATCATCACTGATGTACTATGGATCATCACTGGTGTACTATGGATCATCACTGGTGTACTATGGATCATCACTGATGTACTGTGGACAATCCCTGATGTACTGTGGATCATCACTGATGTACTGAGGATCATCACTGAAGTACTGTGGATCATCACTGATGTACTATAGATCATCGCTAATGTACTGGGAATAATCACTGATGTACTGTGGATCATCACTGATGTACTGAGGATCATCACTGATGTACTATGGATCATCACTGATGTACTGTGGATCATCACTGATGTACTATGGGCCATCCCGGGTGTACTATGGATCATCACTGGTGTACTATGGATCATCACTGATGTACTATGGACCATCCCTGATGTACTATGGACCATCCCTGATGTACTATGGACCATCCCTGATGAACTATGGACCATCCCTGATGTACTGAGGATCATCACTGATGTACTGTGGATCATCACTGATGTACTATGGGCCATCACTGGTGTACTATGGGCCATCACTGGTGTACTATGGGCCATCACTGGTGTACTATGGGCAATCACTGGTGTACTATGGGCCATCACTGGTGTACTATGGATCATCACTGGTGTACTATGGATCATCACTGATGTACTGTGGATCATCACTGATGTACTGTGGATCATCCCTGGTGTATTATGGATCATCAGTGATGATCCATAGTACACCAGTGATGATCCATAGTACCCCAGTGATGATCCATAATACACCAGGGATGATCCACAGTACATCAGTGATGATCCACAGTACATCAGTGATGATCCATAGTACACCAGTGATGATCCATAGTACACCAGTGATGGCCCATAGTACACCAGTGATGGCCCATAGTACACCAGTGATGGCCCATAGTACATCAGTGATTATCTATAGTACATCAGTGATGATCCACAGTACATCAGTGATGATCCACAGTACATCAGGGATGGTCCATAGTACATCAGGGATGGTCCACAGTACATCAGTGATGATCCACAGTACATCACTGATGATCCGTAGTACATCAGTGATGATCCATAGTACATCAGTGATGATCCATAGTACATCAGTGATGATCCATAGTACACCAGTGATGGCCCATAGTACACCAGTGATGGCCCATAGTACACCAGTGATGATCCACAGTACATTAGTGATGATCCACAGCAAATCAGTGATGATCCACAATACATCAGTGATGATCCACAGTACATCAGGGATGGTCCACAGTATATCAGTGATGATCCATAGTACATCAGTGATGATCCACAGTACACCAGTGATGATCCATAGTACACCAGTGATGATCCATAGTACATCAGTGATGATCCACAGTACATCAGTGATGATCCACAGTACATCAGGGATGGTCCATAGTACATCAGGGATGGTCCATAGTACATCAGTGATGATCCATAGTACACCAGTGATGATCCATAGTACACCAGTGATGGCCCATAGTACATCAGTGATGAACTATAGTACATCAGTGATGATCCACAATACATCAGTGATGATCCACAGTACATCAGGGATGGTCCATATTACACCAGTGATGATCCATAGTACACCAGTGATGATCCATAGTACAACAGTGATGATCCATAGTACACCAGTGATGGTCCATAGTACATCAGTGATGATCTATAGTACATCAGTGATGATCCATAGTACATCAGTAATGATCTATAGTACATCAGCGATGATCCATAGAACATCAGTGATTATCCACAGTACATCAGTGATGGTCCACAGTACATCAGTGATGGTCCACAGTACATCAGTGATGGTCCACAGTACATCAGTGATAATCCACAGTACATCAGTGATGATCCACAGTACATCAGTGATGATCCATAGTACATCAGTGATGATCTATAGTACACCAGTGATGATCCATAGTACATCGGTGATAATCCATAGTACATCAGTGATGATCCATAGTACACCAGTGATGATCCACAGTACATCAGCGATGGCTCATAGTACATCAGTGATGATCCATAGTACACCAGTAATGGCCCATAGTACATCAGTGATGATCTATAGTACATCAGTGATGATCCTCAGTACATCAGGGATGGTTCATAGTACATCAGGGATGGTCCATAGTACATCAGTGATGATCTATAGTACATCAGTGATGATCCATAGTACATCAGTGATGATCCATAGTACACCAGTGATGATCCATAGTACACCCGTGATGGCCCATAGTACATCAGTGATGATCCTCAGTACATCAGTGATGATCCACGGTACATCAGTGATGATCCACGGTACATCAGGGATGGTCCACAGTACATCAGTGATGATCCACAGTACATCAGGGATGGTCCACAGTACATCAGTAAAGATCCATAGTACATCAGTGATGATCCATAGTACATCAGTGATGATCCATAGTACATCAGTGATGATACATAGTACATCAATTATGATCCATAGTACATCAGTGATGGCTCATAGTACATCATTGATGATCCATAGTACATCAGTGATGATCCACAGTACATCAGGGATGGTCCACAGTACATCAGGGATGGTCCACAGTACATCAGTGATGATCCATAGTACACCACTGATGGCCCATAGTACATCAGTGATGATCTATAGTACGTCAGTGATGATCCATAGTACATCAGTGATGATCCATAGTACATCAGTGATGGCCCATAGTACACCAGTGATGGCCCATAGTACATCAGTGATGATCTATAGTACATCAGTGATGATCCACAGTACATCAGTGATGATCCACAGTACCTCATAGATGATCCACAGTTCATCAGTGATGATCCACAGTACATCAGGGATGGTCCACAGTATATCAGTGATGATCCATAGTACATCAGAGATGGCCCATAGTACATCAGTGATGATCCATAGTACACCAGTGATGATCCATAATACACCAGTAATGATCCATAGTACACCAGGGATGATCCACAGTACATCAGTGATGATCTACAGTACATCAATGATGGTCCATAGTACATCAGTGATGATCCATAGTACACTAGTGATGATCCATAGTACACCAGTGATGGCCCATAGTACACCAGTGATGGCCCATAGTACATCAGTGATGATCTATAGTACATCAGTGATGATCCACAGTACATCAGTGATGATTCACAGTACATCAGGGATGGTCCATAGTACATCAGGGATAGTCCATAGTACATCAGTGATGATCCATAGTACACCAGTGATGATCCATAGTACACCAGTGATGGCCCATAGAACATCAGTGATGAACTATAGTACATCAGTGTTGATCCACAGTACATCAGTGATGATCCACAGTACACCAGTGATGATCCATAGTACACCAGTGATGATCCATAGTACACCAGTGATGATCCATAATACACCAGTGATGGCCCATAGAACATCAGTGATGAACTATAGTACATCAGTGTTGATCCACAGTACATCAGTGATGATCCACAGTACACCAGTGATGATCCATAGTACACCAGTGATGATCCATAGTACACCAGTGATGGTCCATAGTACACCAGTGATGATCCATAGTACATCAATTATGATCTATAGTACATCAGTGATGATCCACAGTACATCAGTGATGATCCATAGTACATCAGTGATGATCCTCAGTACATCAGTGATGATCCATAGTACACCAGTGATGATCCACAGTACATCAGTGATGATCTATAGTACATCAGTGATGATCCACAGTACATCAGTGATGATCCATAGTACATCAGTGATGATCCTCAGTACATCAGTGATGATCCTCAGTACATCATTGATGATCCATAGTACACCAGTGATGGCCCATAGTACATCAGTGATGATCTATAGTACATCAGTGATGATCCTCAGTACATCAGGGATGGTCCATAGTACATCAGGGATGGTCCATAGTACACCAGGGATGGTCCATAGTACATCAGGGATGGTCCATAGTACATCAGTGATGATCCATAGTACACCAGTGATGATCCATAGTACACCCGTGATGGCCCATAGTACATCAGTGATGATCCACAGTACATCAGTGATGATCCACAGTACATCAGTGATAATCCATAGTACATCAGTGATGATCTATAGTACATCAGTGATGATCCATAGTACACCAGTGATGATCCATAGTACATCAGTGATGATCCATAGTACACCAGTGATGATCCATAGTACACCAGTGATGATCCATAGTACACCAGTGATGATCCATAGTACACCAGTGATGATCCATAGTACACCAGGGATGATCCACAGTACATCAGTGATGATCCACAGTACATCAGTGATGGTCCACAGTACACCAGTGATGATCCATAGTACACCAATGGATGATCCATAGTACACCAGTGATGGCCCATAGTACACCAGTGATGGCCCATAGTACATCAGTGATGATCTATAGTACATCAGTGATGATCCACAGTACATCAGTGATGATCCACAGTACATCAGTGATGATCCACAGTACATCAGGGATGGTCCATAGTATATCAGGGATGGTCCATAGTACACCAGTGATGATCCATAGTACACCAGTGATGATCCATAGTACACCAGTGATGGTCCATAGTGCATCAGTGATGATCTATAGTACATCAGTGATGATCCATAGTACATCAGTGATGATCTATAGTACATCAGTGATGATCCACAGAACATCAGTGATTATCCACAGTACATCAGTGATGGTCCACAGTACATCAGTGATGGTCCACAGTACATCAGTGATGGTCCACAGTACATCAGTGATAATCCACAGTACATCAGTGATGATCCACAGTACATCAGTGATGATCCATAGTACAACTGTGATGATCCATAGTACACCAGTGATGGTCCATAGTACATCAGTGATGATCTATAGTACATCAGTGATGATCCATAGTACATCAGTAATGATCTATAGTACATCAGCGATGATCCATAGAACATCAGTGATTATCCACAGTACATCAGTGATGGTCCACAGTACATCAGTGATGGTCCACAGTACATCAGTGATGGTCCACAGTACATCAGTGATAATCCACAGTACATCAGTGATGATCCACAGTACATCAGTGATGATCCATAGTACATCAGTGATGATCTATAGTACACCAGTGATGATCCATAGTACATCAGTGATAATCCATAGTACATCAGTGATGATCCATAGTACACCAGTGATGATCCACAGTACATCAGCGATGGCTCATAGTACATCAGTGATGATCCATAGTACACCAGTAATGGCCCATAGTACATCAGTGATGATCTATAGTACATCAGTGATGATCCTCAGTACATCAGGGATGGTTCATAGTACATCAGGGATGGTCCATAGTACATCAGTGATGATCTATAGTACATCAGTGATGATCCATAGTACATCAGTGATGATCCATAGTACACCAGTGATGATCCATAGTACACCCGTGATGGCCCATAGTACATCAGTGATGATCCTCAGTACATCAGTGATGATCCACGGTACATCAGTGATGATCCACGGTACATCAGGGATGGTCCACAGTACATCAGTGATGATCCACAGTACATCAGGGATGGTCCACAGTACATCAGTAAAGATCCATAGTACATCAGTGATGATCCATAGTACATCAGTGATGATCCATAGTACATCAGTGATGATACATAGTACATCAATTATGATCCATAGTACATCAGTGATGGCTCATAGTACATCATTGATGATCCATAGTACATCAGTGATGATCCACAGTACATCAGGGATGGTCCACAGTACATCAGGGATGGTCCACAGTACATCAGTGATGATCCATAGTACACCACTGATGGCCCATAGTACATCAGTGATGATCTATAGTACGTCAGTGATGATCCATAGTACATCAGTGATGATCCATAGTACATCAGTGATGGCCCATAGTACACCAGTGATGATCCACAGTACATCAGTGATGATCCACAGTACCTCATAGATGATCCACAGTTCATCAGTGATGATCCACAGTACATCAGGGATGGTCCACAGTATATCAGTGATGATCCATAGTACATCAGAGATGGCCCATAGTACATCAGTGATGATCCATAGTACACCAGTGATGATCCATAATACACCAGTAATGATCCATAGTACACCAGGGATGATCCACAGTACATCAGTGATGATCTACAGTACATCAATGATGGTCCATAGTACATCAGTGATGATCCATAGTACACCAGTGATGATCCATAGTACACCAGTGATGGCCCATAGTACACCAGTGATGGCCCATAGTACATCAGTGATGATCTATAGTACATCAGTGATGATCCACAGTACATCAGTGATGATTCACAGTACATCAGGGATGGTCCATAGTACATCAGGGATAGTCCATAGTACATCAGTGATGATCCATAGTACACCAGTGATGATCCATAGTACACCAGTGATGGCCCATAGAACATCAGTGATGAACTATAGTACATCAGTGTTGATCCACAGTACATCAGTGATGATCCACAGTACACCAGTGATGATCCATAGTACACCAGTGATGATCCATAGTACACCAGTGATGATCCATAATACACCAGTGATGGCCCATAGAACATCAGTGATGAACTATAGTACATCAGTGTTGATCCACAGTACATCAGTGATGATCCACAGTACACCAGTGATGATCCATAGTACACCAGTGATGATCCATAGTACACCAGTGATGGTCCATAGTACACCAGTGATGATCCATAGTACATCAATTATGATCTATAGTACATCAGTGATGATCCACAGTACATCAGTGATGATCCATAGTACATCAGTGATGATCCTCAGTACATCAGTGATGATCCATAGTACACCAGTGATGATCCACAGTACATCAGTGATGATCTATAGTACATCAGTGATGATCCACAGTACATCAGTGATGATCCATAGTACATCAGTGATGATCCTCAGTACATCAGTGATGATCCTCAGTACATCATTGATGATCCATAGTACACCAGTGATGGCCCATAGTACATCAGTGATGATCTATAGTACATCAGTGATGATCCTCAGTACATCAGGGATGGTCCATAGTACATCAGGGATGGTCCATAGTACATCAGGGATGGTCCATAGTACATCAGGGATGGTCCATAGTACATCAGTGATGATCCATAGTACACCAGTGATGATCCATAGTACACCCGTGATGGCCCATAGTACATCAGTGATGATCCACAGTACATCAGTGATGATCCACAGTACATCAGTGATAATCCATAGTACATCAGTGATGATCTATAGTACATCAGTGATGATCCATAGTACACCAGTGATGATCCATAGTACATCAGTGATGATCCATAGTACACCAGTGATGATCCATAGTACACCAGTGATGATCCATAGTACACCAGTGATGATCCATAGTACACCAGGGATGATCCACAGTACATCAGTGATGATCCACAGTACATCAGTGATGGTCCACAGTACACCAGTGATGATCCATAGTACACCAATGGATGATCCATAGTACACCAGTGATGGCCCATAGTACACCAGTGATGGCCCATAGTACATCAGTGATGATCTATAGTACATCAGTGATGATCCACAGTACATCAGTGATGATCCACAGTACATCAGTGATGATCCACAGTACATCAGGGATGGTCCATAGTATATCAGGGATGGTCCATAGTACATCAGTGATGATCCATAGTACACCAGTGATGATCCATAGTACACCAGTGATGGCCCATAGTACATCAGTGATGAACTATAGTACATCAGTGATGATCCACAGTACATCAGTGATGATCCACAGTACATCAGGGATGGTCCATAGTACACCAGTGATGATCCATAGTACACCAGTGATGATCCATAGTACACCAGTGATGGTCCATAGTGCATCAGTGATGATCTATAGTACATCAGTGATGATCCATAGTACATCAGTGATGATCTATAGTACATCAGTGATGATCCACAGAACATCAGTGATTATCCACAGTACATCAGTGATGGTCCACAGTACATCAGTGATGGTCCACAGTACATCAGTGATGGTCCACAGTACATCAGTGATAATCCACAGTACATCAGTGATGATCCACAGTACATCAGTGATGATCCATAGTACATCAGTGATGGTCCATAGTACATCACTGATAATCCACAGTACATCAGTGATGATCCACAGTACATCAGTGATGATCCTCAGTACATCAGGGATGGTCCATAGTACATCAGGGATGGTCCATAGTACATCAGGGATGATCCATAGTACACCAGTGATGATCCATAGTACACCCGTGATGGCCCATAGTACATCAGTGATGATCCACAGTACATCAGTGATGATCCATAGTACATCAGTGATGATCCTCAGTACATCAGTGATGATCCACAGTACATCAGTGATGATCCACAGTACATTAGTGATGATCTATAGTACATCAGTGATGATCCACAGTACTTCAGTGATGATCCTCAGTACATCAGTGATGATCCACAGTACATCAGGGATTGTCCACAGTACATCAGTGATGATCCATAGTACACCAGTGATGATCCATAGTACACCAGTGATGATCCATAGTACACCAGTGATGGTCCATAGTACATCAGTGATGATCTATAGTACATCAGTGATGATCCATAGTACATCAGTGATGATCTATAGTACATCAGTGATGATCCACAGAACATCAGTGATTATCCACAGTACATCAGTGATGGTCCACAGTACATCAGTGATGGTCCACAGTACATCAGTGATGGTCCACAGTACATCAGTGATGGTCCACAGTACATCAGTGATGATCCATAGTACATCAGTGATGGTCCATAGTACATCACTGATAATCCACAGTACATCAGTGATGATCCACAGTACATCAGTGATGATCCTCAGTACATCAGGGATGGTCCATAGTACATCAGGGATGGTCCATAGTACATCAGGGATGGTCCATAGTATATCAGGGATGGTCCATAGTACATCAGTGATGATCCATAGTACACCAGTGATGATCCATAGTACACCCGTGATGGCCCATAGTACATCAGTGATGATCCACAGTACATCAGTGATGATCCATAGTACATCAGTGATGATCCTCAGTACATCAGTGATGATCCACAGTACATCAGTGATGATCCACAGTACATTAGTGATGATATATAGTACATCAGTGATGATCCACAGTACTTCAGTGATGATCCTCAGTACATCAGTGATGATCCACAGTACATCAGGGATTGTCCACAGTACATCAGTGATGATCCATAGTACACCAGTGATGATACAGAGTACACCAGTGATGATCCATAGTACATCAGTGATGATCCATAGTACACCAGTGATGATCCACAGTACATCAGCGATGGCTCATAGTACATCAGTGATGATCCATAGTACACCAGTAATGGCCCATAGTACATCAGTGATGATCTATAGTACATCAGTGATGATCCTCAGTACATCAGGGATGATCTATAATAAATCAGTGATGATCCACAGTACATCAGTGATGATCCACAGGACATCAGTGATGATCTATAATAAATCAGTGATGATCCATAGTACATCATTGATGATCCATAGTACATCAGTGATGATCCACAGTACATCAGTGATGATCTTCAGTACATCAGTGATGATCCACAGGACATCAGTGTTGATCCACAGTACATCAGTGATGATCCACAGGACATCAGTGATGATCCACAGTACATCAGGGATGGTCCACAGTACATCAGTGATGATCCATAGTACACCAGTGATGATCCATAGTACATCAGTGATGATCCATAGTACATCAGTGATGATCCATAGTACATCAGTGATGATCCATAGTACATCAGTGATGATCCACAACACATCAGTGATGGCCCATAGTACATCAGTGATGGCTCATAGTACATCAGTGATGATCCATAGTACATCAGTGATGATCCATAGTACATCAGGGATGGTCCACAGTATATCAGTGATGATCCATAGAACACCAGTGATGATCCATAGTACACCAGTGATGATCCATAGTACACCAGGGATGATCCACAGTACATCAGTGATGATCCACAGTACATCAGTGATGGTCCTCAGTACATCAGTGATGGTCCACAATACACCAGTGATGATCCATAGTACACCAATGATGATCCATAGTACACCAGTGATGGCCCATATTACACCAGTGATGGCCCATAGTACATCAGTGATGATCTATAGTACATCAGTGATGATCCACAGTACATCAGTGATGATCTATAGTACATCAGTGATGATCCACAGTACATCAGTGATGATCCACAGTACATCAGTGATGATCCACAGTACATCAGGGATGGTCCATAGTACACCAGTGATGATCCATAGTACACCAGTGATGATCCATAGTACACCAGTGATGATCCATAGTACACCAGTGATGGTCCATAGTACATCAGTGATGATCCACAGTACATCATTGATGATCCACAGTACATCAGTGATGATCCTCAGTACATCAGGGATGGTCCATAGTACATCAGGGATGGTCCATAGTACATCAGGGATGGTCCAAAGTACATCAGGGATGGTCCATAGTACATCAGTGATGATCCACAGTACATCAGTGATGATCCACAGTAGATCAGTGATGATCCTCAGTATATTAGAGATGATCCACCGTACATCAGTGATGATCCACAGTACATTAGTGATGATCTATAGTACATCAGTGATGATCCACAGTACATCAGTGATGATCCACAGTACATCAGTAATGATCCACAGTAAATCAGTGATGATCCACAGTACATCAGTGATGATCCTCAGTACATCAGTGATGATCCACGGTACATCAGTGATAATCCACAGTACATCAGTGATGATCCACAGTATATCAGGGATTGTCCACAGTACATCAGTGATGATCCATAGTACACCAGTGATGATCCATAGTACACCAGTGATGATCCATAGTACATCAGTGATGATCCATAGTACATCAGTGATGATCCATAGTACACCAGTGATGATCCACAGTATATCAGCGATGGCTCATAGTACATCAGTGATGATCCATAGTACACCAGTGATGGCCCATAGTACATCAGTGATGATCTATAGTACATCAGTGATGATCCTCAGTACATCAGGGATGGTCCATAGTACATCAGGGATGGTCCATAGTACATCAGGGATGGTCCATAGTACATCAGTGATGATCCATAGTACACCAGTGATGATCCATAGTACACCCGTGATGGCCCATAGTACATCAGTGATGATCCACAGTACATCTGTGATGATCCTCAGTACATCAGTGATGATCCACGGTACATCAGTGATGATCCACGGTACATCAGTGATGATCCACAGTACATCAGTGATGATCCATAGTACATCAGTGATGGCTCATAGTACATCAGTGATGATCCATAGTACATCAGTGATGATCCATAGTACATCAGTGATGATCCATAGTACATCAGTGTTGATCCATAGTACATCAGTGATGATCCATAGTACATCAGAGATGGCTCATAGTACATCAGAGATGGCTCATAGTACATCAGTGATGATCCATAGTACATCAGTGATGATCCATAGTACATCAGTGATGGCTCATAGTACATCAGTGATGATCCATAGTACATCAGTGATGATCCATAGTACATCAGAGATGGCTCATAGTACATCAGTGATGATCCATAGTACATCAGTGATGATCCATAGTACATCAGTGATGATCTATAGTACATCAGTGATGATCCACAGTACATGAGTGATGATCCATAGTACACCAGTGATGATCCATAGTACATCAGTGATGATCCATAGTACATCAGTGATGATCCATAGTACATCAGTGATGATCCTCAGTACATCAGTGATGATCCGCAGTACATCAGTAATGATCCACAGTACATCAGTGATGATCAACAGTACATCAGTGATGCTCCTCAGTACATCAGTGATGATCCACGGTACATCAGTGATAATCCACAGTACATCAGGGATGGTCCATAGTACATCAGTGATGATCCACAGTACATCAGTGATGATCTACACTACATCAGTGATGATCCATAGTACATCAGTGATGATCTATAGTACACCAGTGATGATCCATAGTACATCAGTGATGATCCATAGTACATCAGTGATGATCCATAGTACATCAGTGATGATCCACAGCACATCAGTGATGGCCCATAGTACATCAGTGATGGCTCATAGTACATCAGTGATGATCCATAGTACATCAGTGATGATCCATAGTACATCAGGGATGGTCCACAGTATATCAGTGATGATCCATAGAACACCAGTGATGATCCATAGTACACCAGTGATGATCCATAGTACACCAGGGATGATCCACAGTACATCAGTGATGATCCACAGTACATCAGTGATGGTCCTCAGTACATCAGTGATGGTCCACAATACACCAGTGATGATCCATAGTACACCAATGATGATCCATAGTACACCAGTGATGGCCCATATTACACCAGTGATGGCCCATAGTACATCAGTGATGATCTATAGTACATCAGTGATGATCCACAGTACATCAGTGATGATCTATAGTACATCAGTGATGATCCACAGTACATCAGTGATGATCCACAGTACATCAGTGATGATCCACAGTACATCAGGGATGGTCCATAGTACACCAGTGATGATCCATAGTACACCAGTGATGATCCATAGTACACCAGTGATGATCCATAGTACACCAGTGATGGTCCATAGTACATCAGTGATGATCCACAGTACATCATTGATGATCCACAGTACATCAGTGATGATCCTCAGTACATCAGGGATGGTCCATAGTACATCAGGGATGGTCCATAGTACATCAGGGATGGTCCAAAGTACATCAGGGATGGTCCATAGTACATCAGTGATGATCCACAGTACATCAGTGATGATCCACAGTAGATCAGTGATGATCCTCAGTATATTAGAGATGATCCACCGTACATCAGTGATGATCCACAGTACATTAGTGATGATCTATAGTACATCAGTGATGATCCACAGTACATCAGTGATGATCCACAGTACATCAGTAATGATCCACAGTAAATCAGTGATGATCCACAGTACATCAGTGATGATCCTCAGTACATCAGTGATGATCCACGGTACATCAGTGATAATCCACAGTACATCAGTGATGATCCACAGTATATCAGGGATTGTCCACAGTACATCAGTGATGATCCATAGTACACCAGTGATGATCCATAGTACACCAGTGATGATCCATAGTACATCAGTGATGATCCATAGTACATCAGTGATGATCCATAGTACACCAGTGATGATCCACAGTATATCAGCGATGGCTCATAGTACATCAGTGATGATCCATAGTACACCAGTGATGGCCCATAGTACATCAGTGATGATCTATAGTACATCAGTGATGATCCTCAGTACATCAGGGATGGTCCATAGTACATCAGGGATGGTCCATAGTACATCAGGGATGGTCCATAGTACATCAGTGATGATCCATAGTACACCAGTGATGATCCATAGTACACCCGTGATGGCCCATAGTACATCAGTGATGATCCACAGTACATCTGTGATGATCCTCAGTACATCAGTGATGATCCACGGTACATCAGTGATGATCCACGGTACATCAGTGATGATCCACAGTACATCAGTGATGATCCATAGTACATCAGTGATGGCTCATAGTACATCAGTGATGATCCATAGTACATCAGTGATGATCCATAGTACATCAGTGATGATCCATAGTACATCAGTGTTGATCCATAGTACATCAGTGATGATCCATAGTACATCAGAGATGGCTCATAGTACATCAGAGATGGCTCATAGTACATCAGTGATGATCCATAGTACATCAGTGATGATCCATAGTACATCAGTGATGGCTCATAGTACATCAGTGATGATCCATAGTACATCAGTGATGATCCATAGTACATCAGAGATGGCTCATAGTACATCAGTGATGATCCATAGTACATCAGTGATGATCCATAGTACATCAGTGATGATCTATAGTACATCAGTGATGATCCACAGTACATGAGTGATGATCCATAGTACACCAGTGATGATCCATAGTACATCAGTGATGATCCATAGTACATCAGTGATGATCCATAGTACATCAGTGATGATCCTCAGTACATCAGTGATGATCCGCAGTACATCAGTAATGATCCACAGTACATCAGTGATGATCAACAGTACATCAGTGATGCTCCTCAGTACATCAGTGATGATCCACGGTACATCAGTGATAATCCACAGTACATCAGGGATGGTCCATAGTACATCAGTGATGATCCACAGTACATCAGTGATGATCTACACTACATCAGTGATGATCCATAGTACATCAGTGATGATCTATAGTACACCAGTGATGATCCACAGTACATCAGTGATGATCCATAGTACATCAGTGATGATCCATAGTACATCAGTGATGATCCATAGTACACCAGTGATGATCCACAGTACATCAGTGATGGCCCATAGTACATCAGCGATGGCTCATAGTACATCAGTGATGATCCATAGTACATCAGTGATGATCCATAGTACACCAGTGATGGCCCATAGTACATCAGTGATGATCTATAGTACATTCGTGATGATCCTCAGTACATCAGTGATGATCCACGGTACATCAGTGATGATCCACAGTACATCAGTGATGATCCACAGTACATCAGTGATGATCCATAGTACATCAGTGATGATCCTCAGTACATCAGTGATGATCCACAGTACATCAGTAATGATCCACAGTAAATCAGTGATGATCCACAGTACATCAGTGATGATCCTCAGTACATCAGTGATGATCCACGGTACATCAGTGATAATCCACAGTACATCAGGGATGGTCTATAGTACATCAGGGATGGTCCATAGTACATCAGTGATGATCCTCAGTACATCAGGGATGACCCATAGTACATCAGTGATGATCTATAGTACACCAGTGATGATCCACAGTACATCAGTGATGATCCACAGTACATCAGTGATGATCCACAGTACATCAGGGATGGTCCATAGTACATCAGTGATGATCCATAGTACACCAGGGATGATCCATAGTACACCTGTGATGGCCCATAGTACATCAGTGATGATCCTCAGTACATCGGTGATGATCCTCAGTACATCAGTGATGATCCACGGTACATGAGTGATGATCCACAGTACATCAGTGATGATGCACAGTACATCAGGGATGGTCCACAGTACATCAGTGATGATTCATAGTACATCAGTGATGATCCATAGTACATCAGTGATGGCTCAAAGTACATCAGTGATGATCCATAATACATCAGTGATGATCCATAGTACATCAGTGATGATCCATAGTACACCAGTGATGGCCCATAGTACATCAGTGATGATCCATAGTACATCAGTGATGATCCATAGTACATTGGTGATGATCCATAGTACACCAGTGATGGTCCACAGTACATCAGTGATGATCCATAGTACACCAGTGATTGCCCATAGTACATCAGTGATGATCTTTAGTACATCAGTGATGATCCATAGTACATCAGTGATGATCCATAGTACATCAGTGATGATCCATAGTACATCAGTGATGATCCATAATACATCAGTGATGGCTCATAGTACATCAGTGATGATCCATAGTACATCAGTGATGATCCATAGTACATCAGTGTTGATCCATAGTACATCAGTGATGATCCATAGTACATCAGAGATGGCTCATAGTACATCAGAGATGATTCATAGTACATCAGAGATGGCTCATAGTACATCAGTGATGATCCATAGTACATCAGTGATGATCCATAGTACATCAGTGATGGCTCATAGTACATTAGTGATGATCCATAGTACATCAGTGATGATCCATAGTATATCAGTGATGATCTATAGTACATCAGTGATGATCCACAGTACATCAGTGATGATCCATAGTACACCAGTGATGATCCATAGTACACCAGTGATGATCCATAGTACATCAGTGATGATCCATAGTACATCAGTGATGATCCTCAGTACATCAGTGATGATCCACAGTACATCAGTGATGATCCACAGTACATCAGTGATGATCCTCAGTACATCAGTGATGATCCACGGTACATCAGTGATAATCCACAATACATCAGGGATGGTCCATAGTACATCAGTGATGATCCACAGTACATCAGTGATGATCTACAGTACATCAGTGATGATCCATAGTACATCAGTGATGATCTATAGTACACCAGTGATGATCCACAGTACATCAGTGATGATCCATAGTACATCAGTGATGATCCATAGTACATTGGCGATGATCCATAGTACATCAGTGATGATCCACAGTACATCAGGGATAGTCCACAGTATATCAGTGATGATCCATAGTACATCAGTGATGGCCCATAGTACATCAGTGATGATCCATAGTACATCAGTGATGGCCCATAGTACATCAACGATGGCTCATAGTACATCAGTGATGATCCATAGTACATCAGTGATGATCCATAGTACACCAGTGATGGCCCATAGTACATCAGTGATGATCCTCAGTACATCAGTGATGATCCACAGTACATCAGTAATGATCCACAGTAAATCAGTGATGATCCACAGTACATCAGTGATGATCCTCAGTACATCAGTGATGATCCACGGTACATCAGTCATAATCCACAGTACATCAGGGATGGTCTATAGTACATCAGGGATGGTCCATAGTACATCAGTGATGATCCTCAGTACATCAGGGATGGCCCATAGTACATCAGTGATGATCTATAGTACACCAGTGATGATCCAAAGTACATCAGTGATGATCCACAGTACATCAGTGATGATCCATAGTACATCAGTGATGATCCATAGTACATCAGTGATGATCCACAGTACATCAGTGATGATCCACAGTACATTAGTGATGATCTATAGTACATCAGTGATGATCCACAGTACATCAGTGATGATCCTCAGTACATCAGTGATGATCCTCAGTACATCAGGGATGGTCCATAGTACATCAGGGATTGTCCACAGTACATCAGTGATGATCCATAGTACACCAGTGATGATCCATAGTACACCAGTAATGATCCATAGCACATCAGTGATGATCCATAGTACATCAGTGATGATCCATAGTACACCAGTGATGATCCGCAGTATATCAGCGATGGCTCATAGTACATCAGTGATGATCCATAGTACACCAGTGATGGCCCATAGTACATCAGTGATGATCTATAGTACATCAGTGATGATCCTCAGTACATCAGGGATGGTCCATAGTACATCAGGGATGGTCCATAGTACATCAGGGATGGTCCATAGTACATCAGGGATGGTCCATAGTACATCCGTGATGATCCATAGTACACCCGTGATGATCCATAGTACACCCGTGATGGCCCATAGTACATCAGTGATGATCCACAGTACATCTGTGATGATCCTCAGTACATCAGTGATGATCCACGGTACATCAGTGATGATCCACGGTACATCAGTGATGATCCACAGTACATCAGTGATGATCCATAGTACATCAGTGATGGCTCATAGTACATCAGTGATGATCCATAGTACATCAGTGATGATCCATAGTACATCAGTGATGATCCATAGTACATCAGAGATGGCTCATAGTACATCAGTGATGATCCATAGTACATCAGTGGTGATCCATAGTACACCGGTGATGATCCATAGTACATCAGTGATGATCCATAGTACATCAGTGATGATCCATAGTACATCAGTGATGATCCTCAGTACATCAGTGATGATCCACAGTACATCAGTGATGATCCACAGTACATCAGTGATGATCCTCAGTACATCAGTGATGATCCATGGTACATCAGTGATAATCCACAGTACATCAGGGATGGTCCATAGTACATCAGGGATGGTCCACAGTACATCAGTGATGATCCACAGTACATCAGTGATGATCCATAGTACATCAGTGATGATCTATAGTACACCAGTGATGATCCACAGTACATCAGTGATGATCCATAGTACATCAGTGATGATCCATAGTACATCAGTGATGATCCATAGTACACCAGTGATGATCCACAGTACATCAGTGATGGCCCATAGTACATCAGCGATGGCTCATAGTACATTAGTGATGATCCATAGTACATCAGTGATGATCCATAGTACACCAGTGATGGCCCATAGTACATCAGTGATGATCTATAGTACATTAGTGATGATCCTCAGTACATCAGTGATGATCCATGGTACATCAGTGATGATCCACAGTACATCAGTGATGATCCACAGTACATCAGTGATGATCCATAGTACATCAGTGATGATCCTCAGTACATCAGTGATGATCCACAGTACATCAGTAATGATCCACAGTAAATCAGTGATGATCCACAGTACATCAGTGATGATCCTCAGTACATCAGTGATGATCCACGGTACATCAGTGATAATCCACAGTACATCAGGGATGGTCTATAGTACATCAGGGATGGTCCATAGTACATCAGTGATGATCCTCAGTACATCAGGGATGGTCCATAGTACATTAGGGATGGTCCATAGTACATCAGTGATGATCCACAGTACATCAGTGATGATCCACAGTACATCAGTGATGATCCTCTGTACATCAGAGATGATCCACAGTACATCAGTGATGATCCACAGTACATTAGTGATGATCTATAGTACATCAGTGATGATCCACAGTACATCAGTGATGATCCTCAGTACATCAGTGATGATCCACAGTACATCAGGGATTGTCCACAGTACATCAGTGATGATCCATAGTACACCAGTGACGATCCATAGTACACCAGTGATAATCCATAGTACATCAGTGATGATCCATAGTACATCAGTGATGATCCATAGTACACCAGTGATGATCCACAGTATATCAGCGATGGCTCATAGTACATCAGTGATGATCCATAGTACACCAGTGATGGCCCATAGTACATCAGTGATGATCTATAGTACATCAGTGATGATCCTCAGTACATCAGGGATGGTCCATAGTACATCAGGGATGGTCCATAGTACATCAGGGATGGTCCATAGTACATCAGTGATGATCCATAGTACACCCGTGATGATCCATAGTACACCCGTGATGGCCCATAGTACATCAGTGATGATCCACAGTACATCTGTGATGATCCTCAGTACATCAGTGATGATCCACGGTACATCAGTGATGATCCACGGTACATCAGTGATGATCCACAGTACATCAGTGATGATCCATAGTGCATCAGTGATTGCTCATAGTACATCAGTGATGATCCATAGTACATCAGTGATGATCCATAGTACATCAGTGTTGATCCATAGTACATCAGTGATGATCCATAGTACATCAGAGATGGCTCATAGTACATCAGAGATGGCTCATAGTACATCAGTGATGATCCATAGTACATCAGTGATGATCCATAGTACATCAGTGATGGCTCATAGTACATCAGTGATGATCCATAGTACATCAGTGATAATCCATAGTACATCAGTGATGATCCATAGTACATCAGAGATGGCTCATAGTACATCAGTGATGATCCATAGTACATGAGTGATGATCCATAGTACATCAGTGATGATCTATAGTACATCAGTGATGATCCACAGTACATGAGTGATGATCCATAGTACACCAGTGATGATCCATAGTACATCAGTGATGATCCATAGTACATCAGTGATGATCCACAGTACATCTGTGATGATCCTCAGTACATCAGTGATGATCCACGGTACATCAGTGATGATCCACGGTACATCAGTGATGATCCACAGTACATCAGTGATGATCCATAGTGCATCAGTGATTGCTCATAGTACATCAGTGATGATCCATAGTACATCAGTGATGATCCATAGTACATCAGTGTTGATCCATAGTACATCAGTGATGATCCATAGTACATCAGAGATGGCTCATAGTACATCAGAGATGGCTCATAGTACATCAGTGATGATCCATAGTACATCAGTGATGATCCATAGTACATCAGTGATGGCTCATAGTACATCAGTGATGATCCATAGTACATCAGTGATAATCCATAGTACATCAGTGATGATCCATAGTACATCAGAGATGGCTCATAGTACATCAGTGATGATCCATAGTACATGAGTGATGATCCATAGTACATCAGTGATGATCTATAGTACATCAGTGATGATCCACAGTACATGAGTGATGATCCATAGTACACCAGTGATGATCCATAGTACATCAGTGATGATCCATAGTACATCAGTGATGATCCATAGTACATCAGTGATGATCCTCAGTACATCAGTGATGATCCACAGTACATCAGTAATGATCCACAGTACATCAGTGATGATCCACAGTACATCAGTGATGATCCTCAGTACATCAGTGATGATCCACGGTACATCAGTGATAATCCACAGTACATCAGGGATGGTCCATAGTACATCAGTGATGATCCACAGTACATCAGTGATGATCTACACTACATCAGTGATGATCCATAGTACATCACTGATGATCTATAGTACACCAGTGATGATCCACAGTACATCAGTGATGATCCATAGTACATCAGTGATGATCCATAGTACATCAGTGATGATCCATAGTACACCAGTGATGATCCACAGTACATCAGTGATGGCCCATAGTACATCAGCGATGGCTCATAGTACATCAGTGATGATCCATAGTACATCAGTGATGATCTATAGTACATTAGTGATGATCCTCAGTACATCAGTGATGATCCACGGTACATCAGTGATGATCCACAGTACATCAGTGATGATCCACAGTACATCAGTGATGATCCATAGTACATCAGTGATGATCCTCAGTACATCAGTAATGATCCACAGTAAATCAGTGATGATCCACAGTACATCAGTGATGATCCTCAGTACATCAGTGATGATCCACGGTACATCAGTGATAATCCACAGTACATCAGGGATGGTCTATAGTACATCAGGGATGGTCCATAGTACATCAGTGATGATCCTCAGTACATCAGGGATGGCCCATAGTACATCAGTGATGATCTATAGTACACCAGTGATGATCCACAGTACATCAGTGATGATCCACAGTACATCAGTGATGATCCACAGTACATCAGGGATGGTCCATAGTACATCAGTGATGATCCATAGTACACCAGGGATGATCCATAGTACACCTGTGATGGCCCATAGTGCATCAGTGATGATCCTCAGTACATCGGTGATGATCCTCAGTACATCAGTGATGATCCACGGTACATCAGTGATGATCCACAGTACATCAGTGATGATCCACAGTACATCAGGGATGGTCCACAGTACATCAGTGATGATTCATAGTACATCAGTGATGATCCATAGTACATCAGTGATGGCTCATAGTACATCAGTGATGATCCATAGTACATCAGTGATGGCTCATAGTACATCAGTGATGATCCATAGTACATCAGTGATGATCCATAGTACATCAGTGATGATCCATAATACATCAGTGATGATCCATAGTACATCATTGATGATCCATAGTACACCAGTGATGGCCCATAGTACATCAGTGATGATCCACAGTACGTCAGTGATGATCCACAGTACGTCAGTGATGATCCACAGTACATCAGTGATGATCCACAGTACATCAGTGATGATCCATAGTACATCAGTGATGATCCATAGTACATTGGTGATGATCCATAGTACACCAGTGATGGTCCACAGTACATCAGTGATGATCCATAGTACACCAGTGATTGCCCATAGTACATCAGTAGTGATGAGCCGAACACCCCCGGGTTCGGTTCGCACCAGAACCCGCGAACGGACCGAAAGTTCGAACGAACATTAGAACCCTATTAAATACAATGGATGCGAACGTTCGAATTCTAAAGTGCTAATTATAACAACTATTATGCATGTTATTGTCCTAAAAAGGGTTTGGGAACCCGGGTTCTGCACCAGGGGACATGTATCAATGCAAAAATAAGTTTTAAAAACGGTCGTTTTCCGGGAGCAGTCATTTTAATGATGCATAAAGTGAAAAAAAAAAAGTCAAATATTCCTTTAAATATCGTACCTGGGGGGTGTCTAAAGTATGCCTGTGAAGTGCCACGTGTTTCCCGTGTTTAGAACTGTCCCTGCACAAAATGACACTTCTAAAGGAAAAAAAAGCCATTTAAAACTGCTTGCGGCTTTAATGTAATGTCTGGTCCCGGTAATATGGATGAAAATCTTTAAGAAAAATGGCATAGCTACCCCATGACCCCCCCCCTACCCCAGCCCATTACCAGCCCCTTTGGGTCTTGTATGGATATTAAGGGGAACCCCGCACATAAAATAAAAAAGGCCCTATATACTCTGAACAGCCGTATACAGGCGGTGCATACAAGACAGGGACTGTAGGTTTGTTCTTATGTAGAATCTGTTTGTAATTTTGAACAGGTACATTGTTGAAGTGTAGCTCCAGACCAAAAATCTATTTTTAAACTTTTTGGAAAACATAGGTAAGGGTTATCACCCCTGTAACATTTGTTTTGCTGTCTGTGCCCCTGTTCAGAACATTTCACCTCACTTTCCGTCCTAATGACAACTGTTTTTGAAATGTGGTGTTTTTCTTGAAACAAGGATTGCTGATAAAGCATCAGTACAGAGGAGACACCTTTCTCCCATATTTATTCTTACAGGAGAGAATTGTCCTTCCTAGTGGTAGATTTCCTCTCACTTCCTGTTGTCTTCTTGCGTTTGCAAGTAGGAGTCGTTTGTAAGTTGGATGTTTGAAAGTAGGGACCTGCCGTATATACTCTGCAGAAATAGGCCCCTTAGTTGTTGGTGTTGGCACAACACTGTAAGCACTCACAGTTACTCTTGGTTGGTGCTGGAACGCCCTGCTGTCAACTATTATATCAGGAATTTTAATTACATATAATTGTTGAACAGTGGTAGTAAAAATTGGGCCTTTGATGGTGGTGCTGGTGCCACAACACTGTAAGCCCTGACAGTTACTCTTGGTGGGTGCAGCAATGGGCCCTGCTGTGAATTATTAGATCAAGAATTGTAATTACATGCCCCTGTTGAACAGGGGCTGAAAAATTGGGCCTTAGGCACTGGTGGCACAACACTGCAACCCTTCACAGATACTGTACTTGGAGCACAGCAATGAGCCCTGTTGCAAAGTATTGCTTCAAAAATTGTAATGACACGCCCCTGTTAAACAGGGGCTGAAAAATTGGGCCTTAGGCACTGGTGGCACAACACTGCAACTCCTCACAGATACTGTACTTGGAGCACAGCAATGAGCCCTGTTGCAAAGTATTGCTTCAAAAATTGTAATTACACGCCCCTGTTAAACAGGGGCTGAAAAATTGGGCGTTAGGCACTGGTGGCGGCACCCATAAACAAAAATGATCTTCCAAGCTATCATCATCAATCGTATCATTGAGGACTCGGAGGAGGAGGATAGCCAGTCAACATAACAGCACAGGCACTCAGCATCAGCATCAGTCTTGAAGGGATGTGACATTTTAAAATCAATTAGTCTGTTATATCAGCATCAGGTGTGTGGTAGCTGGTGGTGATCCAAGACTGGTTCATCTTGATGAAAGTCAGTCGATCAACCGAGTCGGTGGACAGGCGCACCCTGTGATCCGTGACAAATCCTCCAGCAGCACTGAATGTGCGTTCCGAAAGAACGCTGGATGCAGGACAGGCCAGTAGCTCAATTGCATACTGTGCAAGCTCTGGCCAGTGATCCATCCTCAAGACCCAGTAAGCCAGAGGATTTTCGGTGGGGAAGGTGTCCAAGTCTGACCTTGCCCCTAGATATTCCTGCACCATGTTTATCAGACGCTGGCGATGGTTGCTGGAACCGATCATACTTTGGGGCTGCGGACTAAAGAATTGTCTGAACGCATCGGTCAGACGGCCACCTTCCCCACCGCTCCTTCTTTGACTGGCCGAAGCCTCAGCAACTCGTTGTCCAGGACCAGGAGTTTGCAACCTCCCAGTCTCTGGGAACGCGTTGCACAGACCTTTCTGCAAGGCCTCCCGGAGTTGTCTCATCCTCTGCTCCCTCTGCGACGGTAACATAAGGTCCGCAACCTTACCCTTGTACCGTGGATCAAGGAGAGTGGCCAGCCAGTAATGGTCCCTCTCCTTGATCCGAAGAATACGAGGATCCTTCCGCAGACTTTGCAGGATCAGGGAGGCCATGCAGCGTAGGTTTGCTGAGGCATTCGCTCCGGAGTCCTCTGGGTCACTAAGGACGACATGATCCGCAGCCACCTCCTCCCAGCCACGTACAAGTCCACTGGTTTCTTGGGACTGTAAATCATCCCTAAAAGACTGCTGCTGATGATGCTGAGTGCCAGCCTCCACCTCCATGCTGACACAATCCTCCTCCTCCTCCTCCTCCTCCTCCTCCTCCTCCTCTTCCTGTGCGATGGGTGGGACAGAAGGAACACTGTCTGGGTAAAGGGGGCCTTGAGAGGCAAGGAAGTCCTCCTCTTCCTGCCTCTGTTCTGCCTCAAGTGCCCTGTCCATTATTCCACGCAGCGTGTGCTCCAACAGGTGGACAAGAGGTACAGTGTCACTGATGCATGCACTGTCACTGCTCACCATCCTCGTGGCCTCCTCAAATGGTGCCAGGACAGTGCATGCATCCCTGATCATGCCCCACTGGCGTGGAGAAAAAAAAACAAGCTCCCCTGACCCTGTCCTGGTGCCGTAGTCGCACAGGTACTCATTGATGGCCCTCTGCTGCGTGTGCAGCCGCTGCAGCATGGCCAACGTTGAGTTCCACCTGGTGGGCATGTCACATATAAGGCGGTTCTTGGGCAGGTTCAACTCCTTTTGCAGCTCAGCCAGGCGAGCACTGGCATTATAAGATCTGCGGAAATGCACACAGACTTTCCTGGCCTGCCTCAGGACATCCTGTAAGCCCGGGTACCTGCCCAAGAAGCGCTGCACCACCAGGTTAAGGACGTGAGCCACACAGGGCACATGGGTCAGTTGTCCCTGTCGGAGGGCGGAGAGGAGGTTGGTGCCATTGTCGCAAACCACCATTCCTGGCTTAAGCTGGCGTGGCGTCAACCACCTCTCGGCCTGGCCCTGCAGAGCAGACAGGACCTCTGCCCCAGTGTGGCTTCTGTCCCCCAAACACACCAGCGCAAGCACGGCATGGCATCTTTTTGCCTGCGTACTTGCGTAGCCCCGTGAACGGCTACGGAGCACCGCTGGTTCATAGGACAAACCACAGGAAGAGGCCATGGAGGAAGAAGAAGAGGAGGGGGTGGAGGAGAGAGGTGTGTCACAACCAGTAGTAGCATTTTGGAGGCGTGGCGGTGGGACAACCTCCAACACTACTGCACCTTGTCCTGAATCCTTCCCAGCTGCCAAAAGAGTGACCCAATGGGCCGTGAAAGAAAGGTAACGTCCCTGTCCATGCCTGCTGGACCATGAGTCAGCGGTAATATGCACCTTACCGCTGACCGCCCTGTCCAGCGAGGCCAAGACATTGCCTTCCACATGCCGGTAGAGAGCCGGAATAGCCTTCCGTGAGAAAAAGTGGCGTTTGGGAACCTGCCACTGAGGAACCGCACATTGCACAAACTCACGGAAGGGGGCCGAGTCTACCAACTGAAAAGGCAGCAGTTGAAGCGCTAGCAATTTAGCCAAGCTAGCATTCAACCACTGGGCATGTGGATGGCTGGGAGTGAACTTCTTTCGACGGTCCAGCAGCTGGGGCAGGGAAATTTGCCTGCTAGAATCGGACGTCGGTGTACTGCTAGCAGAGTGGGCGCAAGTACTTGGCTGTGACACACCTAATTCTACACCTTCATTCCTCTCAGTGCATGTTTCAGAGAGGACTGAAGTTATAGTGGGGTTGGAGATCCCAGCTGATGCGGTGCAAGGAGAGGTCCGCTTTGTTCTTTGGTGTGGGTCTTTGAGGTAGGCTTGCCAACGAGCTGCATGGCAGGTCAACATATGTCTGGTCAGGCATGTGGTACCCAAGCGGCTGATGTTTTGGCCACGCGATATACGCTTGAGACATATGTTGCAAACAGCAGCTGTGCGATCTGATGCACTAGCCTCAAAAAAGGCCCACACCAAAGAACTTTTTGAATGACGGGCAGAGGCAGCGCCCTGCACAGGCGGAGCTCTGCGGTGTGATTCCGTCGGTGTACTGCCCTTACGCTGGCCACCAAAGGGCATCCTGCCTCGTTGGAGATGTGCCTCCTCCTCATCCTCCTCCTCCTCCTCTCTCCTATTAGGCACCCACGTGGAGTCATTGACCTCATCATCCCCTCCCTCCTCATCACTGGAGCCAATCTGGCAGTATGCTGCAGCTGCTGGAACATGACTGCCAGATTGGTGTCCTTCTTGAGCATCCCCTCTGTCTGCTCTCACGCTACTGCCTTCCTCTAGCTGGGTTTCATCATCAGACCCTTCGAAACGCTGGGCATCCTCCTGGAGCATGTACCCAACACTGTGCTGAAACAGTTCGGGGGACTCCTCAGGAGGAGGACATGGTGGGTCTAGGGAAGGAGTGACTGATGATTTGTCTGACATTGATACCAGGGAAGACGACGCTTTGGCAGCTGCTTTTCCAGTACCCTGAGCCTGGGTGAGAGAGGATGAGGAGGAGGAGGAGGGCTTGGTCATCCACTCTACCAAGTCTTCGGCATGATGTGGCTCAACATGTCCAGCTGCCGAAAAGAAGGACAAGCGTGTCCCATGGCCATGTGCTGATGACAATGCACCGCGTCCACGACCAGCACTGTTGCCCCCAGACACAGAGCCTGCTTGCCCTCTTTTATTGCCTCCTGACTGTCTGCCTCTCCTTGTTTGCCTTCCAGACATTCTAATAGATGGCCTGCAGGGAGATGGGAAAAAAGCAATAAGGGCTACCTTCAGGTGTCCTTCTCTGTCCCTTGAAACAAGGACTTTCACAGTGAAAGAAACTGACACTGTCCCTACCTAGAGTTTTCTGTCCCTAGAATAAATGTTTTTTTTTAATCACAATATAGCACAAGGACAATTCACTCAATGTCTCTCCAGGTCCCTGGAAACAAGGACTTGCAGAGTGAAAGAAACTGACACTGTCCCTACCTAGAGTTTTCTGTCCCTAGAATAAATGTTTTTTTTAAGCACAATATAGCACAAGGAAAATTAACTCACTGTCCTTACAGGTCCCTGGAAACAAGGACTTGCAGAGTGAAAAAAAAAAACACTCTCCCTACCTACAGTTTTCTGTCCCTAGAAAAAATGTTTTTTTTAAGCACAATATAGCACAAGGACAATTAACTCACTGTCCTTACAGGTCCCTGGAAACAAGGACTTGCAGAGTGAAAGAAAAAAAACACTCTCCCTACCTACAGTTTTCTGTCCCTAGAAAAAATGTTTTTTTTAATCACAATATAGCACAAGGAAAATTAACTCACTGTCCTTACAGGTCCCTGGAAACAAGGACTTGCAGAGGGAAAGAAAAAAAACACTCTCCCTACCTACAGTTTTCTGTCCCTAGAAAAAATGTTTTTTTTAATCACAATATAGCACAAGGAAAATTAACTCACTGTCCTTACAGGTCCCTGGAAACAAGGACTTGCAGAGTGAAAGAAACTGACACTGTCCCTACCTAGAGTTTTCTGTCCCTAGAATAAATGTTTTTTTTAAGCACAATATAGCACAAGGACAATTAACTCACTGTCCTTACAGGTCCCTGGAAACAAGGACTTGCAGAGTGAAAGAAACTGACACTGTCCCTACCTAGAGTTTTCTGTCCCTAGAATAAATGTTTTTTTTAAGCACAATATAGCACAAGGAAAATTAACTCACTGTCCTTACAGGTCCCTGGAAACAAGGACTTGCAGAGTGAAAGAAACTGACACTGTCCCTACCTAGAGTTTTCTGTCCCTAGAATAAATGTTTTTTTTAAGCACAATATAGCACAAGGACAATTAACTCACTGTCCTTACAGGTCCCTGGAAACAAGGACTTGCAGAGTGAAAAAAAAAAACACTCTCCCTACCTAGAGTTTTCTGTCCCTAGAAAAAATGTTTTTTTTAAGCACAATATAGCACAAGGACAATTAACTCACTGTCCTTACAGGTCCCTGGAAACAAGGACTTGCAGAGTGAAAGAAAAAAAACACTCTCCCTACCTACAGTTTTCTGTCCCTAGAAAAAATGTTTTTTTTAATCACAATATAGCACAAGGAAAATTAACTCACTGTCCTTACAGGTCCCTGGAAACAAGGACTTGCAGAGTGAAAGAAAAAAAACACTCTCCCTACCTACAGTTTTCTGTCCCTAGAAAAAATGTTTTTTTTAATCACAATATAGCACAAGGAAAATTAACTCACTGTCCTTACAGGTCCCTGGAAACAAGGACTTGCAGAGTGAAAGAAACTGACACTGTCCCTACCTAGAGTTTTCTGTCCCTAGAATAAATGTTTTTTTTTAAGCACAATATAGCACAAGGACAATTAACTCACTGTCCTTACAGGTCCCTGGAAACAAGGACTTGCAGAGTGAAAGAAAAAAAACACTCTCCCTACCTACAGTTTTCTGTCCCTAGAAAAAATGTTTTTTTTAAGCACAATATAGCACAAGGAAAATTAACTCACTGTCCTTACAGGTCCCTGGAAACAAGGACTTGCAGAGTGAAAGAAAAAAAACACTCTCCCTACCTACAGTTTTCTGTCCCTAGAAAAAATGTTTTTTTTAATCACAATATAGCACAAGGAAAATTAACTCACTGTCCTTACAGGTCCCTGGAAACAAGGACTTGCAGAGTGAAAGAAAAAAAACACTCTCCCTACCTAGAGTTTTCTGTCCCTAGAATAAATGTTTTTTTTAATCACAATATAGCACAAGGAAAATTAACTCACTGTCCTTACAGGTCCCTGGAAACAAGGACTTGCAGAGTGAAAGAAACTGACACTGTCCCTACCTAGAGTTTTCTGTCCCTAGAATAAATGTTTTTTTTAAGCACAATATAGCACAAGGACAATTAACTCACTGTCCTTACAGGTCCCTGGAAACAAGGACTTGCAGAGTGAAAGAAACTGACACTGTCCCTACCTAGAGTTTTCTGTCCCTAGAATAAATGTTTTTTTTAAGCACAATATAGCACAAGGAAAATTAACTCACTGTCCTTACAGGTCCCTGGAAACAAGGACTTGCAGAGTGAAAGAAACTGACACTGTCCCTACCTAGAGTTTTCTGTCCCTAGAATAAATGTTTTTTTTAAGCACAATATAGCACAAGGACAATTAACTCACTGTCCTTACAGGTCCCTGGAAACAAGGACTTGCAGAGTGAAAAAAAAAAAACACTCTCCCTACCTAGAGTTTTCTGTCCCTAGAAAAAATGTTTTTTTTAAGCACAATATAGCACAAGGACAATTAACTCACTGTCCTTACAGGTCCCTGGAAACAAGGACTTGCAGAGTGAAAGAAAAAAAACACTCTCCCTACCTACAGTTTTCTGTCCCTAGAAAAAATGTTTTTTTTAATCACAATATAGCACAAGGAAAATTAACTCACTGTCCTTACAGGTCCCTGGAAACAAGGACTTGCAGAGTGAAAGAAAAAAAACACTCTCCCTACCTACAGTTTTCTGTCCCTAGAAAAAATGTTTTTTTTAATCACAATATAGCACAAGGAAAATTAACTCACTGTCCTTACAGGTCCCTGGAAACAAGGACTTGCAGAGTGAAAGAAACTGACACTGTCCCTACCTAGAGTTTTCTGTCCCTAGAATAAATGTTTTTTTTAAGCACAATATAGCACAAGGACAATTAACTCACTGTCCTTACAGGTCCCTGGAAACAAGGACTTGCAGAGTGAAAGAAAAAAAACACTCTCCCTACCTACAGTTTTCTGTCCCTAGAAAAAATGTTTTTTTTAAGCACAATATAGCACAAGGAAAATTAACTCACTGTCCTTACAGGTCCCTGGAAACAAGGACTTGCAGAGTGAAAGAAAAAAAACACTCTCCCTACCTACAGTTTTCTGTCCCTAGAAAAAATGTTTTTTTTAATCACAATATAGCACAAGGAAAATTAACTCACTGTCCTTACAGGTCCCTGGAAACAAGGACTTGCAGAGTGAAAGAAACTGACACTGTCCCTACCTAGAGTTTTCTGTCCCTAGAATAAATGTTTTTTTTAAGCACAATATAGCACAAGGACAATTAACTCACTGTCCTTACAGGTCCCTGGAAACAAGGACTTGCAGAGTGAAAGAAAAAAAACACTCTCCCTACCTACAGTTTTCTGTCCCTAGAAAAAATGTTTTTTTTAAGCACAATATAGCACAAGGAAAATTAACTCACTGTCCTTACAGGTCCCTGGAAACAAGGACTTGCAGAGTGAAAGAAAAAAAACACTCTCCCTACCTACAGTTTTCTGTCCCTAGAAAAAATGTTTTTTTTAATCACAATATAGCACAAGGAAAATTAACTCACTGTCCTTACAGGTCCCTGGAAACAAGGACTTGCAGAGTGAAAGAAACTGACACTGTCCCTACCTAGAGTTTTCTGTCCCTAGAATAAATGTTTTTTTTAATCACAATATAGCACAAGGAAAATTAACTCACTGTCCTTACAGGTCCCTGGAAACAAGGACTTGCAGAGTGAAAGAAACTGACACTGTCCCTACCTAGAGTTTTCTGTCCCTAGAATAAATGTTTTTTTTAAGCACAATATAGCACAAGGACAATTAACTCACTGTCCTTACAGGTCCCTGGAAACAAGGACTTGCAGAGTGAAAGAAAAAAAACACTCTCCCTACCTACAGTTTTCTGTCCCTAGAAAAAATGTTTTTTTTAATCACAATATAGCACAAGGAAAATTAACTCACTGTCCTTACAGGTCCCTGGAAACAAGGACTTGCAGAGTGAAAGAAACTGACACTGTCCCTACCTAGAGTTTTCTGTCCCTAGAATAAATGTTTTTTTTAATCACAATATAGCACAAGGACAATTAACTCACTGTCCTTACAGGTCCCTGGAAACAAGGACTTGCAGAGTGAAAGAAACTGACACTGTCCCTACCTAGAGTTTTCTGTCCCTAGAATAAATGTTTTTTTTAAGCACAATATAGCACAAGGACAATTAACTCACTGTCCTTACAGGTCCCTGGAAACAAGGACTTGCAGAGTGAAAGAAACTGACACTGTCCCTACCTAGAGTTTTCTGTCCCTAGAATAAATGTTTTTTTTAAGCACACTATAGCAGAAGCACAAAACACACTGACACTCTCCCTACCTATCCTTCTCTTTCCCTAAACTAAAGGAATCCAGGTTAAGCAAGAAAGAAATAACAGTCACTGTCCCTGCCTATGCTACTCTATCCCTGCTCCGGAACACACTACACTAGGCCGCCGTGCTGGCGGCCTTTTATAGTGTGGGGCGTGTACTAAACACCCTCAGCAATAATTGGCCACAGGCATCCTGCCTGTGGCCAATCATTGCTCTCCTCGCTGCCGGCGCTGTGATTGGCCAAGCATGCGGGGTCACAGTGCATGCTTGGCCAATCACAGCGCCTGGATGACACTGCGATGGCGTAGTGCATTGTGGGCCGTTCGCGTCACTCGAATTTGGCGCGAACGGCCCAAATCGTTCGATCTTCGTCGAACGATCGAACAGCCAATGTTCGAGTCGAACGTATGTTCGACTCGAACACGAAGCTCATCCCTATACATCAGTGATGATCTTTAGTACATCAGTGATGATCCATAGTATATCAGTGATGATCCATAGTACATCAGTGATGATCCATAGTACATCAGTGATGATCCATAGTACATCAGTGATGGCTCATAGTACATCAGTGATGATCCATAGTACATCAGTGATGATCCATAGTACATCAGTGTTGATCCATAGTACATCAGTGATGATCCATAGTACATCAGAGATGGCTCATAGTACATCAGAGATGGCTCATAGTACATCAGAGATGGCTCATAGTACATCAGTGATGATCCATAGTACACCAGTGATGATCCATAGTACATCAGTGATGATCCATAGTACATCAGTGATGATCCATAGTACATCAGTGATGATCCTCAGTACATCAGTGATGATCCACAGTACATCAGTAATGATCCACAGTACATCAGTGATGATCCACAGTACATCAATGATGATCCTCAGTACATCAGTGATGATCCACGGTACATCAGTGATAATCCACAGAACATCAGGGATGGTCCATAGTACATCAGTGATGATCCACAGTACATCAGTGATGATCTACACTACATCAGTGATGATCCATAGTACATCACTGATGATCTATAGTACACCAGTGATGATCCACAGTACATCAGTGATGATCCATAGTACATCAGTGATGATCCATAGTACATCAGTGATGATCCATAGTACACCAGTGATGATCCACAGTACATCAGTGATGGCCCATAGTACATCAGCGATGGCTCATAGTACATCAGTGATGACCCATAGTACATCAGTGATGATCTATAGTACATTAGTGATGATCCTCAGTACATCAGTGATGATCCACGGTACATCAGTGATGATCCACAGTACATCAGTGATGATCCACAGTACATCAGTGATGATCCATAGTACATCAGTGATGATCCTCAGTACATCAGTGATGATCCACAGTACATCAGTAATGATCCACAGTAAATCAGTGATGATCCACAGTACATCAGTGATGATCCTCAGTACATCAGTGATGATCCACGGTACATCAATGATAATCCACAGTACATCAGGGATGGTCTATAGTACATCAGGGATGGTCCATAGTACATCAGTGATGATCCTCAGTACATCAGGGATGGCCCATAGTACATCAGTGATGATCTATAGTACACCAGTGATGATCCACAGTACATCAGTGATGATCCACAGTACATCAGTGATGATCCACAGTACATCAGGGATGGTCCATAGTACATCAGTGATGATCCATAGTACACCAGGGATGATCCATAGTACACCTGTGATGGCCCATAGTACATCAGTGATGATCCTCAGTACATCGGTGATGATCCTCAGTACATCAGTGATGATCCACAGTACATCAGTGATGATCCACAGTACATCAGGGATGGTCCACAGTACATCAGTGATGATTCATAGTACATCAGTGATGATCCATAGTACATCAGTGATGGCTCATAGTACATCAGTGATGATCTATAGTACATCAGTGATGATCCATAGTACATCAGTGATGATCCATAATACATCAGTGATGATCCATAGTACATCAGTGATGATCCATAGTACACCAGTGATGGCCCATAGTACATCAGTGATGATCCACAGTACGTCAGTGATGATCCACAGTACGTCAGTGATGATCCACAGTACATCAGTGATGATCCACAGTACATCAGTGATGATCCATAGTACATCAGTGATGATCCACAGTACATCAGTGATGATCCACAGTACATCAGGGATGGTCCACAGCACATCAGTGATGATTCATAGTACATCAGTGATGATCCATAGTACATCAGTGATGGCTCATAGTACATCAGTGATGATCCATAGTACATCAGTGATGATCCATAGTACATCAGTGATGATCCATAATACATCAGTGATGATCCATAGTACATCAGGGATGGTCCACAGTACATCAGTGATGATCCACAGTACATCAGTGATGATCCATAGTACATCAGTGATGATCTATAGTACACCAGTGATGATCCACAGTACATCAGTGATGATCCATAGTACATCAGTGATGATCCATAGTACATCAGTGATGATCCATAGTACACCAGTGATGATCCACAGTACATCAGTGATGGCCCATAGTACATCAGCGATGGCTCATAGTACATTAGTGATGATCCATAGTACATCAGTGATGATCCATAGTACACCAGTGATGGCCCATAGTACATCAGTGATGATCTATAGTACATTAGTGATGATCCTCAGTACATCAGTGATGATCCATGGTACATCAGTGATGATCCACAGTACATCAGTGATGATCCACAGTACATCAGTGATGATCCATAGTACATCAGTGATGATCCTCAGTACATCAGTGATGATCCACAGTACATCAGTAATGATCCACAGTAAATCAGTGATGATCCACAGTACATCAGTGATGATCCTCAGTACATCAGTGATGATCCACGGTACATCAGTGATAATCCACAGTACATCAGGGATGGTCTATAGTACATCAGGGATGGTCCATAGTACATCAGTGATGATCCTCAGTACATCAGGGATGGTCCATAGTACATTAGGGATGGTCCATAGTACATCAGTGATGATCCACAGTACATCAGTGATGATCCACAGTACATCAGTGATGATCCTCTGTACATCAGAGATGATCCACAGTACATCAGTGATGATCCACAGTACATTAGTGATGATCTATAGTACATCAGTGATGATCCACAGTACATCAGTGATGATCCTCAGTACATCAGTGATGATCCACAGTACATCAGGGATTGTCCACAGTACATCAGTGATGATCCATAGTACACCAGTGACGATCCATAGTACACCAGTGATAATCCATAGTACATCAGTGATGATCCATAGTACATCAGTGATGATCCATAGTACACCAGTGATGATCCACAGTATATCAGCGATGGCTCATAGTACATCAGTGATGATCCATAGTACACCAGTGATGGCCCATAGTACATCAGTGATGATCTATAGTACATCAGTGATGATCCTCAGTACATCAGGGATGGTCCATAGTACATCAGGGATGGTCCATAGTACATCAGGGATGGTCCATAGTACATCAGTGATGATCCATAGTACACCCGTGATGATCCATAGTACACCCGTGATGGCCCATAGTACATCAGTGATGATCCACAGTACATCTGTGATGATCCTCAGTACATCAGTGATGATCCACGGTACATCAGTGATGATCCACGGTACATCAGTGATGATCCACAGTACATCAGTGATGATCCATAGTGCATCAGTGATTGCTCATAGTACATCAGTGATGATCCATAGTACATCAGTGATGATCCATAGTACATCAGTGTTGATCCATAGTACATCAGTGATGATCCATAGTACATCAGAGATGGCTCATAGTACATCAGAGATGGCTCATAGTACATCAGTGATGATCCATAGTACATCAGTGATGATCCATAGTACATCAGTGATGGCTCATAGTACATCAGTGATGATCCATAGTACATCAGTGATAATCCATAGTACATCAGTGATGATCCATAGTACATCAGAGATGGCTCATAGTACATCAGTGATGATCCATAGTACATGAGTGATGATCCATAGTACATCAGTGATGATCTATAGTACATCAGTGATGATCCACAGTACATGAGTGATGATCCATAGTACACCAGTGATGATCCATAGTACATCAGTGATGATCCATAGTACATCAGTGATGATCCATAGTACATCAGTGATGATCCTCAGTACATCAGTGATGATCCACAGTACATCAGTAATGATCCACAGTACATCAGTGATGATCCACAGTACATCAGTGATGATCCTCAGTACATCAGTGATGATCCACGGTACATCAGTGATAATCCACAGTACATCAGGGATGGTCCATAGTACATCAGTGATGATCCACAGTACATCAGTGATGATCTACACTACATCAGTGATGATCCATAGTACATCACTGATGATCTATAGTACACCAGTGATGATCCACAGTACATCAGTGATGATCCATAGTACATCAGTGATGATCCATAGTACATCAGTGATGATCCACAGTACATCAGTGATGGCCCATAGTACATCAGCGATGGCTCATAGTACATCAGTGATGATCCATAGTACATCAGTGATGATCTATAGTACATTAGTGATGATCCTCAGTACATCAGTGATGATCCACGGTACATCAGTGATGATCCACAGTACATCAGTGATGATCCACAGTACATCAGTGATGATCCATAGTACATCAGTGATGATCCTCAGTACATCAGTAATGATCCACAGTAAATCAGTGATGATCCACAGTACATCAGTGATGATCCTCAGTACATCAGTGATGATCCACGGTACATCAGTGATAATCCACAGTACATCAGGGATGGTCTATAGTACATCAGGGATGGTCCATAGTACATCAGTGATGATCCTCAGTACATCAGGGATGGCCCATAGTACATCAGTGATGATCTATAGTACACCAGTGATGATCCACAGTACATCAGTGATGATCCACAGTACATCAGTGATGATCCACAGTACATCAGGGATGGTCCATAGTACATCAGTGATGATCCATAGTACACCAGGGATGATCCATAGTACACCTGTGATGGCCCATAGTGCATCAGTGATGATCCTCAGTACATCGGTGATGATCCTCAGTACATCAGTGATGATCCACGGTACATCAGTGATGATCCACAGTACATCAGTGATGATCCACAGTACATCAGGGATGGTCCACAGTACATCAGTGATGATTCATAGTACATCAGTGATGATCCATAGTACATCAGTGATGGCTCATAGTACATCAGTGATGATCCATAGTACATCAGTGATGGCTCATAGTACATCAGTGATGATCCATAGTACATCAGTGATGATCCATAGTACATCAGTGATGATCCATAATACATCAGTGATGATCCATAGTACATCAGTGATGATCCATAGTACACCAGTGATGGCCCATAGTACATCAGTGATGATCCACAGTACGTCAGTGATGATCCACAGTACGTCAGTGATGATCCACAGTACATCAGTGATGATCCACAGTACATCAGTGATGATCCATAGTACATCAGTGATGATCCATAGTACATCAGTGATGATCCATAGTACATTGGTGATGATCCATAGTACACCAGTGATGGTCCACAGTACATCAGTGATGATCCATAGTACATCAGTGATGATCCATAGTACATCAGTGATGGCTCATAGTACATCAGTGATGATCCATAGTACATCAGTGATGATCCATAGTACATCAGTGTTGATCCATAGTACATCAGTGATGATCCATAGTACATCAGAGATGGCTCATAGTACATCAGAGATGGCTCATAGTACATCAGAGATGGCTCATAGTACATCAGTGATGATCCATAGTACACCAGTGATGATCCATAGTACATCAGTGATGATCCATAGTACATCAGTGATGATCCATAGTACATCAGTGATGATCCTCAGTACATCAGTGATGATCCACAGTACATCAGTAATGATCCACAGTACATCAGTGATGATCCACAGTACATCAATGATGATCCTCAGTACATCAGTGATGATCCACGGTACATCAGTGATAATCCACAGAACATCAGGGATGGTCCATAGTACATCAGTGATGATCCACAGTACATCAGTGATGATCTACACTACATCAGTGATGATCCATAGTACATCACTGATGATCTATAGTACACCAGTGATGATCCACAGTACATCAGTGATGATCCATAGTACATCAGTGATGATCCATAGTACATCAGTGATGATCCATAGTACACCAGTGATGATCCACAGTACATCAGTGATGGCCCATAGTACATCAGCGATGGCTCATAGTACATCAGTGATGACCCATAGTACATCAGTGATGATCTATAGTACATTAGTGATGATCCTCAGTACATCAGTGATGATCCACGGTACATCAGTGATGATCCACAGTACATCAGTGATGATCCACAGTACATCAGTGATGATCCATAGTACATCAGTGATGATCCTCAGTACATCAGTGATGATCCACAGTACATCAGTAATGATCCACAGTAAATCAGTGATGATCCACAGTACATCAGTGATGATCCTCAGTACATCAGTGATGATCCACGGTACATCAATGATAATCCACAGTACATCAGGGATGGTCTATAGTACATCAGGGATGGTCCATAGTACATCAGTGATGATCCTCAGTACATCAGGGATGGCCCATAGTACATCAGTGATGATCTATAGTACACCAGTGATGATCCACAGTACATCAGTGATGATCCACAGTACATCAGTGATGATCCACAGTACATCAGGGATGGTCCATAGTACATCAGTGATGATCCATAGTACACCAGGGATGATCCATAGTACACCTGTGATGGCCCATAGTACATCAGTGATGATCCTCAGTACATCGGTGATGATCCTCAGTACATCAGTGATGATCCACAGTACATCAGTGATGATCCACAGTACATCAGGGATGGTCCACAGTACATCAGTGATGATTCATAGTACATCAGTGATGATCCATAGTACATCAGTGATGGCTCATAGTACATCAGTGATGATCTATAGTACATCAGTGATGATCCATAGTACATCAGTGATGATCCATAATACATCAGTGATGATCCATAGTACATCAGTGATGATCCATAGTACACCAGTGATGGCCCATAGTACATCAGTGATGATCCACAGTACGTCAGTGATGATCCACAGTACGTCAGTGATGATCCACAGTACATCAGTGATGATCCACAGTACATCAGTGATGATCCATAGTACATCAGTGATGATCCACAGTACATCAGTGATGATCCACAGTACATCAGGGATGGTCCACAGCACATCAGTGATGATTCATAGTACATCAGTGATGATCCATAGTACATCAGTGATGGCTCATAGTACATCAGTGATGATCCATAGTACATCAGTGATGATCCATAGTACATCAGTGATGATCCATAATACATCAGTGATGATCCATAGTACATCAGTGATGATCCATAGTACACCAGTGATGGCCCATAGTACATCAGTGATGATCCACAGTACGTCAGTGATGATCCACAGTACGTCAGTGATGATCCACAGTACATCAGTGATGATCCACAGTACATCAGTGATGATCCATAGTACATCAGTGATGATCCATAGTACATCAGTGATGATCCATAGTACATTGGTGATGATCCATAGTACACCAGTGATGGTCCACAGTACATCAGTGATGATCCATAGTACACCAGTGATTGCCCATAGTACATCAGTGATGATCTTTAGTACATCAGTGATGATCCATAGTATATCAGTGATGATCCATAGTACATCAGTGATGATCCATAGTACATCAGTGATGATCCATAGTACATCAGTGATGGCTCATAGTACATCAGTGATGATCCATAGTACATCAGTGATGATCCATAGTACATCAGTGTTGATCCATAGTACATCAGTGATGATCCATAGTACATCAGAGATGGCTCATAGTACATCAGAGATGGCTCATAGTACATCAGAGATGGCTCATAGTACATCAGTGATGATCCATAGTACACCAGTGATGATCCATAGTACATCAGTGATGATCCATAGTACATCAGTGATGATCCATAGTACATCAGTGATGATCCTCAGTACATCAGTGATGATCCACAGTACATCAGTAATGATCCACAGTACATCAGTGATGATCCACAGTACATCAGTGATGATCCTCAGTACATCAGTGATGATCCACGGTACATCAGTGATAATCCACAGAACATCAGGGATGGTCCATAGTACATCAGTGATGATCCACAGTACATCAGTGATGATCTACACTACATCAGTGATGATCCATAGTACATCACTGATGATCTATAGTACACCAGTGATGATCCACAGTACATCAGTGATGATCCATAGTACATCAGTGATGATCCATAGTACATCAGTGATGATCCATAGTACACCAGTGATGATCCACAGTACATCAGTGATGGCCCATAGTACATCAGCGATGGCTCATAGTACATCAGTGATGACCCATAGTACATCAGTGATGATCTATAGTACATTAGTGATGATCCTCAGTACATCAGTGATGATCCACGGTACATCAGTGATGATCCACAGTACATCAGTGATGATCCACAGTACATCAGTGATGATCCATAGTACATCAGTGATGATCCTCAGTACATCAGTGATGATCCACAGTACATCAGTAATGATCCACAGTAAATCAGTGATGATCCACAGTACATCAGTGATGATCCTCAGTACATCAGTGATGATCCACGGTACATCAATGATAATCCACAGTACATCAGGGATGGTCTATAGTACATCAGGGATGGTCCATAGTACATAAGTGATGATCCTCAGTACATCAGGGATGGCCCATAGTACATCAGTGATGATCTATAGTACACCAGTGATGATCCACAGTACATCAGTGATGATCCACAGTACATCAGTGATGATCCACAGTACATCAGGGATGGTCCATAGTACATCAGTGATGATCCATAGTACACCAGGGATGATCCATAGTACACCTGTGATGGCCCATAGTACATCAGTGATGATCCTCAGTACATCGGTGATGATCCTCAGTACATCAGTGATGATCCACGGTACATCAGTGATGATCCACAGTACATCAGTGATGATCCACAGTACATCAGGGATGGTCCACAGTACATCAGTGATGATTCATAGTACATCAGTGATGATCCATAGTACATCAGTGATGGCTCATAGTACATCAGTGATGATCTATAGTACATCAGTGATGATCCATAGTACATCAGTGATGATCCATAATACATCAGTGATGATCCATAGTACATCAGTGATGATCCATAGTACACCAGTGATGGCCCATAGTACATCAGTGATGATCCACAGTACGTCAGTGATGATCCACAGTACGTCAGTGATGATCCACAGTACATCAGTGATGATCCACAGTACATCAGTGATGATCCATAGTACATCAGTGATGATCCATAGTACATCAGTGATGATCCATAGTACATTGGTGATGATCCATAGTACACCAGTGATGGTCCACAGTACATCAGTGATGATCCATAATACACCAGTGATTGCCCATAGTACATCAGTGATGATCTTTAGTACATCAGTGATGATCCATAGTATATCAGTGATGATCCATAGTACATCAGTGATGATCCATAGTACATCAGTGATGATCCATAGTACATCAGTGATGGCTCATAGTACATCAGTGATGATCCATAGTACATCAGTGATGATCCATAGTACATCAGTGTTGATCCATAGTACATCAGTGATGATCCATAGTACATCAGAGATGGCTCATAGTACATCAGAGATGGCTCATAGTACATCAGAGATGGCTCATAGTACATCAGTGATGATCCATATTACACCAGTGATGACCCATAGTACATCAGTGATGATCCATAGTACATCAGTGATGATCCATAGTACATCAGTGATGATCCTCAGTACATCAGTGATAATCCACAGTACATCAGTGATGATCCACAGTACATCAGTGATGATCCTCAGTACATCAGTGATGATCCACGGTACATCAGTGATAATCCACAGTACATCAGGGATGGTCCATAGTACATCAGGGATGGTCCACAGTACATCAGTGATGATCCATAGTACATCAGTGATGATCTATAGTACACCAGTGATGATCCACAGTACATCAGTGATGATCCATAGTACATCAGTGATGATCCATAGTACATCAGTGATGATCCATAGTACACCAGTGATGATCCACAGTACATCAGTGATGGCCCATAGTACATCAGCGATGGCTCATAGTACATAAGTGATGATTCATAGTACATCAGTGATGATCCATAGTACACCAGTGATGGCCCATAGTACATCAGTGATGATCTATAGTACATTAGTGATGATCCTCAGTACATCAGTGATGATCCACGGTACATCAGTGATGATCCACAGTACATCAGTGATGATCCACAGTACATCAGTGATGATCCATAGTACATCAGTGATGATCCTCAGTACATCAGTGATGATCCACAGTACATCAGTAATGATCCACAGTAAATCAGTGATGATCCACAGTACATCAGTGATGATCCTCAGTACATTAGTGATGATCCACGGTACATCAGTGATAATCCACAGTACATCAGGGATGGTCTATAGTACATCAGGGATGGTTCATAGTACATCAGTGATGATCCTCAGTACATCAGGAATGGCCCATAGTACATCAGTGATGATCCACAGTACGTCAGTGATGATCCACAGTACATCAGTGATGATCCACAGTACATCAGTGATGATCCATAGTACATCAGTGATGATCCATAGTACATCAGTGATGATCCATAGTACATTGGTGATGATCCATAGTACACCAGTGATGGTCCACAGTACATCAGTGATGATCCATAATACACCAGTGATTGCCCATAGTACATCAGTGATGATCTTTAGTACATCAGTGATGATCCATAGTATATCAGTGATGATCCATAGTACATCAGTGATGATCCATAGTACATCAGTGATGATCCATAGTACATCAGTGATGGCTCATAGTACATCAGTGATGATCCATAGTACATCAGTGATGATCCATAGTACATCAGTGTTGATCCATAGTACATCAGTGATGATCCATAGTACATCAGAGATGGCTCATAGTACATCAGAGATGGCTCATAGTACATCAGAGATGGCTCATAGTACATCAGTGATGATCCATAGTACACCAGTGATGACCCATAGTACATCAGTGATGATCCATAGTACATCAGTGATGATCCATAGTACATCAGTGATGATCCTCAGTACATCAGTGATAATCCACAGTACATCAGTGATGATCCACAGTACATCAGTGATGATCCTCAGTACATCAGTGATGATCCACAGTACATCAGTGATAATCCACAGTACATCAGGGATGGTCCATAGTACATCAGGGATGGTCCACAGTACATCAGTGATGATCCACAGTACATCAGTGATGATCCATAGTACATCAGTGATGATCTATAGTACACCAGTGATGATCCACAGTACATCAGTGATGATCCATAGTACATCAGTGATGATCCATAGTACATCAGTGATGATCCATAGTACACCAGTGATGATCCACAGTACATCAGTGATGGCCTATAGTACATCAGCGATGGCTCATAGTACATCAGTGATGATCCATAGTACATCAGTGATGATCCATAGTACACCAGTGATGGCCCATAGTACATCAGTGATGATCTATAGTACATTAGTGATGATCCTCAGTACATCAGTGATGATCCACGGTACATCAGTGATGATCCACAGTACATCAGTGATGATCCACAGTACATCAGTGATGATCCATAGTACATCAGTGATGATCCATAGTACACCAGTGATGATCCACAGTACATCAGTGATGGCCTATAGTACATCAGCGATGGCTCATAGTACATCAGTGATGATCCATAGTACATCAGTGATGATCCATAGTACACCAGTGATGGCCCATAGTACATCAGTGATGATCTATAGTACATTAGTGATGATCCTCAGTACATCAGTGATGATCCACGGTACATCAGTGATGATCCACAGTACATCAGTGATGATCCACAGTACATCAGTGATGATCCATAGTACATCAGTGATGATCCTCAGTACATCAGTGATGATCCACAGTACATCAGTAATGATCCACAGTAAATCAGTGATGATCCACAGTACATCAGTGATGATCCTCAGTACATCAGTGATGATCCACGGTACATCAGTGATAATCCACAGTACATCAGGGATGGTCTATAGTACATCAGGGATGGTTCATAGTACATCAGTGATGATCCTCAGTACATCAGGAATGGCCCATAGTACATCAGTGATGATCTATAGTACATCAGTGATGATCCACAGTACATCAGTGATGATCCACAGTACATCAGGGATGGTCCATAGTATATCAGGGATGGTCCATAGTATATCAGGGATGGTCCATAGTACACCAGTGATGGCCCATAGTACATCAGTGATGAACTATAGTACATCAGTGATGATCCACAGTACATCAGTGATGATCCACAGTACATCAGGGATGGTCCATAGTACACCAGTGATGATCCATAGTACACCAGTGATGATTCATAGTACACCAGTGATGATCCATAGTACACCAGTGATGGTCCATAGTACATCAGTGATGGTCCACAGTACATCATTGATGATCCACAGTACATCAGTGATGATCCTCAGTACATCAGGGATGGTCCATAGTACATCAGGGATGGTCCATAGTACATCAGGGATGGTCCATACTACATCAGTTATGATCCACAGTACATCAGTGATGATCCACAGCACATCAGTGATGATCCTCAGTACATCAGAGATGATCCACAGTACATCAGTGATGATCCACAGTACATTAGTGATGATCTATAGTACATCAGTGATGATCCACAGTACATCAGTGATGATCCTCAGTACATCAGTGATGATCCACAGTACATCAGGGATTGTCCACAGTACATCAGTGATGATCCATAGTACACCAGTGATGATCCATAGTAAACCAGTGATGATCCATAGTACATCAGTGATGATCCATAGTACATCAGTGATGATCCATAGTACACCAGTGATGATCCACAGTATATCAGCGATGGCTCATAGTACATCAGTGATGATCCATAGTACACCAGTAATGGCCCATAGTACATCAGTGATGATCTATAGTACATCAGTGATGATCCTCAGTACATCAGGGATGGTCCATAGTACATCAGGGATGGTCCATAGTACATCAGGGATGGTCCATAGTACATCAGTGATGATCCATAGTACACCAGTGATGATCCATAGTACACCCGTGATGGCCCATAGTACATCAGTGATGATGCACAGTACATCTGTGATGATCCTCAGTACATCAGTGATGATCCACGGTACATCAGTGATGATCCACGGTACATCAGTGATGATCCACAGTACATCAGTGATGATCCATAGTACATCAGTGATGGCTCATAGTACATCAGTGATGATCCATAGTACATCAGTGATGATCCATAGTACATCAGTGATGATCCATAGTACATCAGTGATGATCCATAGTACATCAGAGATGGCTCATAGTACATCAGAGATGGCTCATAGTACATCAGTGATGATCCATAGTACATCAGTGATGATCCATAGTACATCAGTGATGATCCATAGTACATCAGTGATGATCCATAGTACATCAGTGATGATCCATAGTACATCAGTGATGGCTCATAGTACATCAGTGATGATCCATAGTACATCAGTGATGATCCATAGTACATCAGTGATGATCCATAGTACATCAGAGATGGCTCATAGTACATCAGTGATGATCCATAGTACATCAGTGATGATCCATAGTACATCAGTGATGATCTATAGTACATCAGTGATGATCCACAGTACATGAGTGATGATCCATAGTACACCAGTGATGATCCATAGTACATCAGTGATGATCCATAGTACATCAGTGATGATCCATAGTACATCAGTGATGATCCTCAGTACATCAGTGATGATCCACAGTACACCAGTAATGATCCACAGTACATCAGTTATGATCCACAGTACATCAGTGATGCTCCTCAGTACATCAGTGATGATCCACGGTACATCAGTGATAATCCACAGTACATCAGGGATGGTCCATAGTACATCAGTGATGATCCACAGTACATCAGTGATGATCTACACTACATCAGTGATGATCCATAGTACATCAGTGATGATCTATAGTACACCAATGATGATCCACAGTACATCAGTGATGATCCATAGTACATCAGTGATGATCCATAGTACATCAGTGATGATCCATAGTACACCAGTGATGATCCACAGTACATCAGTGATGGCCCATAGTACATCAGCGATGGCTCATAGTACATCAGTGATGATCCATAGTACATCAGTGATGATCCATAGTACACCAGTGATGGCCCATAGTACATCAGTGATGATCTATAGTACATTAGTGATGATCCTCAGTACATCAGTGATGATCCACGGTACATCAGTGATGATCCACAGTACATCAGTGATGATCCACAGTACATCAGTGATGATCCATAGTACATCAGTGATGATCCTCAGTACATCAGTGATGATCCACAGTACATCAGTAATGATCCACAGTAAATCAGTGATGATCCACAGTACATCAGTGATGATCCTCAGTACATCAGTGATGATCCACGGTACATCAGTGATAATCCACAGTACATCAGGGATGGTCTATAGTACATCAGGGATGGTCCATAGTACATCAGTGATGATCCTCAGTACATCAGGGATGACCCATAGTACATCAGTGATGATCTATAGTACACCAGTGATGATCCACAGTACATCAGTGATGATCCACAGTACATCAGGGATGGTCCATAGTACATCAGTGATGATCCATAGTACACCAGGGATGATCCATAGTACACCTGTGATGGCCCATAGTACATCAGTGATGATCCTCAGTACATCGGTGATGATCCTCAGTACATCAGTGATGATCCACGGTACATGAGTGATGATCCACAGTACATCAGTGATGATCCACAGTACATCAGGGATGGTCCACAGTACATCAGTGATGATTCATAGTACATCAGTGATGATCCATAGTACATCAGTGATGGCTCAAAGTACATCAGTGATGATCCATAATACATCAGTGATGATCCATAGTACATCAGTGATGATCCATAGTACACCAGTGATGGCCCATAGTACATCAGTGATGATCCACAGTACGTCAGTGATGATCCACAGTACGTCAGTGATGATCCACAGTACATCAGTGATGATCCACAGTACATCAGTGATGATCCATAGTACATCAGTGATGATCCATAGTACATCAGTGATGATCCATAGTACATTGATGATGATCCATAGTACACCAGTGATGGTCCACAGTACATCAGTGATGATCCATAGTACACCAGTGATTGCCCATAGTACATCAGTGATGATCTTTAGTACATCAGTGATGATCCATAGTACATCAGTGATGATCCATAGTACATCAGTGATGATCCATAATACATCAGTGATGGCTCATAGTACATCAGTGATGATCCATAGTACATCAGTGATGATCCATAGTACATCAGTGTTGATCCATAGTACATCAGTGATGATCCACAGTACATCAGTGATGATCCACAGTACATCAGGGATGGTCCACAGTACATCAGTGATGATTCATAGTACATCAGTGATGATCCATAGTACATCAGTGATGGCTCAAAGTACATCAGTGATGATCCATAATACATCAGTGATGATCCATAGTACATCAGTGATGATCCATAGTACACCAGTGATGGCCCATAGTACATCAGTGATGATCCACAGTACGTCAGTGATGATCCACGGTACGTCAGTGATGATCCACAGTACATCAGTGATGATCCATAGTACATCAGTGATGATCCATAGTACATCAGTGATGATCCATAGTACATTGGTGATGATCCATAGTACACCAGTGATGGTCCACAGTACATCAGTGATGATCCATAGTACACCAGTGATTGCCCATAGTACATCAGTGATGATCTTTAGTACATCAGTGATGATCCATAGTACATCAGTGATGATCCATAGTACATCAGTGATGATCCATAGTACATCAGTGATGATCCATAATACATCAGTGATGGCTCATAGTACATCAGTGATGATCCATAGTACATCAGTGATGATCCATAGTACATCAGTGTTGATCCATAGTACATCAGTGATGATCCATAGTACATCAGAGATGGCTCATAGTACATCAGAGATGGCTCATAGTACATCAGTGATGATCCATAGTACATCAGTGATGATCCATAGTACATCAGTGATGGTTCATAGTACATTAGTGATGATCCATAGTACATCAGTGATGATCCATAGTACATCAGTGATGATCCATAGTACATCAGTGATGATCCATAGTACATCAGAGATGGCTCATAGTACATCAGTGATGATCCATAGTACATCAGTGATGATCCATAGTACATCAGTGATGATCTATAGTACATCAGTGATGATCCACAGTACATCAGTGATGATCCATAGTACACCAGTGATGATCCATAGTACATCAGTGATGATCCATAGTACATCAGTGATGATCCATAGTACATCAGTGATGATCCATAGTACATCAGTGATGGTTCATAGTACATTAGTGATGATCCATAGTACATCAGTGATGATCCATAGTACATCAGTGATGATCCATAGTACATCAGTGATGATCCATAGTACATCAGAGATGGCTCATAGTACATCAGTGATGATCCATAGTACATCAGTGATGATCCATAGTACATCAGTGATGATCTATAGTACATCAGTGATGATCCACAGTACATCAGTGATGATCCATAGTACACCAGTGATGATCCATAGTACATCAGTGATGATCCATAGTACATCAGTGATGATCCATAGTACATCAGTGATGATCCTCAGTACATCAGTGATGATCCACAGTACATCAGTGATGATCCACAGTACATCAGTGATGATCCTCAGTACATCAGTGATGATCCACGATACATCAGTGATAATCCACAATACATCAGGGATGGTCCATAGTACATCAGTGATGATCCACAGTACATCAGTGATGATCCACAGTACATCAGTGATGATCCATAGTACATCAGTGATGATCTATAGTACACCAGTGATGATCCACAGTACATCAGTGATGATCCATAGTACATCAGTGATGATCCATAGTACATTGGTGATGATCCATAGTACATCAGTGATGATCCACAGTACATCATGGATAGTCCACAGTATATCAGTGATGATCCATAGTACATCAGTGATGGCCCATAGTACATCAGTGATGATCCATAGTACATCAGTGATGGCCCATAGTACATCAACTATGGCTCATAGTACATCAGTGATGATCCATAGTACATCAGTGATGATCCATAGTACACCAGTGATGGCCCATAGTACATCAGTGATGATCCTCAGTACATCAGTGATGATCCACAGTACATCAGTAATGATCCACAGTAAATCAGTGATGATCCACAGTACATCAGTGATGATCCTCAGTACATCAGTGATGATCCACGGTACATCAGTGATGATCCATAGTACATTGGTGATGATCCATAGTACACCAGTGATGGTCCACAGTACATCAGTGATGATCCATAGTACACCAGTGATTGCCCATAGTACATCAGAGATGATCTTTAGTACATCAGTGATGATCCATAGTACATCAGTGATGATCCATAGTACATCAGTGATGATCCATAGTACATCAGTGATGATCCATAATACATCAGTGATGGCTCATAGTACATCAGTGATGATCCATAGTACATCAGTGATGATCCATAGTACATCAGTGTTGATCCATAGTACATCAGTGATGATCCATAGTACATCAGAGATGGCTCATAGTACATCAGAGATGGCTCATAGTACATCAGTGATGATCCATAGTACATCAGTGATGATCCATAGTACATCAGTGATGGTTCATAGTACATCAGTGATGATCCATAGTACATCAGAGATGGCTCATAGTACATCAGTGATGATCCATAGTACATCAGTGATGATCTATAGTACATCAGTGATGATCCACAGTACATCAGTGATGATCCATAGTACACCAGTGATGATCCATAGTACATCAGTGATGATCCATAGTACATCAGTGATGATCCTCAGTACATCAGTGATGATCCACAGTACATCAGTGATGATCCACAGTACATCAGTGATGATCCTCAGTACATCAGTGATGATCCACGATACATCAGTGATAATCCACAATACATCAGGGATGGTCCATAGTACATCAGTGATGATCCACAGTACATCAGTGATGATCCACAGTACATCAGTGATGATCCATAGTACATCAGTGATGATCTATAGTACACCAGTGATGATCCACAGTACATCAGGGATGGTCCATAGTACATCAGGGATGGTCCATAGTACATCAGGGATGGTCCATAGTACATCAGTGATGATCCATAGTACACCCGTGATGATCCATAGTACACCCGTGATGGCCCATAGTACATCAGTGATGATCCACAGTACATCTGTGATGATCCTCAGTACATCAGTGATGATCCACGGTACATCAGTGATGATCCACGGTACATCAGTGATGATCCACAGTACATCAGTGATGATCCATAGTACATCAGTGATGGCTCATAGTACATCAGTGATGATCCATAGTACATCAGTGATGATCCATAGTACATCAGTGATGATCCATAGTACACCAGTGATGGCCCATAGTACATCAGTGATGATCTATAGTACATCAGTGATGATCCTCAGTACATCAGGGATGGTCCATAGTACATCAGGGATGGTCCATAGTACATCAGGGATGGTCCATAGTACATCAGTGATGATCCATAGTACACCCGTGATGATCCATAGTACACCCGTGATGGCCCATAGTACATCAGTGATGATCCACAGTACATCTGTGATGATCCTCAGTACATCAGTGATGATCCACGGTACATCAGTGATGATCCACGGTACATCAGTGATGATCCACAGTACATCAGTGATGATCCATAGTACATCAGTGATGGCTCATAGTACATCAGTGATGATCCATAGTACATCAGTGATGATCCATAGTACATCAGTGATCGCTCATAGTACATCAGTGATGATCCATAGTACATCAGTGATGATCCATAGTACATCAGTGATGATCCATAGTACATCAGAGATGGCTCATAGTACATCAGTGATGATCCATAGTACATCAGTGATGATCCATAGTACATCAGTGATGATCTATAGTACATCAGTGATGATCCACAGTACATCAGTGATGATCCATAGTACACCAGTGATGATCCATAGTACACCAGTGATGATCCATAGTACATCAGTGATGATCCATAGTACATCAGTGATGATCCATAGTACACCAGTGATGATCCACAGTACATCAGTGATGATCCACAGTACATCAGTGATGATCCTCAGTACATCAGTGATGATCCACTGTACATCAGTGATAATCCACAGTACATCAGGGATGGTCCATAGTACATCAGGGATGGTCCACAGTACATCAGTGATGATCCACAGTACATCAGTGATGATCCATAGTACATCAGTGATGATCTATAGTACACCAGTGATGATCCACAGTACATCAGTGATGATCCATAGTACATCAGTGATGATCCATAGTACACCAGTGATGATCCACAGTACATCAGTGATGGCCCATAGTACATCAGCGATGGCTCATAGTACATCAGTGATGATCCATAGTTCATCAGTGATGATCCATAGTACACCAGTGATGGCCCATAGTACATCAGTGATGATCTATAGTACATTAGTGATGATCCTCAGTACATCAGTGATGATCCATGGTACATAGTGATGATCCACAGTACATCAGTGATGATCCACAGTACATCAGTGATGATCCATAGTACATCAGTGATGATCCACAGTACATCAGTAATGATCCACAGTAAATCAGTGATGATCCACAGTACATCAGTGATGATCCTCAGTACATCAGTGATGATCCACGGTACATCAGTGATAATCCACAGTACATCAGGGATGGTCTATAGTACATCAGGGATGGTCCATAGTACATCAGTGATGATCCTCAGTACATCAGGGATGGTACATAGTACATCAGGGATGGTCCATAGTACATCAGTGATGATCCACAGTACATCAGTGATGATCCACAGTACATAAGTGATGATCCTCAGTACATCAGAGATGATCCACAGTGCATCAGTGATGATCCACAGTACATTAGTGATGATCTATAGTACATCAGTGATGATCCACTGTACATCAGTGATGATCCTCAGTACATCAGTGATGATCCACAGTACATCAGGGATTGTCCACAGTACATCAGTGATGATCCATAGTACACCAGTGATGATCCATAGTACACCAGTGATGATCCATAGTACATCAGTGATGATCCATAGTACATCAGTGATGATCCATAGTACACCAGTGATGATCCACAGTATATCAGCGATGGCTCATAGTACATCAGTGATGATCCATAGTACACCAGTGATGGCCCATAGTACATCAGTGATGATCTATAGTACATCAGTGATGATCCTCAGTACATCAGGGATGGTCCATAGTACATCAGGGATGGTCCATAGTACATCAGGGATGGTCCATAGTACATCAGTGATGATCCATAGTACACCCGTGATGATCCATAGTACACCCGTGATGGCCCATAGTACATCAGTGATGATCCACAGTACATCTGTGATGATCCTCAGTACATCAGTGATGATCCATGGTACATCAGTGATGATCCACGGTACATCAGTGATGATCCACAGTACATCAGTGATGATCCATAGTACATCAGTGATTGCTCATAGTACATCAGTGATGATCCATAGTACATCAGTGATGATCCATAGTACATCAGTGTTGATCCATAGTACATCAGTGATGATCCATAGTACATCAGAGATGGCTCATAGTACATCAGAGATGGCTCATAGTACATCAGTGATGATCCATAGTACATCAGTGATGATCCATAGTACATCAGTGATGGCTCATAGTACATCAGTGATGATCCATAGTACATCAGTGATGATCCATAGTACATCAGTGATGATCCATAGTACATCAGAGATGGCTCATAGTACATCAGTGATGATCCATAGTACATCAGTGATGATCCATAGTACATCAGTGATGATCTATAGTACATCAGTGATGACCCACAGTACATCTGTGATGATCCTCAGTACATCAGTGATGATCCACGGTACATCAGTGATGATCCACAGTACATCAGTGATGATCCATAGTACATCAGTGATGGCTCATAGTACATCAGTGATGATCCATAGTACATCAGTGATGATCCATAGTACATCAGTGATGATCCATAGTACACCAGTGATGGCCCATAGTACATCAGTGATGATCTATAGTACATCAGTGATGATCCTCAGTACATCAGGGATGGTCCATAGTACATCAGGGATGGTCCATAGTACATCAGGGATGGTCCATAGTACATCAGTGATGATCCATAGTACACCCGTGATGATCCATAGTACACCCGTGATGGCCCATAGTACATCAGTGATGATCCACAGTACATCTGTGATGATCCTCAGTACATCAGTGATGATCCACGGTACATCAGTGATGATCCACGGTACATCAGTGATGATCCACAGTACATCAGTGATGATCCATAGTACATCAGTGATGGCTCATAGTACATCAGTGATGATCCATAGTACATCAGTGATGATCCATAGTACATCAGTGATGATCCATAGTACACCAGTGATGGCCCATAGTACATCAGTGATGATCTATAGTACATCAGTGATGATCCTCAGTACATCAGGGATGGTCCATAGTACATCAGGGATGGTCCATAGTACATCAGGGATGGTCCATAGTACATCAGTGATGATCCATAGTACACCCGTGATGATCCATAGTACACCCGTGATGGCCCATAGTACATCAGTGATGATCCACAGTACATCTGTGATGATCCTCAGTACATCAGTGATGATCCACGGTACATCAGTGATGATCCACGGTACATCAGTGATGATCCACAGTACATCAGTGATGATCCATAGTACATCAGTGATGGCTCATAGTACATCAGTGATGATCCATAGTACATCAGTGATGATCCATAGTACATCAGTGATGGCTCATAGTACATCAGTGATGATCCATAGTACATCAGTGATGATCCATAGTACATCAGTGATGATCCATAGTACATCAGAGATGGCTCATAGTACATCAGTGATGATCCATAGTACATCAGTGATGATCCATAGTACATCAGTGATGATCTATAGTACATCAGTGATGATCCACAGTACATCAGTGATGATCCATAGTACACCAGTGATGATCCATAGTACACCAGTGATGATCCATAGTACATCAGTGATGATCCATAGTACATCAGTGATGATCCATAGTACACCAGTGATGATCCACAGTACATCAGTGATGATCCACAGTACATCAGTGATGATCCTCAGTACATCAGTGATGATCCACTGTACATCAGTGATAATCCACAGTACATCAGGGATGGTCCATAGTACATCAGGGATGGTCCACAGTACATCAGTGATGATCCACAGTACATCAGTGATGATCCATAGTACATCAGTGATGATCTATAGTACACCAGTGATGATCCACAGTACATCAGTGATGATCCATAGTACATCAGTGATGATCCATAGTACACCAGTGATGATCCACAGTACATCAGTGATGGCCCATAGTACATCAGCGATGGCTCATAGTACATCAGTGATGATCCATAGTTCATCAGTGATGATCCATAGTACACCAGTGATGGCCCATAGTACATCAGTGATGATCTATAGTACATTAGTGATGATCCTCAGTACATCAGTGATGATCCATGGTACATAGTGATGATCCACAGTACATCAGTGATGATCCACAGTACATCAGTGATGATCCATAGTACATCAGTGATGATCCACAGTACATCAGTAATGATCCACAGTAAATCAGTGATGATCCACAGTACATCAGTGATGATCCTCAGTACATCAGTGATGATCCACGGTACATCAGTGATAATCCACAGTACATCAGGGATGGTCTATAGTACATCAGGGATGGTCCATAGTACATCAGTGATGATCCTCAGTACATCAGGGATGGTCCATAGTACATCAGGGATGGTCCATAGTACATCAGTGATGATCCACAGTACATCAGTGATGATCCACAGTACATAAGTGATGATCCTCAGTACATCAGAGATGATCCACAGTGCATCAGTGATGATCCACAGTACATTAGTGATGATCTATAGTACATCAGTGATGATCCACTGTACATCAGTGATGATCCTCAGTACATCAGTGATGATCCACAGTACATCAGGGATTGTCCACAGTACATCAGTGATGATCCATAGTACACCAGTGATGATCCATAGTACACCAGTGATGATCCATAGTACATCAGTGATGATCCATAGTACATCAGTGATGATCCATAGTACACCAGTGATGATCCACAGTATATCAGCGATGGCTCATAGTACATCAGTGATGATCCATAGTACACCAGTGATGGCCCATAGTACATCAGTGATGATCTATAGTACATCAGTGATGATCCTCAGTACATCAGGGATGGTCCATAGTACATCAGGGATGGTCCATAGTACATCAGGGATGGTCCATAGTACATCAGTGATGATCCATAGTACACCCGTGATGATCCATAGTACACCCGTGATGGCCCATAGTACATCAGTGATGATCCACAGTACATCTGTGATGATCCTCAGTACATCAGTGATGATCCATGGTACATCAGTGATGATCCACGGTACATCAGTGATGATCCACAGTACATCAGTGATGATCCATAGTACATCAGTGATTGCTCATAGTACATCAGTGATGATCCATAGTACATCAGTGATGATCCATAGTACATCAGTGTTGATCCATAGTACATCAGTGATGATCCATAGTACATCAGAGATGGCTCATAGTACATCAGAGATGGCTCATAGTACATCAGTGATGATCCATAGTACATCAGTGATGATCCATAGTACATCAGTGATGGCTCATAGTACATCAGTGATGATCCATAGTACATCAGTGATGATCCATAGTACATCAGTGATGATCCATAGTACATCAGAGATGGCTCATAGTACATCAGTGATGATCCATAGTACATCAGTGATGATCCATAGTACATCAGTGATGATCTATAGTACATCAGTGATGACCCACAGTACATCTGTGATGATCCTCAGTACATCAGTGATGATCCACGGTACATCAGTGATGATCCACAGTACATCAGTGATGATCCATAGTACATCAGTGATGGCTCATAGTACATCAGTGATGATCCATAGTACATCAGTGATGATCCATAGTACATCAGTGATGATCCATAGTACACCAGTGATGGCCCATAGTACATCAGTGATGATCTATAGTACATCAGTGATGATCCTCAGTACACCCGTGATGATCCATAGTACACCCGTGATGGCCCATAGTACATCAGTGATGATCCACAGTACATCTGTGATGATCCTCAGTACATCAGTGATGATCCACGGTACATCAGTGATGATCCACGGTACATCAGTGATGATCCACAGTACATCAGTGATGATCCATAGTACATCAGTGATGGCTCATAGTACATCAGTGATGATCCATAGTACATCAGTGATGATCCATAGTACATCAGTGATGGCTCATAGTACATCAGTGATGATCCATAGTACATCAGTGATGATCCATAGTACATCAGTGATGATCCATAGTACATCAGTGATGATCCATAGTACATCAGAGATGGCTCATAGTACATCAGTGATGATCCATAGTACATCAGTGATGATCCATAGTACATCAGTGATGATCTATAGTACATCAGTGATGATCCACAGTACATCAGTGATGATCCATAGTACACCAGTGATGATCCATAGTACATCAGTGATGATCCATAGTACATCAGTGATGATCCATAGTACACCAGTGATGATCCACAGTACATCAGTGATGATCCACAGTACATCAGTGATGATCCTCAGTACATCAGTGATGATCCACGGTACATTAGTGATAATCCACAGTACATCAGGGATGGTCCATAGTACATCAGGGATGGTCCACAGTACATCAGTGATGATCCACAGTACATCAGTGATGATCCATAGTACATCAGTGATGATCTATAGTACACCAGTGATGATCCACAGTACATCAGTGATGATCCATAGTACATCAGTGATGATCCATAGTACACCAGTGATGATCCACAGTACATCAGTGATGGCCCATAGTACATCAGCAATGGCTCATAGTACATCAGTGATGATCCATAGTTCATCAGTGATGATCCATAGTACACCAGTGATGGCCCATAGTACATCAGTGATGATCTATAGTACATTAATGATGATCCTCAGTACATCAGTGATGATCCATGGTACATAGTGATGATCCACAGTACATCAGTGATGATCCACAGTACATCAGTGATGATCCATAGTACATCAGTGATGATCCTCAGTACATCAGTGATGATCCACAGTACATCAGTAATGATCCACAGTAAATCAGTGATGATCCACAGTACATCAGTGATGATCCTCAGTACATCAGTGATGATCCACGGTACATCAGTGATAATCCACAGTACATCAGGGATGGTCTATAGTACATCAGGGATGGTCCATAGTACATCAGTGATGATCCTCAGTACATCAGGGATGGTCCATAGTACATCAGGGATGGTCCATAGTACATCAGTGATTATCCACAGTACATCAGTGATGATCCACAGTACATAAGTGATGATCCTCAGTACATCAGAGATGATCCACAGTGCATCAGTGATGATCCACAGTACATTAGTGATGATCTATAGTACATCAGTGATGATCCACAGTACATCAGTGATGATCCTCAGTACATCAGTGATGATCCACAGTACATCAGGGATTGTCCACAGTACATCAGTGATGATCCATAGTACACCAGTGATGATCCATAGTACACCAGTGATGATCCATAGTACATCAGTGATGATCCATAGTACATCAGTGATGATCCATAGTACACCAGTGATGATCCACAGTATATCAGCGATGGCTCATAGTACATCAGTGATGATCCATAGTACACCAGTGATGGCCCATAGTACATCAGTGATGATCTATAGTACATCAGTGATGATCCTCAGTACATCAGGGATGGTCCATAGTACATCAGGGAGGGTCCATAGTACATCAGGGATGGTCCATAGTACATCAGTGATGATCCATAGTACACCCGTGATGATCCATAGTACACCCGTGATGGCCCATAGTACATCAGTGATGATCCACAGTACATCTGTGATGATCCTCAGTACATCAGTGATGATCCATGGTACATCAGTGATGATCCACGGTACATCAGTGATGATCCACAGTACATCAGTGATGATCCATAGTACATCAGTGATTGCTCATAGTACATCAGTGATGATCCATAGTACATCAGTGATGATCCATAGTACATCAGTGTTGATCCATAGTACATCAGTGATGATCCATAGTACATCAGAGATGGCTCATAGTACATCAGAGATGGCTCATAGTACATCAGTGATGATCCATAGTACATCAGTGATGATCCATAGTACATCAGTGATGGCTCATAGTACATCAGTGATGATCCATAGTACATCAGTGATGATCCATAGTACATCAGTGATGATCCATAGTACATCAGAGATGGCTCATAGTACATCAGTGATGATCCATAGTACATCAGTGATGATCCATAGTACATCAGTGATGATCTATAGTACATCAGTGATGATCCACAGTACATGAGTGATGATCCATAGTACACCAGTGATGATCCATAGTACATCAGTGATGATCCATAGTACATCAGTGATGATCCTCAGTACATCAGTGATGATCCACAGTACATCAGTAATGATCCACAGTACATCAGTGATGATCCTCAGTACATCAGTGATGATCCACGGTACATCAGTGATAATCCACAGTACATCAGGGATGGTCCATAGTACATCAGTGATGATCCACAGTACATCAGTGATGATCTACACTACATCAGTGATGATCCATAGTACATCACTGATGATCTATAGTACACCAGTGATGATCCACAGTACATCAGTGATGATCCATAGTACATCAGTGATGATCCATAGTACATCAGTGATGATCCATAGTACACCAGTGATGATCCACAGTACATCAGTGATGGCCCATAGTACATCAGCGATGGCTCATAGTACATCAGTGATGATCCATAGTACATCAGTGATGATCTATAGTACATTAGTGATGATCCTCAGTACATCAGTGATGATCCACGGTACATCAGTGATGATCCACAGTACATCAGTGATGATCCACAGTACATCAGTGATGATCCATAGTACATCAGTGATGATCCTCAGTACATCAGTGATGATCCACAGTACATCAGTAATGATCCACAGTAAATCAGTGATGATCCACAGTACATCAGTGATGATCCTCAGTACATCAGTGATGATCCACGGTACATCAGTGATAATCCACAGTACATCAGGGATGGTCTATAGTACATCAGGGATGGTCCATAGTACATCAGTGATGATCCTCAGTACATCAGGGATGGCCCATAGTACATCAGTGATGATCTATAGTACACCAGTGATGATCCACAGTACATCAGTGATGATCCACAGTACATCAGTGATGATCCACAGTACATCAGGGATGGTCCATAGTACATCAGTGATGATCCATAGTACACCAGGGATGATCCATAGTACACCTGTGATGGCCCATAGTACATCAGTGATGATCCTCAGTACATCGGTGATGATCCTCAGTACATCAGTGATGATCCACGGTACATCAGTGATGATCCACAGTACATCAGTGATGATCCACAGTACATCAGGGATGGTCCACAGTACATCAGTGATGATTCATAGTACATCAGTGATGATCCATAGTACATCAGTGATGGCTCATAGTACATCAGTGATGATCCATAGTACATCAGTGATGATCCACAGTACATCAGTGATGATCCACAGTACATCAGTGATGATCCACAGTACATCAGGAATGGTCCATAGTACATCAGTGATGATCCATAGTACACCAGTGATGGCCCATAGTACATCAGTGATGATCCACAGTACGTCAGTGATGATCCACAGTACATCAGTGATGATCCACAGTACATCAGTGATGATCCACAGTACATCAGTGATGATCCATAGTACATCAGTGATGATCCATAGTACATCAGTGATGATCCATAGTACATTGGTGATGATCCATAGTACACCAGTGATGGTCCACAGTACATCAGTGATGATCCATAGTACACCAGTGATTGCCCATAGTACATCAGTGATGATCTTTAGTACATCAGTGATGATCCATAGTATATCAGTGATGATCCATAGTACATCAGTGATGATCCATAGTACATCAGTGATGATCCATAGTACATCCGTGATGGCTCATAGTACATCAGTGATGATCCATAGTACATCAGTGATGATCCATAGTACATCAGTGTTGATCCATAGTACATCAGTGATGATCCATAGTACATCAGAGATGGCTCATAGTACATCAGAGATGGCTCATAGTACATCAGAGATGGCTCATAGTACATCAGTGATGATCCATAGTACACCAGTGATGATCCATAGTACATCAGTGATGATCCATAGTACATCAGTGATGATCCATAGTACATCAGTGATGATCCTCAGTACATCAGTGATGATCCACAGTACATCAGTGATGATCCACAGTACATCAGTAATGATCCACAGTACATCAGTGATGATCCACAGTACATCAGTGATGATCCTCAGTACATCAGTGATGATCCACGGTACATCAGTGATAATCCACAGTACATCAGGGATGGTCCATAGTACATCAGTGATGATCCACAGTACATCAGTGATGATTTACACTACATCAGTGATGATACATAGTACATCACTGATGATCTATAGTACACCAGTGATGATCCACAGTACATCAGTGATGATCCATAGTACATCAGTGATGATCCATAGTACATCAGTGATGATCCATAGTACACCAGTGATGATCCACAGTACATCAGTGATGGCCCATAGTACATCAGCGATGGCTCATAGTACATCAGTGATGATCCATAGTACATCAGTGATGATCTATAGTACATTAGTGATGATCCTCAGTACATCAGTGATGATCCACGGTACATCAGTGATGATCCACAGTACATCAGTGATGATCCACAGTACATCAGTGATGATCCATAGTACATCAGTGATGATCCTCAGTACATCAGTGATGATCCACAGTACATCAGTAATGATCCACAGTAAATCAGTGATGATCCACAGTACATCAGTGATGATCCTCAGTACATCAGTGATGATCCACGGTACATCAGTGATAATCCACAGTACATCAGGGATGGTCTATAGTACATCAGGGATGGTCCATAGTACATCAGTGATGATCCTCAGTACATCAGGGATGGCCCATAGTACATCAGTGATGATCTATAGTACACCAGTGATGATCCACAGTACATCAGTGATGATCCACAGTACATCAGGAATGGTCCATAGTACATCAGTGATGATCCATAGTACACCAGGGATGATCCATAGTACACCTGTGATGGCCCATAGTACATCAGTGATGATCCTCAGTACATCGGTGATGATCCTCAGTACATCAGTGATGATCCACGGTACATCAGTGATGATCCACAGTACATCAGTGATGATCCACAGTACATCAGGGATGGTCCACAGTACATCAGTGATGATTCATAGTACATCAGTGATGATCCATAGTACATCAGTGATGGCTCATAGTACATCAGTGATGATCCATAGTACATCAGTGATGATCCATAGTACATCAGTGATGATCCATAATACATCAGTGATGATCCATAGTACATCAGTGATGATCCATAGTACACCAGTGATGGCCCATAGTACATCAGTGATGATCCACAGTACGTCAGTGATGATCCACAGTACGTCAGTGATGATCCACAGTACATCAGTGATGATCCACAGTACATCAGTGATGATCCATAGTACATCAGTGATGATCCATAGTACATCAGTGATGATCCATAGTACATTGGTGATGATCCATAGTACACCAGTGATGGTCCACAGTACATCAGTGATGATCCATAGTACACCAGTGATTGCCCATAGTACATCAGTGATGATCTTTAGTACATCAGTGATGATCCATAGTATATCAGTGATGATCCATAGTACATCAGTGATGATCCATAGTACATCAGTGATGATCCATAGTACATCAGTGATGGCTCATAGTACATCAGTGATGATCCATAGTACATCAGTGATGATCCATAGTACATCAGTGTTGATCCATAGTACATCAGTGATGATCCATAGTACATCAGAGATGGCTCATAGTACATCAGAGATGGCTCATAGTACATCAGAGATGGCTCATAGTACATCAGTGATGATCCATAGTACACCAGTGATGATCCATAGTACATCAGTGATGATCCATAGTACATCAGTGATGATCCATAGTACATCAGTGATGATCCTCAGTACATCAGTGATGATCCACAGTACATCAGTGATGATCCTCAGTACATCAGTGATGATCCACGGTACATCAGTGATAATCCACAGTACATCAGGGATGGTCCATAGTACATCAGGGATGGTCCACAGTACATCAGTGATGATCCACAGTACATCAGTGATGATCCATAGTACATCAGTGATGATCTATAGTACACCAGTGATGATCCACAGTACATCAGTGATGATCCATAGTACATCAGTGATGATCCATAGTACATCAGTGATGATCCATAGTACACCAGTGATGATCCACAGTACATCAGTGATGGCCCATAGTACATCAGCGATGGCTCATAGTACATCAGTGATGATCCATAGTACATCAGTGATGATCTATAGTACATTAGTGATGATCCTCAGTACATCAGTGATGATCCACGGTACATCAGTGATGATCCACAGTACATCAGTGATGATCCACAGTACATCAGTGATGATCCATAGTACATCAGTGATGATCCTCAGTACATCAGTGATGATCCACAGTACATCAGTAATGATCCACAGTAAATCAGGGATGATCCACAGTACATCAGTGATGATCCTCAGTACATCAGTGATGATCCACGGTACATCAGTGATAATCCACAGTACATCAGGGATGGTCTATAGTACATCAGGGATGGTCCATAGTACATCAGTGATGATTAGGGATGAGCTTCGAGTTCGAGTCGAACTCATGTTCGACTCGAACATTGCCTGTTCGCCCGTTCGCCGAACAGCGAACAAATTGGGGTGTTCGCGGCAAATTCGAAAAATCTATGGGAGAAATCTAAAGTGCTAATTATAAAGGCTTATATGCAAGTTATTGTCCTAAAAAGTGTTTGGGGACCCGGGTCCTGCCCCAGGGGACATGTATCAATGCAAAAAGAAGTTTTAAAAACGGCCGTTTTTTCGGGAGCAGTGATTTTAATAATGCTTAAAATGAAAAAATAAAAGTGAAATATTCCTTTAAATTTCGTACCTGGGGGGTGTGTATGATATGCATGTAAAGTGGCACATGTTTCCCGTGCTTAGAACTGTCCCTGCAAAAAGTGTCATTTTTGAAAGAAAAAAATGCATTTAAAACTGACTCGCGGCTATTAATGAATTGTCGGCTCCCGGCAATACATACAAAAGTCATTGAGAAAAAAAAAAAAAAGCGTGGGGGTTCCCCAGAATTCAATTACCAGGCCCTTCAGGTCTGGAATGGATATTAAGGGGAACCCCGCCGCAAATAAAAAAAAAATTGACGTGGGGTTCCCCCAAATATCCATTCCAGGCCCTTCAGATCTGGCATGGATTTTAAGGGGAACTCCACCACAAATTAAAAAAAAATGGCGTGGAGTCCCCCTAAAAATCCATACCAGACCCCTTATCCGAGCATGCAACCTGGCCGGCCGCAGGGGAAAAGGGGGGGAAGAGAGAGCGGCCCCCCCTCCCTCCTGAACTGTACCAAGCCACATGCCCTCAACATGGGGAGGATGTCCCCATGTTGATGGGGACAAGGGCCTCATCCCCACAACCCTTGCCCGGTGGTTGTGGGGGTCTGCGGGCGGGGGGCTTATCGGAATCTGGAAGACCCCTTTAACAAAGAGGACCCCCAGATCCCGGCCCCCCCCCTATGTGAATTGGTAAGGGGTACATTGTACCCCTACCATTTCACGAAGAAAGCGTAAAAAAATGTTTAAAAAAACACACAAACACCTTGAAAAAGTCCTTTATTTAAAAAAACAAAAACAAAACATTCCAGCGGTGAAATCCAGTGTCCCGCGGCGATCCCGATGTCCAGCGCTGTCCGTCATTGGTTGTGCCTGAGCGGACCTGATGGGGAACTCCCTCTCAGTATTTTAAATGTATAGACCCGCCCCTTCTAAAGTTCCCCATCAGGTCCGCTCAGCGGACCAGATGCGGAACATGAGAAGGGGCGGGTCTATACATGTATTACCAAAGTGAGAGCAGTTCCCCATCAGGTCCGCCTCCTCGGTATGTCAGACCCGCCTACGTCATTGGCTTGAGCGGGGAACTTCCTTCACTATGTAAATTTAAATTTACATAGTGAAGGAAGTTCCCCGCTCAAGCCAATGACGTAGGCGGGTCTGACATACCGAGGGGGCGGACCTGATGGGGAACTGCTCTCACTTTGGTAATACATGTATAGACCCGCCCCTTCTCATGTTCCGCATCTCGTCCGCTGAGCGGACCTGATGGGGAACTTTAGAAGGGGCGGGTCTATACATTTAAAATACTGAGAGGGAGTTCCCCATCAGGTCCGCTCAGGCACAACCAATGAAGGACAGCGCTGGACATCGGAATCGCCGCGGGACACTGGATTTCACCGCTGGAATGTTTATTTATTTATTTTTTTAAATAAAGGACTTTTTCAAGGTGTTTGTGTGTTTTTTTAAACATTTTTTTTACGCTTTCTTCGTGAAATGGTAGGGGTACAATGTACCCGTTACCAATTCACATAGGGGGGGCGGGATCTGGGGGTCCCCTTTGTTAAAGGGGTCTTCCAGATTCTGATAAGCCCCCCGCCCGCAGACCCCCACAACCACCGGGCAAGGGTTGTGGGGATGAGGCCCTTGTCCCCATCAACATGGGGACATCCTCCCCATGTTGAGGGCATGTGGCTTGGTACGGTTCAGGAGGGAGGGGGGGCCGCTCTCTCGTCCCCCCCTTTTCCCCTGCGGCCGGCCAGGTTGCGTGCTCGGATAAGGGGTCTGGTATGGATTTTTAGGGGGACTCCACGCCATTTTTTTTTTAAACTTGGGGTGGAGTTCCCCTTAAAATCCATGCCAGATCTGAAGGGCCTGGTAATTGAATTCTGGGGAACCCCCACGCTTTTTTTTTTTTTTTTCTCAATGACTTTTGTATGTATTGCCGGGAGCCGACAATTCATTAATAGCCGCGAGTCAGTTTTAAATGCATATTTTTTCTTTCAAAAATGACATTTTTTGCAGGGACAGTTCTAAGCACGGGAAACATGCGCCACTTCACATGCATGTCATACACACCCCCCAGGTACGAAATTTAAAGGAATATTTCACTTTTATTTTTTCATTTTAAGCATTATTAAAATCACTGCTCCCGAAAAAACGGCCGTTTTTAAAACTTATTTTTGCATTGATAAATGTCCCCTGGGGCAGGACCCGGGTCCCCAAACACTTTTTAGGACAATAGCTTGCATATTAGCCTTTATAATTAACACTTTAGATTTCGAACGTTCGAGTCCATTGTATTTAATAGGGTTCTAAAGTTTACACGAACATTTTGTCTGTTCGCAGGTTCTGGTGCGAACCGAACAGGGGGGTGTTCGGCTCATCCCTGGTGATGATCCTCAGTACATCAGGGATGGCCCATAGTACATCAGTGATGATCTATAGTACACCAGTGATGATCCACAGTACATCAGTGATGATCCACAGTACATCAGTGATGATCCACAGTACATCAGGGATGGTCCATAGTACATCAGTGATGATCCATAGTACACCAGGGATGATCCATAGTACACCTGTGATGGCCCATAGTACATCAGTGATGATCCTCAGTACATCGGTGATGATCCTCAGTACATCAGTGATGATCCACGGTACATCAGTGATGATCCACAGTACATCAGTGATGATCCACAGTACATCAGGGATGGTCCACAGTACATCAGTGATGATTCATAGTACATCAGTGATGATCCATAGTACATCAGTGATGGCTCATAGTACATCAGTGATGATCCATAGTACATCAGTGATGATCCATAGTACATCAGTGATGATCCATAATACATCAGTGATGATCCATAGTACATCAGTGATGATCCATAGTACACCAGTGATGGCCCATAGTACATCAGTGATGATCCACAGTACGTCAGTGATGATCCACAGTACATCAGTGATGATCCACAGTACATCAGTGATGATCCACAGTACATCAGTGATGATCCATAGTACATCAGTGATGATCCATAGTACATCAGTGATGATCCATAGTACATTGGTGATGATCCATAGTACACCAGTGATGGTCCACAGTACATCAGTGATGATCCATAGTACACCAGTGATTGCCCATAGTACATCAGTGATGATCTTTAGTACATCAGTGATGATCCATAGTATATCAGTGATGATCCATAGTACATCAGTGATGATCCATAGTACATCAGTGATGATCCATAGTACATCAGTGATGGCTCATAGTACATCAGTGATGATCCATAGTACATCAGTGATGATCCATAGTACATCAGTGTTGATCCATAGTACATCAGTGATGATCCATAGTACATCAGAGATGGCTCATAGTACATCAGAGATGGCTCATAGTACATCAGAGATGGCTCATAGTACATCAGTGATGATCCATAGTACACCAGTGATGATCCATAGTACATCAGTGATGATCCATAATACATCAGTGATGATCCATAGTACATCAGTGATGATCCTCAGTACATCAGTGATGATCCACAGTACATCAGTGATGATCCACAGTACATCAGTAATGATCCACAGTACATCAGTGATGATCCACAGTACATCAGTGATGATCCTCAGTACATCAGTGATGATCCACGGTACATCAGTGATAATCCACAGTACATCAGGGATGGTCCATAGTACATCAGTGATGATCCACAGTACATCAGTGATGATTTACACTACATCAGTGATGATCCATAGTACATCACTGATGATCTATAGTACACCAGTGATGATCCACAGTACATCAGTGATGATCCATAGTACATCAGTGATGATCCATAGTACATCAGTGATGATCCATAGTACACCAGTGATGATCCACAGTACATCAGTGATGGCCCATAGTACATCAGCGATGGCTCATAGTACATCAGTGATGATCCATAGTACATCAGTGATGATCTATAGTACATTAGTGATGATCCTCAGTACATCAGTGATGATCCACGGTACATCAGTGATGATCCACAGTACATCAGTGATGATCCACAGTACATCAGTGATGATCCATAGTACATCAGTGATGATCCTCAGTACATCAGTGATGATCCACAGTACATCAGTAATGATCCACAGTAAATCAGTGATGATCCACAGTACATCAGTGATGATCCTCAGTACATCAGTGATGATCCACGGTACATCAGTGATAATCCACAGTACATCAGGGATGGTCTATAGTACATCAGGGATGGTCCATAGTACATCAGTGATGATCCTCAGTACATCAGGGATGGCCCATAGTACATCAGTGATGATCTATAGTACACCAGTGATGATCCACAGTACATCAGTGATGATCCACAGTACATCAGTGATGATCCACAGTACATCAGGAATGGTCCATAGTACATCAGTGATGATCCATAGTACACCAGGGATGATCCATAGTACACCTGTGATGGCCCATAGTACATCAGTGATGATCCTCAGTACATCGGTGATGATCCTCAGTACATCAGTGATGATCCACGGTACATCAGTGATGATCCACAGTACATCAGTGATGATCCACAGTACATCAGGGATGGTCCACAGTACATCAGTGATGATTCATAGTACATCAGTGATGATCCATAGTACATCAGTGATGGCTCATAGTACATCAGTGATGATCCATAGTACATCAGTGATGATCCATAGTACATCAGTGATGATCCATAATACATCAGTGATGATCCATAGTACACCAGTGATGATCCATAGTACATCAGTGATGATCCATAGTACATCAGTGATGATCCATAGTACATCAGTGATGATCCTCAGTACATCAGTGATGATCCACAGTACATCAGTGATGATCCACAGTACATCAGTGATGATCCTCAGTACATCAGTGATGATCCACGGTACATCAGTGATAATCCACAGTACATCAGGGATGGTCCATAGTACATCAGGGATGGTCCACAGTACATCAGTGATGATCCACAGTACATCAGTGATGATCCATAGTACATCAGTGATGATCTATAGTACACCAGTGATGATCCACAGTACATCAGTGATGATCCATAGTACATCAGTGATGATCCATAGTACATCAGTGATGATCCATAGTACACCAGTGATGATCCACAGTACATCAGTGATGGCCCATAGTACATCAGCGATGGCTCATAGTACATCAGTGATGATCCATAGTACATCAGTGATGATCCATAGTACACCAGTGATGGCCCATAGTACATCAGTGATGATCTATAGTACATTAGTGATGATCCTCAGTACATCAGTGATGATCCACGGTACATCAGTGATGATCCACAGTACATCAGTGATGATCCATAGTACATCAGCGATGATCCACAGTACATCAGTAATGATCCACAGTAAATCAGTGATGATCCACAGTACATCAGTGATGATCCTCAGTACATCAGTGATGATCCACGGTACATCAGTGATAATCCACAGTACATCAGGGATGGTCTATAGTACATCAGGGATGGTCCATAGTACATCAGTGATGATCCTCAGTACATCAGGGATGGCCCATAGTACATCAGTGATGATCTATAGTACACCAGTGATGATCCACAGTACATCAGTGATGGCCCATAGTACATCAGTGATGATCCACAGTACATCAGGGATGGTCCATAGTATATATGGGATGGTCCATAGTATATCAGGGATGGTCCATAGTACATCAGTGATGATCCATAGTACACCAGTGATGATCCATAGTACACCAGTGATGGCCCATAGTACATCAGTGATGAACTATAGTACATCAGTGATGATCCACAGTACATCAGTGATGATCCATAGTACATCAGGGATGGTCCATAGTACACCAGTGATGATCCATAGTACACCAGTGATGATCCATAGTACACCAGTGATGATCCATAGTACACCAGTGATGGTCCATAGTACATCAGTGATGATCCACAGTACATCAGTGATGATCCACAGTACATCAGTGATGATCCTCAGTACATCAGGGATGGTCCATAGTACATCAGGGATGGTCCATAGTACATCAGGGATGGTCCATAGTACATCAGTGATGATCCACAGTACATCAGTGATGATCCACAGTACATCAGTGATGATCCTCAGTACATCAGAGATGATCCACAGTACATCAGTGATGATCCACAGTACATTAGTGATGATCTATAGTACATCAGTGATGATCCACAGTACATCAGTGATGATCCTCAGTACATCAGTGATGATCCACAGTACATCAGGGATTGTCCACAGTACATCAGTGATGATCCATAGTACACCAGTGATGATCCATAGTACACCAGTGATGATCCATAGTACATCAGTGATGATCCATAGTACATCAGTGATGATCCATAGTACACCAGTGATGATCCACAGTATATCAGCGATGGCTCATAGTACATCAGTGATGATCCATAGTACACCAGTGATGGCCCATAGTACATCAGTGATGATCTATAGTACATCAGTGATGATCCTCAGTACATCAGGGATGGTCCATAGTACATCAGGGATGGTCCATAGTACATCAGGGATGGTCCATAGTACATCAGGGATGGTCCATAGTACATCAGTGATGATCCATAGTACACCCGTGATGATTCATAGTACACACGTGATGGCCCATAGTACATCAGTGATGATCCACAGTACATCTGTGATGATCCTCAGTACATCAGTGATGATCCACGGTACATCAGTGATGATCCACAGTACATCAGTGATGATCCATAGTACATCAGTGATGGCTCATAGTACATCAGTGATGATCCATAGTACATCAGTGATGATCCATAGTACATCAGTGTTGATCCATAGTACATCAGTGATGATCCATAGTACATCAGAGATGGCTCATAGTACATCAGAGATGGCTCATAGTACATCAGTGATGATCCATAGCACATCAGTGATGATCCATAGTACATCAGTGATGGCTCATAGTACATCAGTGATGATCCATAGTACATCAGTGATGATCCATAGTACATCAGTGATGATCCATAGTACATCAGTGATGATCCATAGTACATCAGTGATGATCCATAGTACATCAGTGATGATCTATAGTACATCAGTGATGATCCACAGTACATGAGTGATGATCCATAGTACACCAGTGATGATCCATAGTACATCAGTGATGATCCATAGTACATCAGTGATGATCCTCAGTACATCAGTGATGATCCACAGTACATCAGTAATGATCCACAGTACATCAGTTATGATCCACAGTACATCAGTGATGATCCTCAGTACATCAGTGATGATCTACACTACATCAGTGATGATCCATAGTACATCACTGATGATCTATAGTACACCAGTGATGATCCACAGTACATCAGTGATGATCCATAGTACATCAGTGATGATCCATAGTACATCAGTGATGATCCATAGTACACCAGTGATGATCCATAGTACACCAGTGATGATCCACAGTACATCAGTGATGGCCCATAGTACATCAGCGATGGCTCATAGTACATCAGTGATGATCCATAGTACATCAGTGATGATCCATAGTACACCAGTGATGGCCCATAGTACATCAGTGATGATCTATAGTACATTAGTGATGATCCTCAGTACATCAGTGATGATCCACGGTACATCAGTGATGATCCACAGTACATCAGTGATGATCCACAGTACATCAGTGATGATCCATAGTACATCAGTGATGATCCTCAGTACATCAGTGATGATCCACAGTACATCAGTAATGATCCACAGTAAATCAGTGATGATCCACAGTACATCAGTGATGATCCTCAGTACATCAGTGATGATCCACGGTACATCAGTGATAATCCACAGTACATCAGGGATGGTCTATAGTACATCAGGGATGGTCCATAGTACATCAGTGATGATCCTCAGTACATCAGGGATGGCCCATAGTACATCAGTGATGATCTATAGTACACCAGTGATGATCCACAGTACATAAGTGATGATCCACAGTACATCAGTGATCATCCACAGTACATCAGGGATGGTCCATAGTACATCAGTGATGATCCATAGTACACCAGGGATGATCCATAGTACACCTGTGATGGCCCATAGTACATCAGTGATGATCCTCAGTACATCGGTGATGATCCTCAGTACATCAGTGATGATCCACGGTACATCAGTGATGATCCACAGTACATCAGTGATGATCCACAGTACATCAGGGATTGTCCACAGTACATCAGTGATGATTCATAGTACATCAGTGATGATCCATAGTACATCAGTGATGGCTCATAGTACATCAGTGATGATCCATAGTACATCAGTGATGATCCATAGTACATCAGTGATGGCTCAAAGTACATCAGTGATGATCCATAATACATCAGTGATGATCCATAGTACATCAGTGATGATCCATAGTACACCAGTGATGGCCCATAGTACATCAGTGATGATCCACAGTACGTCAGTGATGATCCACAGTACGTCAGTGATGATCCACAGTACATCAGTGATGATCCATAGTACATCAGTGATGATCCATAGTACATCAGTGATGATCCATAGTACATTGGTGATGATCCATAGAACACCAGTGATGGTCCACAGTACATCAGTGATGATCCATAGTACACCAGTGATTGCCCATAGTACATCAGTGATGATCTTTAGTACATCAGTGATGATCCATAGTACATCAGTGATGATCCATAGTACATCAGTGATGATCCTTAGTACATCAGTGATGGCTCATAGTACATCAGTGATGATCCATAGTACATCAGTGTTGATCCATAGTACATCAGTGATGATCCATAGTACATCAGAGATGGCTCATAGTTCATCAGAGATGGCTCATAGTACATCAGAGATGGCTCATAGTACATCAGTGATGATCCATAGTACATCAGTGATGATCCATAGTACATCAGTGATGATCCATAGTACATCAGTGATGGCTCATAGTACATCAGTGATGATCCATAGTACATCAGTGATGATCCATAGTACATCAGAGATGGCTCATAGTACATCAGTGATGATCCATAGTACATCAGTGATGATCCATAGTACATCAGTGATGATCTATAGTACATCAGTGATGATCCACAGTACATCAGTGATGATCCATAGTACACCAGTGATGATCCATAGTACATCAGTGATGATCCATAGTACATCAGTGATGATCCATAGTACATCAGTGATGATCCTCAGTACATCAGTGATGATCCACAGTACATCAGTAATGATCCACAGTACATCAGTGATGATCCACAGTACATCAGTGATGATCCTCAGTACATCAGTGATGATCCACGGTACATCAGTGATAATCCACAATACATCAGGGATGGTCCATAGTACATCAGTGATGATCCACAGTACATCAGTGATGATCCACAGTACATCAGTGATGATCCATAGTACATCAGTGATGATCTATAGTACACCAGTGATGATCCACAGTACATCAGTGATGATCCATAGTACATCAGTGATGATCCATAGTACATCAGTGATGGCCCATAGTACATCAGCGATGTCTCATAGTACATCAGTGATGATCCATAGTACATCAGTGATGATCCATAGTACACCAGTGATGGCCCATAGTACATCAGTGATGATCTATAGTACATTAGTGATGATCCTCAGTACATCAGTGATGATTCACGGTACATCACTGATGATCCACAGTACATCAGTGATGATCCATAGTACATCAGTGATGATCCTCAGTACATCAGTGATGATCCACAGTACATCAGTAATGATCCACAGTAAATCAGTGATGATCCACAGTACATCAGTGATGATCCTCAGTACATCAGTGATGATCCACGGTACATCAGTGAAAATCCACAGTACATCAGGGATGGTCTATAGTACATCAGGGATGGTCCATAGTACATCAGTGATGATCCTCAGTACATCAGGGATGGCCCATAGTACATCAGTGATGATCTATAGTACACCAGTGATGATCCACAGTACATCAGTGATGATCCACAGTACATCAGTGATGATCCACAGTACATCAGGGATGGTCCATAGTACATCAGTGATGATCCATAGTACACCAGTGATGATCCATAGTACACCTGTGATGGCCCATAGTACATTAGTGATGATCCTCAGTACATCAGTGATGATCCACAGTACATCAGGGATGGTCCACAGTACATCAGTGATGATCCATAGTACATCAGTGATGGCTCAAAGTACATCAGTGATGATCCATAATACATCAGTGATGATCCATAGTACACCAGTGATGGTCCACAGTACATCAGTGATGATCCATAGTACACCAGTGATGGCCCATAGTACATCAGTGATGATCTATAGTACATCAGTGATGATCCATAGTACATCAGTGATGATCCATAGTACATCAGTGATGATCCATAGTACATCGACAATGATCCATAGTACATCAATGATGATCCACAGTACATCAGGGATAGTCCACAGTATATCAGTGATGATCCATAGTACATCAGTGATGATCCATAGTACATCAGTGATGGCTCAAAGTACATCAGTGATGATCCATAATACATCAGTGATGATCCATAGTACACCAGTGATGGTCCACAGTACATCAGTGATGATCCATAGTACACCAGTGATGGCCCATAGTACATCAGTGATGATCTATAGTACATCAGTGATGATCCATAGTACATCAGTGATGATCCATAGTACATCAGTGATGATCCATAGTACATCGGCGATGATCCATAGTACATCAGTGATGATCCACAGCACATCAGGGATAGTCCACAGTATATCAGTGATGATCCATAGTACATCAGTGATGGCCCATAGTACATCAGTGATGATCCATAGTACATCAGTGATGGCCCATAGTACATCAGTGATGATCCATAGTACATCAGGGATGGTCCATAGTACATCAGGGATGGTCCATAGTACATCAGTGATGATCCACAGTACATCAGTGATGATCCACAGTACATCAGTGATGATCCTCAGTACATCAGTGATGATCCACAGTACATCAGTGATGATCCACAGTACATTAGTGATGATCTATAGTACATCAGTGATGATCCACAGTACATCAGTGATGATCCTCAGTACATCAGTGATGATCCACAGTACATCAGGGATTGTCCACAGTACATCAGTGATGATCCATAGTACACCAGCGATGATCCATAGTACACCAGTGATGATCCATAGTACATCAGTGATGATCCATAGTACATCAGTGATGATCCATAGTACACCAGTGATGATCCACAGTACATCAGCGATGGCTCAATCCATAGTACACCAGTGATGATCCATAGTACATCAGTGATGATCCATAGTACACCAGTGATGATCCACAGTACACCAGTGATGATCCACAGTACATCAGCGAAGGCTCATAGTACACCAGTGATGGCCCATAGTACATCAGTGATGATCTATAGTACATCAGTGATGATCTATAGTACATCAGTGATGATCCTCAGTACATCAGGGATGGTCCATAGTACATCAGGGATGGTCCATAGTACATCAGGGATGGTCCATAGTACATCAGTGATGATCCATAGTACACCAGTGATGATCCATAGTACACCCGTGATGGCCCATAGTACATCAGTGATGATCCACAGTACATCAGTGATGATCATCAGTACATCAGTGATGATCCACGGTACATCAGTGATGATCCACGGTATATCAGTGATGATCCACAGTACATCAGTGATGATCCATAGTACATCAGTGATGGCTCATAGTACATCAGTGATGATCCATAGTACATCAGTGATGATCCATAGTTCATCAGTGATGATCCATAGTACATCAGTGATGATCCATAGTACATCAGAGATGGCTCATAGTACATCAGTGATGATCCACAGTACATCAGTGATGATCCATAGTACACCAGTGATGATCCATAGTACATCAGTGATGATCCATAGTACATCAGTGATGATCCATAGTACATCAGTGATGATCCTCAGTACATCAGTAATGATCCACAGTACATCAGTGATGATCCACAGTACATCAGTGATGATCCTCAGTACATCAGTGATGATCCACGGTACATCAGTGATAATCCACAATACATCAGGGATGGTCCATAGTACATCAGTGATGATCCACAGTACATCAGTGATGATCCACAGTACATCAGTGATGATCCATAGTACATCAGTGATGATCTATAGTACACCAGTGATGATCCACAGTACATCAGTGATGATCCATAGTACATCAGTGATGATCCATAGTACATCAGAGATGGCCCATAGTACATCAGCGATGGCTCATAGTACATCAGTGATGATCCATAGTACATCAGTGATGATCCATAGTACACCAGTGATGGCCCATAGTACATCAGTGATGATCTATAGTACATTAGTGATGATCCTCAGTACATCAGTGATGATTCACGGTACATCAGTGATGATCCACAGTACATCAGTGATGATCCATAGTACATCAGTGATGATCCTCAGTACATCAGTGATGATCCACAGTACATCAGTATTGATCCACAGTAAATCAGTGATGATCCACAGTACATCAGTGATGATCCTCAGTACATCAGTGATGATCCACGGTACATCAGTGATAATCCACAGTACATCAGGGATGGTCTATAGTACATCAGGGATGGTCCATAGTACATCAGTGATGATCCTCAGTACATCAGGGATGGCCCATAATACATCAGTGATGATCTATAGTACACCAGTGATGATCCACAGTACATCAGTGATGATCCACAGTACATCAGTGATGATCCACAGTACATCAGGGATGGTCCATAGTACATCAGTGATGATCCATAGTACACCAGTGATGATCCATAGTACACCTGTGATGGCCCATAGTACATCAGTGATGATCCTCAGTACATCAGTGATGATCCACAGTACATCAGGGATGGTCCACAGTACATCAGTGATGATCCATAGTACATCAGTGATGGCTCAAAGTACATCAGTGATGATCCATAATACATCAGTGATGATCAATAGTACACCAGTGATGGTCCACAGTACATCAGTGATGATCTATAGTACATCAGTGATGATCCATAGTACATCAGTGATGATCCATAGTACATCGACAATGATCCATAGTACATCAGTGATGATCCACAGTACATCAGGGATAGTCCACAGTATATCAGTGATGATCCATAGTACATCAGTGATGATCCATAGTATATCAGTGATGGCTCAAAGTACATCAGTGATGATCCATAATACATCAGTGATGATCCATAGTACACCAGTGATGGTCCACAGTACATCAGTGATGATCCATAGTACACCAGTGATGGCCCATAGTACATCAGTGATGATCTATAGTACATCAGTGATGATCCATAGTACATCAGTGATGATCCATAGTACATCAGTGATGATCCATAGTACATCGGCGATGATCCATAGTACATCAGTGATGATCCACAGTACATCAGGGATAGTCCACAGTATATCAGTGATGATCCATAGTACATCAGTGATGGCCCATAGTACATCAGTGATGATCCATAGTACATCAGGGATGGTCCATAGTACATCAGGGATGGTCCATAGTACATCAGTGATGATCCACAGTACATCAGTGAAGATCCACAGTACATCAGTGATGATCCTCAGTACATCAGTGATGATCCACAGTACATCAGTGATGATCCACAGTACATTAGTGATGATCTATAGTACATCAGTGATGATCCACAGTACATCAGTGATGATCCTCAGTACATCAGTGATGATCCACAGTACATCAGGGATTGTCCACAGTACATCAGTGATGATCCATAGTACACCAGCGATGATCCATAGTACACCAGTGATGATCCATAGTACATCAGTGATGATCCATAGTACATCAGTGATGATCCATAGTACACCAGTGATGATCCACAGTACATCAGCGATGGCTCAATCCATAGTACACCAGTGATGATCCATAGTACATCAGTGATGATCCATAGTACACCAGTGATGATCCACAGTACACCAGTGATGATCCACAGTACATCAGCGAAGGCTCATAGTACACCAGTGATGGCCCATAGTACATCAGTGATGATCTATAGTACATCAGTGATGATCTATAGTACATCAGTGATGATCCTCAGTACATCAGGGATGGTCCATAGTACATCAGGGATGGTCCATAGTACATCAGGGATGGTCCATAGTACATCAGTGATGATCCATAGTACACCAGTGATGATCCATAGTACACCCGTGATGGCCCATAGTACATCAGTGATGATCCACAGTACATCAGTGATGATCCTCAGTACATCAGTGATGATCCACGGTACATCAGTGATGATCCACGGTATATCAGTGATGATCCACAGTACATCAGTGATGATCCATAGTACATCAGTGATGGCTCATAGTACATCAGTAATGATCCTCAGTACATCAGTGATGATCCACGGTACATCAGTGATGATCCACGGTACATCAGTGATGATCCACAGTACATCAGTGATGATCCATAGTACATCAGTGATGGCTCATAGTACATCAGTGATGATCCATAGTACATCAGTGTTGATCCATAGTACATCAGTGATGATCCATAGTACATCAGAGATGGCTCATAGTACATCAGAGATGGCTCATAGTACATCAGTGATGATCCATAGTACATCAGTGATGATCCATAGTACATCAGTGATGGCTCATAGTACATCAGTGATGATCCTCAGTACATCAGTGATGATCCACAGTACATCAGTAATGATCCACAGTACATCAGTGATGATCCACAGTACATCAGTGATGATCCTCAGTACATCAGTGATGATCCTCAGTACATCAGTGATGATCCACGGTACATCAGTGATAATCCACAATACATCAGGGATGGTCCATAGTACATCAGTGATGATCCACAGTACATCAGTGATGATCCATAGTACACCAGTGATGATCCACAGTACACCAGTGATGATCCACAGTACATCAGCGAAGGCTCATAGTACACCAGTGATGGCCCATAGTACATCAGTGATGATCTATAGTACATCAGTGATGATCTATAGTACATCAGTGATGATCCTCAGTACATCAGGGATGGTCCATAGTACATCAGGGATGGTCCATAGTACATCAGGGATGGTCCATAGTACATCAGTGATGATCCATAGTACACCAGTGATGATCCATAGTACACCCGTGATGGCCCATAGTACATCAGTGATGATCCACAGTACATCAGTGATGATCCTCAGTACATCAGTGATGATCCACGGTACATCAGTGATGATCCACGGTATATCAGTGATGATCCACAGTACATCAGTGATGATCCATAGTACATCAGTGATGGCTCATAGTACATCAGTAATGATCCTCAGTACATCAGTGATGATCCACGGTACATCAGTGATGATCCACGGTACATCAGTGATGATCCACAGTACATCAGTGATGATCCATAGTACATCAGTGATGGCTCATAGTACATCAGTGATGATCCATAGTACATCAGTGTTGATCCATAGTACATCAGTGATGATCCATAGTACATCAGAGATGGCTCATAGTACATCAGAGATGGCTCATAGTACATCAGTGATGATCCATAGTACATCAGTGATGATCCATAGTACATCAGTGATGGCTCATAGTACATCAGTGATGATCCTCAGTACATCAGTGATGATCCACAGTACATCAGTAATGATCCACAGTACATCAGTGATGATCCACAGTACATCAGTGATGATCCTCAGTACATCAGTGATGATCCTCAGTACATCAGTGATGATCCACGGTACATCAGTGATAATCCACAATACATCAGGGATGGTCCATAGTACATCAGTGATGATCCACAGTACATCAGTGATGATCCACACTACATCAGTGATGATCCATAGTACATCAGTGATGATCTATAGTACACCAGTGATGATCCACAGTACATCAGTGATGATCCATAGTACATCAGTGATGATCCATAGTACATCAGTGATGGCCCATAGTACATCAGCGATGGCTCTTAGTACATCAGTGATGATCCATAGTACATCAGTGATGATCCATAGTACACCAGTGATGGCCCATATTACATCAGTGATGATCTATAGTATATTAGTGATGATCCTCAGTACATCAGTGATGATTCACGGTACATCAGTGATGATCCACAGTACATCAGTGATGATCCATAGTACATCAGTGATGATCCTCAGTACATCAGTGATGCTCCACAGTACATCAGTAATGATCCACAGTAAATCAGTGATGATCCACAGTACATCAGTGATGATCCTCAGTACATCAGTGATGATCCATGGTACATCAGTGATAATCCACAGTACATCAGGGATGGTCTATAGTACATCAGGGATGGTCCATAGTACATCAGTGATGATCCTCAGTACATCAGGGATGGCCCATAGTACATCAGTGATGATCTATAGTACACCAGTGATGATCCACAGTACATCAGTGATGATCCACAGTACATCAGTGATGATCCACAGTACATCAGGGATGGTCCATAGTACATCAGTGATGATCCATAGTACACCAGTGATGATCCATAGTACACCTGTGATGGCCCTTAGTACATCAGTGATGAACCTCAGTACATCAGTGATGATCCACAGTACATCAGGGATGGTCCACAGTACATCAGTGATGATCCATAGTACATCAGTGTTGGCTCAAAGTACATCAGTGATGATCCATAATACATCAGTGATGATCCATAGTACACCAGTGATGGCCCATAGTACATCAGTGATGATCTATAGTACATCAGTGATGATCCATAGTACATCAGTGATGATCCATAGTACATCGACAATGATCCATAGTACATCAGTGATGATCCATAGTACATCAGGGATAGTCCACAGTATATCAGTGATGATCCATAGTACATCAGTGATGATCCATAGTATATCAGTGATGGCTCAAAGTACATCAGTGATGATCCATAATACATCAGTGATGATCCATAGTACACCAGTGATGGTCCACAGTACATCAGTGATGATCCACAGTACACCAGTGATGGCCCATAGTACATCAGTGATGATCTATAGTACATCAGTGATGATCCATAGTACATCAGTGATGATCCATAGTACATCAGTGATGATCCATAGTACATCGGCGATGATCCATAGTACATCAGTGATGATCCACAGTACATCAGGGATAGTCCACAGTATATCAGTGATGATCCATAGTACATCAGTGATGGCCCATAGTACATCAGTGATGATCCATAGTACATCAGGGATGGTCCATAGTACATCAGGGATGGTCCATAGTACATCAGTGATGATCCACAGTACATCAGTGAAGATCCACAGTACATCAGTGATGATCCTCAGTACATCAGTGATGATCCACAGTACATCAGTGAAGATCCACAGTACATTAGTGATGATCTATAGTACATCAGTGATGATCCACAGTACATCAGTGATGATCCTCATTACATCAGTGATGATCCACAGAACATCAGGGATTGTCCACAGTACATCAGTGATGATCCATAGTACACCAGCGATGATCCATAGTACACCAGTGATGATCCATAGTACATCAGTGATGATCCATAGTACATCAGTGATGATCCATAGTACACCAGTGATGATCCACAGTACATCAGCGATGGCTCAATCCATAGTACACCAGTGATGATCCATAGTACATCAGTGATGATCCATAGTACACCAGTGATGATCCACAGTACACCAGTGATGATCCACAGTACATCAGCGAAGGCTCATAGTACACCAGTGATGGCCCATAGTACATCAGTGATGATCTATAGTACATCAGTGATGATCTATAGTACATCAGTGATGATCCTCAGTACATCAGGGATGGTCCATAGTACATCAGGGATGGTCCATAGTACATCAGGGATGGTCCATAGTACATCAGTGATGATCCATAGTACACCAGTGATGATCCATAGTACACCCGTGATGGCCCATAGTACATCAGTGATGATCCACAGTACATCAGTGATGATCCACGGTACATCAGTGATGATCCACGGTATATCAGTGATGATCCACAGTACATCAGTGATGATCCATAGTACATCAGTGATGGCTCATAGTACATCAGTAATGATCCTCAGTACATCAGTGATGATCCACGGTACATCAGTGATGATCTACGGTACATCAGTGATGATCCACAGTACATCAGTGATGATCCATAGTACATCAGTGATGGCTCATAGTACATCAGTGATGATCCATAGTACATCAGTGTTGATCCACAGTACATCAGTGATGATCCATAGTACATCAGAGATGGCTCATAGTACATCAGAGATGGCTCATAGTACATCAGTGATGATCCATAGTACATCAGTGATGATCCATAGTACATCAGTGATGGCTCATAGTACATCAGTGATGATCCTCAGTACATCAGTGATGATCCACAGTACATCAGTAATGATCCACAGTACATCAGTGATGATCCACAGTACATCAGTGATGATCCTCAGTACATCAGTGATGATCCATGGTACATCAGTGATAATCCACAATACATCAGGGATGGTCCATAGTACATCAGTGATGATCCACAGTACATCAGTGATGATCCACACTACATCAGTGATGATCCATAGTACATCAGTGATGATCTATAGTACACCAGTGATGATCCACAGTACATCAGTGATGATCCATAGTACATCAGTGATGATCCATAGTACATCAGTGATGGCCCATAGTACATCAGCGATGGCTCTTAGTACATCAGTGATGATCCATAGTACATCAGTGATGATCCATAGTACACCAGTGATGGCCCATAGTACATCAGTGATGATCTATAGTATATTAGTGATGATCCTCAGTACATCAGTGATGATTCACGGTACATCAGTGATGATCCACAGTACATCAGTGATGATCCATAGTACATCAGTGATGATCCTCAGTACATCAGTGATGCTCCACAGTACATCAGTGATGCTCCACAGTACATCAGTAATGATCCACAGTAAATCAGTGATGATCCACAGTACATCAGTGATGATCCTCAGTACATCAGTGATGATCCACGGTACATCAGTGATAATCCACAGTACATCAAGGATGGTCTATAGTACATCAGGGATGGTCCATAGTACATCAGTGATGATCCTCAGTACATCAGGGATGGCCCATAGTACATCAGTGATGATCTATAGTACACCAGTGATGATCCACAGTACACCAGTGATGATCCACAGTACATCAGTGATGATCCACAGTACATCAGGGATGGTCCATAGTACATCAGTGATGATCCATAGTACACCAGTGATGATCCATAGTACACCTGTGATGGCCCATAGTACATCAGTGATGATCCTCAGTACATCGGTGATGATCCTCAGTACATCAGTGATGATCCATGGTACATCAGTGATGATCCACAGTACATCAGTGATGATCCACAGTACATCAGGGATGGTCCACAGTACATCAGTGATGATCCATAGTACATCAGTGATGGCTCAAAGTACATCAGTGATGATCCATAATACATCAGTGATGATCCATAGTACACCAGTGATGGTCCACAGTACATCAGTGATGATCCATAGTACACCAGTGATGGCCCATAGTACATCAGTGATGATCCATAGTACATCAGTGATGATCCATAGTACATCGACGATGATCCATAGTACATCAGTGATGATCCACAGTACATCAGGGATAGTCCACAGTATATCAGTGATGATCCATAGTAAATCAGTGATGGCTCAAAGTACATCAGTGATGGTCCATAATACATCAGTGATTATCCATAGTACACCAGTGATGGTCCACAGTACATCAGTGATGATCCATAGTACACCAGTGGTGGCCCATAGTACATCAGTGATGATCTATAGTACATCAGTGATGATCCATAGTACATCAGTGATGATCCATAGTACATCGGCGATGATCCATAGTACATCAGTGATGATCCACAGTACATCAGGGATAGTCCACAGTATATCAGTGATGATCCATAGTACATCAGTGATGGCCCATAGTACATCAGTGATGATCCATAGTACATCAGTGATGGCCCATAGTACATCAGTGATGATCCATAGTACATCAGGGATGGTCCATAGTACATCAGGGATGGTCCATAGTACATCAGTGATGATCCACAGTACATCAGTGATGATCCTCAGTACATCAGTGATGATCCACAGTACATCAGTGATGATCCACAGTACATTAGTGATGATCTATAGTACATCAGTGAAGATCCACAGTACATCAGTGATGATCCTCAGTACATCAGTGATGATCCACAGTACATCAGGGATTGTCCACAGTACATCAGTGATGATCCATAGTACACCAGCGATGATCCATAATACACCAGTGATGATCCATAGTACATCAGTGATGATCCATAGTACATCAGTGATGATCCATAGTACACCAGTGATGATCCACAGTACATCAGTGATGGCTCAATCCATAGTACACCAGTGATGATCCATAGCACATCAGTGATGATCCATAGTACATCAGTGATGATCCATAGTACACCAGTGATGATCCACAGTACATCAGCGATGGCTCATAGTACATCAGTGATGATCCATAGTACACCAGTGATGGCCCATAGTACATCAGTGATGATCTATAGTACATCAGTGATGATCCTCAGTACATCAGGGATGGTCCATAGTACATCAGGGATGGTCCATAGTACATCAGGGATGGTCCATAGTACATCAGTGATGATCCATAGTACACCAGTGATGATCCATAGTACACCCGTGATGGCCCATAGTACATCAGTGATGATCCACAGTACATCAGTGATGATCCTCAGTACATCAGTGATGATCCACGGTACATCAGTGATGATGCACGGTACATCAGTGATGATCCACAGTACATCAGTGATGATCCATAGTACATCAGTGATGGCTCATAGTACATCAGTGATGATCCATAGTACATCAGTGATGATCCATAGTACATCAGTGTTGATCCATAGTACATCAGTGATGATCCATAGTACATCAGAGATGGCTCATAGTACATCAGTGATGATCCATAGTACATCAGTGATGATCCATAGTACATCAGTGATGGCTCATAGTACATCAGTGATGATCCATAGTACATCAGTGATGATCCATAGTACATCAGTGATGATCCATAGTACATCAGTGATGATCCATAGTACATCAGAGATGGCTCATAGTACATCAGTGATGATCCATAGTACTTTAGTGATGATCCATAGTACATCAGTGATGATCTATAGTACATCAGTGATGATCCACAGTACATCAGTGATGATCCATAGTACACCAGTGATGATTCATAGTACACCAGTGATGATCCATAGTACATCAGTGATGATCCATAGTACATCAGTGATGATCCATAGTACATCAGTGATGATCCTCAGTACATCAGTGATGATCCACAGTACATCAGTAATGATCCACAGTACATCAGTGATGATCCACAGTACATCAGTGATGATCCTCAGTACATCAGTGATGATCCACGGTACATCAGTGATAATCCACAGTACATCAGGGATGGTCCATAGTACATCAGTGATGATCCACAGTACATCAGTGATGATCCACAGTACATCAGTGATGATCAATAGTACATCAGTGATGATCTATAGTACACCAGTGATGATCCACAGTACATCAGTGATGATCCATAGTACATCAGTGATGATCCATAGTACACCAGTGATGATCCACAGTACATCAGTGATGGCCCATAGTACATCAGCGATGGCTCATAGTACATCAGTGATGATCCATAGTACATCAGTGATGATCCATAGTACACCAGTGATGGCCCATAGTACATCAGTGATGATCTATAATACATTAGTGATGATCCATAGTACATCAGTGATGATCCTCAGTACATCAGTGATGATCCACAGTAAATCAGTGATGATCCACAGTACATCAGTGATGATCCTCAGTACATCAGTGATGATCCACGGTACATCAGTGATGATCCACAGTACATCAGTGATGATCCACAGTACATCAGTGATGATCCATAGTACATCAGTGATGATCCTCAGTACATCAGTGATGATCCACAGTACATCAGTAATGATCCACAGTAAATCAGTGATGATCCACAGTACATCAGTGATGATCCTCAGTACATCAGTGATGATCCACGGTACATCAGTGATAATCCACAGTACATCAGGGATGGTCTATAGTACATCAGGGATGGTCCATAGTACATCAGTGATGATCCTCAGTACATCAGGGATAGCCCATAGTACATCAGTGATGATCTATAGTACACCAGTGATGATCCACAGTACATCAGTGATGATCCACAGTAAATCAGTGATGATCCACAGTACATCAGTGATGATCCTCAGTACATCAGTGATGATCCACGGTACATCAGTGATGATCCACAGTACATCAGTGATGATCCACAGTACATCAGTGATGATCCATAGTACATCAGTGATGATCCTCAGTACATCAGTGATGATCCACAGTACATCAGTAATGATCCACAGTAAATCAGTGATGATCCACAGTACATCAGTGATGATCCTCAGTACATCAGTGATGATCCACGGTACATCAGTGATAATCCACAGTACATCAGGGATGGTCTATAGTACATCAGGGATGGTCCATAGTACATCAGTGATGATCCTCAGTACATCAGGGATAGCCCATAGTACATCAGTGATGATCTATAGTACACCAGTGATGATCCACAGTACATCAGTGATGATCCACAGTACACCAGGGATGGTCCATAGTACATCAGTGATGATCCATAGTACACCAGTGATGATCCATAGTACACCTGTGATGGCCCATAGTACATCAGTGATGATCCTCAGTACATTGGTGATGATCCTCAGCACATCAGTGATGATCCACGGTACATCAGTGATGATCCACAGTACATCAGTGATAATCCACAGTACATCAGGGATGGTCCACAGTACATCAGTGATGATTCATAGTACATCAGTGATGATCCATAGTACATCAGTGATGGCTCATAGTACATCAGTGATGATCCATAGTACATCAGTGATGATCCATAGTACATCAGTGATGGCTCAAAGTACATCAGTGATGATCCATAATACATCAGTGATGATCCATAGTACATCAGTGATGATCCATAGTACACCAGTGATGGCCCATAGTACATCAGTGATGATCCACAGTACATCAGTGATGATCCACAGTATGTCAGTGATGATCCACAGTACGTCAGTGATGATCCACAGTACATCAGTGATGATCCACAGTACATCAGTGATGATCCATAGTACATTGGTGATGATCCATAGTACACCAGTGATGGTCCACAGTACATCAGTGATGATCCATAGTACATCAGTGATGGCTCATAGTACATCAGTGATGATCCATAGTACATCAGTGATGATCCATAGTACATCAGTGTTGATCCATAGTACATCAATGATGATCCATAGTACTTCAGAGATGGCTCATAGTACATCAGTGATGATCCATAGTACATCAGTGATGATCCATAGTACATCAGTGATGGCTCATAGTACATCAGTGATGATCCATAGTACATCAGTGATGATCCATAGTACATCAGTGATGATCCATAGTACATCAGTGATGATCCATAGTACATCAGTGATGGCTCATAGTACATCAGTGATGATCCATAGTACATCAGTGATGATCCATAGTACATCAGTGATGGCTCATAGTACATCAGTGATGATCCATAGTACATCAGTGATGATCCATAGCACATCAGTGTTGATCCATAGTACATCAGTGATGATCCATAGTACATCAGAGATGGCTCATAGTACATCAGTGATGATCCATAGTACATCAGTGATGATCCATAGTACATCAGTGATGGCTCATAGTACATCAGTGATGATCCATAGTACATCAGTGATGATCCACAGTACATCAGGGATAGTCCACAGTATATCAGTGATGATCCATAGTACATCAGTGATGGCCCATAGTACATCAGTGATGATCCATAGTACATCAGTGATGGCCCATAGTACATCAGTGATGATCCATAGTATATCAGGGATGGTCCATAGTACATCAGGGATGGTCCATAGTACATCAGTGATGATCCACAGTACATCAGTGATGATCCTCAGTACATCAGTGATGATCCACAGTACATCAGTGATGATCCACAGTACATTAGTGATGATCTATAGTACATCAGTGATGATCCACAGTACATCAGTGATGATCCTCAGTACATCAGTGATGATCCACAGTACATCAGGGATTGTCCACAGTACATCAGTGATGATCCATAGTACACCAGCGATGATCCATAATACACCAGTGATGATCCATAGTACATCAGTGATGATCCATAGTACATCAGTGATGATCCATAGTACACCAATGATGATCCACAGTACATCAGCGATGGCTCAATCCATAGTACACCAGTGATGATCCATAGTACATCAGTGATGATCCATAGTACATCAGTGATGATCCATAGTACACCAGTGATGATCCACAGTACATCAGCGATGGCTCATAGTACATCAGTGATGATCCATAGTACACCAGTGATGGCCCATAGTACATCAGTGATGATCTATAGTACATCAGTGATGATCCTCAGTACATCAGGGATGGTCCATAGTACATCAGGGATGGTCTATAGTACATCAGGGATGGTCCATACTACATCAGTGATGATCCATAGTACACCAGTGATGATCCTCAGTACATCAGTGATGATCCACGGTACATCAGTGATGATCCACGGTACATCAGTGATGATCCACAGTACATCAGTGATGATCCATAGTACATCAGTGATGGCTCATAGTACATCAGTGATGATCCATAGTACATCAGTGATGATCCATAGTACATCAGTGTTGATCCATAGTACATCAGTGATGATCCATAGTACATCAGAGATGGCTCATAGTACATCAGTGATGATCCATAGTACATCAGTGATGATCCATAGTACATCAGTGATGGCTCATAGTACATCAGTGATGATCCACAGTACATCAGTGATGATCCATAGTACATCAGTGATGATCCATAGTACATCAGTGATGATCCATAGTACATCAGAGATGGCTCATAGTACATCAGTGATGATCCATAGTACTTTAGTGATGATCCATAGTACATCAGTGATGATCTATAGTACATCAGTGATGATCCACAGTACATCAGTGATGATCCATAGTACACCAGTGATGATCCATAGTACACCAGTGATGATCCATAGTACATCAGTGATGATCCATAGTACATCAGTGATGATCCTCAGTACATCAGTGATGATCCACAGTACATCAGTAATGATCCACAGTACATCAGTGATGATCCACAGTACATCAGTGATGATCCTCAGTACATCAGTGATGATCCACGGTACATCAGTGATAATCCACAGTACATCAGGGATGGTCCATAGTACATCAGTGATGATCCACAGTACATCAGTGATGATCCACAGTACATCAGTGATGATCCATAGTACATCAGTGATGATCTATAGTACACCAGTGATGATCCACAGTACATCAGTGATGATCCATAGTACATCAGTGATGATCCATAGTACACCAGTGATGATCCACAGTACATCAGTGATGGCCCATAGTACATCAGCGATGGCTCATAGTACATCAGTGATGATCCATAGTACATCAGTGATGATCCATAGTACACCAGTGATGGCCCATAGTACATCAGTGATGATCTATAGTACATTAGTGATGATCCATAGTACATCATTGATGATCCTCAGTACATCAGTGATGATCCACAGTACATCAGTAATGATCCACAGTAAATCAGTGATGATCCACAGTACATCAGTGATGATCCTCAGTACATCAGTGATGATCCACGGTACATTAGTGATGATCCACAGTACATCAGTGATGATCCACAGTACATCAGTGATGATCCATAGCACATCAGTGATGATCCTCAGTACATCAGTGATGATCCACAGTACATCAGTAATGATCCACAGTAAATCAGTGATGATCCACAGTACATCAGTGATGATCCTCAGTACATCAGTGATGATCCACGGTACATCAGTGATAATCCACAGTACATCAGGGATGGTCTATAGTACATTAGGGATGGTCCATAGTACATCAGTGATGATCCTCAGTACATCAGGGATAGCCCACAGTACATCAGTGATGATCCACAGTACATCAGGGATGGTCCATAGTACATCAGTGATGATCCATAGTACACCAGTGATGATCCATAGTACACCTGTGATGGCCCATAGTACATCAGTGATGATCCTCAGTACATCGGTGATGATCCTCAGTACATCAGTGATGATCCACGGTACATCAGTGATGATCCACAGTACATCAGTGATGATCCACAGTACATCAGGGATGGTCCACAGTACATCAGTGATGATTCATAGTACATCAGTGATGATCCATAGTACATCAGTGATGGCTCATAGTACATCAGTGATGATCCATAGTACATCAGTGATGATCCATAGTACATCAGTGATGGCTCAAAGTACATCAGTGATGATCCATAATACATCAGTGATGATCCATAGTACATCAGTGATGATCCATAGTACACCAGTGATGGCCCATAGTACATCAGTGATGATCCACAGTACGTCAGTGATGATCCACAGTACGTCAGTGATGATCCACAGTACATCAGTGATGATCCACAGTACATCAGTGATGATCCACAGTACATCAGTGATGATCCATAGTACATCAGTGATGATACATAGTACATCAGTGATGATCCATAGTACATCGGTGATGATCCATAGTACATTGGTGATGATCCATAGTACACCAGTGATGGTCCACAGTACATCAGTGATGATCCATAGTACATCAGTGATGGCTCATAGTACATCAGTGATGATCCATAGTACATCAGTGATGATCCATAGTACATCAGTGTTGATCCATAGTACATCAGTGATGATCCATAGTACATCAGAGATGGCTCATAGTACATCAGTGATGATCCATAGTACATCAGTGATGATCCATAGTACATCAGTGATGGCTCATAGTACATCAGTGATGATCCATAGTACATCAGTGATGATCCATAGTACATCAGTGATGATCCATAGTACATCAGTGATGGCTCATAGTACATCAGTGATGATCCATAGTACATCAGTGATGATCCATAGTACATCAGTGATGGCTCATAGTACATCAGTGATGATCCATAGTACATCAGAGATGGTTCATAGTACATCAGTGATGATCCATAGTACATCAGTGATGATCCATAGTACATCAGTGATGATCTATAGTACATCAGTGATGATCCACAGTACATCAGTGATGATCCATAGTACATCAGTGATGATCCATAGTACATCAGTGATGATCCTCAGTACATCAGTGATGATCCACAGTACATCAGTAATGATCCACAGTACATCAGTGATGATCCACAGTTTCATAGTTACATAGTTACATAGTTAGTCAGGTTGAAAAAAGACAAAGTCCATCCAGTTCAACCATAAAAAAAATAACTAAAATAAAATAAAAAAAAATATCGTGCACTCCCATATACCCAATTCTATACCCAGAGTTGATCCAGAGGAAGGCAAAAAACCCCAGCAGAGCATGATCCAATTTGCTACAGCAGGGGAAAAAATTCCTTCCTGATCCCCCGAGAGGCAATCGGATTTACCCTGGATCAACTTTACCAAGAACTGTTAGTACTCAGTTATATTATGTACATTTAGAAAAGTATCCAGGCCTTTCTTAAAGCAATCTACTGAGCTGGCCAGAACCACCTCTGCAGGGAGTCTGTTCCACATTTTCACAGCTCTTACTGTGAAGAAACCTTTCCGCATTTGGAGATGAAATCTTTTTTCTTCTAGACGTAAAGAGTGCCCCCTTGTTCTCTGTGTTGACCGTAAAGTGAATAACTCATCACCAAGTTCACTATATGGACCCCTTATATATTTGTACATGTTAATCATATCCCCCCTTATTCTCCTCTTCTCAAGAGTGAATAAATTCAGTTCCTCTAATCTTTCTTCATAGCTGAGCTCCTCCATGCCTCTTATCAGTTTGGTTGCCCTTCTCTGCACTTTCTCCAGTTCCCCGATATGCTTTTTGAGAACTGGTGCCCAAAACTGAACTGCGTATTCCAGATGAGGCCTTACTAATGATTTGTACAGGGGCAAAATGATATCTCTCTCTCTGGAGTCCATACCTCTCTTAATACAAGAAAGGACTTTGCTCGCCTTGGAAACCACAGCTTGGCATTGCATGCCATTATTGAGCTTATGATCTACCAAAACCCCCAGATCCTTCTCCACTACGGATCCCCCCAGTTGTATTCCCCCTAATATGTATGATGCACAGTACATCAGTGATGATCCTCAGTACATCAGTGATGATCCACAGTACATCAGTGATAATCCACAGTACATCAGGGATGGTCCATAGTACATCAGTGATGATCCACAGTACATCAGTGATGATCCACAGTACATCAGTGATGATCCATAGTACATCAGTGATGATCTATAGTACACCAGTGATGATCCACAGTACATCAGTGATGATCCATAGTACATCAGTGATGATCCATAGTACATCAGTGATGATCCATAGTACACCAGTGATGATCCACAGTACATCAGTGATGGCCCATAGTACATCAGCGATGGCTCATAGTACATCAGTGATGATCCATAGTACATCAGTGATGATCCATAGTACACCAGTGATGATCCACAGTACATCAGCGATGGCCCATAGTACATCAGCGATGATCCATAGTACACCAGTGATGGCCCATAGTACATCAGTGATGATCTATAGTACATTAGTGATGATCCTCAGTACATCAGTGATGATTCAAAGTACATCAGTGATGATCCACAGTACATCAGTGATGATCCGCAGTACATCAGTGATGATCCATAGTACATCAGTGATGATCCTCAGTACATCAGTGATGATCCACAGTACATCAGTGATGATCCATAGTACATCAGTGATGATCCATAGTACATCAGTGATGATCCATAGTACATCAGTGATGATCCTCAGTACATCAGTGATGATCCACAGTACATCAGTAATGATCCACAGTACATCAGTGATGATCCACAGTACATCAGTGATGATCCTCAGTACATCAGTGATGATCCACGGTACATCAGTGATAATCCACAGTACATCAGGGATGGTCCATAGTACATCAGTGATGATCCACAGTACATCAGTGATGATCCATAGTACATCAGTGATGATCTATAGTACACCAGTGATGATCCACAGTACATCAGTGATGATCCATAGTACATCAGTGATGATCCATAGTACACCAGTGATGATCCACAGTACATCAGTTATGGCCCATAGTACATCAGCGATGGCTCATAGTACATCAGTGATGATCCATAGTACATCAGTGATGATCCATAGTACACCAGTGATGGCCCATAGTACATCAGTGATGATCTATAGTACATTAGTGATGATCCATAGTACATCAGTGATGATCCTCAGTACATCAGTGATGATCCACAGCACATCAGTAATGATCCACAGTAAATCAGTGATGATCCACAGTACATCAGTGATGATCCTCAGTACATCAGTGATGATCCACGGTACATCAGTGATGATCCACAGTACATCAGTGATGATCCACAGTACATCAGTGATGATCCATAGTACATCAGTGATGATCCTCAGTACATCAGTGATGATCCACAGTACATCAGTAATGATCCACAGTAAATCAGTGATGATCCACAGTACATCAGTGATGATCCTCAGTACATCAGTGATGATCCACGGTACATCAGTGATAATCCACAGTACATCAGGGATGGTCTATAGTACATCAGGGATGGTCCATAGTACATCAGTGATGATCCTCAGTACATCAGGGATAGCCCATAGTACATCAGTGATGATCTATAGTACACCAGTGATGATCCACAGTACATCAGTGATGATCCACAGTACATCAGGGATGGTCCATAGTACATCAGTGATGATCCATAGTACACCAGTGATGATCCATAGTACACCTGTGATGGCCCATAGTACATCAGTGATGATCCTCAGTACATTGGTGATGATCCTCAGTACATCAGTGATGATCCACGGTACATCAGTGATGATCCACAGTACATCAGTGATGATCCACAGTACATCAGGGATGGTCCACAGTACATCAGTGATGATTCATAGTACATCAGTGATGATCCATAGTACATCAGTGATGGCTCATAGTACATCAGTGATGATCCATAGTACATCAGTGATGATCCACGGTACATCAGTGATAATCCACAGTACATCAGGGATGGTCCATAGTACATCAGTGATGATCCACAGTACATCAGTGATGATCCATAGTACATCAGTGATGATCTATAGTACACCAGTGATGATCCACAGTACATCAGTGATGATCCATAGTACATCAGTGATGATCCATAGTACACCAGTGATGATCCACAGTACATCAGTTATGGCCCATAGTACATCAGCGATGGCTCATAGTCCATTAGTGATGATCCATAGTACATCAGTGATGATCCATAGTACACCAGTGATGGCCCATAGTACATCAGTGATGATCTATAGTACATTAGTGATGATCCATAGTACATCAGTGATGATCCTCAGTACATCAGTGATGATCCACAGCACATCAGTAATGATCCACAGTAAATCAGTGATGATCCACAGTACATCAGTGATGATCCTCAGTACATCAGTGATGATCCACGGTACATCAGTGATGATCCACAGTACATCAGTGATGATCCACAGTACATCAGTGATGATCCATAGTACATCAGTGATGATCCTCAGTACATCAGTGATGATCCACAGTACATCAGTAATGATCCACAGTAAATCAGTGATGATCCACAGTACATCAGTGATGATCCTCAGTACATCAGTGATGATCCACGGTACATCAGTGATAATCCACAGTACATCAGGGATGGTCTATAGTACATCAGGGATGGTCCATAGTACATCAGTGATGATCCTCAGTACATCAGGGATAGCCCATAGTACATCAGTGATGATCTATAGTACACCAGTGATGATCCACAGTACATCAGTGATGATCCACAGTACATCAGGGATGGTCCATAGTACATCAGTGATGATCCATAGTACACCAGTGATGATCCATAGTACACCTGTGATGGCCCATAGTACATCAGTGATGATCCTCAGTACATTGGTGATGATCCTCAGTACATCAGTGATGATCCACGGTACATCAGTGATGATCCACAGTACATCAGTGATGATCCACAGTACATCAGGGATGGTCCACAGTACATCAGTGATGATTCATAGTACATCAGTGATGATCCATAGTACATCAGTGATGGCTCATAGTACATCAGTGATGATCCATAGTACATCAGTGATGATCCATAGTACATCAGTGATGGCTCAAAGTACATCAGTGATGATCCATAATACATCAGTGATGATCCATAGTACATCAGTGATGATCCATAGTACACCAGTGATGGCCCATAGTACATCAGTGATGATCCACAGTACGTCAGTGATGATCCACAGTACGTCAGTGATGATCCACAGTACATCAGTGATGATCCACAGTACATCATTGATGATCCACAGTACATCAGTGATGATCCATAGTACATCAGTGATGATCCATAGTACATCAGTGATGATCCATAGTACATTGGTGATGATCCATAGTACACCAGTGATGGTCCACAGTACATCAGTGATGATCCATAGTACATCAGTGATGGCTCATAGTACATCAGTGATGATCCATAGTACATCAGTGATGATCCATAGTACATCAGTGCTGATCCATAGTACATCAGTGATGATCCATAGTACATCAGTGCTGATCCATAGTACATCAGTGATGATCCATAGTACATCAGAGATGGCTCATAGTACATCAGTGATGATCCATAGTACATCAGTGATGATCCATAGTACATCAGTGATGGCTCATAGTACATCAGTGATGATCCATAGTACATCAGTGATGATCCATAGTACATCAGTGATGATCCATAGTACATCAGTGATGATCCATAGTACATCAGTGATGGCTCATAGTACATCAGTGATGATCCATAGTACATCAGTGATGATCCATAGTACATCAGTGATGGCTCATAGTACATCAGTGATGATCCATAGTACATCAGTGATGATCCATAGTACATCAGTGATGATCCATAGTACATCAGTGATGATCCATAGTACATCAGAGATGGTTCATAGTACATCAGTGATGATCCATAGTACATCAGTTTTGATCTATAGTACATCAGTGATGATCCACAGTACATCAGTGATGATCCATAGTACACCAGTGATGATCCATAGTACATCAGTGATGATCCATTGTACATCAGTGATGATCCATAGTACATCAGTGATGATCCTCAGTACATCAGTGATGATCCACAGTACATCAGTAATGATCCACAGTACATCAGTGATGATCCACAGTACATCAGTGATGATCCTCAGTACATCAGTGATGATCCACGGTACATCAGTGATAATCCACAGTACATCAGGGATGGTCCATAGTACATCAGTGATGATCCACAGTACATCAGTGATGATCCACAGTACATCAGTGATGATCCATAGTACATCAGTGATGATCTATAGTACACCAGTGATGATCCACAGTACATCAGTGATGATCCATAGTACATCAGTGATGATCCATAGTACATCAGTGATGATCCATAGTACACCAGTGATGATCCACAGTACATCAGTGATGGCCCATATTACATCAGCGATGGCTCATAGTACATCAGTGATGATCCATAGTACATCAGTGATGATCCATAGTACACCAGTGATGATCCACAGTACATCAGTGATGGCCCATAGTACATCAGCGATGGCTCATAGTACATCAGTGATGATCCATAGTACATCAGTGATGATCCATAGTACACCAGTGATGGCCCATAGTACATCAGTGATGATCTATAGTACATTAGTGATGATCCTCAGTACATCAGTGATGATTCAAAGTACATCAGTGATGATCCACAGTACATCAGTGATGATCCACAGTACATCAGTGATGATCCATAGTACATCAGTGATGATCCTCAGTACATCATTGATGATCCACAGTACATCAATAATGATCCACAGTAAATCAGTGATGATCCACAGTACATCAGTGATGATCCTCAGTACATCAGTGATGATCCACGGTACATCAGTGATAATCCACAGTACATCAGGGATGGTTTATAGTACATCAGGGATGGTCCATAGTAAATCAGTGATGATCCTCAGTACATCAGGGATGGCCCATAGTACATCAGTGATGATCTATAGTACACCAGTGATGATCCACAGTACATCAGTGATGATCCACAGTACATCAGTGATGATCCACAGTACATCAGGGATGGTCCATAGTACATCAGTGATGATCCATAGTACACCAGTGATGATCCATAGTACATCAGTGATGATCCTCAGTACATCAGTGATGATCCACGGTACATCAGTGATAATCCACAATACATCAGGGATGGTCCATAGTACATCAGTGATGATCCACAGTACATCAGTGATGATCCACAGTACATCAGTGATGATCCATAGTACATCAGTGATGATCTATAGTACACCAGTGATGATCCACAGTACATCAGTGATGATCCATAGTACATCAGTGATGATCCATAGTACATCAGCGATGGCTCATAGTACATCAGTGAGATCCATAGTACATCAGTGATGATCCATAGTACACCAGTGATGGCCCATAGTACATCAGTGATGATCTATAGTACATTAGTGATGATCCTCAGTACATCAGTGATGATTCACGGTACATCAGTGATGATCCACAGTACATCAGTGATGATCCATAGTACATCAGTGATGATCCTCAGTACATCAGTGATGATCCACAGTACATCAGTAATGATCCACAGTAAATCAGTGATGATCCACAGTACATCAGTGATGATCCTCAGTACATCAGTGATGATCCACGGTACATCAGTGATAATCCACAGTACATCAGGGATGGTCTATAGTACATCAGGGATGGTCCATAGTACATCAGTGATGATCCTCAGTACATCAGGGATGGCCCATAGTACATCATTGATGATCTATAGTACACCAGTGATGATCCACAGTACATCAGTGATGATCCACAGTACATCAGTGATGATCCACAGTACATCAGGGATGGTCCATAGTACATCAGTGATGATCCATAGTACACCAGTGATGATCCATAGTACACCTGTGATGGCCCATAGTACATCAGTGATGATCCTCAGTACATCGGTGATGATCCTCAGTACATCAGTGATGATCCACAGTACATCAGGGATGGTCCACAGTACATCAGTGATGATCCATAGTACACCAGTGATGGTCCACAGTACATCAGTGATGATCCATAGTACACCAGTGATGGCCCATAGTACATCAGTGATGATCTATAGTACATCAGTGATGATCCATAGTACATCAGTGATGATCCATAGTACATCAGTGATGATCCATAGTACATCGGCGATGATCCATAGTACATCAGTGATGATCCACAGTACATCAGGGATAGTCCACAGTATATCAGTGATGATCCATAGTACATCAGTGATGGCTCAAAGTACATCAGTGACGATCCATAATACATCAGTGATGATCCATAGTACACCAGTGATGGTCCACAGTACATCAGTGGTGATCCATAGTACACCAGTGATGGCCCATTGTACATCAGTGATGATCTATAGTACATCAGTGATGATCAATAGTACATCAGTGATGATCCATAGTACATCAGTGATGATCCATAGTACATCGGTGATGATCCATAGTACATCAGTGATGATCCATAGTACATCAGAGATGGTTCATAGTACATCAGTGATGATCCATAGTACATCAGTTTTGATCTATAGTACATCAGTGATGATCCACAGTACATCAGTGATGATCCATAGTACACCAGTGATGATCCATAGTACATCAGTGATGATCCATTGTACATCAGTGATGATCCATAGTACATCAGTGATGATCCTCAGTACATCAGTGATGATCCACAGTACATCAGTAATGATCCACAGTACATCAGTGATGATCCACAGTACATCAGTGATGATCCTCAGTACATCAGTGATGATCCACGGTACATCAGTGATAATCCACAGTACATCAGGGATGGTCCATAGTACATCAGTGATGATCCACAGTACATCAGTGATGATCCACAGTACATCAGTGATGATCCATAGTACATCAGTGATGATCTATAGTACACCAGTGATGATCCACAGTACATCAGTGATGATCCATAGTACATCAGTGATGATCCATAATACATCAGTGATGATCCATAGTACACCAGTGATGATCCACAGTACATCAGTGATGGCCCATATTACATCAGCGATGGCTCATAGTACATCAGTGATGATCCATAGTACATCAGTGATGATCCATAGTACACCAGTGATGATCCACAGTACATCAGTGATGGCCCATAGTACATCAGCGATGGCTCATAGTACATCAGTGATGATCCATAGTACATCAGTGATGATCCATAGTACACCAGTGATGGCCCATAGTACATCAGTGATGATCTATAGTACATTAGTGATGATCCTCAGTACATCAGTGATGATTCAAAGTTCATCAGTGATGATCCACAGTACATCAGTGATGATCCATAGTACATCAGTGATGATCCTCAGTACATCATTGATGATCCACAGTACATCAATAATGATCCACAGTAAATCAGTGATGATCCACAGTACATCAGTGATGATCCTCAGTACATCAGTGATGATCCACGGTACATCAGTGATAATCCACAGTACATCAGGGATGGTTTATAGTACATCAGGGATGGTCCATAGTAAATCAGTGATGATCCTCAGTACATCAGGGATGGCCCATAGTACATCAGTGATGATCTATAGTACACCAGTGATGATCCACAGTACATCAGTGATGATCCACAGTACATCAGTGATGATCCACAGTACATCAGGGATGGTCCATAGTACATCAGTGATGATCCATAGTACACCAGTGATGATCCATAGTACATCAGTGATGATCCTCAGTACATCAGTGATGATCCACGGTACATCAGTGATAATCCACAATACATCAGGGATGGTCCATAGTACATCAGTGATGATCCACAGTACATCAGTGATGATCCACAGTACATCAGTGATGATCCATAGTACATCAGTGATGATCTATAGTACACCAGTGATGATCCACAGTACATCAGTGATGATCCATAGTACATCAGTGATGATCCATAGTACATCAGCGATGGCTCATAGTACATCAGTGAGATCCATAGTACATCAGTGATGATCCATAGTACACCAGTGATGGCCCATAGTACATCAGTGATGATCTATAGTACATTAGTGATGATCCTCAGTACATCAGTGATGATTCACGGTACATCAGTGATGATCCACAGTACATCAGTGATGATCCATAGTACATCAGTGATGATCCTCAGTACATCAGTGATGATCCACAGTACATCAGTAATGATCCACAGTAAATCAGTGATGATCCACAGTACATCAGTGATGATCCTCAGTACATCAGTGATGATCCACGGTACATCAGTGATAATCCACAGTACATCAGGGATGGTCTATAGTACATCAGGGATGGTCCATAGTACATCAGTGATGATCCTCAGTACATCAGGGATGGCCCATAGTACATCATTGATGATCTATAGTACACCAGTGATGATCCACAGTACATCAGTGATGATCCACAGTACATCAGTGATGATCCACAGTACATCAGGGATGGTCCATAGTACATCAGTGATGATCCATAGTACACCAGTGATGATCCATAGTACACCTGTGATGGCCCATAGTACATCAGTGATGATCCTCAGTACATCGGTGATGATCCTCAGTACATCAGTGATGATCCACAGTACATCAGGGATGGTCCACAGTACATCAGTGATGATCCATAGTACACCAGTGATGGTCCACAGTACATCAGTGATGATCCATAGTACACCAGTGATGGCCCATAGTACATCAGTGATGATCTATAGTACATCAGTGATGATCCATAGTACATCAGTGATGATCCATAGTACATCAGTGATGATCCATAGTACATCGGCGATGATCCATAGTACATCAGTGATGATCCACAGTACATCAGGGATAGTCCACAGTATATCAGTGATGATCCATAGTACATCAGTGATGGCTCAAAGTACATCAGTGACGATCCATAATACATCAGTGATGATCCATAGTACACCAGTGATGGTCCACAGTACATCAGTGGTGATCCATAGTACACCAGTGATGGCCCATTGTACATCAGTGATGATCTATAGTACATCAGTGATGATCAATAGTACATCAGTGATGATCCATAGTACATCAGTGATGATCCATAGTACATCGGCGATGATCCATAGCACATCAGTGATGATCCACAGTACATCAGGGATAGTCCACAGTATATCAGTGATGATCCATAGTACATCAGTGATGACCCATAGTACATCAGTGATGATCCATAGTACATCAGTGATGGCCCATAGTACATCAGTGATGATCCATAGTACATCAGGGATGGTCCATAGTACATCAGGGATGGTCCATAGTACATCAGTGATGATCCACAGTACATCAGTGATGATCCACAGTACATCAGTGATGATCCTCAGTACATCAGTGATGATCCACAGTACATCAGTGATGATCCACAGTACATTAGTGATGATCTATAGTACATCAGTGATGATCCACAGTACATCAGTGATGATCCTCAGTACATCAGTAATGATCCACAGTACATCAGGGATTGTCCACAGTACATCAGTGATGATCCACAGTACATCAGTGATGATCCATAGCACATCAGTGATGATCCTCAGTACATCAGTGATGATCCACAGTACATCAGTAATGATCCACAGTAAATCAGTGATGATCCGCAGTACATCAGTGATGATCCACGGTACATCAGTGATAATCCACAGTACATCAGGGATGGTCTATAGTACATCAGGGATGGTCCATAGTACATCAGTGATGATCCTCAGTACATCAGGGATAGCCCATAGTACATCAGTGATGATCTATAGTACACCAGTGATGATCCACAGTACATCAGTGATGATCCACAGTACATCAGGGATGGTCCGTAGTACATCAGTGATGATCCATAGTACACCAGTGATGATCCATAGTACACCTGTGATGGCCCATAGTACATCAGTGATGATCCTCAGTACATCGGTGATGATCCTCAGTACATCAGTGATGATCCACGGTACATCAGTGATGATCCACAGTACATCAGTGATGATCCACAGTACATCAGGGATGGTCCACAGTACATCAGTGATGATTCATAGTACATCAGTGATGATCCATAGTACATCAGTGATGGCTCATAGTACATCAGTGATGATCCATAGTACATCAGTGATGATCCATAGTACATCAGTGATGGCTCAAAGTACATCAGTGATGATCCATAATACATCAGTGATGATCCATAGTACATCAGTGATGATCCATAGTACACCAGTGATGGCCCATAGTACATCAGTGATGATCCACAGTACGTCAGTGATGATCCACAGTACATCAGTGATGATCCACAGTACGTCAGTGATGATCCACAGTACATCAGTGATGATCCACAGTACATCAGTGATGATCCATAGTACATCAGTGATGATCCATAGTACATCAGTGATGATCCATAGTACATCGGTGATGATCCACAGTACATCAGTGATGATCCACAGTACATCAGTGATGATCCATAGTACATCAGTGATGATCCATAGTACATCAGTGATGATCCATAGTACATCGGTGATGATCCATAGTACATTGGTGATGATCCATAGTACACCAGTGATGGTCCACAGTACATCAGTGATGATCCATAGTACATCAGTGATGGCTCATAGTACATCAGTGATGATCCATAGTACATCAGTGATGATCCATAGTACATCAGTGTTGATCCATAGTACATCCGTGATGATCCATAGTACATCAGAGATGGCTCATAGTACATCGGTGATGATCCATAGTACATCAGTGATGATCCATAGTACATCAGTGATGGCTCATAGTACATCAGTGATGATCCATAGTACATCAGTGATGATCCATAGTACATCAGTGATGATCCATAGTACATCAGTGATGATCCATAGTACATCAGTGATGGCTCATAGTACATCAGTGATGATCCATAGTACATCAGTGATGATCCATAGTACATCAGTGATGATCCATAGTACATCAGTGATGATCCATAGTACATCAGAGATGGTTCATAGTACATCAGTGATGATCCATAGTACATCAGTGATGATCTATAGTACATTAGTGATGATCCACAGTACATCAGTGATGATCCATAGTACACCAGTGATGATCCATAGTACATCAGTGATGATCCATAGTACATCAGTGATGATCCATAGTACATCAGTGATGATCCTCAGTACATCAGTGATGATCCACAGTACATCAGTAATGATCCACAGTACATCAGTGATGATCCACAGTACATCAGTGATGATCCTCAGTACATCAGTGATGATCCACGGTACATCAGTGATAATCCACAGTACATCAGGGATGGTTCATAGTACATCAGTGATGATCCACAGTACATCAGTGATGATCCACAGTACATCAGTGATGATCCATAGTACATCAGTGATGATCCATAGTACATCAGTGATGATCCATAGTACACCAGTGATGATCCACAGTACATCAGTGATGGCCCATAGTACATCAGCGATGGCTCATAGTACATCAGTGATGATCCATAGTACATCAGTGATGATCCATAGTACACCAGTGATGATCCACAGTACATCAGTGATGGCCCATAGTACATCAGCGATGGCTCATAGTACATCAGTGATGATCCATAGTACATCAGTGATGATCCATAGTACACCAGTGATGGCCCATAGTACATCAGTGATGATCTATAGTACATTAGTGATGATCCTCAGTACATCAGTGATGATTCAAAGTACATCAGTGATGATCCACAGTACATCAGTGATGATCCACAGTACATCAGCGATGATCCATAGTACATCAGTGATGATCCTCAGTACATCAGTGATGATCCACAGTACATCAGTGATGATCCATAGTACACCAGTGATGATCCATAGTACACCAGTGATGATCCATAGTACATCAGTGATGATCCATAGTACATCAGTGATGATCCTCAGTACATCAGTGATGATCCACGGTACATCAGTAATGATCCACAGTACATCGGTGATGATCCACAGTACATCAGTGATGATCCACAGTACACCAGTGATGATCCATAGTACATCAGTGATGATCCATAGTACATCAGTGATGATCCTCAGTACATCAGTGATGATCCACAGTACATCAGTAATGATCCACAGTACATCAGTGATGATCCACAGTACATCAGTGATGATCCTCAGTACATCAGTGATGATCCACGGTACATCAGTGATAATCCACAGTACATCAGGGATGGTCCATAGTACATCAGTGATGATCCACAGTACATCAGTGATGATCCATAGTACATCAGTGATGATCTATAGTACACCAGTGATGATCCACAGTACATCAGTGATGATCCATAGTACATCAGTGATGATCCATAGTACACCAGTGATGATCCACAGTACATCAGTGATGGCCCATAGTACATCAGCGATGGCTCATAGTACATCAGTGATGATCCATAGTACATCAGTGATGATCCATAGTACACCAGTGATGGCCCATAGTACATCAGTGATGATCCATAGTACATCAGTGATGATCCTCAGTACATCAGTGATGATCCACAGTACATCAGTAATGATCCACAGTAAATCAGTGATGATCCACAGTACTTCAGTGATGATCCTCAGTACATCAGTGATGATCCACAGTACTTCAGTGATGATCCTCAGTACATCAGTGATGATCCACGGTACATCAGTGATGATCCACAGTACATCAGTGATGATCCACAGTACATCAGTGATGATCCATAGTACATCAGTGATGATCCTCAGTACATCAGTGATGATCCACAGTACATCAGTAATGATCCACAGTAAATCAGTGATGATCCACAGTACATCAGTGATGATCCTCAGTACATCAGTGATGATCCACGGTACATCAGTGATAATCCACAGTACATCAGGGATGGTCTATAGTACATCAGGGATGGTCCATAGTACATCAGTGATGATCCTCAGTACATCAGGGATAGCCCATAGTACATCAGTGATGATCTATAGTACACCAGTGATGATCCACAGTACATCAGTGATGATCCACAGTACATCAGGGATGGTCCATAGTACATCAGTGATGATCCATAGTACACCAGTGATGACCCATAGTACACCTGTGATGGCCCATAGTACATCAGTGATGATCCTCAGTACATCGGTGATGATCCTCAGTACATCAGTGATGATCCACGGTACATCAGTGATGATCCACAGTACATCAGTGATGATCCACAGTACATCAGGGATGGTCCACAGTACATCAGTGATGATTCATAGTACATCAGTGATGATCCATAGTACATCAGTGATGGCTCATAGTACATCAGTGATGATCCATAGTACATCAGTGATGATCCATAGTACATCAGTGATGGCTCAAAGTACATCAGTGATGATCCATAATACATCAGTGATGATCCATAGTACATCAGTGATGATCCATAGTACACCAGTGATGGCCCATAGTACATCAGTGATGATCCACAGTACGTCAGTGATGATCCACAGTACGTCAGTGATGATCCACAGTACGTCAGTGATGATCCACAGTACATCAGTGATGATCCACAGTACATCAGTGATGATCCATAGTACATCAGTGATGATCCATAGTACATCAGTGATGATCCATAGTACATTGGTGATGATCCATAGTACACCAGTGATGGTCCACAGTACATCAGTGATGATCCATAGTACATCAGTGATGGCTCATAGTACATCAGTGATGATCCATAGTACATCAGTGATGATCCATAGTACATCAGTGTTGATCCATAGTACATCAGTGATGATCCATAGTACATCAGTGATGATCCATAGTACATCAGAGATGGCTCATAGTACATCAGTGATGATCCATAGTACATCAGTGATGATCCATAGTACATCAGTGATGGCTCATAGTACATCAGTGATGATCCATAGTACATCAGTGATGATCCATAGTACATCAGTGATGATCCATAGTACATCAGTGATGATCCATAGTACATCAGTGATGGCTCATAGTACATCAGTGATGATCCATAGTACATCAGTGATGATCCATAGTACATCAGTGATGGCTCATAGTACATCAGTGATGATCCATAGTACATCAGTGATGATCCATAGTACATCAGTGATGGCTCATAGTACATCAGTGATGATCCATAGTACATCAGTGATGATCCATAGTACATCAGTGATGATCCATAGTACATCAGAGATGGTTCATAGTACATCAGTGATGATCCATAGTACTACAGTGATGATCTATAGTACATCAGTGATGATCCACAGTACATCAGTGATGATCCATAGTACACCAGTGATGATCCATAGTACATCAGTGATGATCCATTGTACATCAGTGATGATCCATAGTACATCAGTGATGATCCTCAGTACATCAGTGATGATCCACAGTACATCAGTAATGATCCACAGTACATCAGTGATGATCCACAGTACATCAGTGATGATCCTCAGTACATCAGTGATGATCCACGGTACATCAGTGATAATCCACAGTACATCAGGGATGGTCCATAGTACATCAGTGATGATCCACAGTACATCAGTGATGATCCACAGTACATCAGTGATGATCTATAGTACACCAGTGATGATCCACAGTACATCAGTGATGATCCATAGTACATCAGTGATGATCCATAGTACATCAGTGATGATCCATAGTACACCAGTGATGATCCACAGTACATCAGTGATGGCCCATAGTACATCAGCGATGGCTCATAGTACATCAGTGATGATCCATAGTACATCAGTGATGATCCATAGTACACCAGTGATGGCCCATAGTACATCAGTGATGATCTATAGTACATTAGTGATGATCCTCAGTACATCAGTGATGATTCAAAGTACATCAGTGATGATCCACAGTACATCAGTGATGATCCACAGTACATCAGTGATGATCCATAGTACATCAGTGATGATCCTCAGTACATCAGTGATGATCCACAGTACATCAATAATGATCCACAGTAAATCAGTGATGATCCACAGTACATCAGGGATGGTCTATAGTACATCAGGGATGGTCCATAGTAAATCAGTGATGATCCTCAGTACATCAGGGATGGCCCATAGTACATCAGTGATGATCTATAGTACACCAGTGATGATCCACAGTACATCAGTGATGATCCACAGTACATCAGTGATGATCCACAGTACATCAGGGATGGTCCATAGTACATCAGTGATGATCCATAGTACACCAGTGATGATCCATAGTACACCTGTGATGGCCCATAGTACATCAGTGATGATCCTCAGTACATCGGTGATGATCCTCAGTACATCAGTGATGATCCACGGTACATCAGTGATGATCCACAGTACATCAGTGATGATCCACAGTACATCAGGGATGGTCCACAGTACATCAGTGATGATCCATAGTACATCAGTGATGATCCATAGTACATCAGTGATGGCTCATAGTACATCAGTGATGATCCATAGTACATCAGTGATGATCCATAGTACATCAGTGATGGCTCAAAGTACATCAGTGATGATCCATAATACATCAGTGATAATCCACAGTACATCAGTGATGATCCACAGTACATCAGTGATGATCCTCAGTACATCAGTGATGATCCACAGTACATCAGTGATGATCCTCAGTACGTCAGTGATGATCCACGGTACATCAGTGATAATCCACAATACATCAGGGATGGTCCATAGTACATCAGTGATGATCCACAGTACATCAGTGATGATCCACAGTACATCAGTGATGATCCATAGTACATCAGTGATGATCTATAGTACACCAGTGATGATCCACAGTACATCAGTGATGATCCATAGTACATCAGTGATGATCCATAGTACATCAGAGATGGTTCATAGTACATCAGTGATGATCCACAGTACATCAGTGATGATCCATAGTACACCAGTGATGATCCATAGTACATCAGTGATGATCCATAGTACATCAGTGATGATCCATAGTACATCAGTGATGATCCTCAGTACATCAGTGATGATCCACAGTACATCAGTAATGATCCACAGTACATCAGTGATGATCCACAGTACATCAGTGATGATCCTCAGTACATCAGTGATGATCCACGGTACATCAGTGATAATCCACAGTACATCAGGGATGGTCCATAGTACATCAGTGATGATCCACAGTACATCAGTGATGATCCACAGTACATCAGTGATGATCCATAGTACATCAGTGATGATCTATAGTACACCAGTGATGATGCACAGTACATCAGTGATGATCCATAGTACATCAGTGATGATCCACAGTACATCAGTGATGATCCATAGTACACCAGTGATGATCCACAGTACATCAGTGATGGCCCATAGTACATCAGCGATGGCTCATAGTACATCAGTGATGATCCATAGTACATCAGTGATGATCCATAGTACACCAGTGATGATCCACAGTACATCAGTGATGGCCCATAGTACATCAGCGATGGCTCATAGTACATCAGTGATGATCCATAGTACATCAGTGATGATCCATAGTACACCAGTGATGGCCCATAGTACATCAGTGATGATCTATAGTACATTAGTGATGATCCTCAGTACATCAGTGATGATTCAAAGTACATCAGTGATGATCCACAGTACATCAGTGATGATCCACAGTACATCAGTGATGATCCATAGTACATCAGTGATGATCCTCAGTACATCAGTGATGATCCACAGTACATCAGTGATGATCCATAGTACACCAGTGATGATCCATAGTACACCAGTGATGATCCATAGTACATCAGTGATGATCCATAGTACATCAGTGATGATCCATAGTACATCAGTGATGATCCTCAGTACATCAGTGATGATCCACAGTACATCAGTAATGATCCACAGTACATCAGTGATGATCCACAGTACATCAGTGATGATCCTCAGTACATCAGTGATGATCCACGGTACATCAGTGATAATCCACGGTACATCAGGGATGGTCCATAGTACATCAGTGATGATCCACAGTACATCAGTGATGATCCATAGTACATCAGTGATGATCTATAGTACATCAGTGATGATCCACAGTACATCAGTGATGATCCATAGTACATCAGTGATGATCCATAGTACACCAGTGATGATCCACAGTACATCAGTGATGGCCCATAGTACATCAGCGATGGCTCATAGTACATCAGTGATGATCCATAGTACATCAGTGATGATCCATAGTACACCAGTGATGGCCCATAGTACATCAGTGATGATCTATAGTACATTAGTGATGATCCATAGTACATCAGTGATGATCCTCAGTACATCAGTGATGATCCACAGTACATCAGTAATGATCCACAGTAAATCAGTGATGATCCACAGTACATCAGTGATGATCCTCAGTACATCAGTGATGATCCACGGTACATCAGTGATGATCCACAGTACATCAGTGATGATCCACAGTACATCAGTGATGATCCATAGTACATCAGTGATGATCCTCAGTACATCAGTGATGATCCACAGTACATCAGTAATGATCCACAGTAAATCAGTGATGATCCACAGTACATCAGTGATGATCCTCAGTACATCAGTGATGATCCACGGTACATCAGTGATAATCCACAGTACATCAGGGATGGTCTATAGTACATCAGGGATGGTCCATAGTACATCAGTGATGATCCTCAGTACATCAGGGATAGCCCATAGCACATCAGTGATGATCTATAGTACACCAGTGATGATCCACAGTACATCAGTGATGATCCACAGTACATCAGGGATGGTCCATAGTACATCAGTGATGATCCATAGTACACCAGTGATGATCCATAGTACACCTGTGATGGCCCATAGTACATCAGTGATGATCCTCAGTACATCGGTGATGATCCTCAGTACATCAGTGATGATCCACGGTACATTAGTGATGATCCACAGTACATCAGTGATGATCCACAGTACATCAGGGATGGTCCACAGTACATCAGTGATGATTCATAGTACATCAGTGATGATCCATAGTACATCAGTGATGGCTCATAGTACATCAGTGATGATCCATAGTACATCAGTGATGATCCATAGTACATCAGTGATGGCTCAAAGTACATCAGTGATGATCCATAATACATCAGTGATGATCCATAGTACATCAGTGATGATCCATAGTACACCAGTGATGGCCCATAGTACATCAGTGATGGTCCACAGTACGTCAGTGATGATCCACAGTACGTCAGTGATGATCCACAGTACGTCAGTGATGATCCACAGTACATCAGTGATGATCCATAGTACATCAGTGATGATCCATAGTACATCAGTGATGATCCATAGTACATTGGTGATGGTCCATAGTACACCGGTGATGGTCCACAGTACATCAGTGATGATCCATAGTACATCAGTGATGGCTCATAGTACATCAGTGATGATCCATAGTACATCAGTGATGATCCATAGTACATCAGTGTTGATCCATAGTACATCAGTGATGATCCATAGTACATCAGAGATGGCTCATAGTACATCAGTGATGATCCATAGTACATCAGTTTTTGATCCACAGTACATCAGTGATGGCTCATAGTACATCAGTGATGATCCATAGTACATCAGTGATGATCCATTGTACATCAGTGATGATCCATAGTACATCAGTGATGATCCTCAGTACATCAGTGATAATCCACAGTACATCAGTAATGATCCACAGTACATCAGTGATGATCCACAGTACATCAGTGATGATCCTCAGTACATCAGTGATGATCCACGGTACATCAGTGATAATCCACAGTACATCAGGGATGGTCCATAGTACATCAGTGATGATCCACAGTACATCAGTGATGATCCACAGTACATCAGTGATGATCTATAGTACACCAGTGATGATCCACAGTACATCAGTGATGATCCATAGTACATCAGTGATGATCCATAGTACATCAGTGATGATCCATAGTACACCAGTGATGATCCACAGTACATCAGTGATGGCCCATAGTATATCAGCGATGGCTCATAGTACATCAGTGATGATCCATAGTACATCAGTGATGATCCATAGTACACCAGTGATGATCCACAGTACATCAGTGATGGCCCATAGTACATCAGCGATGGCTCATAGTACATCAGTGATGATCCATAGTACATCAGTGATGATCCATAGTACACCAGTGATGGCCCATAGTACATCAGTGATGATCTATAGTACATTAGTGATGATCCTCAGTACATCAGTGATGATTCAAAGTACATCAGTGATGATCCACAGTACATCAGTGATGATCCACAGTACATCAGTGATGATCCATAGTACATCAGTGATGATCCTCAGTACATCAGTGATGATCCACAGTACATCAATAATGATCCACAGTAAATCAGTGATGATCCACAGTACATCAGTGATGATCCTCAGTACATCAGTGATGATCCACGGTACATCAGTGATAATCCACAGTACATCAGGGATGGTCTATAGTACATCAGGGATGGTCCATAGTAAATCAGTGATGATCCTCAGTACATCAGGGATGGCCCATAGTACATCAGTGATGATCTATAGTACACCAGTGATGATCCACAGTACATCAGTGATGATCCACAGTACATCAGTGATGATCCACAGTACATCAGGGATGGTCCATAGTACATCAGTGATGATCCATAGTACACCAGTGATGATCCATAGTACACCTGTGATGGCCCATAGTACATCAGTGATGATCCTCAGTACATCGGTGATGATCCTCAGTACATCAGTGATGATCCACGGTACATCAGTGATTATCCACAGTACATCAGTGATGATCCACAGTACATCAGGGATGGTCCACAGTACATCAGTGATGATCCATAGTACATCAGTGATGATCCATAGTACATCAGTGATGGCTCATAGTACATCAGTGATGATCCATAGTACATCAGTGATGATCCATAGTACATCAGTGATGGCTCAAAGTACATCAGTGATGATCCATAATACATCAGTGATAATCCACAGTACATCAGTGATGATCCACAGTACATCAGTGATGATCCTCAGTACATCAGTGATGATCCACAGTACATCAGTGATGATCCTCAGTACATCAGTGATGATCCACGGTACATCAGTGATAATCCACAATACATCAGGGATGGTCCATAGTACATCAGTGATGATCCACAGTACATCAGTGATGATCCACAGTACATCAGTGATGATCCATAGTACATCAGTGATGATCTATAGTACACCAGTGATGATCCACAGTACATCAGTGATGATCCATAGTACATCAGCGATGGCTCATAGTACATCAGTGAGATCCATAGTACATCAGTGATGATCCATAGTACACCAGTGATGGCCCATAGTACATCAGTGATGATCTATAGTACATTAGTGATGATCCTCAGTACATCAGTGATGATTCACGGTACATCAGTGATGATCCACAGTACATCAGTGATGATCCATAGTACATCAGTGATGATCCTCAGTACATCAGTGATGATCCACAGTACATCAGTAATGATCCACAGTAAATCAGTGATGATCCACAGTACATCAGTGATGATCCTCAGTACATCAGTGATGATCCACGGTACATCAGTGATAATCCACAGTACATCAGGGATGGTCTATAGTACATCAGGGATGGTCCATAGTACATCAGTGATGATCCTCAGTACATCAGGGATGGCCCATAGTACATCAGTGATGATCTATAGTACACCAGTGATGATCCACAGTACATCAGTGATGATCCACAGTACATCAGTGATGATCCACAGTACATCAGGGATGGTCCATAGTACATCAGTGATGATCCATAGTACACCAGTGATGATCCATAGTACACCTGTGATGGCCCATAGCACATCAGTGATGATCATCAGTACATCGGTGATGATCCTCAGTACATCAGTGATGATCCACAGTACATCAGGGATGGTCCACAGTACATCAGTGATGATCCATAGTACATCAGTGATGGCTCAAAGTACATCAGTGATGATCCATAATACATCAGTGATGATCCATAGTACACCAGTGATGGTCCACAGTACATCAGTGATGATCCATAGTACACCAGTGATGGCCCACAGTACATCAGTGATGATCCATAGTACACCCGTGATGGCCCATAGTACATCAGTGATGATACACGGTACATCAGGGATAGTCCACAGTATATCAGTGATGATCCATAGTACATCAGTGATGATCCATAGTACACCCGTGATGGCCCATAGTACATCAGTGATGATACACGGTACATCAGTGATGATCCACGGTACATCAGTGATGATCCACAGTACATCAGTGATGATCCATAGTACATCAGTGATGGCTCATAGTACATCAGTGATGATCCATAGTACATCAGTGATGATCTATAGTACATCAGTGATGATCCATAGTACATCAGTGATGATCCATAGTACATCGGCGATGATCCATAGTACATCAGTGATGATCCACAGTACATCAGGGATAGTCCACAGTATATCAGTGATGATCCATAGTACATCAGTGATGATCCATAGTACACCCGTGATGGCCCATAGTACATCAGTGATGATACACGGTACATCAGTGATGATCCACGGTACATCAGTGATGATCCACAGTACATCAGTGATGATCCATAGTACATCAGTGATGGCTCATAGTACATCAGTGATGATCCATAGTACATCAGTGATGATCCATAGTACATCAGTGTTGATCCATAGTACATCAGTGATGATCCATAGTACATCAGAGATGGCTCATAGTACATCAGAGATGGCTCATAGTACATCAGTGATGATCCATAGTACATCAGTGATGATCCATAGTACATCAGTGATGGCTCATATTACATCAGTGATGATCCATAGTACATCAGTGATGATGCATAGTACATCAGTGATGATCCATAGTACATCAGTGATGATCCATAGTACATCAGAGATGGCTCATAGTACATCAGTGATGATCCATAGTACATCAGTGATGATCCATAGTACATCAGTGATGATCTATAGTACATCAGTGATGATCCACAGTACATCAGTGATGATCCATAGTACACCAGTGATGATCCATAGTACACCAGTGATGATCCATAGTACATCAGTGATGATCCATAGTACATCAGTGATGATCCATAGTACATCAGTGATGATCCTCAGTACATCAGTGATGATCCACAGTACATCAGTAATGATCCACAGTACATCAGTGATGATCCACAGTACATCAGTGATGATCCTCAGTACATCAGTGATGATCCACGGTACATCAGTGATAATCCACAGTACATCAGGGATGGTCCATAGTACATCAGTGATGATCCACAGTACATCAGTGATGATCCACAGTACATCAGTGATGATCCATAGTACATCAGTGATGATCTATAGTACACCAGTGATGATCCACAGTACATCAGTGATGACCCATAGTACATCAGTGATGATCCATAATACATCAGTGATGATCCATAGTACACCAGTGATGATCCACAGTACATCAGTGATGGCCCATAGTACATCAGTGATGGCTCATAGTACATCAGTGATGATCCATAGTACATCAGTGATGATCCATAGTACACCAGTGATGGCACATAGTACATCAGTGATGATCTATAGTACATCAGTGATGATCCTCAGTACATCAGTGATGATCCACGGTACATCAGTGATGATCCACAGTACATCAGTGATGATGCACAGTACATCAGTGATGATCCATAGTACATCAGTGATGATCCTCAGTACATCAGTGATGATCCACAGTACATCAGTAATGATCCACAGTAAATCAGTGATGATCCACAGTACATCAGTGATGATCCTCAGTACATCAGTGATGATCCACGGTACATCAGTGATAATCCACAGTACATCAGGGATGGTCTATAGTACATCAGGGATGGTCCATAGTACATCAGTGATGATCCTCAGTACATCAGGGATGGCCCATAGTACATCAGTGATGATCTATAGTACACCAGTGATGATCCACAGTACATCAGTGATGATCCACAGTACATCAGTGATGATCCACAGTACATCAGGGATGGTCCATAGTACATCAGTGATGATCCATAGTACACCAGTGATGATCCATAGTACACCTGTGATGGCCCATAGTACATCAGTGATGATCCTCAGTACATCGGTGATGATCCTCAGTACATCAGTGATGATCCACAGTACATCAGGGATGGTCCACAGTACATCAGTGATGATCCATAGTACATCAGTGATGGCTCAAAGTACATCAGTGATGATCCATAATACATCAGTGATGATCCATAGTACACCAGTGATGGTCCACAGTACATCAGTGATGATCCATAGTACACCAGTGATGGCCCATAGTACATCAGTGATGATCTATAGTACATCAGTGATGATCCATAGTACATCAGTGATGATCCATAGTACATCAGTGATGATCCATAGTACATCGGCGATGATCCATAGTACATCAGTGATGATCCACAGTACATCAGGGATAGTCCACAGTATATCAGTGATGATCCATAGTACATCAGTGATGATCCATAGTACATCAGTGATGGCTCATAGTACATCAGTGATGATCCATAGTACATCAGTGATGATCCATAGTACATCAGTGTTGATCCATAGTACATCAGTGATGATCCATAGTACATCAGAGATGGCGCATAGTACATCAGAGATGGCTCATAGTACATCAGTGATGATCCATAGTACACCAGTGATGGCCCATAGTACATCAGTGATGATCTATAGTACATCAGTGATGATCCATAGTACATCAGTGATGATCCATAGTACATCAGTGATGATCCATAGTACATCGGCGATGATCCATAGTACATCAGTGATGATCCACAGTACATCAGGGATAGTCCACAGTATATCAGTGATGATCCATAGTACATCAGTGATGATCCATAGTACATCAGTGATGGCTCATAGTACATCAGTGATGATCCATAGTACATCAGTGATGATCCATAGTACATCAGTGTTGATCCATAGTACATCAGTGTTGATCCATAGTACATCAGTGATGATCCATAGTACATCAGAGATGGCTCATAGTACATCAGAGATGGCTCATAGTACATCAGTGATGATCCATAGTACATCAGTGATGATCCATAGTACATCAGTGATGGCTCATAGTACATCAGTGATGATCCATAGTACATCAGTGATGGTCCACAGTACATCAGTGATGATCCATAGTACACCAGTGATGGCCCATAGTACATCAGTGATGATCTATAGTACATCAGTGATGATCCATAGTACATCAGTGATGATCCATAGTACATCAGTGATGATCCATAGTACATCGGCGATGATCCATAGTACATCAGTGATGATCCACAGTACATCAGGGATAGTCCACAGTATATCAGTGATGATCCATAGTACATCAGTGATGATCCATAGTACATCAGTGATGGCTCATAGTACATCAGTGATGATCCATAGTACATCAGTGATGATCCATAGTACATCAGTGATGATCCATAGTACATCAGTGATGATCCATAGTACATCAGAGATGGCTCATAGTACATCAGTGATGATCCATAGTACATCAGTGATGATCCATAGTACATCAGTGATGATCTATAGTACATCAGTGATGATCCACAGTACATCAGTGATGATCCATAGTACACCAGTGATGATCCATAGTACACCAGTGATGATCCATAGTACATCAGTGATGATCCATAGTACATCAGTGATGATCCTCAGTACATCAGTGATGATCCACAGTACATCAGTAATGATCCACAGTACATCAGTGATGATCCACAGTACATCAGTGATGATCCTCAGTACATCAGTGATGATCCACGGTACATCAGTGATAATCCACAGTACATCAGGGATGGTCCATAGTACATCAGTGATGATCCACAGTACATCAGTGATGATCCACAGTACATCAGTGATGATCCATAGTACATCAGTGATGATCTATAGTACACCAGTGATGATCCACAGTACATCAGTGATGACCCATAGTACATCAGTGATGATCCATAATACATCAGTAATGATCCATAGTACACCAGTGATGATCCACAGTACATCAGCGATGGCCCATAGTACATCAGCGATGGCTCATAGTACATCAGTGATGATCCATAGTACATCAGTGATGATCCATAGTACACCAGTGATGGCCCATAGTACATCAGTGATGATCTATAGTACATTAGTGATGATCCTCAGTACATCAGTGATGATCCACGGTACATCAGTGATGATCCACAGTACATCAGTGATGATGCACAGTACATCAGTGATGATCCATAGTACATCAGTGATGATCCTCAGTACATCAGTGATGATCCACAGTACATCAGTAATAATCCACAGTAAATCAGTGATGATCCACAGTACATCAGTGATGATCCTCAGTACATCAGTGATGATCCACGGTACATCAGTGATAATCCACAGTACATCAGGGATGGTCTATAGTACATCAGGGATGGTCCATAGTACATCAGTGATGATCCTCAGTACATCAGGGATGGCCCATAGTACATCAGTGATGATCTATAGTACACCAGTGATGATCCACAGTACATCAGTGATGATCCACAGTACATCAGTGATGATCCACAGTACATCAGGGATGGTCCATAGTACATCAGTGATGATCCATAGTACACCAGTGATGATCCATAGTACACCTGTGATGGCCCATAGTACATCAGTGATGATCCTCAGTACATCGGTGATGATCCTCAGTACATCAGTGATGATCCACAGTACATCAGGGATGGTCCACAGTACATCAGTGATGATCCATAGTACATCAGTGATGGCTCAAAGTACATCAGTGATGATCCATAATACATCAGTGATGATCCATAGTACACCAGTGATGGTCCACAGTACATCAGTGATGATCCATAGTACACCAGTGATGGCCCATAGTACATCAGTGATGATCTATAGTACATCAGTGATGATCCATAGTACATCAGTGATGATCCATAGTACATCAGTGATGATCCATAGTACATCGGCAATGATCCATAGTACATCAGTGATGATCCACAGTACATCAGGGATAGTCCACAGTATATCAGTGATGATCCATAGTACATCAGTGATGATCCATAGTACATCAGTGATGGCTCAAAGTACATCAGTGACGATCCATAATACATCAGTGATGATCCATAGTACACCAGTGATGATCCATAGTACATCAGTGATGGCTCATAGTACATCAGTGATGATCCATAGTACATCAGTGATGATCCATAGTACATCAGTGATGGCCCATAGTACATCAGTGATGATCCATAGTACATCAGGGATGGTCCATAGTACATCAGGGATGGTCCATAGTACATCAGTGATGATCCACAGTACATCAGTGATGATCCACAGTACATCAGTGATGATCCTCAGTACATCAGTGATGATCCACAGTACATCAGTGATGATCCACAGTACATTAGTGATGATCTATAGTACATCAGTGATGATCCACAGTACATCAGTGATGATCCTCAGTACATCAGTAATGATCCACAGTACATCAGGGATTGTCCACAGTACATCAGTGATGATCCATAGTACACCAGTGATGATCCATAGTACATCAGTGATGATCCATAGTACACCAGTGATGATCCACAGTACATCAGCGATGGCTCATAGTACATCAGTGATGATCCATAGTACACCAGTGATGGCCCATAGTACATCAGTGATGATCTATAGTACATCAGTGATGATCCTCAGTACATCAGGGATGGTCCATAGTACATCAGGGATGGTCCATAGTACATCAGGGATGGTCCATAGTACATCAGTGATGATCCATAGTACACCAGTGATGATCCATAGTACACCCGTGATGGCCCATAGTACATCAGTGATGATCCACAGTACATCAGTGATGATCCTCAGTACATCAGTGATGATACACGGTACATCAGTGATGATCCACGGTACATCAGTGATGATCCACAGTACATCAGTGATGATCCATAGTACATCAGTGATGGCTCATAGTACATCAGTGATGATCCATAGTACATCAGTGATGATCCATAGTACATCAGTGTTGATCCATAGTACATCAGTGATGATCCATAGTACATCAGAGATGGCTCATAGTACATCAGAGATGGCTCATAGTACATCAGTGATGATCCATAGTACATCAGTGATGATCCATAGTACATCAGTGATGGCTCATAGTACATCAGTGATGATCCATAGTACATCAGTGATGATCCATAGTACATCAGTGATGATCCATAGTACATCAGTGATGATCCATAGTACATCAGAGATGGCTCATAGTACATCAGTGATGATCCATAGTACATCAGTGATGATCCATAGTACATCAGTGATGATCTATAGTACATCAGTGATGATCCACAGTACATCAGTGATGATCCATAGTACACCAGTGATGATCCATAGTACACCAGTGATGATCCATAGTACATCAGTGATGATCCACAGTACATCAGTGATGATCCATAGTACATCAGTGATGATCCTCAGTACATCAGTGATGATCCACAGTACATCAGTAATGATCCACAGTACATCAGTGATGATCCACAGTACATCAGTGATGATCCTCAGTACATCAGTGATGATCCACGGTACATCAGTGATAATCCACAGTACATCAGGGATGGTCCATAGTACATCAGTGATGATCCACAGTACATCAGTGATGATCCACAGTACATCAGTGATGATCCATAGTACATCAGTGATGATCTATAGTACACCAGTGATGATCCACAGTACATCAGTGATGATCCATAGTACATCAGTGATGATCCATAATACATCAGTGATGATCCATAGTACACCAGTGATGATCCACAGTACATCAGTGATGGCCCATAGTACATCAGCGATGGCTCATAGTACATCAGTGATGATCCATAGTACACCAGTGATGGCCCATAGTACATCAGTGATGATCTATAGTACATTAGTGATGATCCTCAGTACATCAGTGATGATCCACGGTACATCAGTGATGATCCACAGTACATCAGTGATGATCCACAGTACATCAGTGATGATCCATAGTACATCAGTGATGATCTTCAGTACATCAGTGATGATCCACAGTACATCAGTAATGATCCACAGTAAATCAGTGATGATCCACAGTACATCAGTGATGATCCTCAGTACATCAGTGATGATCCACGGTACATCAGTGATAATCCACAGTACATCAGGGATGGTCTATAGTACATCAGGGATGGTCCATAGTACATCAGTGATGATCCTCAGTACATCAGGGATGGCCCATAGTACATCAGTGATGATCTATAGTACACCAGTGATGATCCACAGTACATCAGTGATGATCCACAGTACATCAGGGATGGTCCATAGTACATCAGTGATGATCCATAGTACACCAGTGATGATCCATAGTACACCTGTGATGGCCCATAGTACATCAGTGATGATCCTCAGTACATCGGTGATGATCCTCAGTACATCAGTGATGATCCACGGTACATCAGTGATGATCCACAGTACATCAGTGATGATCCACAGTACATCAGGGATGGTCCACAGTACATCAGTGATGATTCATAGTACATCAGTGATGATCCATAGTACATCAGTGATGGCTCATAGTACATCAGTGATGATCCATAGTACATCAGTGATGATCCATAATACATCAGTGATGATCCATAGTACATCAGTGATGATCCATAGTACACCAGTGATGGCCCATAGTACATCAGTGATGATCCACAGTACGTCAGTGATGGTCCACAGTACGTCAGTGATGATCCACAGTACATCAGTGATGATCCACAGTACATCAGTGATGATCCACAGTACATCAGTGATGATCCATAGTACATCAGTGATGATCCATAGTACATTGGTGATGATCCATAGTACACCAGTGATGGTCCACAGTACATCAGTGATGATCCATAGTACATCAGTGATGGCTCATAGTACATCAGTGATGATCCATAGTACATCAGTGATGATCCATAGTACATCAGTGTTGATCCATAGTACATCAGTGATGATCCATAGTACATCAGAGATGGCTCATAGTACATCAGTGATGATCCATAGTACATCAGTGATGATCCACAGTACATCAGTGATGATCCATAGTACATCAGTGATGATCCACAGTACATCAGTGATGATCCACAGTACATCAGTGATGATCCTCAGTACATCAGTGATGATCCACAGTACATCAGTGATGATCCACAGTACATTAGTGATGATCTATAGTACATCAGTGATGATCCACAGTACATCAGTGATGATCCTCAGTACATCAGTAATGATCCACAGTACATCAGGGATTGTCCACAGTACATCAGTGATGATCCATAGTACACCAGTGATGATCCATAGTACATCAGTGATGATCCATAGTACATCAGTGATGATCCATAGTACACCAGTGATGATCCACAGTACATCAGCGATGGCTCATAGTACATCAGTGATGATCCATAGTACACCAGTGATGGCCCATAGTACATTAGTGATGATCTATAGTACATCAGTGATGATCCTCAGTACATCAGGGATGGTCCATAGTACATCAGGGATGGTCCATAGTACATCAGGGATGGTCCATAGTACATCAGTGATGATCCATAGTACACCAGTGATGATCCATAGTACACCCGTGATGGCCCATAGTACATCAGTGATGATCCACAGTACATCAGTGATGATCCTCAGTACATCAGTGATGATACACGGTACATCAGTGATGATCCACGGTACATCAGTGATGATCCACAGTACATCAGTGATGATCCATAGTACATCAGTGATGGCTCATAGTACATCAGTGATGATCCATAGTACATCAGTGATGATCCATAGTACATCAGTGTTGATCCATAGTACATCAGTGATGATCCATAGTACATCAGAGATGGCTCATAGTACATCAGAGATGGCTCATAGTACATCAGTGATGATCCATAGTACATCAGTGATGATCCATAGTACATCAGTGATGATCCTCAGTACATCAGTGATGATCCACAGTACATCAGTAATGATCCACAATACATCAGTGATGATCCACAGTACATCAGTGATGATCCTCAGTACATCAGTGATGATCCACGGTACATCAGTGATAATCCACAGTACATCAGGGATGGTCCATAGTACATCAGTGATGATCCACAGTACATCAGTGATGATCCACAGTACATCAGTGATGATCCATAGTACATCAGTGATGATCTATAGTACACCAGTGATGATCCACAGTACATCAGTGATGATCCATAGTACATCAGTGATGATCCATAGTACATCAGTGGTGATCCATAGTACATCAGTGATGATACACGGTACATCAGTGATGATCCACAGTACATCAGTGATGATCCATAGTACATCAGTGATGGCTCATAGTACATCAGTGATGATCCATAGTACATCAGTGATGATCCATAGTACATCAGTGTTGATCCATAGTACATCAGTGATGATCCATAGTACATCAGAGATGGCTCATAGTACATCAGAGATGGCTCATAGTACATCAGTGATGATCCATAGTACATCAGTGATGATCCATAGTACATCAGTGATGGCTCATAGTACATCAGTGATGATCCATAGTACATCAGTGATGATCCATAGTACATCAGTGATGATCCATAGTACATCAGAGATGGCTCATAGTACATCAGTGATGATCCATAGTACATCAGTGATGATCCATAGTACATCAGTGATGATCTATAGTACATCAGTGATGATCCACAGTACATCAGTGATGATCCATAGTACACCAGTGATGATCCATAGTACACCAGTGATGATCCATAGTACATCAGTGATGATCCATAGTACATCAGTGATGATCCTCAGTACATCAGTGATGATCCACAGTACATCAGTAATGATCCACAGTACATCAGTGATGATCCACAGTACATCAGTGATGATCCTCAGTACATCAGTGATGATCCACGGTACATCAGTGATAATCCACAGTACATCAGGGATGGTCCATAGTACATCAGTGATGATCCACAGTACATCAGTGATGATCCACAGTACATCAGTGATGATCCATAGTACATCAGTGATGATCTATAGTACACCAGTGATGATCCACAGTACATCAGTGATGATCCATAGTACATCAGTGATGATCCATAGTACATCAGTGGTGATCCATAGTACACCAGTGATGATCCACAGTACATCAGCGATGGCCCATAGTACATCAGCGATGGTCCATAGTACATCAGTGATGATCCTCAGTACATCAGGGATGGCCCATAGTACATCAGTGATGATCTATAGTACACCAGTGATGATCCACAGTACATCAGTGATGATCCACAGTACATCAGGGATGGTCCATAGTACATCAGTGATGATCCATAGTACACCAGTGATGATCCATAGTACACCTGTGATGGCCCATAGTACATCAGTGATGATCCTCAGTACATCGGTGATGATCCTCAGTACATCAGTGATGATCCACGGTACATCAGTGATGATCCACAGTACATCAGTGATGATCCACAGTACATCAGGGATGGTCCACAGTACATCAGTGATGATTCATAGTACATCAGTGATGATCCATAGTACATCAGTGATGGCTCATAGTACATCAGTGATGATCCATAGTACATCAGTGATGATCCATAGTACATCAGTGATGGCTCAAAGTACATCAGTGATGATCCATAATACATCAGTGATGATCCATAGTACATCAGTGATGATCCATAGTACATCAGTGATGATCCATAGTACACCAGTGATGGCCCATAGTACATCAGTGATGATCCACAGTACGTCAGTGATGATCCACAGTACATCAGTGATGATCCATAGTACATCAGTGATGATCCATAGTACATTGGTGATGATCCATAGTACACCAGTGATGGTCCACAGTACATCAGTGATGATCCATAGTACATCAGTGATGGCTCATAGTACATCAGTGATGATCCATAGTACATCAGTGATGATCCATAGTACATCAGTGTTGATCCATAGTACATCAGTGATGATCCATAGTACATCAGAGATGGCTCATAGTACATCAGTGATGATCCATAGTACATCAGTGATGATCCATAGTACATCAGTGATGATCCATAGTACATCAGTGATGGCTCATAGTACATCAGTGATGATCCATAGTACATCAGTGATGATCCATAGTACATCAGTGATGATCCATAGTACATCAGTGATGGCTCATAGTACATCAGTGATGATCCATAGTACATCAGTGATGATCCATAGTACATCAGTGATGGCTCATAGTACATCAGTGATGGCTCATAGTACATCAGTGATGATCCATAGTACATCAGTGATGATCCATAGTACATCAGTGATGGCTCATAGTACATCAGTGATGATCCATAGTACATCAGTGATGATCCATAGTACATCAGTGATGATCCATAGTACATCAGAGATGGTTCATAGTACATCAGTGATGATCCATAGTACATCAGTGATGATCTATAGTACATCAGTGATGATCCACAGTACATCAGTGATGATCCATAGTACACCAGTGATGATCCATAGTACATCAGTGATGATCCATAGTACATCAGTGATGATCCTCAGTACATCAGTGATGATCCACAGTACATCAGTAATGATCCACAGTACATCAGTGATGATCCACACTACATCAGTGATGATCCTCAGTACATCAGTGATGATCCACGGTACATCAGTGATAATCCACAGTACATCAGGGATGGTCCATAGTACATCAGTGATGATCCACAGTACATCAGTGATGATCCACAGTACATCAGTGATGATCCATAGTACATCAGTGATGATCTATAGTACACCAGTGATGATCCACAGTACATCAGTGATGGCCCATAGTACATCAGCGATGGCTCATAGTACATCAGTGATGATCCATAGTACATCAGTGATGATCCATAGTACACCAGTGATGATCCACAGTACATCAGTGATGGCCCATAGTACATCAGCGATGGCTCATAGTACATCAGTGATGATCCATAGTACATCAGTGATGATCCATAGTACACCAGTGATGGCCCATAGTACATCAGTGATGATCTATAGTACATTAGTGATGATCCTCAGCACATCAGTGATGATTCAAAGTACATCAGTGATGATCCACAGTACATCAGTGATGATCCACAGTACATCAGTGATGATCCATAGTACATCAGTGATGATCCTCAGTACATCAGTGATGATCCACAGTACATCAGTAATGATCCACAGTAAATCAGTGATGATCCACAGTACATCAGTGATGATCCTCAGTACATCAGTGATGATCCACGGTACATCAGTGATAATCCACAGTACATCAGGGATGGTCTATAGTACATCAGGGATGGTCCATAGTACATCAGTGATGATCCTCAGTACATCAGGGATGGCCCATAGTACATCAGTGATGATCTATAGTACACCAGTGATGATCCACAGTACATCAGTGATGATCCACAGTACATCAGTGATGATCCACAGTACATCAGGGATGGTCCATAGTACATCAGTGATGATCCATAGTACACCAGTGATGATCCATAGTACACCTGTGATGGCCCATAGTACATCAGTGATGATCCTCAGTACATCGGTGATGATCCTCAGTACATCAGTGATGATCCACGGTACATCAGTGATGATCCACAGTACATCAGTGATGATCCACAGTACATCAGGGATGGTCCACAGTACATCAGTGATGATCCATAGTACATCAGTGATGATCCATAGTACATCAGTGATGATCCATAGTACATCAGTGATGATCCATAGTACATCAGTGATGGCTCAAAGTACATCAGTGATGATCCATAATACATCAGTGATGATCCATAGTACACCAGTGATGGTTCACAGTACATCAGTGATGACCCATAGTACACCAGTGATGGCCCATAGTACATCAGTGATGATCTATAGTACATCAGTGATGATCCATAGTACATCAGTGATGATCCATAGTACATCAGCGATGATCCATAGTACATCGGCGATGATCTATAGTACATCAGTGATGATCCATATTACATCAGTGATGATCCTCAGTACATCAGTGATGATCCTCAGTACATCAGTGATGATCCTCAGTACATCAGTGATGATCCACAGTACATCATTGATAATCCACAGTACATCAGTGATGATCCATAGTACACCAGTGATGATCCATAGCACACCAGTGATGATCCATAGTACATCAGTGATGATCCACAGTACATCAGTGATGGCCCATAGTACATCAGTACATCAGTGATGATCCATAGTACACCAGTGATGATCCATAGTACACCAGTGATGATCCATAGTACACCAGGGATGATCCACAGTAAATCAGTGATGATCCATAGTACATCAGTGATGATCTATAGTACATCAGTGATGATCCATAGTACATCAGTGATGATCTATAGTACATCAGTGATGATTCATAGTACACCAGTGATGATCCATAGTACACCTGTGATGGCCCATAGTACATCAGTGATGATCCACAGTACATCAGTGATGATCCTCAGTACATCAGTGATGATCCACGGTACATCAGTGATGATCCACAGTACATCAGTGATGATCCACAGTACATCAGGGATGATCCATAGTACATCAGTGATGGCTCATAGTACATCAGTGATGATCCATAGTACATCAGTGATTATCCATAGTACATCAGTGATGATCCATAGTACATCAGTGATGATCCATAGTACATCAGTGATGGCTTATAGAACATCAGTGATGATCCTCAGTACATCAGTGATGATCCACAGTACATCAGTGATGATCCACAGTACACCAGGGATGGTCCACAGTACATCAGTGATGATCCACAGTACACCAGTGATGGCCCATAGTACATCAGTGATGATCCACAGTACATCAGTGATGATTCATAGTACACCAGTGATGGCCCATTGTACACAAGTGATGGCCCTTAGTACACCAGTGATGGCCCATAGTACATCAGTGATGATCCGCAGTACATTAGTGATGATCCCCAGTACATCAGTGATGATCCACAGTACATCAGTGATGATCCACAGTACATCAGGGATGGTCCACAGTATATCAGTGATGATCCATAGTACATCAGTGATGGCCCATAGTACATCAGTGATGATCCATAGTACACCAGTGATGATCCATAGTACACCAGGGATGATCCACAGTACATCAGTGATAATCCACAGTACATCAGTGATGATCCACAGTACATCAGTGATGATCCATAGTACACCAGTGATGGCCCATAGTACACCAGTGATGGCCCATAGTACACCAGTGATGGCCCATAGTACACCAGTGATGGCCCATAGTACATCAGTGATGATCTATAGTACATCAGTGATGATCCACAGTACATCAGTGATGATCCACATTACATCAGGGATGGTCCACAGTACATCAGGGATGGTCCATAGTACATCAGTGATGATCCATAGTACACCAGTGATGGCCTATAGTAAATCAGTGATGAACTATAGTACATCAGTGATGATCCACAGTACATCAGTGATGGTCCATCCCTGATGTACAATGGACCATCCCTGATGTACTATGGACCATCCCTGATGTACTGTGAATCATCACTGGTGTACTGTGGATCATCACTGATGTACTATAGATCATCACTGATGTACTGTGGATCATCACTCATGTACTATGGGCCATCACTGGTGTACTATGGGCCAACACTGGTGTACTATGGATCATCACTGGTGTACTATGGATCATCCCTGGTATACTATGGACCATCACTGATGTACTTTGGGCCATCACTGGTGTACTATGGATCATCACTGATGTACTATGGACCATCACTGATGTACTATGGGCCATCACTGGTGTACTATGGATCATCACTGATGTACTATGGGCCATCACTGGTGTACTATGGATCATCACTGCTGTGCTATGGATCATCCCTGGTATACTATGGACCATCACTGATGTACTTTGGGCCATCACTGGTGTACTATGGATCATTACTGATGTACTGTGGACCATCCCTGATGTACTGTGGATCATCACTGATGTACTGTGGATCATCACTGATGTACTGTGGATCATCACTGATGTACTGAGGACCATCCCTGATGTACTGTGGACCATCACTGATGTACTGTGGACCATTACTGATGTACTGTGGATCATCACTGATGTTCTATGGACCATCACTGATGTACTGTGGATCATCACTGATGTGCTATAGATCATCACTGATGTACTGTGGATCATCACTGATGTACTATGGACCATCACTGGTGTACTATGGATCATCACTGGTGTACTATGGATCATCACTGGTGTACTATGGACCTTCACTGATGTACTATGGACCATCACTGATGTACTGTGGACCATCACCGATGTACTGTGGATCATCACTGATGTACTGTGGATCATCACTGATGTACTGTGGACCATCACTGGTGTACTATGGGCCATCATCGGTGTACTATGGATCATCACTGATGTACTATGGATCATCACTGATGTACTATAGATCATCACTGATGTACTTTGGGCCATCAGTGGTGTACTATGTATCATCACTGATGTACTGTGGACCATCCCTGATGTACTGTGGATCATCACTGATGTACTGTGGATCATCACTGATGTACTGAGGACCATCCCTTATGTACTGTGGACCATCACTGATGTACTGTGGACCATCACTGATGTACTTTGGGCCATCAGTGGTGTACTATGGATCATCACTGATGTACTGTGGACCATCTCTGATGTACTGTGGATCATCACTGATATACTGTGGATCATCACTGATGTACTGAGGACCATCCCTTATGTACTGTGGACCATCACTGATGTACTGTGGACCATCACTGATGTACTGTGGACCATCACTGATGTACTGTGGATCATCAGTGATGTTCTATGGACCATCACTGATGTACTATGGATCATCACTGGTGTACTATGGATCATCACTGATGTACTATAGATCATCACTGATGTACTATGGATCATCACTGATGTACTATGAACCATCACTGGTGAACTATGGATCATCACTGGTGTACTATGGATAATCACTGGTGTACTATGGACCATCACTGATGTACTGTGGACCATCCCCGATGTACTGTGGATCATCACTGATGTACTGTGATAATCCACAGTACATCAGTGATGATCCACACTACATCAGGGATGATCCACAGTACATCAGGGATGGTCCATAGTACATCAGTGATGATCCATAATACATCAGTGATGATCCATAGTACATCAGTGATGATCCATAGTACATCAGTGATGATCCATAGTACATCAGTGATGATCCATAGTACACTATGGCCCATAGTACATCAGTGATGATTTATACTACATCAGAGATGATCCACAGTACATCAGTGATGATCCTCAGTACATCAGTGATGATCCTCAGTACATCAGTGATGATCCTCAGTACATCAGTGATGATCCTCAGTACATCAGTGATGATCCACAGTACATCAGTGATGATCCACAGTACATCAGTGATGGTCCATAGTACATCAGTGATGGTCCATAGTACACCAGTGATGATCCATACTACACCAGTGATGATCCATAATACACCAGTGATGGCCCATAGTACACCAGTGATGGTGATGATCTATGGTGATGATCTATACTACATCAGTGATGATCCACAGTACATCAGTGATGATCATCAGTACATCAGTGATGATCCTCAGTACATCTGAGGATCCTCAGTACATCAGTGATGATCTATACTACATCAGTGATGATCCACAGTACATCAGTGATGATCCTCAGTACATCAGTGATGATCCTCAGTACATCAGTGATGATCCACAGTACATCAGTGATGATCCACAGTACATCAGTGATGGTCCATAGTACATCAGTGATGGTGCATAGTACACCAGTGATGATCCATACTACACCAGTGATGATCCATAATACACCAGTGATGGCCCATAGTACACCAGTGATGGCCCATAGTACATCAGTGATGATCTATAGTACATCAGTGATGATCCACAGTACATCAGTGATGATCCGCAGTACATCAGGGATGGTCCATGGTACATCAGGGATGGTCCATAGTACACCAGTGATGGCCCATAGTACATCAGTGATGATCCACAGTACATCAGTGATTATCTATAGTACATCAGTGATGATCCACAGTACACCAGTGATGATTCACAGTACATCAGTGATGGTCCATAGTACATCAGGGATGGTCCATAGTACATCAGGGATGATCTATAGTACATCAGTGATGATCCATAGTACACCAGTGATGATTAATAGTACACCAGTGATGATTCATAGTACACCAGTGATGGTCCATAGTACATCAGTGATGATCTATAGTACATCAGTGATGATCCACAGTACATCAGTGATGATCCACAGTACACCAGTGATGGCCCATAGTACATCAGTGATGATCTATAGTACATCAGTGATGATCCTCAGTACATCAGTGATGATCCACAGTAAATCACTGATGATCCACAGTACATCAGTGATGATCCACAGTACATCAGGGATGATCCACAGTACATCAGGGATGGTCCATAGTACATCAGTGATGATCCATAATACATCAGTGATGATCCATAGTACATCAGTGATGATCCTCAGTACATCAGTGATGATCCTCAGTACATCTGAGGATCCTCAGTACATCAGTGATGATCTATACTACATCTGTGATGATCCACAGTACATCAGTGATGATCCTCAGTACATCAGTGATGATCCTCACTACATCAGTGATGATCCACAGTACATCAGTGATGATGCACAGTACATCAGTGATGGTCCAAAGTACATCAGGGATGGTCCATAGTACACCAGTGATGATCCATACTACACCAGTGATGATCCATAATACACCAGTGATGGCCCATAGTACACCAGTGATGGCCCATAGTAAATCAGTGATGATCTATAGTACATCAGTGATGATCCACAGTACATCAGGCATGGTCCATAGTACATCAGGGATGGTCCATAGTACATCAGGGATGATCCATAGTACACCAGTGATGATCCATAGTACACAAGTGATGGCCCATAGTACATCAGTGATGATCTATAGTACATTAGTGATTATCCATAGTACACCAGTGATGATCCATAGTACACCAGTGATGATTCATAGTACACCAGTGATGGTCCATAGTACATCAGTGATGATCTATAGTACATCAGTGATGATCCATAGTACACCAGTGATGATTAATAGTACACCAGTGATGATTCATAGTACACCAGTGATGGTCCATAGTACATCAGTGATGATCTATAGTACATCAGTGATGATCCACAGTACATCAGTGATGATCCACAGTACACCAGTGATGGCCCATAGTACATCAGTGATGATCTGTAGTACATCAGTGATGATCCTCAGTACATCAGTGATGATCCACAGTACATCAGTGATGATCCACAGTACATCAGTGATGGTCCACAGTACATCAGTGATGATCCATAGTACATCAGTGATGGCCCATAGTACATCAGTGATGATCCATAGTACACCAGTGATTATCCATAGTACACCAGGGATGATCCACAGTACATCAGTGATGATCCACAGTACATCAGTGATGGTCCATAGTAAATTAGTGATGGTCCATAGTACACCAGTGATGATCCATAGTACTCCAGTGATGGCCCATAGTACACCAGTGATGGCCCATAGTACATCAGTGATGATCTATAGTACATCAGTGATGATCCACAGTACATCAGGGATGGTCCATAGTACATCAGGGATGATCCATAGTACATCAGTGATGATCCACAGTACATCAGTGATGATCCACAGTACATCAGGGATGGTCCACAGTACATCAGTGATGATCCATAGTACACCAGTCATGATCCATAGTACATCAGTGATGATCCATAGTACATCAGTGATGGCCCACAGTACATCAGGGATGATCCACAGTACATCAGTGATGATCCATAGTACACCAGTGATGGCCCATAGAACATCAGTGATGGCCCATAGTACATCAGTGATGATCCACAGTACATCAGTGATGATCTATAGTACATCAGTGATGATCCACAGTACACCAGTGATGATTCACAGTACATCAGGGATGGTCCATAGTACATCAGGGATGGTCCATAGTACATCAGGGATGATCCATAGTACACCAGTGATGATCCATAGTACACAAGTGATGGCCCATAGTACATCAGTGATGATTTATAGTACATCAGTGATGATCCATAGTACACCAGTGATGATCCATAGTACACCAGTGATGGTCCATAGTACATCAGTGATGATCTATAGTACATCAGTGATGATCCACAGTACATCAGTGATGATCCACAGTACATCAGTGATGATCCACAGTACATCAGTGATGATCCATAGTACACCAGTGATGGCCCATAGTACCCCAGTGATGGCCCATAGTACATCAGTGATGATCTATAGTTCATCAGTGATGATCCTCAGTACATCAGTGATGATCCACAGTACATCAGTGATGATCCACAGTACATCAGTGATGATCCACAGTACATCAGGGATGGTCCACAGTACATCAGTGATGATCCATAGTACATCAGTGATGGCCCATAGTACATCAGTGATGATCCATATTACACCAGTGATGATCCATAGTACACCAGGGATGATCCACAGTACATCAGTGATGATCCACAGTACATCAGTGATGGTCCATAGTAAATCAGCGATGGTCCATAAAACCTTTTTTTGCATTGATACATGTCCCCTGGGGCAGGACCCAGGTCCCCAGACACTTTTTAGGACAATAACTTGCATATTAGCCTTTATAATTAGCACTTTAGATTTCGAGCGTTCGAGTCCATTGTATTTAATAGGGTTCTAAAATTCGCGCAAACATTCTGTTTGTTCGCAGGTTCTGGTGCGAACCGAACAGGGGGGTGTTCAGCTCATCCCTGATCATCACTGATGTACTGTGGATCATCCCTGGTGTACTATGGATCATCACTGGTGTACTATGGATCATCACTGGTGTACTATGGATCATCACTGATGTGCTATGGGCCATCACTGATGTACTATGGATCATCACTGATATACTGTGGACCATCCCTGATGTACTCTGGATCATCACTGATGTATTGTGGATCATCACTGATGTACTGTGGATCATCACTGATGTACTGTGGATCATCACTAGGGATGAGCTTCGTATTCGAGTCGAACATACGTTCGACTCGAACATCGGCTGTTCGATCATTCGACGAAGATCGAACGATTTGGGCCGTTCGCGCCAAATTCGAGTTACGCGAACGGCCCACAATGCACTACGCCATCGCAGTGTCATCCAGGCGCTGTGATTGGCCAAGCATGCACTGTGACCCCGCATGCTTGGCCAATCACAGCGCCGGCAGTGAGGAGAGCAATGATTGGCCACAGGCAGGATGCCTGTGGCCAATTATTCTTGAGGGGGTTTAGTACACCCCCCACACTATAAAAGGCCGCCAGTGCGGCGGCCTTGTGTAGTGTGTTCCGGAGCAGGGAAAGAGAAGCATAGGCAGGGACAGTGTCATTTTTTCCTTTACTAATCCTGGATTCCTTGTGTTTAGGGACAAATAAGGATAGGTAGGGAGAGTGTCAGTGTGTTATTCTGTGCTAAACCTTGTTTGTAGGGACAGAGAGGTACAGTGAGGGAAAGTGTCAGTGTGCTATTCTGTGCTAAATCTTGTTTGTAGGGACAGAGTAGGACAGTGAGTGAAACTGACAGTGTGCTATTCTGTTCTAAACCAATCTTGCTGAACCATATTTGAAATCCTTGAGTTTAGGGACAGAGAGGTACAGTGAGGGAAAGTGTCAGTGTGCTATTCTGTGCTAAATCTTGTTTGAAGGGACAGAGTAGGACAGTGAGTGAAACTGACAGTGTGCTATTCTGTTCTAAACCAATCTTGCTGAACCATATTTGAAATCCTTGAGTTTAGGGACAGAGAAGGACACTCGTGGAAACTATCAGTGTGCTATTCTGTGCTAAATCTTGTTTGTAGGGACAGAGAGGTACAGTGAGTGAAACTGACAGTGTGCTATTCTGTTCTAAACCAATCTTGCTGAACCATATTTGAAATCCTTGAGTTTAGGGACAGAGAAGGACACTCGTGGAAACTATCAGTGTGCTATTCTGTGCTAAATCTTGTTTGTAGGGACAGAGTAGGACAGTGAGTGAAACTGACAGTGTGCTATTCTGTTCTAAACCAATCTTGCTGAACCATATTTGAAATCCTTGAGTTTAGGGACAGAGAAGGACACTCGTGGAAACTATCAGTGTGCTATTCTGTGCTAAATCTTGTTTGTAGGGACAGAGAGGTACAGTGAGTGAAACTGACAGTGTGCTATTCTGTGCTAAACCAATCTTGCTGAAGCATATTGTAAATCCTTGTGTTTAGGGACAGAGAAGGATAGGCAGTGGACAGTGTCAGTGTCATTGTTGCTAAGCCTCCTGCACAGTATACACCTGATGGTAGCCCTTATTGCTGTTTTTCCCATCTCCCTGCAGGCCATCCATTAAAATGTCTGGAAGGCAAACAAGGAGAGGCAGACAGTCAGGAGGCAAAAAAAGAGGGCAAGCAGGCTCTGTGTCTGGGGGCAACAGTGCTGGTCGTGGACACGGTGCAATGTCATCAGCACATGGCCATGGGACACGCTTGTCCTTCTTTTCGGCAGCTGGACATGTTGAGCCACATCATGCCGAAGACTTGGTAGAGTGGATGACCAAGCCCACCTCATCCTCCTCATCCTCTCTCACCCAGGCTCAGGGTACTGGCAAAGCAGCTGCCAAAGCGTCCTCTTCTCTGGTATCATTATCTTCATTAGTCAATCCTTCCCTAGACCCACCATGTCCTCCTCCTGAGGAGTCCCCCGAACTGTTTGAGCACAGTGTTGGGTACATGCTCCAGGAGGATGCCCAGCATTTCGAAGGATCTGATGATGATACCCAGATAGAGGAAGGCAGTAGCGTGAGAGCAGAGAGAGGGGATGCTCAAGAAGGACACCAATCTGGCAGTCATGCTCCAGCAGCTGCAGCATACTGCCAGATTGGCTCCAGTGATGAGGAGGGAGGGGATGATGAGGTCACTGACTCCACGTGGGTGCCTAATAGGAGAGAGGAGGAGGAGGAGGATGAGGAGGAGGCACATCTCCAATGAGGCAGGATGCCCTTGGGTGGCCAGCGTATGGGCAGCACACCGACGGAATCACACCGCAGAGCTCCGCCTGTGCAGGGCGCTGCCTCTGCCCGTCATTCAAAAAGTTCTTTGGTGTGGGCCTTTTTTGAGGCGAGTGCATCAGATCGCACAGCTGCTGTTTGCAACATATGTCTCAAGCGTATATCGCGTGGCCAAAACATCAGCCGCTTGGGCACCACATGCTTGATCAGACATATGTTGACCTGCCATGCAGCTCGTTGGCAAGCCTACCTTAAAGACCCACACCAAAGAACAAAGCTGACCTCTTCTTGCACCGCATCAGCTGGGATCTCAAACCCCACTATACCTTCAGTCCTCTCTGAAACCTGCTCTGAGAGGAATGAAGGTCTAGAATTAGGTGTGTCACAGCCAAGTACTTGCGGGCACTCTGCTAGCAGTACACCGACGTCCGATTCTAGCAGGCAAATTTCCCTGCCCCAGCTGCTGGACCGTCGAAAGAAGTTCACTCCCAGCCATCCACATGCCCAGCGGTTGAATGCTAGCTTGGCTAAATTGCTAGCGCTTCAACTGCTGCCTTTTCAGTTGGTAGACTCGGCTCCCTTCCGTGAGTTTGTGCAATGTGCGGTTCCTCAGTGGCAGGTTCCCAAACGCCACTTTTTCTCACGGAAGGCGATTCCGGCTCTCTACAGGCATGTGGAAGGCAATGTCTTGGCCTCGCTGGACAGGGCGGTCAGCGGTAAGGTGCATATTACCGCTGACTCATGGTCCAGCAGGCATGGACAGGGACGTTACCTTTCTTTCACGGCCCATTGGGTCACTCTTTTGGCAGCTGGGAAGGATGCAGGACAAGGTGCAGTAGTGTTGGAGGTTGTTCCACCGCCACGCCTCCAAAATGCTACTACTGGTTGTGACACACCTCTCTCCTCCACCCCCTCCTCTTCTTCTTCCTCCATGGCCTCTTCCTGTGGTTTGTCCTCGGAACCAGCGGTGCTCCGTAGGCGTTCAAGGGGCTACGCAAGTAAGCAGGCAAAAAGATGCCATGCCGTGCTTGCGCTGGTGTGTTTGGGGGACAGGAGCCACACTGGGGCAGAGGTCCTGTCTGCTCTGCAGGGGCAGGCCGAGAGGTGGTTGACGCCACGCCAGCTTAAGCCAGGAATGGTGGTTTGTGACAATGGAATCAACCTCCTCTCCGCCCTCCGACAGGGACAACTGACCCATGTGCCCTGTATGGCTCACGTCCTTAACCTGGTGGTGCAGCGGTTCTTGGGCAGGTACCCGGGCTTACAGGATGTCCTGAGGCAGGCCAGGAAAGTCTGTGTTCATTTCCGCAGATCTTATAATGCCAGTGCTCGCCTGGCTGAGCTGCAAATGGAGTTGAACCTGCCCAAGAACCGCCTTATATGTGACATGCCCACCAGGTGGAACTCAACGTTGGCCATGCTGCAGCGGCTGCACATGCAGCAGAGGGCCATCAATGAGTACCTGTGCGACTACGGCACCAGGACAGGGTCAGGGGAGCTCGGGTTTTTTTCACCACGCCAGTGGGGCATGATCAGGGATGCATGCACTGTCCTGGCACCATTTGAGGAGGCCACGAGGATGGTGAGCAGTGACAGTGCATGCATCAGTGACACTGTACCTCTTGTCCACCTGTTGGAGCACACGCTGCGTGGAATAATGGACAGGGCACTTGAGGCAGAACAGAGGCAGGAAGAGGAGGACTTCCTTGCCTCTCAAGGCCCCCTTTACCCTGACAGTGTTCCTTCTGTCCCACCCATCGCACAGGAAGAGGAGGAGGAGGAGGATTGTGTCAGCATGGAGGTGGAGGCTGGCACTCAGCATCATCAGCAGCAGTCTTTTAGGGATGATTTACAGTCCCAAGAAACCAGTGGACTTGTACGTGGCTGGGAGGAGGTGGCTGCGGATCATGTCGTCCTTAGTGACCCAGAGGACTCCGGACTGAATGCCTCAGCTAACCTACGCTGCATGGCCTCCCTGATCCTACAAAGTCTGCGGAAGGATCCTCGTATTCTTTGGATCAAGGAGAGGGACCATTACTGGCTGGCCACTCTCCTTGATCCACGGTACAAGGGTAAGGTTGCGGACCTTATGTTACCGTCGCTGAGGGAGCAGAGGATGAGACAACTCCGGGAGGCCTTGCAGAAAGGTCTGTGCAACGCGTTCCCAGAGACTGGGAGGTTACAAACTCCTGGTCCTGGACAACGAGTTGCTGAGGCTTCGGGCAGTCAAAGAAGGAGCGGTGGGGAAGGTGGCCGTCTGACCGATGCGTTCAGACAATTCTTTAGTCCGCAGCCCCAAAGTATGATCGTTTCCAGCAACCATCGCCAGCGTCTGATATACATGGTGCAGGAATACCTAGGGGCAAGGTCAGACTTGGACACCTTCCCCACCGAAAATCCTCTGGCTTACTGGGTCTTGAGGATGGATCACTGGCCAGAGCTTGCACAGTATGCAATTGAGCTACTGGCCTGTCCTGCATCCAGCGTTCTTTCAGAACGCACATTCAGTGCTGTTGGAGGATTTGTCACGGATCACAGGGTGCGCCTGTCCACCGACTCGGTTGATCGACTGACTTTCATCAAGATGAACCAGTCTTGGATCACCACCAGCTACCACACACCTGATGCTGATATAACAGACTAATTGATTTTAAAATGTCACATCCCTTCAAGACTGATGCTGATGCTGAGTTCCTGTGCTGTTATGTTGACTAGCTATCCTCCTCCTCCTCCTCAATGATCCGATAAATGATGATAGCTTTGAAGATCATTTTGGTTTATGGGTGCCGCCACCAGTGGCTAAGACCCAATTTTTCAGCCCCTGTTTAACAGGGGCGTGTAATTACAATTTTTGATGCAATACTTTGCAACAGGCCTCATTGCTGTGCTCCAAGTACAGTATCTGTGAGGGGTTGCAGTGTTGTGCCACCAGTGCCTAAGGCCCAATTTTTCAGCCCCTGTTCAACAGGGGCATGCAATTATAATTATTGATCTAATAATTCACAGCAGGGCCCATTGCTGCGCCCACCAAGAGTAACTGTCAGGCCTTACAGTATTGTGTCAACACCACCACCACCACCAAAGGCCCAATTTTTCAGCCCCTGTTCAACAGGGGCATGCAATTATAATTATTGATCTAATAATTCACAGCAGGGCCCATTGCTGCGCCCACCAAGAGTAACTGTCAGGCCTTACAGTGTTGTGGCACCAGCACCACCATCAAAGGCCCAATTTTTACTACCACTGTTCAACAATTATATGTTATTACAATTCCTGATATAATAGTTGACAGCAGGGCGTTCCAGCACCCACCAAGAGTAACTGTGAGTGCTTACAGTGTTGTGCCAACACCAACACCTAAGGGGCCAATTTCTGCAGAGTATATACGGCAGGTCCCTACTTTCAAACATCCAACTTACAAACGACTACTACTTGCAAACGGAAGAAGACAACAGGAAGTGAGAGGAAATCTACCCCTTGGAAGGAAAATTCTCTCCTGTAAGAATTAATATGGGAGAAAGGTGTCTCCTCTCTACTGATGCTTTATCACCAATCCTTGTTTCAATAAAAACACCACATTTCAAAAACAGTTGTCATTGGGACGCAAAGTGAGGTGAAATGTTCTGAACAGGGGCACAGACAGCAAAAAAATGTGACAGGGGTGATAACCCTTCCCTATGTTTTCCAAAAAGCTTAAAAATAGGTATTTGGGCTGGAGCTACACTTAAACAATGTAGCTGTTCAAAATTACAAACAGATTCAACATAAGAACAAACCTACAGTCCCTGTCTTGTATGCACTGCCTGTATACAATCCGAACGTTCGCATCCATTGTATTTAATAGGGTTCTAATGTTCGTGCGAACTTTCGGTCCGTTCGCGGGTTCTGGTGCGAACCGAACCCGGGGGTGTTCGGCTCATCACTAATCATCACTGATGTACTATAGATCATCACTGATGTGCTATAGATCATCACTGATGTACTATGGGCCATCACTGGTGTACTATGGGCCATCACTGGTGTACTATGGATCATCACTGATGTACTATGGATCATCACTGATGTACTATGGACCATCACTGATGTACTATGGGCCATCACTGGTGTACTATGGATCATCACCGATGTACTGTGGACCATCCCTGATGTACTATGAGCCATCACTGATGTACTGTGGATCATCACTGATGTACTATGGACCATCACTGATGTACTGTGGATCATCACTGATGTACTATAGATCATCACTGATGTACTATGGACCATCACTGATGTACTATAGATCATCACTGATGTACTATGGACCATCACTGGTGTAATATGGATCATCACTGGTGTACTGTGGATCATCACTGGTGTACTATGGACCACCCCTGATGTACTGTGGATCATCAATGATGTACTGTGGATCATCACTGATGTACTATAGTTCATCACTGATGTACTATGGGCCATCACTGGTGTACTATGGATCATCACTGGTGTACTATGGATCATCACTGATGTACTATGGACCATCCCTGATGTACTGTGGATCATCACTGATGTACTGTGGATCATCACTGATGTACTATGGATCATCACTGATGTACTGTGGATCATCACTGATGTACTATAGTTCATCACTGATGTACTATGGGCCATCACTGGTGTACTATGGATCATCACTGGTGTAATATGGATCATCACTGATGTACTATGGACCATCCCTGATGTACTGTGGATCATCACTGATGTACTATAGTTCATCACTGATGTACTATGGGCCATCACTGGTGTACTATGGATCATCACTGGTGTACTATGGATCATCACTGATGTACTATGGACCATCCCTGATGTACTGTGGATCATCACTGATGTACTATGGATAGAGTTGAGCGGGTAGCTGGATATTCGGGTCCGGCGGGTTCGGCCGAACTTCGGAAAAAAGTTCGGATTCGGGACCGAACTTTAACCCAAACCCGGACCCGGACCCGGACCCCATTGAAGTCAATGGGGACCCGGACTTCTGACGACTAAAAAGGCTCTAAAAAAGTAATGGAAAGGGCTAGAGGGCTGCAAATGGCAGCAAAATGTTGTTAAGAACATGGCAAGTGCTCTGCAAACAAATGTGGATAGGAAATAACTTAAAAGAACATAAAAAAAAATTAAAAAATAAAAAAATATGCTGGAGGCCCCCTTTTCAGCAGAAGAGGTACAGGAAGTCATTAAGAACCTCAGAAACTCAACGGCACGATGCCACACATATGGTGGGAATGCCCCAGAATACGCCCTTTCTGGAATAAATTATTTAATTTAATGGATAAGCTTGTGGGAAAATAAAATACTTTGAAATAAAAATGTAGCGGGGTGCTAAATTTAAGGAAAGTGTTTGAGTGGTAAATAGGCTCAAATACCCTAATTCTGTAGGATTCATGGACCATTTTGTCCTCGGGGGACAGTATTGGTGTGCAGTTCCCTGCGGCCTACAGGTGGCGCCTTTTGTGTCCCCTCTTGGCAGTAGTACAGCGGGGCGGGGAACCTGCTGTGCATGCCGGGAGAGCATATAAAAGGGGCAGACCTTTGGCCTGGGGGCTGATGTCCAGTGGGGTCCGCGCCCAGGTGCCTTCGGCCTGGGTGCATGTGTTCCTGTTCCATCTCGGGCACCTTTAGCCAGGGGTGAGGTACTATCCTGGAGTTCTTGCTGCCCTGGGTATGGAGGCCTAGGGGCGGGAGTAAAGCCTGGAGTCCAGAGCCGCCTCGTGTAGGGGACCCTGTTCCAGGGAAGGGAGGATCATTCTGATGGACCGATGCGGGAGTCACGGTGAAGGAATGGTCTGTTGACTCCCTGGAGAGATGTCTTCCCCTTGATATGGGCTAGGTTCGTAGAAGGAGAAGCTCAAGGTCACCTTGACTGTATCAGAGGCCTTATTCAACCGGCCCGTGGCAGGGGCCTTATACACCCTGGTCTGTGGCTGAGACCAAAGTTCTCCAGGCCCGTGGCAGGGGCCTTGTACACCCGGTCTGTGGCAGAGACCAACCTCAATGTCTGTGGCAGAGACCGTGCGCCAAAAACTGTTTGAGAAACCTAAGCAGTGAAGTGAATGTGCTACGTTTGTGCCTGGACCTCCTCCACACCTTAAGCTGTCCTGTTTCTTTGCTCTAACCTTTTCTATCTGAGTACAGTTTATTTTGCCATGAGAGAATAAGAGTTGGAGTTTCAGCTGGTGTGGACATTGACTTTACTGGCAATTAAAGGACTTGCCTCTACCTACAGTAGAGGTGAGAATCATCCTCTGGAGGAGTTTTGACTCCGGCTGTGGACACGGCCCGTCAAGTACACCGCTCAACCTCTTTATATAGGAGGATACGGGCTGGTAGTGCGGTGTGCCTTTCTCCCTCCTGCGAAGAGCCAACAACATAAAGGCAGGTAAGGGGGAAAGGATCTGTGCGCTACAAAAAAATAAAATAAAAATTTTAATCTTGGCCTAGCAGGACGAGGTCCATATGGAGTAGGAGGTTGAGGTGGCGGTGGATGTGGCTGTGTAGGTGGAAGCGGCGGTGGAGGAGGACGAGGTAGCCAACACTGGTTCAAAAATACAACAATGGCTGGGTAAGGCCGGTGATGTGTCGAATTCTGTCCCCTGTCGAATAGTGTCCGCCCTGTACTGCGCTTGCTGAGTATGTAGGACAAGGGGATTTCAAAAATCTCCCAAGACTAACGGCGCCTGCGTGTTGAGTTCAGGTGAAGGCCACACCATCCGTGGTTCAAGCCGAGCCAAGCAAGGCCGCGATCGAAGCGAGCCCGTGAGGGGCCCTGTTACTATGTGCTACCGTATGTCCTCTTGGATGGTGGGGCTTGAACCTGCACTCACAGCGCAGGCGCCGTTCATCTTCGGAGATTTTGTGAATCTCCTTGTCCTCTGTACTGCGCAAGCGCTGCGCCTGCGCAGTACGGGCCGGGCACAATCCGATGGCCGGACAGTTTTTGTCACAACACCGGTATACATGTCTATTCTGCACAAGGTACGGACAAGTCCTGTGGGATCCATGCCTGGTTCATTTTAATGAACGTGAGCTTGTCCACATTGGCTCTGGACAGGCGGCTGCGCTTGTCTGTGATAACGCCCCCTGCCGTGCTAAATACACGTTCAGATAATACACTGGCTGCAGGGCAGGCCAGCACCTCCAAGGCATAAACGGCAAGCTCAGGCCATGTGCCCAATTTGGAGACCCAGAAGTTAAAGGGGGCAGACCCGTCATCCAGTACGTGTAGGCCTGTGGACACATACTGCTCAACCATGTTGGTGAAATGCTGCCTCCTGCTAAGACGTTCCATCTCAGCTGGTGGTGCTGGTTGTTGTGGCGTGCTGACAAAGCTTTTCCACATTTCGGCCATGCTAACCCTGCCTTCTGAGGTGCTGCCGGTGCCCCGGCTGCGTTGGCGACCTCTTCCTCCTCCTCTGCCTTCGCCTTGTGCTTCCACCGTACGCCCGCTGTCAGGTGGGAATGCCACCAGCAGCGCGTCTACCAGCGTGCGCTTGTACTCGCGCATCTTACGATCCCGCTCCAGTGAGGGAATTAAGGACGGTACGTTGTCCTTGTAACGGGGATCCAGCAGGGTGGCCACCCAGTAATCAGCACCAGTTAAAATGTGGGCAACTCGGCTGTCGTTGCGGAAACACTGCAGCATGTAATCGCTCATGTGTGCCAGGCTGCCCAGAGGCAAAGAAAAGCTGTCCTCTGTGGGAGGTGTATCGTCTGTGTCCTCTGTATCCCCCCAGCCACGCACCAGTAATGGCCACGAGCTGGTCTGAGTGCCACCCTGCTGTGAACATGGCTCCTCCTCCTCCTCCTCCTCCTCCATCTCCTCCTCCACCTCTTCATCCTCCAGAACTGTGCCCTTTCTGCCGGACAATTGTGTACCTGGCGTTTGTTGGTGCAGGAACCCACCCTCGTAGCCACTTGTGAAAGACTGCCCTGAAAGCCTTTGAAATGATCCCGCTTCCTCCTCCTCATCCTCCTGTGCCACATCCTCTTCCATCATCGCACGAAGCGTTTTTTCAAGGAGGCATAGAACTGGGATAGTAACGCTGAGAACGGCGTCATTGGCACTGGCCATGTTGGTGGAGTACTCGAAACAGCGCAACAAGGCACACAGGTCTCGCATGGAGGCCCAGTTATTGGTGGTGAAGTGGTGCTGTTCCGCAGAGCGACTCACACGTGATTGCTGCAGCTGAAACTCCACTATTGCCTGCTGCTGCTCGCACAGTCTGGCCAGCATGTGCAAGGTGGATTGTGGGCACGTCACATATGAGGCGGTGAGCGGGAAGGCCGAAGTTACGCTGCAGCGCTGACAGGCGAGCAGCAGCAGGGTGAGAACGCCGAAAGTGCGCACAGACAGCCCGCACTTTCTGCAGCAGCTCTGGCATATTGGGGTAATTTTTAAGGAACCTCTGGACCACCAAGTTCAGCACATGCACCAGGCAAGGGATGTGCGTCAAACCGGCTAGACCCAGAGCTGCTACGAGATTTCGCCCATTATCGCACACCACCAGGCCGGGCTTGAGGCTCACTGACAGCAACCACTCATCGGTCTGTTGTTCCATGTCCCTCCACAACTCCTGCGCGGTGTGGGGATTTTCCCCCAAACAGGAAAGTTTTAAAACTGCCTGCTGTCGTTTACCCCTGGCTGTGCTGAAGTTGGTGGTGAAGGTGTTACGCTGAATGGATGAGGAGGCGGTAGAGGATGAGGAAGCGGAGAAGGAGGAGTTAGCAACAGGAGGCAAACTGAAGTGCCCTGCAATCCTCGGTGGTGGAAGGACATGCGCCAAACCGCTATCTGCCTCAGGCCCAGCCGCCACTGCATTTACCCAGTGTGCTGTTAGGGAGATATAACGTCCCTGACCGTGCTTACTGGTCCACGCATCCGTAGTTAGGTGGACCTTGCCACAGATGGCGTTGCGCAGTGCACACCTGATTTTGTCCCCCACCTGGTTGTGCAGGGAAGGGATGGCTCGCCTGGAAAAGTAGTGGCGGCTGGGCACGACGTACTGCGGGACAGCCAATGCCATCAGGCTTTTAAAACTCTGCGTCTCCACCAGATGGAATGACAGCATTTCAAAGGCCAGGAATTTTGAAATGCTGGCATTCAGGGCCAGGGATCGCGGGTGGCTAGGGGGGTACTTCCTCTTCCGCTCCAATGTTTGGGAGATAGAGAGCTGAACGCTTCCATGGGACATTGTGGAGATGGTTGGTGACCCAGGTGGTAGTGTTGCTGGCAGATCCTCTGTTTGCGGGGTGACAGGTGCCACTGTCACTACAGAGGTGGATGAAGAGGCCGAGACTGCAGCAGAAGAGGAAGCAGGAGGAGCCAGAGACCTTTCTTGGTTTTTGAGGTGTCTACTCCACTGCAGCTCGTGCTTTGCACTTAGATGCCTGGTCATGCAGCTTGTGCTCAGGTTGAGAACGTTTATGCCTCGCTTCAGGCTCTGATTGCACAGCGTGCAAACCACTCGTGTCTTGTCATCAACACACTGTGTGAAGAACTGCCACGCTAGGGAAGTCCTTGGACCTGGCTTTGGTGTGCTCGGTCCCTTGCTGCGTTGGGCAGTAGCAGATGTACTGTCTAGGGGACGAATGCTCCGTTTTTGCACCCTGCTCCCTCTTCTGCTGTGCTGGTGGCTCTGTGCGACCACCCCCTCTTCCTCCGAACTACACTGGTCACCTGCATAACGTTGATTCCATGTGGGGTCGAGGACCTCATCGTCCTCCACATCATCTTCTACCCAGTCTTCACCCCTGCCCTCCATGTCTGTCTGCACAATTGCGAAAGCAGCAGCAGTTGGCACCTGTGTTTCGTCATCATCCGAGACGTGCTGCGATGGTCCTCCCATGTACCCATCATGAAACATAAGTGGTTGGGCATCGGTGCACTCAATCTCTTCCACTTCTGGGGCAGGGCTAGGTGGATGGCCCTGGGAAACCCTGCTAACAGAGTCATCGAAAAGCAGAAGAGACTGCTGCATGATTTGGGGCTCAGACTGCTTGGCTGATTTGAAAGGGGGTGAGGTGAAAGACTGATGGACATGGGCTTCAGGTGCCAACTCTGATCTTTCATCAGAAGAGTGGGTGGGAGACAATGTGAAGGAACCTGAGGCACTGTCAGCAACCCAATCTACTATCGCCTGTACTTGTCCTGGCCTAAACATTGGTACAGCCTCATTAGGCGCGACAAAATACCGCCGAAGGCTCGGTCGCCTACTCGCACCTGAGGAAGGTGTTTCACTTGTGCGTGTAGCTGGCACAGATCCACCACGTCCTCTCCCTGCAACAGGAGCTCCACCAGCAGCACCACGACCGGGGCCACCACGTCCCTTTGACCTTCCCCCCATATTTTCCAAATTTAGGATCTTGCCCTAAATGGCGTTTTTTGGAAGACCACAACACACCCACAGTACGTAATGGCTGAAACGCACAGCTACAGAACTGCAGAAAATGCTATTCAAAAAAAAAAAGGTTGTTTTTTTTAGTATAGCACAGTACAAGGAAAATATATAGAAATTGTTTATTTCACACACCTCCAGATGTGTATTTCACACTGCAAAATATTTTCTGTGGCCCTAAATGGCGTTTTTTGCCAGACCACAACACACCCACAGCACGTAACCGCTGAATCGCACAGCTACAGAAAATGCTATTAAAAAAAAAGTTGTTTTTTTTAGTATAGCACTGTACAAGAAGAATATATAGAAATTGTTTATTTTACACACCTCCAGATGTGTATTTCACACTGCAAAATATTTTCTGTGGCCCTAAATGGCGTTTTTTGCCAGACCACAACACACCCACAGCACGTAACCGCTGAATCGCACAGCTACAGAAAATGCTATTCAAAAAAAAAGGTTGTTTTTTTTTAGTATAGCACTGTACAAGAAGAATATATAGAAATTGTTTATTTTACACACCTCCAGATGTGTATTTCACACTGCAAAATATTTTCTGTGGCCCTAAATGGCGTTTTTTGCCAGACCACAACACACCCACAGCACGTAACCGCTGAATCGCACAGCTACAGAAAATGCTATTCAAAAAAAAGGTTGTTTTTTTTAGTATAGCACTGTACAAGAAGAATATATAGAAATTGTTTATTTTACACACCTCCAGATGTGTATTTCACACTGCAAAATATTTTCTGTGGCCCTAAATGGCGTTTTTTGCAAGAGCACAACAACCCCAACAGTATATAACCACTGAATCGCACAGCTATAGAAGTGCAGAGAATGCTATTCAAAAAAAATGTTGTTTTTTTTAGTATAGCACTGTACAATATATAGAAATTGTTTATTTTACACACCTCCAGATGTGTATTTCACACTGCAAAATATTTTCTGTGGCCCTAAATGGCGTTTTTTGCCAGACCACAACACACCCACAGCACGTAACCGCTGAATCGCACAGCTACAGAAAATGCTATTCAAAAAAAAAGGTTGTTTTTTTTAGTATAGCACTGTACAAGAAGAATATATAGAAATTGTTTATTTTACACACCTCCAGATGTGTATTTCACACTGCAAAATATTTTCTGTGGCCCTAAATGGCGTTTTTTGCCAGACCACAACACACCCACAGCACGTAACCGCTGAATCGCACAGCTACAGAAAATGCTATTAAAAAAAAAGGTTGTTTTTTTAGTATAGCACTGTACAAGAAGAATATATAGAAATTGTTTATTTTACACACCTCCAGATGTGTATTTCACACTGCAAAATATTTTCTGTGGCTCTAAATGGCGTTTTTTGCAAGAGCACAACAACCCCAACAGTATATAACCGCTGAATCGCACAGCTATAGAAGTGCAGAGAATGCTATTCAAAAAAAAATGTTGTTTTTTTTAGTATAGCACTGTACAATATATAGAAATTGTTTATTTTACACACCTCCAGATGTGTATTTCACACTGCAAAATATTTTCTGTGGCCCTAAATGGCGTTTTTTGCCAGACCACAACACACCCACAGCACGTAACCGCTGAATCGCACAGCTACAGAAAATGCTATTCAAAAAAAAGGTTGTTTTTTTTAGTATAGCACTTGTGACAGCAGGAAGGTAAAGTCACCTGGTTGCATCCAGGGGGGTAGATATATTTCGCCCAGATTCAGGCTTTACGCCGACTTATACAACTAGGTGGAGTGTTGTATAAGCCCAGCTGAGGCTAGTGGGCTCATGGATGACTCATACCTCTAGGGAGAGTGTGGGGCGTCGTGCAGACAGGGAGTTGATGAGACCAGCTGAAGCTTGTCAGCTCATTTAGGCCTCTATAAAAACTCCCAGCTTCATTAGATGTTAGCTCATGCCTGGACCCAGACCTGTGTGGACTGTCTAGGGAGAGTGAACCCCTGTGCGGTGAGACAAAGCCTGTGTGGCTATTTGCTTGGACATTTAAAACCAGGGACTTAGGGACTAGGACAGCACTAGGCTGATCCCAGTTGTTAGTTAGGAAACCTGTATGTTTAGTCAGAGGTCAAGTTGACCAGGATTTATTTTGTTTATGTTTCTTTTGGCTTTGCTGTGTTTTGTCACTGTAAATAGAAAATAAACCGCACCTTTTTTTGATTTTGAAAACCACAACCTCCGTTTGCTGGGCCTGTTTTTGTGTGGGGAGCCCATCCCGGGGGTCACACACACCCGCTGCCGAGCTAACCCCCTCACAGTTGGTGGAGAACCAGTGGCAGTTTTTTTTTAAGCCAGCATGGAGGAGATACTGAAGCAGCTGGCTCTAGCAAATGCCAATCAACAGCAGACAAATGCAGGTTTGCAAAAGAGCCTTGCAGCTCATCAACAGAGCCTTGCAGCTCAACAACAGAACTTCGCAGCCCAGCAGAAAGCTCATCAACAGAGCCTTGCAGCCCAGCAGCAAGCTCACCAACAGAGTCTGGAAGCTCAGCAACAAGCCCAGCAGCAATCTGAGGCCCGCTTCATAGACCTGTTACAGAAGCAAGAGCAGAGACTACAACAAATGGAAGCAGTAATGCAGCAACGTCCGCAGACCAGTGAGGAAAGCCGTCCCACTAATACCGCGTCCTTTGGGGTGAGTCGTTTATTGACAAAAATGACTGGAGAGGATGATCCAGAGGTATTTTTGACCACATTTGAAAGGACTGCTGAAAGAGAAAAGTGGCCTGAGGAGCAGTGGGCTGGACTGGTGGCTCCTCTGTTAACTGGTGAATCGCAGAAGGCTTACTATGACCTAGAGCCTGACCAAGCAAAAGACTATGTGATGCTAAAAGCTGAAATATTGGCAAGGCTGGGTGTCACCCAGGCTGTCCGGGCTCAGCGTGTGCATAACTGGACTTTCCAGCTTGGAAAACCCCCCAGGTCTCAAATGTATGATCTCATTCACCTGAGCAGAAAGTGGCTACAGCCAGAGACTTTGTCCGCACCAAAGATTGTGGAACGTGTTGTAATGGATCGGTTTTTGAGAGCTCTTCCTACTGCCATCCAAAAGTGGGTAAGCCATGGAGACCCAGAGACGGCCGATGGTCTTGTGGATCGTGTGGAGAAATACTTGGCTACAGAGAACCTGACGGCCTCTTCCAGAGACACTCGGACTTTCCACCCTAAGACCAGACCATCCCCAGGGGCGGATAAGAGGATTCCAAGGGGTAAGGGTGGAGAGAGTGAGAGGGTGGGAGCTCTACCCCAAGTTTGGCGAGAACAGCCTGGGAAATCAGCGGCTCAAGAGGCGGCAAGAAGGATCGTTTGCTACCGCTGCCGGCAAGCGGGACATATTGCAGCCAATTGCCCGGTTGTGGAGGAACCCATGCAGTGTGACTTTCTGACGGGCAGACGTCAGTCGCTGTGTGCGACAGTCGCATGCACTGCCATTCGAGGAACTGAGAAACATTTATGCAAAATGTGTGTTAATGGTAGAAATGTTGTGGTATTGCTGGATTCAGGTAGCCTTGTGACCCTGATAAAGGCTGAGTTAGTTAAAACAGAGGTCTCTGGGAATAGCAAGGTAGCTGTTATTTGTGTGCATGGGGACACCCGAGAGTATCCAGTGACTACAGTGTGTTTCGAGACCCCCAAAGGTACCCTCTCTCATCCAGTGGGCTTAGTATCTCAGTTACCGCATGACGCCATTGTGGGAAGGGATTTTCCGAAGTTCTGGGAACTGTGGGATGATCCTGAGCCCCCCACTGGTGCCCCTATGTACCAGGAATGGGATAGCCAGAACTCCCCTGAGAGTGGTGAGGACTCTCCGGAATTTCCCTTATCAGTATTGGCAGGGGAGACTCAAGAAACTGGAGAGGAGCCCACCTCCTCAGACGAAAACCTACCGTCTGTGGAGTTTTCTGATCTTGAGGTTCACAGGGAAAACTTTGCCACAGAACAGTTGAAAGACCCCGCCCTAATAAAGGCACGGGAAAACGTAGTGAAAATAGATGGCGAGTTAGTGAACCCAGATAATACCTGCACTTACCCATACTTCAGCGTAGAGAAGGACCTATTGTATCGGGTGGCAAAAAGGGCAGAAGAAACCGTTGAGCAGCTTGTGGTGCCCAAACCTTACAGGAAGTTGGTGTTGGAGTTGGCCCATGGGCATATTCTTGGAGGTCATCTGGGGACAGAGAAAACCCGAGAGAGGGTATTACAGAGATTCTATTGGCCGGGGGTGATGAAGGACATAGAAAATTATTGTTCCTCCTGCCCTGTGTGTCAGAGGTCGGCCCCGATGCCACATTTCCGTAGCCCGCTGGTCCCTCTACCCATCATTGAGGTCCCGTTTGAGAGGATCGCCATGGATTTGGTAGGTCCTATAATCAAGTCCGCTAGGGGGCACCAGTACATATTAGTTATAATGGACTATGCCACCCGTTATCCAGAAGCGATCCCTCTCCGAAATACCTCGGCCAAAACCATAGCCAAAGAGCTATCTCTTGTGTTTAGCCGGGTGGGTATTTGTAAAGAACTGCTTACGGACCAAGGTACACCCTTTATGTCCCGGGTTATGAAGGAGCTGTGTAAATTGTTCAAAGTGACGCAATTACGTACATCTGTGTATCACCCCCAAACCGATGGGCTGGTTGAAAGATTCAACAAAACCCTAAAACAAATGTTGAAGAAAGTGGTGGATAGAGATGGAAAGGATTGGGACTGTCTACTTCCTTATCTGATGTTTGCTATTAGGGAGGTGCCCCAATCCTCTACGGGATTCTCCCCCTTTGAGTTACTGTATGGGAGACACCCAAGAGGGCTGTTGGATATTGCCAAGGAAACTTGGGAAAGTGAGAGTTCTCCCCACAGGAGTGTGATTGAGCATGTCGCCCTGATGCAAGACCGAATTGCACAGGTAATGCCCATCGTGAAGGAACATTTGGCCCAAGCGCAGTTAGCACAGCAGAGAGTGTACAACCGTGGAGCCAAGACCCGTACCTTTTCCCCGGGGGATAGGATACTGGTACTTGTCCCTACGGTTGAAAGTAAATTCCTTGCCAAATGGCAAGGCCCCTACGAGATAATGGAAAAAGTGAGCGAAGTGAATTACAAGGTCAGACAACCAGGAAGGCGAAAGCCCGAACAGATCTATCACGTTAATCTGTTGAAAGCCTGGAGGGATAGAGAGTCCCTAGTCGCAGACACTTGGTCACCAGCTCAAACTGGTTGCGTGATTCCTGAGGTTGGAATAGCAGCCACCTTGTCACAACCCCAACAACAGGAGGTTAAGGAGTTTGTGCTTCGCAACAAGGAGGTATTCTCTGAGCTGCCGGGACAAACATTTGGGGTAGAGCATGACATCATTACCCCGCCCGGTGAAAGGGTGAAGTTAAAACCCTATCGGATCCCAGAGGCCCGACGGGAGGCAATACGGGAGGAAGTACATAAAATGCTGAACTTAGGGGTGATAGAGGAGTCCCAAAGTGATTGGTCTAGTCCCATTGTGTTGGTGCCTAAACCGGATGGGAGCTGGCGATTTTGTAACGATTTTCGTCAGTTGAACAAAGTTACAAAATTTGACACCTACCCCATGCCACGTATAGATGAGTTGATCGACCGGCTGGGAACAGCCCGATACATGACGACTCTTGACCTCACAAAAGGGTATTGGCAAATCCCCCTGGCCAAATTGGCCAAAGAGAAAACCGCATTTGTAACCCCAGACGGGGCGTTCCAATATAAAAGAATGCCGTTCGGGTTACAGAATGCGCCGGCCACATTCCAGCGGAAAATGGACCAGATGCTGAGGCCCCATCGGAAGTATGCTGCGGCTTACCTGGATGATGTAATTGTCCATAGCACAGATTGGGCCTCACATCTGCCAAAAGTGCAAGCAGTCCTGGACTCTGTTCGGGAAGCGGGGTTTACGGCTAACCCCAAGAAGTGTACCATTGGGCAGGAGGAGGCCAAATATCTTGGGTACACCATTGGGAGGGGAGTAATAAAACCCCAACTCAACAAAGTCGAGGCCATCCAGAGTTGGCCACGTCCCAACAGCAAGAAGCAGGTACGAGCCTTTCTGGGAATCGCTGGGTATTATCGGCGATTCATTCCCCACTTTGCCTCTAAGGCTGTGCCCCTAACCAACCTAACGAAGGGGAAAGGGTCGGTCATGATTAAATGGACCCCCGAGGCTGAGGCAGCATTCCAATTCTTGAAACAAGCCTTATGTAGCCAGCCAGTGTTGTACTCACCCAACTTCTCTAAAGACTTTGTCGTACAAAGTGATGCGTCAGATGTGGGGTTAGGAGCAGTATTGTCCCAGGTCTGGAACGGGGAAGAGCACCCAGTCATTTACCTCAGCAGGAAGTTGAAGTCCCATGAGGTAAATTACGCCACCGTTGAAAAGGAGTGTTTAGCGGTGAAGTGGGCTCTAGATTCCCTTCGGTACTACCTGCTAGGTAGGCACTTTGACATGGTTACGGATCACGCTCCGTTAAAGTGGATGGCTCAAAACAAGGAAACAAATAGAAGAGTGAATAGGTGGTTCCTGGCCCTCCAGGAATTCAACTTCACAGTAAAGCATCGCCCTGGCGTTCAAATGGGGAATGTGGATGCTTTGTCTCGAGTACATGAATGCCTGATTGCTGGTGTTCCAACCCCGAGGTTAAAACAAGAGGGGGGGGTATGTGACAGCAGGAAGGTAAAGTCACCTGGTTGCATCCAGGGGGGTAGATATATTTCGCCCAGATTCAGGCTTTACGCCGACTTATACAACTAGGTGGAGTGTTGTATAAGCCCAGCTGAGGCTAGTGGGCTCATGGATGACTCATACCTCTAGGGAGAGTGTGGGGCGTCGTGCAGACAGGGAGTTGATGAGACCAGCTGAAGCTTGTCAGCTCATTTAGGCCTCTATAAAAACTCCCAGCTTCATTAGATGTTAGCTCATGCCTGGACCCAGACCTGTGTGGACTGTCTAGGGAGAGTGAACCCCTGTGCGGTGAGACAAAGCCTGTGTGGCTATTTGCTTGGACATTTAAAACCAGGGACTTAGGGACTAGGACAGCACTAGGCTGATCCCAGTTGTTAGTTAGGAAACCTGTATGTTTAGTCAGAGGTCAAGTTGACCAGGATTTATTTTGTTTATGTTTCTTTTGGCTTTGCTGTGTTTTGTCACTGTAAATAGAAAATAAACCGCACCTTTTTTTGATTTTGAAAACCACAACCTCCATTTGCTGGGCCTGTTTTTGTGTGGGGAGCCCATCCCGGGGGTCACACACACCCGCTGCCGAGCTAACCCCCTCACACACTGTACAAGAAGAATATATAGAAATTGTTTATTTTACACACCTCCAGATGTGTATTTCACACTGCAAAATATTTTCTGTGGCCCTAAATGGCGTTTTTTGCAAGAGCACAACAACCCCAACAGTATTTAACCGCTGAATCGCACAGCTATAGAAGTGCAGAGAATGCTATTCAAAAAAAATGTTTTTTTTTTTAGTATAGCACTGTACAATATATAGAAATTGTTTATTTTACACACCTCCAGATGTGTATTTCACACTGCAAAATATTTTCTGTGGCCCTAAATGGCGTTTTTTGCCAGACCACAACACACCCACAGCACGTAACCGCTGAATCGCACAGCTACAGAAAATGCTATTCAAAAAAAAAGTTTTTTTTTTTAGTATAGCACTGTACAAGAAGAATATATAGAAATTGTTTATTTTACACACCTCCAGATGTGTATTTCACACTGCAAAATATTTTCTGTGGCCCTAAATGGCGTTTTTTGCAAGAGCACAACAACCCCAACAGTATATAACCGCTGAATCGCACAGCTATAGAAGTGCAGAGAATGCTATTCAAAAAAAATGTTTTTTTTTAGTATAGCACTGTACAATATATAGAAATTGTTTATTTTACACACCTCCAGATGTGTATTTCACACTGCAAAATATTTTCTGTGGCCCTAAATGGCGTTTTTTGCCAGACCACAACACACCCACAGCACGTAACCGCTGAATCGCACAGCTACAGAAAATGCTATTCAAAAAAAAAGGTTGTTTTTTTTAGTATAGCACTGTACAAGAAGAATATATAGAAATTGTTTATTTTACACACCTCCAGATGTGTATTTCACACTGCAAAATATTTTCTGTGGCCCTAAATGGCATTTTTTGCAAGAGCACAACAACCCCAACAGTATATAACCGCTGAATCGCACAGCTATAGAAGTGCAGAGAATGCTATTCAAAAAAAAAATTGTTTTTTTTAGTATAGCACTGTACAATATATAGAAATTGTTTATTTTACACACCTCCACATGTGTATTTCACACTGCAATTTATTTTCTGTGGCCCTAAATGGCGTTTTTTGGAAGAGCACAACAACCCCAACAGTATATAACCGCTGAATCGCACAGCTGCAGAGGCCAGAGAATGCTATTCAAAAATAATGTTGTTTTTTCACACACCTCCAGATGTGTATTTCACACTGCAAAATATTTTCTGTGGCCCTAAATGGCGTTTTTTGCAAGAGCACAACAACCCCAACAGTATATAACCGCTGAATCGCACAGCTGCAGAGGCCAGAGAATGCTTTTTAAAAATAATGTTGTTTTTTCACACACCTCCAGATGTGTATTTCACACTGCAAAATATTTTCTGTGGCCCTAAATGGCGTTTTTTGGAAGAGCACAACACAACCACAGTATTTAACCACTGAATCGCACAGCTATAGAAGTGCAGAGAATGCTATTCAAAAAAAATGTTGTTTTTTTTAGTATAGCACTGTACAATATATAGAAATTGTTTATTTTACACACCTCCACATGTGTATTTCACACTGCAATTTATTTTCTGTGGCCCTAAATGGCGTTTTTTGGAAGAGCACAACAACCCCAACAGTATATAACCGCTGAATCGCACAGCTGCAGAGGCCAGAGAATGCTATTCAAAAATAATGTTGTTTTTTCACACACCTCCAGATGTGTATTTCACACTGCAAAATATTTTCTGTGACCCTAAATGGCGTTTTTTGGAAGAGCACAACACAACCACAGTATTTAACCACTGAATCGCACAGCTATAGAAGTGCAGAGAATGCTATTAAAAAAAAATGTTGTTTTTTTTTAGTATAGCACTGTACAATATATAGAAATTGTTTATTTTACACACCTGCACATGTGTATTTCACACTGCAATTTATTTTCTGTGGCCCTAAATGGCGTTTTTTGGAAGAGCACAACAACCCCAACAGTATATAACCGCTGAATCGCACAGATGCAGAGGCCAGAGAATGCTATTCAAAAATAATGTTGTTTTTTCACACACCTCCAGATGTGTATTTCACACTGCAAAATATTTTCTGTGGCCCTAAATGGCGTTTTTTGGAAGAGCACAACACAACCACAGTATTTAACCACTGAATCGCACAGCTATAGAAGTGCAGAGAATGCTATTCAAAAAAAATGTTGTTTTTTTTAGTATAGCACTGTACAATATATAGAAATTGTTTATTTTACACACCTCCACATGTGTATTTCACACTGCAATTTATTTTCTGTGGCCCTAAATGGCGTTTTTTGGAAGAGCACAACAACCCCAACAGTATATAACCGCTGAATCGCACAGCTGCAGAGGCCAGAGAATGCTATTCAAAAATAATGTTGTTTTTTCACACACCTCCAGATGTGTATTTCACACTGCAAAATATTTTCTGTGGCCCTAAATGGCGTTTTTTGCAAGAGCACAACAACCCCAACAGTATATACCGCTGAATCGCACAGCTGCAGAGGCCAGAGAATGCTTTTTAAAAATAATGTTGTTTTTTCACACACCTCCAGATGTGTATTTCACACTGCAAAATATTTTCTGTGGCCCTAAATGGCGTTTTTTTGGAAGAGCACAACACAACCACAGTATTTAACCACTGAATCGCACAGCTATAGAAGTGCAGAGAATGCTATTCAAAAAAAATGTTGTTTTTTTAGTATAGCACTGTACAATATATAGAAATTGTTTATTTTACACACCTCCACATGTGTATTTCACACTGCAATTTATTTTCTGTGGCCCTAAATGGCGTTTTTTGGAAGAGCACAACAACCCCAACAGTATATAACCGCTGAATCGCACAGCTGCAGAGGCCAGAGAATGCTATTCAAAAATAATGTTGTTTTTTCACACACCTCCAGATGTGTATTTCACACTGCAAAATATTTTCTGTGGCCCTAAATGGCGTTTTTTGGAAGAGCACATCACAACCACAGTATTTAACCACTGAATCGCACAGCTATAGAAGTGCAGAGAATGCTATTCAAAAAAAATGTTGTTTTTTTTAGTATAGCACTGTACAATATATAGAAATTGTTTATTTTACACACCTCCACATGTGTATTTCACACTGCAATTTATTTTCTGTGGCCCTAAATGGCGTTTTTTGGAAGAGCACAACAACCCCAACAGTATATAACCGCTGAATCGCACAGCTGCAGAGGCCAGAGAATGCTATTCAAAAATAATGTTGTTTTTTCACACACCTCCAGATGTGTATTTCACACTGCAAAATATTTTCTGTGGCCCTAAATGGCGTTTTTTGGAAGAGCACAACACACCCACAGTATATAACCGCTGAATCGCACAGCTGCAGAGAATGCTATTCCAAAAAAAGGTTGTTTTTTTTTTTAGTATAGCATAGTACAAGAAAAATATATAGAAATTGGTTATTTCACACAACTAGAGATATACACTGCAAAATATTTTTTTTGCCCAAAAATAGGTCTTTTTTGCGCACAACAAAGTGCCTTTTTTTTTTTTTTGCAACAGCACAATAAAGTGCCTTTTTTTTGGGGGGGGGCCCAAAAATGGGTCTTTTTAGCAAAAGCACAATAAAGTGCCTTTTTTTTTTTCTGCCCGAAATGGGTCTTTTAGCAAGAGCACAATACAGCCACAGTATGGAATAGGTGTATCACTCAACGTAATGCAGTGCTGGTGCACTGAGCTTGCAACACAAACAGATAAACCTATGCAGATCGCTGAGCTATTATATCTCTCAATCTGGACTCCTATCTAAATCTCTCTCCCTGAAAGCACAAACAGGATCCTGCCCCTACACTACACTACACTGTCTCTCTATCTTTTCTATCAGTAGATTGCAGAATCAGGACTAACTCCTATCATATAATTCTCTCCCTCACAGCAACAGCAGCCAGGATCCTTTCCCTACACTGTCTAAAAGCAGAGTGACGATCTGTGCTGTGTGCCTCTTGCTTATATAGAAGCTGGTCACATGCTGGGTCACATGTTGCACTGACCAATCACAGCCATGCCATTAGTAGGCATGGCTATGATGGCTTCTAAGGGCACACCAGCTAATCAAATGGTGATTGGCTGGCCCCTGAAGCATTTCTAACTGCGCCATTAAATTCCCGAATCCGGACCCGAACCTGGACTTTAGCGCAAAATCCGGGTCCGGGTCCGGGGTCGGGAAAACGCCAAAATTCGGTACGGACCCGAACTTTACAGTTCGGGTCCGCTCAACACTAACTATGGACCATCCCTGATGTACTGTGGATCATCACTGATGTACTGTGGATCATCACTGATGTACTATGGATCATCACTGATGTACTATGGATCATCACTGATGTACTATAGTTCATCACTGATGTACTATGGGCCATCACTGGTGTACTATGGATCATCACTGGTGTACTATGGATCATCACTGATGTACTATGGACCATCCCTGATGTACTGTGGATCATCACTGATGTACTATAGTTCATCACTGATGTACTATGGGCCATCACTGGTGTACTATGGATCATCACTGGTGTACTATGGATCATCACTGATGTACTATGGACCATCCCTGATGTACTGTGGATCATCACTGATGTACTGTGGATCATCACTGATGTACTGTGGATCATCACTGATGTACTGTGGATCATCACTGATGTACTATGGATCATCACTGATGTACTATGGGCCATCACTGGTGTACTATGGGCCATCACTGGTGTACTATGGATCATCACTGGTGTACTATGGACCATCACTGATGTACTATGGACCATCACTGATGTACTATGGATCATCACTGATGTACTGTGGATCATCACTGATGTACTATGGATCATCACTGATGTACTATGGGCCATCACTGGTGTACTATGGGCCATCACTGGTGTACTATGGATCATCACTGGTGTACTATGGACCATCACTGATGTACTATGGACCATCCCTGATGTACTGTGGATCATCACTGATGTACTGTGGATCATCACTGAAGTATTGTGGATCATCACTGATGTACTGTGGATCATCACTGATGTACTGTGTATCATAACTGATGTACTGTGGATCATCACTGATGTACTATAGATCATCACTGATGTACTATGGACCATCACTGATGTACTATAGATCATCACTGATGTACTATGGACCATCACTGGTGTACTATGGATCATCACTGATGTACTGAGGATCATCACTGATGTACTGTGGATCATCACTGATTTACTGTGGATCATTACTGATGTACTGTGGATCATCACTGATGTACTGAGGATCATCACTGATGTACTATGGATCATCACTGATGTACTGTGGATCATCACTGATGTACTGTGGATCATCACTGATGTACTGTGGATCATCACTGATGTACCGTGGATCATCACTGATGTACTGAGGATCATCACTAATGTACTATAGATCATCACTGATGTACTATGGGCCATCACTGGTGTACTATGGATCATCACTGATGTACTATGGATCATCACTGATGTACTATGAGCCATCGCTGATGTACTATGGGCCATCACTGATGTACTGTGGATCATCACTGGTGTACTATGGATCATCACTGATGTACTATGGATCATCACTGATGTACTATGGATCATCACTGATGTACTGTGGATCATCACTGGTGTACTATAGATTATCACTGATGTACTATGGATCATCACTGATGTACTGTGGATCATCACTGATGTACTGTGGACCATCCCTGATGTACTATGGACCATCCCTGATGTACTGTGGATTATCACTGATGTACCGTGGATCATCACTGATGTACTGAGGATCATCACTGATGTACTGTGGATCATCACTGATGTACTGTGGATCATCACTGATGTACTGAGGATCATCACTGATGTACTATGGATCATCACTGATGTACTATGGATCATCACTGATGTACTATGGATCATCACTGGTGTACTATGGATCATCACTGGTGTACTATGGATCATCACTGATGTACTGTGGATCATCACTGATGTACTATAGATCATCACTGATGTACTATGGATTATCACTGATGTACTATGGATCATCACTGATGTACTATGAGCCATCTCTGATGTACTATGGATCATCACTGATGTACTATGGATCAACACTGATGTACTATGGATCATCACTAATGTATTATGAGCCATCACTGATGTACTATGGATCATCACTGATGTACTGTGGATCATCACTGATGTACCGTGGATCATCACTGATGTACTGTGGATCATCACTGATGTACTGAGGATCATCACTGATGTACTGTGGATCATCACTGATGTACTATGGGCCATCACGGGTGTACTATGGATCATCACTGGTGTACTATGGATCATCACTGATGTACTATGGACCATCCCTGATGTACTATGGACCATCCCTGATGTACTGAGGATCATCACTGATGTACTATAGATCATCACTGATGTACTATAGATTATCACTGATGTACTATGGGCCATCACTGGTGTACTATGGATCATCATTGATGTACTATGAGCCACCGCTGATGTACTGTGGATCATCACTGGTGTACTATGGATCATCACTGATGTACTATGGATCATCACTGATGTACTATGGATCATCACTGATGTACTATGGATCATCACTGGTGTACTATGGATCATCACTGGTGTACTATGGATCATCACTGATGTACTGTGGACAATCCCTGATGTACTGTGGATCATCACTGATGTACTGAGGATCATCACTGATGTTCTGTGGATCATCACTGATGTACTATAGATCATCACTAATGTACTGTGGATCATCACTGATGTACTGTGGATCATCACTGATGTACTGAGGATCATCACTGATGTACTGTGGATCATCACTGATGTACTGTGGATCATCACTGATGTACTATGGACAATCCCTGATGTACTATGGACCATCCCTGATGTACTATGGACCATCCCTGATGTACTATGGACCATCCCTGATGTACTGTGGACCATCCCTGATGTACTGAGGATCATCACTGATGTACTGTGGATCATCACTGATGTACTGTGGATCATCACTGATGTACTATGGACCATCACTGGTGTACTATGGATCATCACTGGTGTACTATGGATCATCACTGGTGTACTATGGACCATCCCTGATGTACTGTGGATCATCACTGATGTACTGTGGATCATCACTGATGTACTATAGTTCATCACTGATGTACTATGGGCCATCACTGGTGTACTATGGATCATCACTGGTGTACTATGGATCATCACTGATGTACTATGGACCATCCCTGATATACTATGGACCATCCCTGATATACTATGGACCATCCCTGATGTACTGTGGATCATCACTGATGTACTGTGGATCATCACTGATGTACTGTGGATCATCACTGATGTACTATGGACCATCACTGGTGTAATTTCGGCCATCACTGGTGTACTATGGATCATCATTGGTGTACTATGGATCATCACTGGTGTACTGTGGACCATCACTGATGTACTGAGGACCATCACTGATGTACTGTGGATCATCACTGATGTACTGTGGATCATCCCTGGTGTACTATGGATCATCACTGGTGTACTATGGATCATCACTGGTGTACTATGGATCATCACTGATATACTGTGGACCATCCCTGATGTACTATGGATCATCACTGATGTACTATGGATCATCACTGATGTACTATGAGCCATCACTGATGTACTATGGGCTATCACTGATGTACTGTGGATCATCACTGATGTACTATGGATCATCACTGATGTACTATGGACCATCCCTGATGTACTATGGACCATCCCTGATGTACTATAGATCATCACTGATGTACTATGGGCCATCACTGGTGTACTATGGATCATCAATGATGTACTGAGGATCATCACTGATGTACTGAGGATCATCACTGATGTACTATGGATCATCACTGATGTACTGTGGATCATCACTGATGTACTATAGATCATCACTGATGTACTGTGGATCATCACTGGTGTACTATGGATCATCACTGATGTACTGAGGATCATAACTGATGTACTATGGATCATCACTGATGTACTGTGGATCATCACTGATGTACTATAGATCATCACTGATGTACTATGGATCATCACTGATGTACTGTGGATCATCACTGATGTACTGTGGATCATCACTGATGTACTGTGGACCATCACTGATGTACTGTGGACCATTACTGATGTACTGTGGATCATCACTGATGTTCTATGGATCATCACTGATGTTCTATGGATCATCACTGATGTACTATAGATCATCACTGATGTACTATAGATCATCACTGATGTACTATGGATCATCACTGGTGTACTATGGACCGTCACTGGTGTACTATGGATCGTCACTGGTGTACTATGGATCATCACTGGTGTACTGTGGATCATCACTGATGTACTGTGGATCATCACTGATGTACTATAGTTCATCACTGATGTTCTATGGGCCATCACTGGTGTACTATGGATCATCACTGATGTACCGTAGATCATCACTGATGTACCGTGGATCATCACTGATGTACTGAGGATCATCACTGATGTACTGTGGATCATCACTGATGTACTATGGGCCATCACGGGTGTACTATGGATCATCACTGATGTACTATGGACCATCCCTGATGTACTATGGACCATCCCTGATGTACTATGGACAATCCCTGATGTACTGAGGATTTTTTCCTATAGTCTTCAGTGACACAATTGTTTGAATTAGCACGAATGGTGGTGTGATTGATCCACATAAGCAACAGGTGATTATATTTGAAACACCTGTTTAAACCATCTATATTAGGACAGACACCAGACCAATGCGCATGCTCCGATGAAGCTTGATGAAAGCGAAACATGTAAGCAGTTTAGCAGTTTGATGCTACATTTCATGTAGTTCCTGAACATGGATGTTCCACCCACATGACTAACTACCGAATCATCTGCCCCGATCTTAATACTATTGCCTCCTGATGTGAAGATACTTCACCGGCACGTTAAATACCGAAGCTCTACAACCCCGGCATGGTCTACAGCTACTCTATGGAAACATCTATTGATCCAAGTAAATGAATGGGTGTGAAGCAGCCCCACACAAGAGAATCTAGATGTGAATCATTGAATCCTCACTGGACTGACACACAGCAAAGTGGTGAGTGTTTGTTACATATGGGATCATATGCAAACCAAAAGACTATCGATCTGGATGGCTGAGTGACCGAGTGACCCAGTGAAGACATCTAAGGTGAGCTGTAGGATTGTGTTTTCAGCATCAGGCACTATTCTCATAGCATGCTCCTGTGTACACTATGTCCAGCCAAGCTATCCTCTCATCACCCAGCAAATATGCGTGAACACTAACCGGTTATCCTTTTTGATCCATCTAACAGACCAACCCGGTAATCATACTTTTGGAGCCATTACTTGAATTATCTCCACTCACCAGGACTATTCAATTGATATTGATGAATTTACATATTTTTTTTACATTCTCAATACCGGTATCACTATCAAAGATCATTAGTGGATGAATGAATGCGGTGTGTATGGTTGATCGGGTGGCCATCCTTGTTTAGTGTTTTTGTTGACTAGTCTCATTTTAATCAGGTGTTTTTGATGTTGTGTTTTGTTTAAAACTAATTAAATAAATTAATGAAATTTTCTACTATACTAATTGCGGTTCACTCATTATAAGTCTGTATAATTAGTTGAGCCTTGTTGAAGAATTCTTTTGCTGAAGGACTTTTTGATCCTTCAACTTTCTCCTCCTTTTTTCTGTACTGAGGATCATCACTGATGTACTATAGATCATCACTGATGTACTATGGGCCATCACTGGTGTACTATGGATCATCACTGATGTACTATGAGCCATCGCTGATGTACTGTGGATCATCACTGGTGTACTATGGATCATCACTGATGTACTATGGAACATCACTGATGTACTATGGATCATCACTGGTGTACTATGGATCATCACTGGTGTACTATGGATCATCACTGATGTACTGTGGACAATCCCTGATGTACTGTGGATCATCACTGATGTACTGAGGATCATCACTGAAGTACTGTGGATCATCACTGATGTACTATAGATCATCACTAATGTACTGTGGATCATCACTGATGTACTGTGGATCATCACTGATGTACTGAGGATCATCACTGATGTACTATGGATCATCACTAATGTACTGTGGATCATCACTGATGTACTATGGGCCATCACGGGTGTACTATGGATCATCACTGGTGTACTATGGATCATCACTGATGTACTATGGACCATCCCTGATGTACTATGGACCATCCCTGATGTACTATGGACCATCCCTGATGTACTGAGGATCATCACTGTTGTACTGTGGATCATCACTGATGTACTGTGGATTATCAGTGATGGACTATGGACCATCACTGATGTACTGTGGATCATCACTGATGTACTGTGGATTATCACTGATGTACTGTGGACCATCACTGATGTACTGTGGACCATCACTGATGTACTGTGGACCATCACTGATGTACTGTGGACCATCACTGATGTACTGTGGACCATCACTGATGTACTGTGGATAATCACTGATGTTCTATGGATCATCACTGATGTACTATAGATCATCACTGATGTACTATGGATCATCACTGATGTACTATAGATCATCACTGATGTACTATGGACCATCACTGGTGTACTATGGATCATCACTGGTGTACTATGGATCATCACTGGTGTACTATGGACCATCCCTGATGTACTGTGGATCATCACTGATGTACTGTGGATCATCACTGATGTACTATAGTTCATCACTGATGTACTATGGGCCATCACTGGTGTACTATGGATCATCACTGGTGTACTATGGATCATCACTGATGTACTATGGACCATCCCTGATATACTATGGACCATCCCTGATGTACTGTGGATCATCACTGATGTACTGTGGATCATCACTGATGTACTGTGGATCATCACTGATGTACTATAGATCATCACTGATGTACTATGGGCCATCACTAGTGTACTATGGGCCATCACTGGTGTACTATGGGCCATCACTGGTGTACTATGGATCATCATTGGTGTACTATGGATCATCACTGGTGTACTGTGGACCATCACTGATGTACTGTGGACCATCACTGATGTACTGTGGATCATCACTGATGTACTGTGGATCATCCCTGGTGTACTATGGATCATCACTGGTGTACTATGGATCATCACCGGTGTACTATGGATCATCACTGGTGTACTATGGATCATCACTGGTGTACTATGGATCATCACTGATGTACTATGGATCATCACTGATGTACTATGGATCATCACTGGTGTACTATGGATCATCACTGATGTACTGTGGACCATCCCTGATGTACTGTGGATCATCACTGATGTCCTGTGGATCATCACTGATGTACTGTGGATCAACACTGATGTCCTGTGGATCATCACTGATGTACTGAGGATCATCACTGATGTACTGTGGATCATCACTGATGTACTATAGATCATCACTGATGTACTGTGGATCATCACTGATTTACTATAGATCATCTTTGATGTACTGTGGATCATCACTGATGTACTGTGGATCATCACTGATGTACTATGGATCATCACTGATGTACTGTGGATCATCACTGGTGTACTATGGATCATCACTGGTGTACTATGGATCATCCCTGATGTACTGTGGACCATCCCTGATGTACTGTGGATCATCACTGATGTCCTGTGGATCATCACTGATGTCCTGTGGATCATCACTGATGTCCTGTGGATCATCACTGATGTACTGTGGATTATCACTGATGTACTATGGATCATCACTGATGTACTGTGGATCATCACTGATGTACTATAGATCATTACTGATGTATTATGGATCATCAATGATGTACTGAGGATCATCACTGATGTACTGAGGATCATCACTGATGTACTATGGATCATCACTGATGTACTGTGGATCATCACTGATGTACTATAGATCATCACTGATGTACTGTGGATCATCACTGGTGTAATATGGATCATCACTGATGTACTGAGGATCATCACTGATGTACTATGGATCATCACTGATGTACTGTGGATCATCACTGATGTACTATGGACCATCACTGGTGTACTATGGATCATCACTGATGTACTATGGATCATCACTGATGTACTATGAGCCATCGCTGATGTACTATGGGCCATCACTGATGTACTGTGGATCATCACTGGTGTACTATGGATCATCACTGATGTACTATGGATCATCACTGATGTACTATGGATCATCACTGATGTACTGTGGATCATCACTGGTGTACTATAGATTATCACTGATGTACTATGGATCATCACTGATGTACTGTGGATCATCACTGATGTACTGTGGACCATCCCTGATGTACTATGGACCATCCCTGATGTACTGTGGATTATCACTGATGTACCGTGGATCATCACTGATGTACTGAGGATCATCACTGATGTACTGTGGATCATCACTGATGTACTGTGGATCATCACTGATGTACTGAGGATCATCACTGATGTACTATGGATCATCACTGATGTACTATGGATCATCACTGATGTACTATGGATCATCACTGGTGTACTATGGATCATCACTGGTGTACTATGGATCATCACTGATGTACTGTGGATCATCACTGATGTACTATAGATCATCACTGATGTACTATGGATTATCACTGATGTACTATGGATCATCACTGATGTACTATGAGCCATCTCTGATGTACTATGGATCATCACTGATGTACTATGGATCAACACTGATGTACTATGGATCATCACTAATGTATTATGAGCCATCACTGATGTACTATGGATCATCACTGATGTACTGTGGATCATCACTGATGTACCGTGGATCATCACTGATGTACTGTGGATCATCACTGATGTACTGAGGATCATCACTGATGTACTGTGGATCATCACTGATGTACTATGGGCCATCACGGGTGTACTATGGATCATCACTGGTGTACTATGGATCATCACTGATGTACTATGGACCATCCCTGATGTACTATGGACCATCCCTGATGTACTGAGGATCATCACTGATGTACTATAGATCATCACTGATGTACTATAGATTATCACTGATGTACTATGGGCCATCACTGGTGTACTATGGATCATCACTGATGTACTATGAGCCACCGCTGATGTACTGTGGATCATCACTGGTGTACTATGGATCATCACTGATGTACTATGGATCATCACTGATGTACTATGGATCATCACTGATGTACTATGGATCATCACTGGTGTACTATGGATCATCACTGGTGTACTATGGATCATCACTGATGTACTGTGGACAATCCCTGATGTACTGTGGATCATCACTGATGTACTGAGGATCATCACTGATGTTCTGTGGATCATCACTGATGTACTATAGATCATCACTAATGTACTGTGGATCATCACTGATGTACTGTGGATCATCACTGATGTACTGAGGATCATCACTGATGTACTGTGGATCATCACTGATGTACTATGGACAATCCCTGATGTACTATGGACCATCCCTGATGTACTATGGACCATCCCTGATGTACTATGGACCATCCCTGATGTACTGTGGACCATCCCTGATGTACTGAGGATCATCACTGATGTACTGTGGATCATCACTGATGTACTGTGGATCATCACTGATGTACTATGGACCATCACTGGTGTACTATGGATCATCACTGGTGTACTATGGATCATCACTGGTGTACTATGGACCATCCCTGATGTACTGTGGATCATCACTGATGTACTGTGGATCATCACTGATGTACTATAGTTCATCACTGATGTACTATGGGCCATCACTGGTGTACTATGGATCATCACTGGTGTACTATGGATCATCACTGATGTACTATGGACCATCCCTGATATACTATGGACCATCCCTGATATACTATGGACCATCCCTGATGTACTGTGGATCATCACTGATGTACTGTGGATCATCACTGATGTACTGTGGATCATCACTGATGTACTATGGACCATCACTGGTGTAATTTCGGCCATCACTGGTGTACTATGGATCATCATTGGTGTACTATGGATCATCACTGGTGTACTGTGGACCATCACTGATGTACTGAGGACCATCACTGATGTACTGTGGATCATCACTGATGTACTGTGGATCATCCCTGGTGTACTATGGATCATCACTGGTGTACTATGGATCATCACTGGTGTACTATGGATCATCACTGATATACTGTGGACCATCCCTGATGTACTATGGATCATCACTGATGTACTATGGATCATCACTGATGTACTATGAGCCATCACTGATGTACTATGGGCCATCACTGATGTACTGTGGATCATCACTGATGTACTATGGATCATCACTGATGTACTATGGACCATCCCTGATGTACTATGGACCATCCCTGATGTACTATAGATCATCACTGATGTACTATGGGCCATCACTGGTGTACTATGGATCATCAATGATGTACTGAGGATCATCACTGATGTACTGAGGATCATCACTGATGTACTATGGATCATCACTGATGTACTGTGGATCATCACTGATGTACTATAGATCATCACTGATGTACTGTGGATCATCACTGGTGTACTATGGATCATCACTGATGTACTGAGGATCATAACTGATGTACTATGGATCATCACTGATGTACTGTGGATCATCACTGATGTACTATAGATCATCACTGATGTACTATGGATCATCACTGATGTACTGTGGATCATCACTGATGTACTGTGGATCATCACTGATGTACTGTGGACCATCACTGATGTACTGTGGACCATTACTGATGTACTGTGGATCATCACTGATGTTCTATGGATCATCACTGATGTTCTATGGATCATCACTGATGTACTATAGATCATCACTGATGTACTATAGATCATCACTGATGTACTATGGATCATCACTGGTGTACTATGGACCGTCACTGGTGTACTATGGATCGTCACTGGTGTACTATGGATCATCACTGGTGTACTGTGGATCATCACTGATGTACTGTGGATCATCACTGATGTACTATAGTTCATCACTGATGTTCTATGGGCCATCACTGGTGTACTATGGATCATCACTGATGTACCGTAGATCATCACTGATGTACCGTGGATCATCACTGATGTACTGAGGATCATCACTGATGTACTGTGGATCATCACTGATGTACTATGGGCCATCACGGGTGTACTATGGATCATCACTGATGTACTATGGACCATCCCTGATGTACTATGGACCATCCCTGATGTACTATGGACAATCCCTGATGTACTGAGGATTTTTTCCTATAGTCTTCAGTGACACAATTGTTTGAATTAGCACGAATGGTGGTGTGATTGATCCACATAAGCAACAGGTGATTATATTTGAAACACCTGTTTAAACCATCTATATTAGGACAGACACCAGACCAATGCGCATGCTCCGATGAAGCTTGATGAAAGCGAAACATGTAAGCAGTTTAGCAGTTTGATGCTACATTTCATGTAGTTCCTGAACATGGATGTTCCACCCACATGACTAACTACCGAATCATCTGCCCCGATCTTAATACTATTGCCTCCTGATGTGAAGATACTTCACCGGCACGTTAAATACCGAAGCTCTACAACCCCGGCATGGTCTACAGCTACTCTATGGAAACATCTATTGATCCAAGTAAATGAATGGGTGTGAAGCAGCCCCACACAAGAGAATCTAGATGTGAATCATTGAATCCTCACTGGACTGACACACAGCAAAGTGGTGAGTGTTTGTTACATATGGGATCATATGCAAACCAAAAGACTATCGATCTGGATGGCTGAGTGACCGAGTGACCCAGTGAAGACATCTAAGGTGAGCTGTAGGATTGTGTTTTCAGCATCAGGCACTATTCTCATAGCATGCTCCTGTGTACACTATGTCCAGCCAAGCTATCCTCTCATCACCCAGCAAATATGCGTGAACACTAACCGGTTATCCTTTTTGATCCATCTAACAGACCAACCCGGTAATCATACTTTTGGAGCCATTACTTGAATTATCTCCACTCACCAGGACTATTCAATTGATATTGATGAATTTACATATTTTTTTTACATTCTCAATACCGGTATCACTATCAAAGATCATTAGTGGATGAATGAATGCGGTGTGTATGGTTGATCGGGTGGCCATCCTTGTTTAGTGTTTTTGTTGACTAGTCTCATTTTAATCAGGTGTTTTTGATGTTGTGTTTTGTTTAAAACTAATTAAATAAATTAATGAAATTTTCTACTATACTAATTGCGGTTCACTCATTATAAGTCTGTATAATTAGTTGAGCCTTGTTGAAGAATTCTTTTGCTGAAGGACTTTTTGATCCTTCAACTTTCTCCTCCTTTTTTCTGTACTGAGGATCATCACTGATGTACTATAGATCATCACTGATGTACTATGGGCCATCACTGGTGTACTATGGATCATCACTGATGTACTATGAGCCATCGCTGATGTACTGTGGATCATCACTGGTGTACTATGGATCATCACTGATGTACTATGGAACATCACTGATGTACTATGGATCATCACTGGTGTACTATGGATCATCACTGGTGTACTATGGATCATCACTGATGTACTGTGGACAATCCCTGATGTACTGTGGATCATCACTGATGTACTGAGGATCATCACTGAAGTACTGTGGATCATCACTGATGTACTATAGATCATCACTAATGTACTGTGGATCATCACTGATGTACTGTGGATCATCACTGATGTACTGAGGATCATCACTGATGTACTATGGATCATCACTAATGTACTGTGGATCATCACTGATGTACTATGGGCCATCACGGGTGTACTATGGATCATCACTGGTGTACTATGGATCATCACTGATGTACTATGGACCATCCCTGATGTACTATGGACCATCCCTGATGTACTATGGACCATCCCTGATGTACTGAGGATCATCACTGTTGTACTGTGGATCATCACTGATGTACTGTGGATTATCAGTGATGGACTATGGACCATCACTGATGTACTGTGGATCATCACTGATGTACTGTGGATTATCACTGATGTACTGTGGACCATCACTGATGTACTGTGGACCATCACTGATGTACTGTGGACCATCACTGATGTACTGTGGACCATCACTGATGTACTGTGGACCATCACTGATGTACTGTGGATAATCACTGATGTTCTATGGATCATCACTGATGTACTATAGATCATCACTGATGTACTATGGATCATCACTGATGTACTATAGATCATCACTGATGTACTATGGACCATCACTGGTGTACTATGGATCATCACTGGTGTACTATGGATCATCACTGGTGTACTATGGACCATCCCTGATGTACTGTGGATCATCACTGATGTACTGTGGATCATCACTGATGTACTATAGTTCATCACTGATGTACTATGGGCCATCACTGGTGTACTATGGATCATCACTGGTGTACTATGGATCATCACTGATGTACTATGGACCATCCCTGATATACTATGGACCATCCCTGATGTACTGTGGATCATCACTGATGTACTGTGGATCATCACTGATGTACTGTGGATCATCACTGATGTACTATAGATCATCACTGATGTACTATGGGCCATCACTAGTGTACTATGGGCCATCACTGGTGTACTATGGGCCATCACTGGTGTACTATGGATCATCATTGGTGTACTATGGATCATCACTGGTGTACTGTGGACCATCACTGATGTACTGTGGACCATCACTGATGTACTGTGGATCATCACTGATGTACTGTGGATCATCCCTGGTGTACTATGGATCATCACTGGTGTACTATGGATCATCACCGGTGTACTATGGATCATCACTGGTGTACTATGGATCATCACTGGTGTACTATGGATCATCACTGATGTACTATGGATCATCACTGATGTACTATGGATCATCACTGGTGTACTATGGATCATCACTGATGTACTGTGGACCATCCCTGATGTACTGTGGATCATCACTGATGTCCTGTGGATCATCACTGATGTACTGTGGATCAACACTGATGTCCTGTGGATCATCACTGATGTACTGAGGATCATCACTGATGTACTGTGGATCATCACTGATGTACTATAGATCATCACTGATGTACTGTGGATCATCACTGATTTACTATAGATCATCTTTGATGTACTGTGGATCATCACTGATGTACTGTGGATCATCACTGATGTACTATGGATCATCACTGATGTACTGTGGATCATCACTGGTGTACTATGGATCATCACTGGTGTACTATGGATCATCCCTGATGTACTGTGGACCATCCCTGATGTACTGTGGATCATCACTGATGTCCTGTGGATCATCACTGATGTCCTGTGGATCATCACTGATGTCCTGTGGATCATCACTGATGTACTGTGGATTATCACTGATGTACTATGGATCATCACTGATGTACTGTGGATCATCACTGATGTACTATAGATCATTACTGATGTATTATGGATCATCAATGATGTACTGAGGATCATCACTGATGTACTGAGGATCATCACTGATGTACTATGGATCATCACTGATGTACTGTGGATCATCACTGATGTACTATAGATCATCACTGATGTACTGTGGATCATCACTGGTGTAATATGGATCATCACTGATGTACTGAGGATCATCACTGATGTACTATGGATCATCACTGATGTACTGTGGATCATCACTGATGTACTATAGATCATCACTGATGTACTATGGATCATCACTGATGTACTGTGGATCATCACTTATGTACTGTGGATCATCACTGATGTACTGTGGACCATCACTGATGTACTGTGGATCATCACTGATGTACTGTGGATCATCACTGATGTTCTATGGATCATCACTGATGTACTATAGATCATCACTGATGTACTATAGATCATCACTGATGTACTATGGATCATCACTGGTGTACTATGGACCGTCACTGGTGTACTATGGATCATCACTGGTGTACTATGGATCATCACTGGTGTACTGTGGATCATCACTGATGTACTGTGGATCAACACTGATGTACTATAGTTCATCACTGATGTTCTATGGGCCATCACTGGTGTACTATGGATCATCACTGGTGTACTATGGATCATCACTGGTGTACTATGGATCATCACTGATGTACTATGGACTATCCCTGATGTACTATGGACCATCCCTGATTTACTGTGAATCATCACTGGTGTACTGTGGATCATCACTGATGTACTATAGATCATCACTGATGTGCTATGGGCCATCACTGGTGTACTATGGGCCATCACTGGTGTACTATGGATCATCACTGGTGTACTATGGATCATCACTGATGTACTATGGACCATCACTGATGTACTGTGGATCATCACTGATGTACTGTGGATCATCACTGATGTACTGTGGATCATCCCTGGTGTACTATGGATCATTACTGGTGTATTATGGATCATCACTGATGTACTATGGATCATCACTGATGTACTATGGGCCATCACTGATGTACTATGGATCATCACTGATATACTGTGGACCATCCCTGATGTACTATGGATCATCACTGGTGTACTATGGATCATCACTGGTGTACTATGGATCATCACTGGTGTACTATGGATCATCACTGATGTACTATGGATCATCACTGATGTACTATGGATCATCACTGGTGTACTATGGATCATCACTGATGTACTGTGGACCATCCCTGATGTACTGTGGATCATCACTGATGTCCTGTGGATCATCACTGATGTACTGTGGATCAACACTGATGTCCTGTGGATCATCACTGATGTACTGAGGATCATCACTGATGTACTGTGGATCATCACTGATGTACTATAGATCATCACTGATGTACTGTGGATCATCACTGATTTACTATAGATCATCTTTGATGTACTGTGGATCATCACTGATGTACTGTGGATCATCACTGATGTACTATGGATCATCACTGATGTACTGTGGATCATCACTGGTGTACTATGGATCATCACTGGTGTACTATGGATCATCCCTGATGTACTGAGGATCATCACTGATGTACTATGGATCATCACTGATGTACTGTGGATCATCACTGATGTACTATAGATCATCACTGATGTACTGTGGATCATCACTGGTGTACTATGGATCATCACTGATGTACTGAGGATCATAACTGATGTACTATGGATCATCACTGATGTACTGTGGATCATCACTGATGTACTATAGATCATCACTGATGTACTATGGATCATCACTGATGTACTGTGGATCATCACTGATGTACTGTGGATCATCACTGATGTACTGTGGACCATCACTGATGTACTGTGGACCATTACTGATGTACTGTGGATCATCACTGATGTTCTATGGATCATCACTGATGTTCTATGGATCATCACTGATGTACTATAGATCATCACTGATGTACTATAGATCATCACTGATGTACTATGGATCATCACTGGTGTACTATGGACCGTCACTGGTGTACTATGGATCGTCACTGGTGTACTATGGATCATCACTGGTGTACTGTGGATCATCACTGATGTACTGTGGATCATCACTGATGTACTATAGTTCATCACTGATGTTCTATGGGCCATCACTGGTGTACTATGGATCATCACTGATGTACCGTAGATCATCACTGATGTACCGTGGATCATCACTGATGTACTGAGGATCATCACTGATGTACTGTGGATCATCACTGATGTACTATGGGCCATCACGGGTGTACTATGGATCATCACTGATGTACTATGGACCATCCCTGATGTACTATGGACCATCCCTGATGTACTATGGACAATCCCTGATGTACTGAGGATTTTTTCCTATAGTCTTCAGTGACACAATTGTTTGAATTAGCACGAATGGTGGTGTGATTGATCCACATAAGCAACAGGTGATTATATTTGAAACACCTGTTTAAACCATCTATATTAGGACAGACACCAGACCAATGCGCATGCTCCGATGAAGCTTGATGAAAGCGAAACATGTAAGCAGTTTAGCAGTTTGATGCTACATTTCATGTAGTTCCTGAACATGGATGTTCCACCCACATGACTAACTACCAAATCATCTGCCCCGATCTTAATACTATTGCCTCCTGATGTGAAGATACTTCACCGGCACGTTAAATACCGAAGCTCTACAACCCCGGCATGGTCTACAGCTACTCTATGGAAACATCTATTGATCCAAGTAAATGAATGGGTGTGAAGCAGCCCCACACAAGAGAATCTAGATGTGAATCATTGAATCCTCACTGGACTGACACACAGCAAAGTGGTGAGTGTTTGTTACATATGGGATCATATGCAAACCAAAAGACTATCGATCTGGATGGCTGAGTGACCGAGTGACCCAGTGAAGACATCTAAGGTGAGCTGTAGGATTGTGTTTTCAGCATCAGGCACTATTCTCATAGCATGCTCCTGTGTACACTATGTCCAGCCAAGCTATCCTCTCATCACCCAGCAAATATGCGTGAACACTAACCGGTTATCCTTTTTGATCCATCTAACAGACCAACCCGGTAATCATACTTTTGGAGCCATTACTTGAATTATCTCCATTCACCAGGACTATTCAATTGATATTGATGAATTTACATATTTTTTTTACATTCTCAATACCGGTATCACTATCAAAGATCATTAGCGGATGAATGAATGCGGTGTGTATGGTTGATCGGGTGGCCATCCTTGTTTAGTGTTTTTGTTGACTAGTCTCATTTTAATCAGGTGTTTTTGATGTTGTGTTTTGTTTAAAACTAATTAAATAAATTAATGAAATTTTCTACTATACTAATTGCGGTTCACTCATTATAAGTCTGTATAATTAGTTGAGCCTTGTTGAAGAATTCTTTTGCTGAAGGACTTTTTGATCCTTCAACTTTCTCCTCCTTTTTTCTGTACTGAGGATCATCACTGATGTACTATAGATCATCACTGATGTACTATGGGCCATCACTGGTGTACTATGGATCATCACTGATGTACTATGAGCCATCGCTGATGTACTGTGGATCATCACTGGTGTACTATGGATCATCACTGATGTACTATGGAACATCACTGATGTACTATGGATCATCACTGGTGTACTATGGATCATCACTGGTGTACTATGGATCATCACTGATGTACTGTGGACAATCCCTGATGTACTGTGGATCATCACTGATGTACTGAGGATCATCACTGAAGTACTGTGGATCATCACTGATGTACTATAGATCATCACTAATGTACTGTGGATCATCACTGATGTACTGTGGATCATCACTGATGTACTGAGGATCATCACTGATGTACTATGGATCATCACTAATGTACTGTGGATCATCACTGATGTACTATGGGCCATCACGGGTGTACTATGGATCATCACTGGTGTACTATGGATCATCACTGATGTACTATGGACCATCCCTGATGTACTATGGACCATCCCTGATGTACTATGGACCATCCCTGATGTACTGAGGATCATCACTGTTGTACTGTGGATCATCACTGATGTACTGTGGATTATCAGTGATGGACTATGGACCATCACTGATGTACTGTGGATCATCACTGATGTACTGTGGATTATCACTGATGTACTGTGGACCATCACTGATGTACTGTGGACCATCACTGATGTACTGTGGACCATCACTGATGTACTGTGGACCATCACTGATGTACTGTGGACCATCACTGATGTACTGTGGATAATCACTGATGTTCTATGGATCATCACTGATGTACTATAGATCATCACTGATGTACTATGGATCATCACTGATGTACTATAGATCATCACTGATGTACTATGGACCATCACTGGTGTACTATGGATCATCACTGGTGTACTATGGATCATCACTGGTGTACTATGGACCATCCCTGATGTACTGTGGATCATCACTGATGTACTGTGGATCATCACTGATGTACTATAGTTCATCACTGATGTACTATGGGCCATCACTGGTGTACTATGGATCATCACTGGTGTACTATGGATCATCACTGATGTACTATGGACCATCCCTGATATACTATGGACCATCCCTGATGTACTGTGGATCATCACTGATGTACTGTGGATCATCACTGATGTACTGTGGATCATCACTGATGTACTATAGATCATCACTGATGTACTATGGGCCATCACTAGTGTACTATGGGCCATCACTGGTGTACTATGGGCCATCACTGGTGTACTATGGATCATCATTGGTGTACTATGGATCATCACTGGTGTACTGTGGACCATCACTGATGTACTGTGGACCATCACTGATGTACTGTGGATCATCACTGATGTACTGTGGATCATCCCTGGTGTACTATGGATCATCACTGGTGTACTATGGATCATCACCGGTGTACTATGGATCATCACTGGTGTACTATGGATCATCACTGGTGTACTATGGATCATCACTGATGTACTATGGATCATCACTGATGTACTATGGATCATCACTGGTGTACTATGGATCATCACTGATGTACTGTGGACCATCCCTGATGTACTGTGGATCATCACTGATGTCCTGTGGATCATCACTGATGTACTGTGGATCAACACTGATGTCCTGTGGATCATCACTGATGTACTGAGGATCATCACTGATGTACTGTGGATCATCACTGATGTACTATAGATCATCACTGATGTACTGTGGATCATCACTGATTTACTATAGATCATCTTTGATGTACTGTGGATCATCACTGATGTACTGTGGATCATCACTGATGTACTATGGATCATCACTGATGTACTGTGGATCATCACTGGTGTACTATGGATCATCACTGGTGTACTATGGATCATCCCTGATGTACTGTGGACCATCCCTGATGTACTGTGGATCATCACTGATGTCCTGTGGATCATCACTGATGTCCTGTGGATCATCACTGATGTCCTGTGGATCATCACTGATGTACTGTGGATTATCACTGATGTACTATGGATCATCACTGATGTACTGTGGATCATCACTGATGTACTATAGATCATCACTGATGTATTATGGATCATCAATGATGTACTGAGGATCATCACTGATGTACTGAGGATCATCACTGATGTACTATGGATCATCACTGATGTACTGTGGATCATCACTGATGTACTATAGATCATCACTGATGTACTGTGGATCATCACTGGTGTAATATGGATCATCACTGATGTACTGAGGATCATCACTGATGTACTATGGATCATCACTGATGTACTGTGGATCATCACTGATGTACTATAGATCATCACTGATGTACTATGGATCATCACTGATGTACTGTGGATCATCACTTATGTACTGTGGATCATCACTGATGTACTGTGGACCATCACTGATGTACTGTGGATCATCACTGATGTACTGTGGATCATCACTGATGTTCTATGGATCATCACTGATGTACTATAGATCATCACTGATGTACTATAGATCATCACTGATGTACTATGGATCATCACTGGTGTACTATGGACCGTCACTGGTGTACTATGGATCATCACTGGTGTACTATGGATCATCACTGGTGTACTGTGGATCATCACTGATGTACTGTGGATCAACACTGATGTACTATAGTTCATCACTGATGTTCTATGGGCCATCACTGGTGTACTATGGATCATCACTGGTGTACTATGGATCATCACTGGTGTACTATGTATCATCACTGATGTACTATGGACTATCCCTGATGTACTATGGACCATCCCTGATTTACTGTGAATCATCACTGGTGTACTGTGGATCATCACTGATGTACTATAGATCATCACTGATGTGCTATGGGCCATCACTGGTGTACTATGGGCCATCACTGGTGTACTATGGATCATCACTGGTGTACTATGGATCATCACTGATGTACTATGGACCATCACTGATGTACTGTGGATCATCACTGATGTACTGTGGATCATCACTGATGTACTGTGGATCATCCCTGGTGTACTATGGATCATTACTGGTGTATTATGGATCATCACTGATGTACTATGGATCATCACTGATGTACTATGGGCCATCACTGATGTACTATGGATCATCACTGATATACTGTGGACCATCCCTGATGTACTATGGATCATCACTGGTGTACTATGGATCATCACCGGTGTACTATGGATCATCACTGGTGTACTATGGATCATCACTGGTGTACTATGGATCATCACTGATGTACTATGGATCATCACTGATGTACTATGGATCATCACTGGTGTACTATGGATCATCACTGATGTACTGTGGACCATCCCTGATGTACTGTGGATCATCACTGATGTCCTGTGGATCATCACTGATGTACTGTGGATCAACACTGATGTCCTGTGGATCATCACTGATGTACTGAGGATCATCACTGATGTACTGTGGATCATCACTGATGTACTATAGATCATCACTGATGTACTGTGGATCATCACTGATTTACTATAGATCATCTTTGATGTACTGTGGATCATCACTGATGTACTGTGGATCATCACTGATGTACTATGGATCATCACTGATGTACTGTGGATCATCACTGGTGTACTATGGATCATCACTGGTGTACTATGGATCATCCCTGATGTACTGTGGATCATCACTGATGTCCTGTGGATCATCACTGATGTCCTGTGGATCATCACTGATGTACTGTGGATCATCACTGATGTACTATGGATCATCACTGATGTACTGTGGATCATCACTGATGTACTATAGATCATCACTGATGTACTATGGATCATCAATCATGTACTGAGGATCATCACTGATGTACTGAGGATCATCACTGATGTACTATGGATCATCACTGATGTACTGTGGATCATCACTGATGTACTATAGATCATCACTGATGTACTGTGGATCATCACTGGTGTACTATGGATCATCACTGATGTACTGAGGATCACCACTGATGTACTATGGATCATCACTGATGTACTGTGGATCATCACTGATGTACTATAGATCATCACTGATGTACTATGGATCATCACTGATGTACTGTGGATCATCACTGATGTACTGAGGATCATCACTGATGTACTATGGATCATCACTGATGTACTGTGGATCATCACTGATGTACTATAGATCATCACTGATGTACTGTGGATCATCACTGGTGTACTATGGATCATCACTGATGTACTGAGGATCACCACTGATGTACTATGGATCATCACTGATGTACTATAGATCATCACTGATGTACTATGGATCATCACTGATGTACTGTGGATCATCACTTATGTACTGTGGATCATCACTGATGTACTGTGGACCATCACTGATGTACTGTGGACCATCACTGATGTACTGTGGATCATCACTGATGTTCTATGGATCATCACTGATGTACTATAGATCATCACTGATGTACTATAGATCATCACTGATGTACTATGGATCATCACTGGTGTACTATGGACCGTCACTGGTGTACTATGGATCATCACTGGTGTACTATGGATCATCACTGGTGTACTGTGGATCATCACTGATGTACTGTGGATCAACACTGATGTACTATAGTTCATCACTGATGTTCTATGGGCCATCACTGGTGTACTATGGATCATCACTGATGTACTGTGGACCATCACTGATGTACTGTGGACCATCCCTGATGTACTGTGAATCATCACTGGTGTACTGTGAATCATCACTGATGTACTATAGATCATCACTGATGTACTATGGGTCATCACTGGTGTACTATGGGCCATCACTGGTGTACTATGGATCATCACTGGTGTACTATGGATCATCCCTGATGTACTATTGACCATCACTGATGTACTGCGAATCATCACTGATGTACTGTGGATCATCACTGATGTACTGTGGATCATCCCTGGTGTACTATGGATCATTACTGGTGTATTATGGATCATCACTGGTGTACCATGGATCATCACTGATGTACTATGGGCCATCACTGATGTACTATGGATCATCACTGATATACTGTGGACCATCCCTGATGTACTGTGGATCATCACTGATGTACTGTGGATCATCTATGATGTACTGTGGATCATCACTGATGTACTGTGGATCATCACTGATGTACTATAGATCATCACTGATGTAATATGGGCCATCACTGGTGTACTATGGGACATCACTGATGTACTATGGATCATCACTGATGTACTATGGATCATCACTGATGTACTATAGATCATCACTGATGTACTATGGGCCATCAGTGGTGTACTATGGATCATCACTGATGTACTGTGGACCATCCCTGATGTACTGTGGACCATCCCTGATGTACTGTGGATCATCACTGATGTACTATGGATCATCACTGATGTACTATGAGCCATCACTGATGTACTATGGATCATCACTGATGTACTATGGATCTTTACTGATGTACTGTGGACCATCCCTGATGTACTGTGGATCATCACTGATGTACTGTGGACCATCCCTGATGTACCGTGGATCATCACTGATGTACTGTGGATCATCACTGATGTACCGTGGATCATCACTGATGTACTGAGGATCATCACTGATGTACTATGGGCCATCACGGGTGTACTATGGATCATCACTGGTGTACTATGGATCATCACTGATGTACTATGGACCATCCCTGATGTACTATGGACCATCCCTGATGTACTGAGGATCATCACTGATGTACTATAGATCATCACTGATGTACTATGGGCCATCACTGGTGTACTATGGATCATCACTGATGTACTGTGGATCATCACTGATGTACTATGGATCATCACTGATGTACTATGAGCCATCACTGATGTACTATGGGCCATCACTGATGTACTGTGGATCATCACTGGGGAACTATGGATCATCACTGATGTACTATGGATCATCACTGATGTACTATGGATCATCACTGATGTGCTAAGGATCATCACTGATGTACTATGGATCATCACTGGTGTACTATGGATCATCACTGATGTACTGTGGACCATCCCTGATGTACTGTGGATCATCACTGATGTACTGAGGATCATCACTGATGTACTATGGATCATCACTGATGTACTATAGATCATCACTGATGTACTGTGGATCATCACTGATGTACTGTGGATCATCACTGATGTAATATGGATCATCACTGATGTACTGTGGATCATCACTGATGTACTATAGATCATCACTGATGTACTGTGGATCATCACTGATGTACTGTGGACCATCACTGATGTACTGTGGACCATCACTGATGTACTGTGGATAATCACTGATGTTCTATGGATCATCGCTGATGTACTATAGATCATTACTGATGTACTATGGATCATCACTGATGTACTATAGATCATCACTGGTGTACTATGGATCATCACTGGTGTACTATGGATCATCACTGGTGTACTATGGATCATCACTGGTGTAATATGGACCATCCCTGATGTACTGTGGATCATCACTGATGTATTGTGGATCATCACTGATGTACTATAGTTCATCACTGATGTACTATGGGCCATCACTGGTGTACTATGGATCATCACTGGTGTACTATGGATCATCACTGATGTACTATGGACCATCCCTGATGTACTATGGACCATCCCTGATGTACTGTGGATCATCACTGATGTACTGTGGATCATCACTGATGTACTATGGATCATCACTGGTGTACTATGGATCATCACTGGTGTACTGTGGATCATCACTGATGTACTATGTGTGACAGAGCATCCCAGAGAGAGCCTGGGAAAGTCCTGTTCGGGTTTTATACATCTCCCAGGCTCCTCTCATATACATTCAGGGATCTCTGAGCCAGGATCCACTTCAGGTGTTGGTTCTCTCCACCAGCTTAATTAAAAGCTCACCTGAGCAGACAGCCTTTGCTCAGCCTGGGAAACACAGACAACATTGGTCTGTGAGAGCAAGAAGGTTGGTAAAACATTGTTACTCTGTGAATGTGGAAGCTGACAAGTGTTAGGCTTGTTCAGCCTAGTAGTGAGGGCTTGTAATACTGTGTAGTTAGAGCCGAGACACGGCTAGGCTTTTGTTTAGATATTTTTTCTTCTGTTTGTTTTAGCACACTGTACAGCACCTGTCATTGACATTGTATATAGCACCAATAAACCACACTGTGTTTTCACTGATCCAATGGACTTGGTATCTGTGCCTGCTCATCCCAGGGAGCTTTTGTACCTACTACCTGTCCCCCAGGTTACATATGGTGGAGGCTGCGACCAGCTGTAGTAAGTTACTACTTAAAAGGCCAGTACCTAAAGTGATAACATGGAGGACCTCCTCAAACAAATGGTGTTGGCAAACGCTGCACAACAGCAAACTAACGCTGAATTGCGGCAAGCAAACGCTGCATGGCAGCAAGCAAATGCTACACAACAGCAAACTAACGCTGCACAACAGCAAGCCAACGCTATAGCACAGGAGCAAACCAAGGTGCTGTTCCAACAGATTGGTGCTGTACAGGAGCAATCGCAGAGGCTGTTTGAACAGCTTGCCACTGCTGCAAAAGCGGATAGGAAAACCCTCACTGAGGTTGTGGAGACGCTAGCACAGGGGTCACCTGCGATAATGAAGGATATTGGAGACAAGCCCTCAGCCATCCATGTGGGTCGCTTTCTTTCAAAGATGACGGCAGATGATGATCCAGAGGCCTTCCTACTAACATTTGAACGGACTGCTGAGAGGGAAGGTTGGCCCCAAACCCAGTGGGCAGGACTGATCGCCCCCTTACTTTCTGGAGAAGCGCAGAAGACCTACTATGATCTGGAGTCAGCAGAAGCGGGAGCTTATGAGAAGGTCAAGCGGGAAATCCTGGCACGACTTGGCGTTACCTTGGCTGTTCGAGCTCAGCGGGTCCACAGCTGGTTCTTCCAAGAAAAGAGGCCCCCAAGATCGCAGATGTTTGATCTGATCCACCTGGTGCGGAAATGGCTACAGCCGGAGTCCCTGTCTGCGCCACAAATAGTGGAGCGTGTGGTCATGGACCAATTCCTGAGGTCACTGCCAATTCCCCTGCAGAAGTGGGTGAGTCAAGGAGACCCCAAGTCAGCAGACAACCTGGTGGAGCTCGTTGAGAGGTACTTTGCTGCAGAGAACCTGGTCACCACCCCTACAGCCGCATGGACTTTCCACCCAAAGCCACGGTCTCCCCAGGCAACCGGTAAGACTGTTCCAGGGGAAGTGGGTGGTAAGCATGGCAAGGAAATAGGGGGGAGGATTTTTGGTGCCAGGACTGAAGTTTGGCGGCCCAAACAAGGGAAGCCACTGCCTGTCAGCAAACCAAACTGGGGAAACATCAGGTGTTTTTGTTGCCAAGAACTGGGACATGTTGCAGCAAACTGTCCATTGACAGATGAACCAATGCAGTGTGATCTATCTTTTAGAAGGCAGTCTATGTTTGCTGCTGTTTTATGCGCTGCAATGCCAAATGTGGGAAAACACATGTGTCATGTGACTATTAATAATAAGCCTATTATGGCCTTGCTGGACTCTGGAAGTCTGGTTACTTTGGTTACAGCTGAGATGGTTGAAACTGTGAATTTTCATGCAAAAAAGGTTGCTGTGATCTGTGTACATGGGGATACCCGCGAGTATCCAATAGCCACTGTTCAGTTTAAAACTGGCTTAGGTACGGTGACCCATTCGGTCGGACTGGTGCCCCACTTGGTGCATGAGGCTATCATTGGTAGGGACTTCCCTAAGTTTTGGGAACTGTGGGATTGTCCCGACCCAGTCGCAGTACCTAACTCAGTCGTAGAGCCAGAACTCGTGGCCATTACTGACCTTGTGAGTTCAGGGGACTCCTCTCAGGACTCTCCGGGTGATCCTTTCTCAGTTATGGCAGGAGAGCTGGGGGAGCCGAAAGAAGTCCCCACAACCAGTAGAGCTGGACAGCCGTCTGCTGAATCTGAGTCTACGTTAGAGTTTGCCAATCTTAATGTGCACAAGGAAAATTTTGGTACGGAGCAGAGAAAAGACCCTACCCTTGCCAGGGCCTGGGAAAATGTAATAGTGATTAATGAGGTACCTGTCGAACCAGGGGACAGGCTCTGTTTTCCATATTTCTGCAGCAATGAGGATTTACTGTATCGTGTATGTAAATCTAATGATGAAGTGGTTGAACAGTTGGTAGTCCCTAAGTTATACAGACGGGTGGTGTTGGAACTTGCCCATGGGCACTTGCTAGGAGGCCATTTAGGGGTTGAGAAAACCACTGAAAGGGTGTTGCGCAGGTTTTACTGGCCTGGGATACGGAAAAACATAGAAAATTATTGTCAATCCTGTCCTGTGTGTCAGATGTCAGCCCCCCAACCCCACTTCCGAAGTCCGTTAGTGCCCTTGCCCATTATTGAAGTGCCTTTTGAGAGGATTGCCATGGACCTTGTGGGTCCACTCCCCAAATCTGCCCGCGGTCATCAACATATCCTCGTGATCATGGATTACGCTACCCGTTACCCCGAGGCCGTTCCCTTACGCACTGCATCTGCTAAAAACATTGCCAAAGAGCTGTTTATGGTGTTCAGTCGGGTTGGCGTCCCGAAAGAAGTCCTTACAGACCAAGGTACCCCATTCATGTCACGAATAACTAGGGAGCTCTGCAAGTTATTTAAGGTGACGCAGTTGCGTACCTCAGTGTACCATCCTCAAACGGATGGCTTGGTGGAACGCTTCAATAAGACATTAAAGAGTATGTTAAAAAAGGTTGTTGATAAGGATGGGAAAAACTGGGACTTCCTGATACCTTACTTGATGTTCGCCATCAGGGAAGTTCCCCAGTCCTCTACGGGGTACTCTCCATTTGAGTTGCTTTATGGGAGACACCCTCGGGGACTCTTAGACATAGCCAAGGAAACTTGGGAGGGGGAGCAGACACCTCACAAAAGTGTTATTGAGCATATCGCTCAAATGCAGGATAGGATTGCAGCAATCATGCCGGTAGTAAAAGAACATTTACTGCAGGCCCAAGCAGCCCAACAGAGGATATACAACAGGGGGGCCCAACTTCGTGTTTTCTCACCTGGTGACCGGGTCCTCGTGTTAGTTCCCACTGTTGAGAGCAAATTCCTGGCTAAGTGGCAGGGACCCTTTGAAGTAATTGAAAGAGTTGGGGAGGTCAATTACAAGGTGTATCAACCAGGTAAAAGGAAGCCCGAACAGATTTACCACATAAACCTGTTAAAGCCCTGGAAGGATAGACTGGCATTAACTGCGAGGTCCCTCCCGGTAACCCTTAAAGGTACTGAATCCCCTCTGATCCCTGAGGTCACGATTCCAGACACCCTGTCATGTTCCCAGAAACAGGAAGCTAGAGAGTTCCTGATGAGGAATAAAGAGAAATTTTCAGAGTTGCCGGGCACGACTTCAGCAGTTCAGCATGATATTGTTACTGAACCTGGAGTCCGTGTCAAGCTCAAACCATACCGAATTCCCGAAGCTAGAAGAAAGGACATCGGTGAGGAAGTTAAAAGGATGTTGGAGCTAGATGTTATTGAGGAATCCAATAGTGACTGGTCTAGCCCCATTGTATTGGTCCCAAAACCGGATGGCACTTGGAGGTTTTGTAATGACTTCAGAAAGCTTAATGCGGTAACAAAGTTTGACACATACCCAATGCCCAGGGTAGACAAGCTTATAGACTGACTTGGCAAGGCCCGTTATCTGACCACTTTGGACTTGACCAAAGGATATTGGCAAATACCCCTGACTGGTAGTGCCAAAGAAAAGACTGCATTTGTGACCCCGGAGGGGTCGTTTCAATATAAGAAAATGCCTTTTGGGTTGCAGAATGCCCCTGCAACATTTCAGAGGGCTATGGACAGGACCCTAAGACCTCACCGACAGTATGCTGCAGCCTATCTGGACGACATAGTAGTGCATAGCACTGACTGGGAGTCTCACTTGCCCCGTGTCCAGGCTGTCCTGGATTCCCTCTTCAAGGAGGGGTTTACAATCCAAAAAAATGTGCCATTGGGCTAGAGGAAGCCAGGTATTTGGGCTACTCTATTGGCCAGGGTGTCATAAAGCCCCAGGTGAATAAAATAGAAGCCATCCAGGAGTGGCCACGCCCTGCAAACAAGAAGCAGGTCAGGGCCTTTCTTGGCATTGCGGGGTACTATAGAAGATTTATCCCAAATTTTGCAACTATAGCTGCCCCACTGACAGACCTTACGAAAGGGAAAGCCTCCGTAATGGTGAAATGGTCTCCAGTAGCAGAAGAGTCTTTTCAAGTCCCGAAGAAGGCTCTTTGTGCACAGCCAATCCTATACTCCCCCGATTTCTCCAAAAACTTTTTGGTCCAGACAGATGCGTCTGATGTTGGTATCGGGGCAGTACTATCACAGGTACACAATGGGGAAGAACACCCTGTGGTGTACTTAAGCAGAAAGCTCAATGACCAGGAAAAGAAGTACGCAGTCATTGAAAAGGAGTGTCTGGCCATAAAGTGGGCCGTGGACGTGCTCAGGTACTACTTGTTGGGGCGCCAGTTTGAGTTAATAACTGACCATGCTCCCCTGAAATGGATGGCCCAAAAGAAGGAGACTAATAGGCGGGTGAACCGGTGGTTTTTGGCCCTACAAGATTACGCCTTTACGGTAAAACACAGGCCAGGTGTTGAGATGGGGAATGTAGATGCCCTGTCCCGTGTTCACTCCTGTTGGGCTACAGGTGTTCCAACCCTGGGGTTGAAACAAGGGGGGAGGATGTGTGACAGAGCATCCCAGAGAGAGCCTGGGAAAGTCCTGTTCGGGGTTTATACATCTCCCAGGCTCCTCTCATATACATTCAGGGATCTCTGAGCCAGGATCCACTTCAGGTGTTGGTTCTCTCCACCAGCTTAATTAAAAGCTCACCTGAGCAGACAGCCTTTGCTCAGCCTGGGAAACACAGACAACATTGGTCTGTGAGAGCAAGAAGGTTGGTAAAACATTGTTACTCTGTGAATGTGGAAGCTGACAAGTGTTAGGCTTGTTCAGCCTAGTAGTGAGGGCTTGTAATACTGTGTAATTAGAGCCGAGACACGGCTAGGCTTTTGTTTAGATATTTTTTCTTCTGTTTGTTTTAGCACACTGTACAGCACCTGTCATTGACATGGTATATAGCACCAATAAACCACACTGTGTTTTCACTGATCCAATGGACTTGGTATCTGTGCCTGCTCATCCCAGGGAGCTTTTGTACCTACTACCTGTCCCCCAGGTTACATATGGATCATCACTGATATACTGTGGACCATCCCTGATGTACTGTGGATCATCACTGATGTATTGTGGATCATCACTGATTTACTGTGGATCATCACTAATGTACTGTGGATCATCACTGGTGTACTATGGGCCATCACTGGTGTACTATGGGCCATCACTGGTGTACTATGGATCATCACTGATGTACTATGGATCATCACTGATGTACTATGGATCATCACTGATGTACTGTGGATCATCACTGATGTACTGTGGACCATCCCTGATGTACTATGGACCATCCCTGATGTACTGTGGATCATCACTGATGTACTGTGGATCATCACTGATGTACTATAGATAATCACTGATGTACTATGGGCCATCACTGGTGTACTATGGGCCATCACTGGTGTACTATGGGCCATCACTGGTGTACTATGGGCCATCACTGGTGTACTATGGGCCATCACTGGTGTACTATGGATCATCACTGGTGTACTATGGATCATCACTGATGTACTGTGGATCATCACTGATGTACTGTGGATCATCCTTGGTGTATTATGGATCATCACTGGTGTACTATGGATCATCACTGGTGTACTATGGATCATCACTGATGTACTAAGGGCCATCACTGATGTACTATGGATCATCACTGATATACTGTGGACCATCCCTGATGTACTGTGGATCATCACTGATGTACTGTGGATCATCACTAATGTACTATGGGCCATCACTGGTGTACTATGGGCCATCACTGGTGTACTATGGATCATCACTGATGTACTGAGGATCATCACTGATGTACTGTGGATCATCACTGATGTACTATGGGCCATCACGGGTGTACTATGGATCATAACTGATGTACTATGGACCATCCCTGATGTACTATGGACCATCCCTGATGTACTGAGGATCATCACTGATGTACTATAGATCATCACTGATGTACTATGGGCCCTGATGTACTATGGACCATCCCTGATGTACTGAGGATCATCACTGATGTACTATAGATCATCACTGATGTACTATGGGCCATCACTGGTGTACTATGGATCATCACTGGTGTACTATGGATCATCACTGATGTACTATGGACCATCCCTGATGTACTATGGACCATCCCTGAAGAACTGTGGATCATCACTTATGTACTATGGATCATCACTGATGTACTATGGGCCATCACTGATGTACTATGGGCCATCACTGGTGTACTATGGATCATCACTGATGTACTATGGACCATCCCTGATGTACTATGGACCATCCCTGATGTACTGTGGATCATCACTGATGTACTATGGATCATCACTGGTGTACTATGGATCATCACTGATGTACTGTGGACCATCCCTGATGTACTGTGGATCATCACTGATGTACCGTGGATCATCACTGATGTACCGTGGATCATCACTGATGTACTAAGGATCATCACTGATGTACTGTGGATCATCACTGATGTACTATGGGCCATCACAGGTGTACTATGGATCATCACTGGTGTACTATGGATCATAACTGATGTACTATGGACCATCCCTGATGTACTATGGACCATCCCTGATGTACTATGGACCATCCCTGATGTACTATGGATCATCACTGGTGTACTATGGATCATCACTGATGTACTGATGTACTATGGGCCATCACTGATGTACTGTGGATCATCACTGGTGTACTATGGATCATCAGTGATGTACTATGGATCATCACTAATGTACAATGGATCATCACTGATGTACTATGGATCATCACTGGTGTACTATGGATCATCACTGGTGTACTATGGATCATCACTGATGTACTGTGGATCATCAATGATGTACTGTGGATCATCACTGATGTACTGAGGATCATCACTGATGTACTGAGGATCATCACTGATGTACTATGGATCATCACTGATGTACTATAGATCATCACTGATGTACTATGGATCATCACTGATGTACTATAGATCATCACTGATGTACTATGGACCATCCCTGATGTACTGTGGATCATCACTGATGTACTGTGGATTATCGCTGATGTACTGTGGACCATCACTAATGTACTGTGGATCATCACTGATGTACTATAGATCATCACTGATGTACTATGGGCCATCACTGGTGTACTATGGGCCATCACTGGTGTACTATGGATCATCACTGGTGTACTATGGATCATCACTGATGTACTATGGGCCATCACTGATGTACTATGGATCATCACTGATGTACTATGGGCCATCACTGATGTACTATGGATCATCACTGATATACTGTGGACTATCCCTGATGTACTGTGGATCATCACTGATGTACTATAGATCATTACTGGTGTACTATGGGCCATCACTGGTGTACTATGGATCATCACCGATGTACTATGGATCATCACTGATGTACTATGGATCATCACTGATGTACTATGGATCATCACTGATGTACTATAGATCATCACTGATGTACTATGGGCCATCACTGGTGTACTATGGATCATCACTGATGTACTGTGGACCATCACTGGTGTACTATGGATCATCACCAATGTACTATGGATCATCACTGATGTACTATGGATCATCACTGATGTACTGTGGATCATCACTGATGTACTGTGGATCATCACTGATGTACTGTGGATCATCACTGATGTACTATGGGCCATCACTGGTGTACTATGGATCATCACTGATGTACTATGTATCATCACTGATGTACTATGGATCATCACTGATGTATTATGGATCATCACTGATGTACTTTAAGCCATCACTGATGTACTATGGATCATCACTGATGTACTATGGATCATCACTGATGTACTATGAGCCATCACTGATGTACTATGGATCATCACTGATGTACTATGGATCATCACTGATGTACTGTGGATCATCACTGATGTACTGTGGATCATCACTGATGTACCGTGGATCATCACTGATGTACTGAGGATCATCACCGATGTACTGAGGATCATCACTGATGTACTATGGGCCATCACAGGTGTACTATGGATCATCACTGGTGTACTATGGATCATCACTGATGTACTATGGACCATCCCTGATGTACTGTGGATCATCACTGATGTACTGTGGATCATCACTGATGTACTGTGGATCATCACTGGTGTACTATAGATCATCACTGATGTACTATGGGCCATCACTGGTGTACTATGGATCATCACTGATGTACTATGGATCATCACTGATGTACTATGGACCATCACTGATGTACTATGGATCATCACTGATGTACTATAGATCATCACTGATGTACTATGGACCATCACTTGTGTACTATGGACCATCCCTGATGTACTGTGGATCATCACTGATGTACTGTGTATCATCACTGATGTACTGTGGATCATCACTGGTGTACTATAGATCATCACTGATGTACTATGGGCCATCACTGGTGTACTATGGATCATCACTGATGTACTGTGGATCATCACTGATGTACTGTGGATTATCACTGATGTACTGTGGACCATCACTGATGTACTGTGGACCATCACTGATGTACTGTGGACCATCACTGATGTACTGTGGACCATCACTGATGTACTGTGGATAATCACTGATGTTCTATGGATCATCACTGATGTACTATAGATCATCACTGATGTACTATGGATCATCACTGATGTACTATAGATCATCACTGATGTACTATGGACCATCACTGGTGTACTATGGATCATCACTGGTGTACTATGGATCATCACTGGTGTACTATGGATCATCACTGGTGTAATATGGACCATCCCTGATGTACTGTGGATCATCACTGATGTATTGTGGATCATCACTGATGTACTGTAGTTCATCACTGATGTACTATGGGCCATCACTGGTGTACTATGGATCATCACTGATGTACTATGGATCATCCCTGATGTACTATGGACCATCCCTGATGTACTGTGGATCATCACTGATGTATTGTTGATCATCACTGATTTACTGTGGATCATCAATAATGTACTGTGGATCATCACTGGTGTACTATGGGCCATCAGTGGTGTACTATGGATCATCACTGATGTACTGTGGACCATCCCTGATGTACTGTGGACCATCCCTGATGTACTGTGGATCATCACTGATGTACTATGGATCATCACTGATGTACTATGAGCCATCACTGATGTACTATGGATCATAATTGATGTACTATGGATCATCACTGATGTACTATGGATCATCACTGATGTACTATGGATCATCACTGATGTACTATGGATCTTTACTGATGTATTGTGGACCATCCCTGATGTACTGTGGATCATCACTGATGTACTGTGGACCATCCCTGATGTACCGTGGATCATCACTGATGTACTGTGGATCATCACTGATGTACCGTGGATCATCACTGATGTACTGAGGATCATCACTGATGTACTATGGGCCATCACGGGTGTACTATGGATCATCACTGGTGTACTATGGATCATCACTGATGTACTATGGACCATCCCTGATGTACTATGGACCATCCCTGATGTACTGAGGATCATCACTGATGTACTATAGATCATCACTGATGTACTATGGGCCATCATTGGTGTACTATGGATCATCACTGATGTACTGTGGATCATCACTGATGTACTGTGGATCATCACTGATGTACTATGGATCATCACTGATGTACTATGAGCCATCACTGATGTACTATGGGCCATCACTGATGTACTGTGGATCATCACTGGGGAACTATGGATCATCACTGATGTACTATGGATCATCACTGATGTACTATGGATCATCACTGATGTGCTATGGATCATCACTGATGTACTATGGATCATCACTGGTGTACTATGGATCATCACTGATGTACTGTGGACCTTCCCTGATGTACTGTGGATCATCACTGATGTACTGAGGATCATCACTGATGTACTATGGATCATCACTGATGTACTATAGATCATCACTGATGTACTGTGGATCATCACTGATGTACTGTGGATCATCACTAATGTACTGAGGATCATCACTGATGTACTATGGATCATCACTGATGTACTGTGGATCATCACTGATGTACTATAGATCATCACTGATGACCTATGGATCATCACTGATGTACTGTGGATCATCACTGATGTACTGTGGATTATCACTGATGTACTGTGGACCATCACTGATGTACTGTGGACCATCACTGATGTACTGTGGACCATCACTGATGTACTGTGGATAATCACTGATGTTCTATGGATCATCGCTGATGTACTATAGATCATTACTGATATACTATGGATCATCACTGATGTACTATAGATCATCACTGGTGTACTATGGATCATCACTGGTGTACTATGGATCATCACTGGTGTACTATGGATCATCACTGGTGTAATATGGACCATCCCTGATGTACTGTGGATCATCAATAATGTACTGTGGATCATCACTGGTGTACTATGGGCCATCAGTGGTGTACTATGGATCATCACTGATGTACTGTGGACCATCCCTGATGTACTGTGGACCATCCCTGATGTACTGTGGATCATCACTGATGTACTATGGATCATCACTAATGTACTATGAGCCATCACTGATGTACTATGGATCATAATTGATGTACTATGGATCATCACTGATGTACTATGGATCATCACTGATGTACTATGGATCATCACTGATGTACTATGGATCTTTACTGATGTATTGTGGACCATCCCTGATGTACTGTGGATCATCACTGATGTACTGTGGACCATCCCTGATGTACCGTGGATCATCACTGATGTACTGTGGATCATCACTGATGTACCGTGGATCATCACTGATGTACTGAGGATCATCACTGATGTACTATGGGCCATCACGGGTGTACTATGGATCATCACTGGTGTACTATGGATCATCACTGATGTACTAGGGACCATCCCTGATGTACTATGGACCATCCCTGATGTACTGAGGATCATCACTGATGTACTATAGATCATCACTGATGTACTATGGGCCATCATTGGTGTACTATGGATCATCACTGATGTACTGTGGATCATCACTGATGTACTGTGGATCATCACTGATGTACTATGGATCATCACTGATGTACTATGAGCCATCACTGATGTACTATGGGCCATCACTGATGTACTGTGGATCATCACTGGGGAACTATGGATCATCACTGATGTACTATGGATCATCACTGATGTACTATGGATCATCACTGATGTGCTATGGATCATCACTGATGTACTATGGATCATCACTGGTGTACTATGGATCATCACTGATGTACTGTGGACCTTCCCTGATGTACTGTGGATCATCACTGATGTACTGAGGATCATCACTGATGTACTATGGATCATCACTGATGTACTATAGATCATCACTGATGTACTGTGGATCATCACTGATGTACTGTGGATCATCACTAATGTACTGAGGATCATCACTGATGTACTATGGATCATCACTGATGTACTGTGGATCATCACTGATGTACTATAGATCATCACTGATGACCTATGGATCATCACTGATGTACTGTGGATCATCACTGATGTACTGTGGATTATCACTGATGTACTGTGGACCATCACTGATGTACTGTGGACCATCACTGATGTACTGTGGACCATCACTGATGTACTGTGGATAATCACTGATGTTCTATGGATCATCGCTGATGTACTATAGATCATTACTGATATACTATGGATCATCACTGATGTACTATAGATCATCACTGGTGTACTATGGATCATCACTGGTGTACTATGGATCATCACTGGTGTACTATGGATCATCACTGGTGTAATATGGACCATCCCTGATGTACTGTGGATCATCACTGATGTACTATAGATCATCACTGGTGTACTATGGATCATCACTGGTGTACTATGGATCATCACTGGTGTACTATGGATCATCACTGATGTACTATGGATCATCACTGATGTACTGTGGATCATCACTGATGTACTGTGGACCATCCCTGATGTACTATGGACCATCCCTGATGTACTGTGGATCATCACTGATGTACTGTGGATCATCACTGATGTACTGTGGACCATCCCTGATGTACTATGGACCATCCCTGATATACTATGGATCATCACTGATGTACTATAGATCATCACTGGTGTACTATGGATCATCACTGGTGTACTATGGATCATCACTGGTGTACTATGGATCATCACTGGTGTAATATGGACCATCCCTGATATACTATGGATCATCACTGATGTACTATAGATCATCACTGGTGTACTATGGATCATCACTGGTGTACTATGGATCATCACTGGTGTACTATGGATCATCACTGGTGTAATATGGACCATCCCTGATGTACTGTGGATCATCACTGATGTACTATAGATCATCACTGGTGTACTATGGATCATCACTGGTGTACTATGGATCATCACTGGTGTACTATGGATCATCACTGATGTACTATGGATCATCACTGATGTACTGTGGATCATCACTGATGTACTGTGGACCATCCCTGATGTACTATGGACCATCCCTGATGTACTGTGGATCATCACTGATGTACTGTGGATCATCACTGATGTACTGTGGACCATCCCTGATGTACTATGGACCATCCCTGATATACTATGGATCATCACTGATGTACTATAGATCATCACTGGTGTACTATGGATCATCACTGGTGTACTATGGATCATCACTGGTGTACTATGGATCATCACTGGTGTAATATGGACCATCCCTGATATACTATGGATCATCACTGATGTACTATAGATCATCACTGGTGTACTATGGATCATCACTGATGTACTATAGTTCATCACAGATGTACTATGGGCCATCACTGGTGTACTATGGATCATCACTGGTGTACTATGGATCATCACTGATGTACTATGGACCATCCCTGATGTACTATGGACCATCCCTGATGTACTGTGGATCATCACTGATGTACTGTGGATCATCACTGATGTACTATGGATCATCACTGGTGTACTATGGATCATCACTGGTGTACTGTGGATCATCACTGATGTACTATGGATCATCACTGATATACTGTGGACCATCCCTGATGTACTGTGGATCATCACTGATGTATTGTGGATCATCACTGATTTACTGTGGATCATCACTAATGTACTGTGGATCATCACTGGTGTACTATGGGCCATCACTGGTGTACTATGGGCCATCACTGGTGTACTATGGATCATCACTGATGTACTATGGATCATCACTGATGTACTATGGATCATCACTGATGTACTGTGGATCATCACTGATGTACTGTGGACCATCCCTGATGTACTATGGACCATCCCTGATGTACTGTGGATCATCACTGATGTACTGTGGATCATCACTGATGTACTATAGATAATCACTGATGTACTATGGGCCATCACTGGTGTACTATGGGCCATCACTGGTGTACTATGGGCCATCACTGGTGTACTATGGGCCATCACTGGTGTACTATGGGCCATCACTGGTGTACTATGGATCATCACTGGTGTACTATGGATCATCACTGATGTACTGTGGATCATCACTGATGTACTGTGGATCATCCCTGGTGTATTATGGATCATCACTGGTGTACTATGGATCATCACTGGTGTACTATGGATCATCACTGATGTACTAAGGGCCATCACTGATGTACTATGGATCATCACTGATATACTGTGGACCATCCCTGATGTACTGTGGATCATCACTGATGTACTGTGGATCATCACTAATGTACTATTGGCCATCACTGGTGTACTATGGGCCATCACTGGTGTACTATGGATCATCACTGATGTACTGTGGATCATCACTGATGTACTGAGGATCATCACTGATGTACTGTGGATCATCACTGATGTACTATGGGCCATCACGGGTGTACTATGGATCATCACTGATGTACTATGGACCATCCCTGATGAACTATGGACCATCCCTGATGTACTGAGGATCATCACTGATGTACTATAGATCATCACTGATGTACTATGGGCCCTGATGTACTATGGACCATCCCTGATGTACTGAGGATCATCACTGATGTACTATAGATCATCACTGATGTACTATGGGCCATCACTGGTGTACTATGGATCATCACTGGTGTACTATGGATCATCACTGATGTACTATGGACCATCCCTAATGTACTATGGACCATCCCTGAAGTACTGTGGATCATCACTGATGTACTATGGATCATCACTGATGTACTATGGGCCATCACTGATGTACTATGGGCCATCACTGGTGTACTATGGATCATCACTGATGTACTATGGACCATCCCTGATGTACTATGGACCATCCCTGATGTACTGTGGATCATCACTGATGTACTATGGATCATCGCTGGTGTACTATGGATCATCACTGATGTACTGTGGACCATCCCTGATGTACCGTGGATCATCACTGATGTACCGTGGATCATCACTGATGTACTAAGGATCATCACTGATGTACTGTGGATCATCACTGATGTACTATGGGCCATCACAGGTGTACTATGGATCATCACTGGTGTACTATGGATCATAACTGATGTACTATGGACCATCCCTGATGTACTATGGACCATCCCTGATGTACTATGGACCATCCCTGATGTGCTATGGATCATCACTGGTGTACTATGGATCATCACTGATGTACTGATGTACTATGGGCCATCACTGATGTACTGTGGATCATCACTGGTGTACTATGGATCATCAGTGATGTACTATGGATCATCACTAATGTACTATGGATCATCACTAATGTACTATGGATCATCACTGGTGTACTATGGATCATCACTGGTGTACTATGGATCATCACTGATGTACTGTGGATCATCAATGATGTACTGTGGATCATCACTGATGTACTGAGGATCATCACTGATGTACTGAGGATCATCACTGATGTACTATGGATCTTCACTGATGTACTATAGATCATCACTGATGTACTATGGATCATCACTGATGTACTATGGATCATCACTGATGTACTATGGACCATCCCTGATGTACTGTGGATCATCACTGATGTACTGTGGATTATCGCTGATGTACTGTGGACCATCACTGATGTACTGTGGATCATCACTGATGTACTATAGATCATCACTGATGTACTATGGGCCATCACTGGTGTACTATGGGCCATCACTGGTGTACTATGGATCATCACTGGTGTACTATGGATCATCACTGATGTACTATGGGCCATCACTGATGTACTATGGATCATCACTGATGTACTATGGGCCATCACTGATGTACTATGGATCATCACTGATATACTGTGGACTATCCCTGATGTACTGTGGATCATCACTGATGTACTATAGATCATTACTGGTGTACTATGGGCCATCACTGGTGTACTATGGATCATCACCGATGTACTATGGATCATCGCTGATGTACTATGGATCATCACTGATGTACTATGGATCATCACCGATGTACTATAGATCATCACTGATGTACTATGGGCCATCACTGGTGTACTATGGATCATCACTGATGTACTGTGGACCATCACTGGTGTACTATGGATCATCACCAATGTACTATGGATCATCACTGATGTACTATGGATCATCACTGATGTACTGTGGATCATCACTGATGTACTGTGGATCATCACTGATGTACTGTGGATCATCACTGATGTACTGTGGATCATCACTGATGTACTATGGGCCAGCACTGGTGTACTATGGATCATCACTGATGTACTATGTATCATCACTGATGTACTATGGATCATCACTGATGTATTATGGATCATCACTGATGTACTTTGAGCCATCACTGATGTACTATGGATCATCACTGATGTACTATGGATCATCACTGATGTACTATGAGCCATCACTGATGTACTATGGATCATCACTGATGTACTATGGATCATCACTGATGTACTGTGGATCATCACTGATGTACTGTGGATAATCACTGATGTACTGTGGATCATCACTGATGTACCGTGGATCATCACTGATGTACTGAGGATCATCACCGATGTACTGAGGATCATTACTGATGTACTGTGGATCATCACTGATGTACTGTGGATCATCACTGGTGTACTATAGATCATCACTGATGTACTATGGGCCATAGTGTACTATGGATCATCACTGATGTACTATGGATCATCACTGATGTACTATGGATCATCACTGATGTACTATGGATCATCACTGATGTATTATGGATCATCACTGATGTACTGTGGATCATCACTGATGTACCGTGGATCATCACTGATGTACCGTGGACCATCCCTGATGTACTGTGGATCATCACTGATGTACTGTGGATCATCACTGATGTACTGTGGATCATCACTGGTGTACTATAGATCATCACTGATGTACTATGGGCCATCACTGGTGTACTATGGATCATCACTGATGTACTATGGATCATCACTGATGTACTATGGACCATCACTGATGTACTATGGATCATCACTGATGTACTATAGATCATCACTGATGTACTATGGACCATCACTGGTGTACTATGGACCATCCCTGATGTACTGTGGATCATCACTGATGTACTGTGTATCATCACTGATGTACTGTGGATCATCACTGGTGTACTGTGGATTATCACTGATGTACTGTGGACCATCACTGATGTACTGTGGACCATCACTGATGTACTGTGGACCATCACTGATGTACTGTGGATAATCACTGATGTTCTATGGATCATCACTGATGTACTATAGATCATCACTGATGTACTGTGGATCATCACTGATGTATTGTGGATCATCACTGATGTACTATGGACCATCACTGGTGTACTATGGATCATCACTGGTGTACTATGGATCATCACTGGTGTACTATGGATCATCACTGGTGTAATATGGACCATCCCTGATGTACTGTGGATCATCACTGATGTATTGTGGATCATCACTGATGTACTGTAGTTCATCACTGTTGTACTATGAGCCATCACTGGTGTACTATGGATCATCACTGATGTACTATGGATCATCCCTGATGTACTATGGACCATCCCTGATGTACTGTGGATCATCACTGATGTATTGTGGATCATCACTGATTTACTGTGGATCATCACTAATGTACTGTGGATCATCACTGGTGTACTATGGGCCATCAGTGGTGTACTATGGATCATCACTGATGTACTGTGGACCATCCCTGATGTACTGTGGATCATCACTGATGTACTATGGATCATCACTGATGTACTATGAGCCATCACTGATGTACTATGGATCATAATTGATGTACTATGGATCATCACTGATGTACTATGGATCATCACTGATGTACTATGGATCATCACTGATGTACTATGGATCTTTACTGATGTACTGTGGACCATCCCTGATGTACTGTGGATCATCACTGATGTACTGTGGACCATCCCTGATGTACCGTGGATCATCACTGATGTACTGTGGATCATCACTGATGTACCGTGGATCATCACTGATGTACTGAGGATCATCACTGATGTACTATGGGCCATCACGGGTGTACTATGGATCATCACTGGTGTACTATGGATCATCACTGATGTACTATGGACCATCCCTGATGTACTATGGACCATCCCTGATGTACTGAGGAACATCACTGATGTACTGTGGATCATCACTGATGTTCTATGGATCATCACTGATGTACTATGAGCCATCACTAATGTACTATGGGCCATCACTGATGTACTGTGGATCATCACTGGGGAACTATGGATCATCACTGATGTACTATGGATCATCACTGATGTACTATGGATCATCACTGATGTGATATGGATCATCACTGATGTACTATGGATCATCACTGGTGTACTATGGATCATCACTGATGTACTGTGGACCATCCCTGATGTACTGTGGATCATCACTGATGTACTGAGGATCATCACTGATGTACTATGGATCATCACTGATGTACTATAGATCATCACTGATGTACTGTGGATCATCACTGATGTACTGTGGATCATCACTGATGTACTGAGGATCATCACTGATGTACTATGGATCATCACTGATGTACTGTGGATCATCACTGATGTACTATAGATCATCACTGATGACCTATGGATCATCACTGATGTACTGTGGATCATCACTGATGTACTGTGGATTATCACTGATGTACTGTGGATCATCACTGATGTACTGTGGATTATCACTGATGTACTGTGGACCATCACTGATGTACTGTGGACCATCACTGATGTACTGTGGACCATCACTGATGTACTGTGGACCATCACTGATGTACTGTGGATAATCACTGATGTTCTATGGATCATCGCTGATGTACTATAGATCATTACTGATATACTATGGATCATCACTGATGTACTATAGATCATCACTGGTGTACTATGGATCATCACTGGTGTACTATGGATCATCACTGGTGTACTATGGATCATCACTGGTGTAATATGGACCATCCCTGATGTACTGTGGATCATCACTGATGTATTGTGGATCATCACTGATGTACTATAGTTCATCACTGATGTACTATGGGCCATCACTGGTGTACTATGGATCATCACTGGTGTACTATGGATCATCACTGATGTACTATGGACCATCCCTGATGTACTATGGACCATCCCTGATGTACTGTGGATCATCACTGATGTACTGTGGATCATCACTGATGTACAATGGATCATCACTGATATACTGTGGACCATCCCTGATGTACTGTGGATCATCACTGATGTATTGTGGATCATCACTGATTTACTGTGGATCATCACTAATGTACTGTGGATCATCACTGGTGTACTATGGGCAATCACTGGTGTACTATGGGCCATCACTGGTGTACTATGGATCATCACTGATGTACTATGGATCATCACTGATGTACTATGGATCATCACTGATGTACTGTGGATCATCACTGATGTACTGTGGACCATCCCTGATGTACTATGGACCATCCCTGATGTACTGTGGATCATCACTGATGTACTGTGGATCATCACTGATGTACTATAGATAATCACTGATGTACTATGGGCCATCACTGGTGTACTATGGGCCATCACTGGTGTACTATGGGCCATCACTGGTGTACTATGGGCCATCACTGGTGTACTATGGATCATCACTGGTGTACTATGGATCATCACTGATGTACTGTGGATCATCACTGATGTACTGTGGATCATCCCTGGTGTATTATGGATCATCACTGGTGTACTATGGATCATCACTGGTGTACTATGGATCATCACTGATGTACTAAGGGCCATCACTGATGTACTATGGATCATCACTGATATACTGTGGACCATCCCTGATGTACTGTGGATCATCACTGATGTACTGTGGATCATCACTAATGTACTATTGGCCATCACTGGTGTACTATGGGCCATCACTGGTGTACTATGGATCATCACTGATGTACTGTGGATCATCACTGATGTACTGAGGATCATCACTGATGTACTGTGCATCATCACTGATGTACTATGGGCCATCACGGGTGTACTATGGATCATCACTGATGTACTATGGACCATCCCTGATGTACTATGGACCATCCCTGATGTACTGAGGATCATCACTGATGTACTATAGATCATCACTGATGTACTATAGGCCCTGATGTACTATGGACCATCCCTGATGTACTGAGGATCATCACTGATGTACTATAGATCATCACTGATGTACTATGGGCCATCACTGGTGTACTATGGATCATCACTGGTGTACTATGGATCATCACTGATGTACTATGGACCATCCCTGATGTACTATGGACCATCCCTGAAGTACTGTGGATCATCACTGATGTACTATGGATCATCACTGATGTACTATGGGCCATCACTGATGTACTATGGGCCATCACTGGTGTACTATGGATCATCACTGATGTACTATGGACCATCCCTGATGTACTATGGACCATCCCTGATGTACTGTGGATCATCACTGATGTACTATGGATCATCACTGGTGTACTGTGGACCATCCCTGATGTACTGTGGACCATCCCTGATGTACTGTGGATCATCACTGATGTACCGTGGATCATCACTGATGTACCGTGGATCATCACTGATGTAGTAAGGATCATCACTGATGTACTATGGGCCATCACAGGTGTACTATGGATCATCACTGGTGTACTATGGATCATAACTGATGTACTATGGACCATCCCTGATGTACTATGGACCATCCCTGATGTACTATGGACCATCCCTGATGTACTATGGATCATAACTGGTGTACTATGGATCATCACTGATGTACTGATGTACTATGGGCCATCACTGATGTACTGTGGATCATCACTGGTGTACTATGGATCATCAGTGATGTACTATGGATCATCACTAATGTACTATGGATCATCACTGATGTACTATGGATCATCACTGGTGTACTATGGATCATCACTGGTGTACTATGGATCATCACTGATGTACTGTTGATCATCAATGATGTACTGTGGATCATCACTGATGTACTGAGGATCATCACTGATGTACTGAGGATCATCACTGATGTACTATGGATCATCACTGATGTACTATGGATCATCACTGATGTACTATGGATCATCACTGATGTACTATGGACCATCCCTGATGTACTGTGGATCATCACTGATGTACTGTGGATTATTGCTGACGTACTGTGGACCATCACTGATGTACTGTGGATCATCACTGATGTACTATAGATCATCACTGATGTACTATGGGCCATCACTTGTGTACTATGGGCCATCACTGGTGTACTATGGATCATCACTGGTGTACTATGGATCATCACTGATGTACTATGGGCCATCATTGATGTACTATGGATCATCACTGATGTACTATGGGCCATCACTGATGTACTATGGATCATCACTGATATACTGTGGACTATCCCTGATGTACTGTGGATCATCACTGATGTACTGTGGATCATCACTGATGTACTATAGATCATTACTGGTGTACTATGGGCCATCACTGGTGTACTATGGATCATCACCGATGTACTATGGATCATCACTGATGTACTATGGATCATCACTGATGTACTATGGATCATCACTGATGTACTCAGTACATCAGGGATGGTCCACAGTACATCAGTGATGATCCATAGTACACCAGTGATGATCCATCACTTTGCGGGTCACTTTGGGATTCACAAGACGGCTAATTTGATCTCCCGTACATTCTGGTGGCCAAACTTGATGAACGACTGCAAGAAATATGTAAGATCTTGTATTTCATGCCTTCGGAATAAGACAGACAGAGCCAGAACTTGGGGTCTACTTGAGCCCCTTCCTGTACCTGAGAAACCATGGAGCATGATCTCCATGGATTTTATAGTAGAACTTCCCCCATCTGAAGACTTCACTACCATTTTCGTTGTGGTTGATCGTTTGACCAAAATGGCCCACTTTGTACCTCTGCAAGGAACTCCTGCTGCCCCGGAGACTGCCTCAACTTTTATCAAGGAGATTGTAAGGTTGCATGGCATCCCTGACAGCATAGTTTCTGATCGAGGGGTGCAGTTCACTTCTAGATTTTGGAGGGCCTTATGTGAAACTTTGAACATTGAACTCCGCCTCTCCACAGCTTATCACCCACAAACTAATGGATAGACTGAAAGGGTCAATCAAACCCTTGAACAGTACCTACGATGCTTTTCTTCTTTTGCACAGGATGACTGGCTATCACTTCTCCCACTCGCGGAATTTTCATACAATAATTACACCCATTCGGCAACCAAACAGTCACCTTTTTTCGCCAATTATGGATACCATCCTTCTTTCTTGCCTGAGCTGCCTATTGATTCTTCTGTACCTGCCGTACAAGACAGGTTGAACTTCCTTAACTCCAACTACTAATTACTGCAGGATACAATCTCCAAGACCCAGGCAGATAATAAAAAGTTCTTCGACAAGAAGAGAAGAGGCAATTTGAATCTTGAACCTGGAGATAAGGTCTGGCTTTCCACAGCGAACTTGAAACTAAGTTGCCCCTCGAGGAAGCTTGGCCCAAGATTTTTGGGGCCTTTTCCAGTACCTCGCTGCCCGTCTGCTACCGAACCCGGCCACCCTTGTGATCCTGCACCAGCCTCCTGCTTGGCTTAACGCTGTCTCCAGTGCCTGTGCTAGCTGTCCATCCTACCAGCTTTCCTGAGTCCAGTTCCTTACCAGATGCTCTGTCTGCATCTCCACGTCTGCAACTCATCTGACAAGTTCTGCACGCAACAACAGGCACTCGTGTAACTCCTAACCCTAGGTCTGTCCCATCCTCAGTGTGGCTTGGGTTGGAGATACAAGGGAGGCCGACCTCGTCATTCCAGACTCCTACCAGGTACGTGACAGTACCAGTCAGCCAGAGATGGAGTCTGGAAGGGAGGCCTCTCCACCGAAGGACATTTACCAAACTATTTCTGCGCTCTCAAATATTGTGCAGAAGTTACAAGAGAATCTTGGTCGCATGGAAGAGCGACTTCCGCATGAGGTGACCGTCGCATCGGCCTGTGCTCCTTTCACCGCCATGGATTCTTCTACTCAGAGTCTGGTCTGTTCCCTGATGCCACTCCCCCTCCGGAACCCAAAGTGCCTATCCCTGAACTGTTTTCTGGAGAACGCAAGAAGTTTCGTACCTTCCGGAATTCTTGTGAACTTTATTTTTCTCTGCTACACCGAACCTTTGCATCAGAGGACATCAAGGTAGGGTTTATTATTACACTACTACTGAACGAACCACTCTCCTGGGCTCATCACCTTCGGGAACAACATGACCCTGTTCTGACTGCCACGGGTTCATTCTTCTCAGCCATGGCTCAGTTATACACTGACCCCTTTTCCCAGCAAACTGCCGAATCCATGCTTGACAAATTACAGCAAGGGCCAAGGCCTGTTGAAGATTACGTAACTGACTTTCGTGTTTGGAGCGCAGATACCCAATGGAATCACTCTGCACTTCGTCACCAGTTCCGTCTAGGACTTTCTGACACCGTAAAAGATGAACTTGCCAGAGTGGGAATACCCGCGTCCCTGGAAGATCTGATAAATTTAACTATTCAGATCGATCGGCGGTTTCGAGAAAGGCAATCGGAAAAATCTAAAGGGACTCTTTCTGTGGTTTCAAGGCCAGCCGCCCCTGCTCCTCTACCTGTTCCTTCCCCCAGAAGGAGGGAACAGCATAAGGCACCTCACAGCAGTTTTTGTAGGTTACCCCTTTCTCCTGCTGAACGTCTACGTCGAGTCCACTGCAGTCTGTGTCTCTACTGCGGGGAGGTTGGCCACTTCATACGAACTTGTCCGGCAGAGACCTGCAGGGTCTCTTCCCGTCAGCCTCTTGTGATGCATCTCCCTGGGAAGGATCAGTCACATGTCTCTCTTCCCATCAAGCTTCAGCTCCCCGAAAAGACGGTTTCAGTACTTGCAATCATAGACTCTGGGGCCTGCAGCTGTTTTGTGGACTCTGCATTTGCTTCTCTTCAGCAGCTGCCCTTGGGTACCAAGAGGCAAGGGTTTCATGTCCATCTGGCTGACGGCTCCGGTATTAAATCAGGCCCGGTTACTCAAGAGACCTTACCTATTCTCTGCCAGACTTCTTCAGGCCATAGCGAACTCCTCCGTTTGGATGTCATAGCTTCGCAGGGCTTCCAATTCAGGCTCAGAGAGAGGGTAAATCCGACCAAACGGGATCTCGGCTCCCGGTAGAAGTTCAATGGGGCAATCGTAAGTTCTATGAGGTGGAAGAGTGTCTGCACCCTTTTTATTAAAGACGTCCAGAAATTAGTGATAAGCAACCGGGATCAGTTTAGAGGCTTCATGGTCCTCCCAAGAGGCACTGCGTCTGGCAGTAGTTGGACGAAAAAAATATATATCTCCGGTAAGCCAGTCAATGTGAGGGTTGTGTGCCTTCAACCATGGAATGCCGAGGTTAACGGGAAACATGGGAGAAGCTATGACATCCAAACGGAGGAGTTCGCTATGGCCTGAAGAAGTCTGGCAGAGAATAGGCAAGGTCTCTTGAGTAACCGGGCCTGATTTAATACCGGAGCCGTCAGCCAGATGGACATGGAACCCTTGCCTCTTGGTACCCAAGGGCAGCTGCTGAAGAGAAGCAAATGCAGAGTCCACAAAACAGCTGCAGGCCCCAGAGTCTATGATTGCATGTACTGAAACCGTCTTTTCTGGGAGCTGAAGCTTGATGGGAAGAGAGACATGTGACTGATCCTTCCCAGGGAGATGCATCACAAGAGGCTGACGGGAAGAGACCCTGCAGGTCTCTGCCGGACAAGATCGTATGAAGTGGCCAACCTCCCCGCAGTAGAGACACAGACTGCCTTGGACTCGACGTAGACGTTCAGCACGAGAAAGAGGTAACCTACGAAAACTGCTGTGAGGTGCCTTATGCTGTTCCCTCCTTCTGGGGGAAGGAACAGGTAGAGGAGCAGGGGCGGCTGGCCTTGAAACCACAGAAAGAGTTCCTTTAGATTTTTCCGATTGCCTTTCTCGAAACCGCTGATCGATCTGAATAGTTAAATTTATCAGATCTTCCAGGGATGCGGGTATTCCCACTCTGGCAAGTTCATCTTTTACGGTGTCAGAAAGTCCTAGACGGAACTGGTGACGAAGTGCAGAGTGATTCCATTGGGTATCTGCGCTCCAAACACGAAAGTCAGTTACGTAATCTTCAACAGGCCTTGGCCCTTGCTGTAATTTGTCAAGCATGGATTCGGCAGTTTGCTGAGAAAAGTGGTCAGTGTATAACTGAGCCATGGCTGAGAAGAATGAACCCGTGGCAGTCAGAACAGGGTCATGTTGTTCCCGAAGGTGATGAGCCCAGGAGAGTGGTTCGTTCAGTAGTAGTGTAATAATAAACCCTACCTTGATGTCCTCTGATGCAAAGGTTCGGGGTAGCAGAGAAAAATAAAGTTCACAGGAATTCCGGAAGGTACGAAACTTCTTGCGTTCTCCAGAAAACCGTTCAGGGATAGGCACTTTGGGTTCCGGAGGGGGAGTGGCATCACGGAACAGACCAGACTCTGTTTGAGTAGAAGAATCCATGGCGGTGAAAGGAGCACAGGCCGATGCGACGGTCACCTCATGCGGAAGTCGCTCTTCCATGCGACCAAGATTCTCTTGTAACTTCTGCACAATATTTGAGAGCGCAGAAATAGTTTGGTAAATGTCCTTCGGTGGAGAGGCTTCCCTTCCAGACTCCATCTCTGGCTGACTGGTACTGTCACGTACCTGGTAGGAGTCTGGAATGACGAGGTCGGCCTCCCTTGTATCTCCAACCCAAGCCCCACTGAGGATGGGACAGACCTAGGGTGAGGAGTTACACGAGTGCCTGTAGTTGCGTGCAGAACTTGTCAGCTGAGTTGCAGATGTGGAGATGCAGGCAGAGCATCTGGTAAGGAACTGGACTCAGGAAAGCTGGTAGGATGGACAGCTAGCACAGGCACTGGAGACAGCGTTAAGCCAAGCAGGAGGCTGGTGCAGGATCACAAGGGTGGCCGGGTTCGGTAGCAGAATGGGCAGCGAGGTACTGGAAAAGGTTCAAGATTCAAATTGCCTCTTCTCTTCTTGTCGAAGAACTTTTTATTATCTGCCTGGGTCTTGGAGATTGTATCCTGCAGTAATTGGTAGTTGGAGTTAAGGAAGTTCAACCTGTCTTGTACGGCAGGTACAGAAGAATCAATAGGCAGCTCAGGCAAGAAAGAAGGATGGTATCCATAATTGGCGAAAAAAGGTGACTGTTATGTTGCCGAATGGGTGGAATTATTGTATGAAAATTCCGCGAGTGGGAGAAGTGATAGCCAGTCATCCTGTGCAAAAGAAGAAAAGCATCGTAGGTACTGTTCAAGGGTTTGATTTACCCTTTCAGTCTGTCCATTAGTTTGTGGGTGATAAGCTGTGGAGAGGCGGAGTTCAATGTTCAAAGTTTCACATAAGGCCCTCCAAAATCTAGAAGTAAACTGCACCCCTCGATCAGAAACTATGCTGTCAGGGATGCCATGCAACCTTACAATCTCCTTGATAAAAGTTGAGGCAGTCTCCGGGGCAGAAGGAGTTCCTTGCAGAGGTACAAAGTAGGCCATTTTGGTCAAACGATCAACCACAACGAAAATGGTAGTGAAGTCTTCAGATGGGGGAAGTTCTACTATAAAATCCATGGAGATCATGCTCCATGGTTTCTCAGGTACAGGAAGGGGCTCAAGTAGACCCCAAGTTCTGGCTCTGTCTGTCTTATTCCGAAGGCATGAAATACAAGATCTTACATATTTCTTGCAGTCGTTCATCAAGTTTGGCCACCAGAATGTACGGGAGATCAAATTAGCCGTCTTGTGAATCCCAAAGTGACTCGCTCTTGTAACTTCTGCACAATATTTGAGAGCGCAGAAATAGTTTGGTAAATGTCCTTCGGTGGAGAGGCCTCCCTTCCAGACTCCATCTCTGGCTGACTGGTACTGTCACGTACCTGGTAGGAGTCTGGAATGACGAGGTCGGCCTCCCTTGTATCTCCAACCCAAGCCCCACTGAGGATGGGACACACCTAGGGTGAGGAGTTACACGAGTGCCTGTTGTTGCGTGCAGAACTTGTCAGCTGAGTTGCAGACGTGGAGATGCAGGCAGAGCATCTGGTAAGGAACTGGACTCAGGAAAGCTGGTAGGATGGACAGCTAGCACAGGCACTGGAGACAGCGTTAAGCCAAGCAGGAGGCTGGTGCAGGATCACAAGGGTGGCCGGGTTCGGTAGCAGACGGGCAGCGAGGTACTGGAAAAGGCCCCAAAAATCTTGGGCCAAGCTTCCTCGAGGGGCAACTTAGTTTCAAGTTCGCTGTGGAAAGCCAGACCTTATCTCCAGGTTCAAGATTCAAATTGCCTCTTCTCTTCTTGTCGAAGAACTTTTTATTATCTGCCTGGGTCTTGGAGATTGTATCCTGCAGTAATTGGTAGTTGGAGTTAAGGAAGTTCAACCTGTCTTGTACGGCAGGTATAGAAGAATCAATAGGCAGCTCAGGCAAGAAAGAAGGATGGTATCCATAATTGGCGAAAAAAGGTGACTGTTTGGTTGCCGAATGGGTGGAATTATTGTATGAAAATTCCCCGAGTGGGAGAAGTGATAGCCAGTCATCCTGTGCAAAAGAAGCAAAGCATCGCAGGTACTGTTCAAGGGTTTGATTGACCCTTTCTGTCTGTCCATTAGTTTGTGGGTGATAAGGTGTGGAGAGGCGGGGTTCAATGTTCAAAGTTTCACATAAGGACCTCCAAAATCTAGAAGTGAACTGCACCCCTCGATCAGAAACTATGCTGTCAGGGATGCCATGCAACCTTACAATCTCCTTGATAAAAGTTGAGGCAGTCTCCGGGGCAGCAGGAGTTCCTTGCAGAGGTACAAAGTGGGTCATTTTGGTCAAACGATCAACCACAACGAAAATGGTAGTGAAGTCTTCAGATGAGGGAAGTTCTACTATAAAATCCATGGAGATCATGCTCCATGGTTTCTCAGGTACAGGAAGGGGCTCAAGTAGACCCCAAGTTCTGGCTCTGTCTGTCTTATTCCGAAGGCATAAAATACAAGATCTTACATATTTCTTGCAGTCGTTCATCAAGTTTGGCCACCAGAATGTACGGGAGATCAAATTAGCCGTCTTGTGAATCCCAAAGTGACCCGCTAGGGGATGATCATGACATCGCCCTAGGACGGCAACTCTGAACTGTTCTGGGATAAAGATTTGCCTCTTATGGAAGTACAGGCCATCCCTTAGTTGAAGAGCCAGGTCCTTGGAAGGCGGTTGGTCTTCCACATATTTTCTTATTTGTGACATCAGATCCGCCTGAAGAAGTAAAAAATTATTGGCTGGTAGAATAGTATCAGGTTCCGAGGATACAACTGGATCACTGAACATGCGGGACAAGGCATCTGGTTTCCCGTTCTTTGAGCCAGGACGGTAGGTTATATGAAACATGAAACGAGAGAAAAAAAGTGCCCATCTTGCCTGCCGATGTCTTAGGCGTTTAGCTGTCTTCAAATACTCAAGATTCTTGTGATCTGTGAAGATAAGAATTGGGTGAGAAGCTCCCTCCAAAAGGTAACGCCATTCTTCAAGAGCGGCCTTGATAGCCAGTAGCTCTCGGTCACCAACATCATAATTCCTTTCGGAAGGATTTAATTTTTTAGAGAAGAAGGCCACAGGGTGGAGCAATGATTTGGGCCCTTGGCGTTGGGAAATAATAGCCCCAACTGCATTTTCCGAGGCGTCTACCTCCAAAACATAAGCTAAGGAGGGATCGGGATGTTTCAAGATGGGAGCTGAGGTGAATAAGGCTTTCAACTGTTCAAACGCTGTCTGAGCCTCTGGGGTCCATCGAAAGGGAACATGCTGTTTCGTTAGCTGAGTAATGGGAGTGATGATGCCAGAAAAGTCCTTAATAAATTTTCTATAAAAGTTAGCAAACCCCACGAACCTCTGTACAGCTTTTCTGTCAGTAGGAGCAGGCCATTCCAAGACAGAAGCGACTTTCTGAGGGTCCATGGAGATTCCCTCGGCGGAGATGACAAGCCCTAGGAAATGCACAACTTGCTTTTCAAAGTCGCATTTTTCAGCCTTTACGTAAAGTCTGTGTTCCCGCAATCGAGCTAATACCTTTTTTACATGAGTCCGATGGGATTCTAAAGTTTCAGAGAATACAAGGATGTCATCCAGATACACGATGACGAATAAATCAAGAAAGTCCCGAAAAACATCATTTACCAGATGCTGGAATGTGGCTGGAGCATTGCAGAGCCCGAATGGCATGACTAAATACTCAAAGTGGCCAAAGCGTGTCCGGAAGGCCGTCTTCCATTCGTCTCCCTCCCTGATTCTGACAAGATTATAGGCACCCCTCAAGTCCAGTTTGGAGAACACTCGTGCCCCTCGCAGCCTCTGGAATAGTTCGGGAATCAGAGGAAGAGGGTACCGATTCTTGACAGTGACCCTGTTAAGGTCACGATAGTCCACACGGGGCCTCAAGGTGTGGTCTTTTTTCTCAACGAAGAAAATACCGGCTCCTGCTGGTGAAGTGGAAGGCCGAATGAACTGCTTATCAAGGCTCTCGTCGATATAGGTACGCAGGGCTTCCAATTCAGGCTCAGAGAGAGGGTAAATCCGACCAAACGGGATCTCGGCTCCCGGTAGAAGTTCAATGGGGCAATCGTAAGTTCTATGAGGTGGAAGAGTGTCTGCACTCTTTTTATTAAAGACGTCCAGAAATTCGTGATAAGCAACCGGGATCAGTTTAGAGGCTTCATGGTCAGGGTGGATACCCAGGAGGGACGTGGAGTTGACAGTTCCTCCCAAGAGGCAGTGCGTCTGGCAGTAGTTGGACGAAAAAGAGATATCTCCGGTAAGCCAGTCAACGTGAGGGTTGTGTGCCTTCAACCATGGAATGCCGAGGATAACGGGAAACATGGGAGAAGCTATGACATCCAAACGGAGGAGTTCGCTATGGCCTGAAGAAGTCTGGCAGAGAATAGGCAAGGTCTCTTGAGTAACCGGGCCTGATTTAATACCGGAGCCGTCAGCCAGATGGACATGGAACCCTTGCCTCTTGGTACCCAAGGGCAGCTGCTGAAGAGAAGCAAATGCAGAGTCCACAAAACAGCTGCAGGCCCCAGAGTCTATGATTGCAAGTACTGAAACCGTCTTTTCGGGGAGCTGAAGCTTGATGGGAAGAGAGACATGTGACTGATCCTTCCCAGGGAGATGCATCACAAGAGGCTGACGGGAAGAGACCCTGCAGGTCTCTGCCGGACAAGTTCGTATGAAGTGGCCAACCTCCCCGCAGTAGAGACACAGACTGCATTGGACTCGACGTAGACGTTCAGCAGGAGAAAGGGGTAACCTACGAAAACTGCTGTGAGGTGCCTTATGCTGTTCCCTCCTTCTGGGGGAAGGAACAGGTAGAGGAGCAGGGGCGGCTGGCCTTGAAACCACAGAAAGAGTCCCTTTAGATTTTTCCGATTGCCTTTCTCGAAACCGCAGATCGATCTGAATAGTTAAATTTATCAGATCTTCCAGGGACGCGGGTATTCCCACTCTGGCAAGTTCATCTTTTACGGTGTCAGAAAGTCCTAGACGGAACTGGTGACGAAGTGCAGAGTGATTCCATTGGGTATCTGCGCTCCAAACACGAAAGTCAGTTACGTAATCTTCAACAGGCCTTGGCCCTTGCTGTAATTTGTCAAGCATGGATTCGGCAGTTTGCTGGGAAAAGGGGTCAGTATATAACTGAGCCATGGCTGAGAAGAATGAACCCGTGGCAGTCAGAACAGGGTCATGTTGTTCCCGAAGGTGATGAGCCCAGGAGAGTGGTTCGTTCAGTAGTAGTGTAATAATAAACCCTACCTTGATGTCCTCTGATGCAAAGGTTCGGTGTAGCAGAGAAAAATAAAGTTCACAAGAATTCCGGAAGGTACGAAACTTCTTGCGTTCTCCAGAAAACCATTCAGGGATAGGCACTTTGGGTTCCGGAGGGGGAGTGGCATCAGGGAACAGACCAGACTCTGAGTAGAAGAATCCATGGCGGTGAAAGGAGCACAGGCCGATGCGACGGTCACCTCATGCGGAAGTCGCTCTTCCATGCGACCAAGATTCTCTTGTAACTTCTGCACAATATTTGAGAGCGCAGAAATAGTTTGGTAAATGTCCTTCGGTGGAGAGGCCTCCCTTCCAGACTCCATCTCTGGCTGACTGGTACTGTCACGTACCTGGTAGGAGTCTGGAATGACGAGGTCGGCCTCCCTTGTATCTCCAACCCAAGCCACACTGAGGATGGGACAGACCTAGGGTTAGGAGTTACACGAGTGCCTGTTGTTGCGTGCAGAACTTGTCAGCTGAGTTGCAGACGTGGAGATGCAGGCAGAGCATCTGGTAAGGAACTGGACTCAGGAAAGCTGGTAGGATGGACAGCTAGCACAGGCACTGGAGACAGCGTTAAGCCAAGCAGGAGGCTGGTGCAGGATCACAAGGGTGGCCGGGTTCGGTAGCAGACGGGCAGCGAGGTACTGGAAAAGGCCCCAAAAATCTTGGGCCAAGCTTCCTCGAGGGGCAACTTAGTTTCAAGTTCGCTGTGGAAAGCCAGACCTTATCTCCAGGTTCAAGATTCAAATTGCCTCTTCTCTTCTTGTCGAAGAACTTTTTATTATCTGCCTGGGTCTTGGAGATTGTATCCTGCAGTAATTGGTAGTTGGAGTTAAGGAAGTTCAACCTGTCTTGTACGGCAGGTATAGAAGAATCAATAGGCAGCTCAGGCAAGAAAGAAGGATGGTATCCATAATTGGCGAAAAAAGGTGACTGTTTGGTTGCCGAATGGGTGGAATTATTGTATGAAAATTCCGCGAGTGGGAGAAGTGATAGCCAGTCATCCTGTGCAAAAGAAGCAAAGCATCGTAGGTACTGTTCAAGGGTTTGATTGACCCTTTCTGTCTGTCCATTAGTTTGTGGGTGATAAGGTGTGGAGAGGCGGGGTTCAATGTTCAAAGTTTCACATAAGGCCCTCCAAAATCTAGAAGTGAACTGCACCCCTCGATCAGAAACTATGCTGTCAGGGATGCCATGCAACCTTACAATCTCCTTGATAAAAGTTGAGGCAGTCTCCGGGGCAGCAGGAGTTCCTTGCAGAGGTACAAAGTGGGTCATTTTGGTCAAACGATCAACCACAACGAAAATGGTAGTGAAGTCTTCAGATGAGGGAAGTTCTACTATAAAATCCATGGAGATCATGCTCCATGGTTTCTCAGGTACAGGAAGGGGCTCAAGTAGACCCCAAGTTCTGGCTCTGTCTGTCTTATTCCGAAGGCATGAAATACAAGATCTTACATATTTCTTGCAGTCGTTCATCAAGTTTGGCCACCAGAATGTACGGGAGATCAAATTAGCCGTCTTGTGAATCCCAAAGTGACCCGCTAGGGTATGATCATGACATCGCCCTAGGACGGCAACTCTGAACTGTTCTGGGATAAAGATTTGCCTCTTATGGAAGTACAGGCCATCCCTTAGTTGAAGAGCCAGGTCCTTGGAAGGTGGTTGGTCTTCCACATATTTTCTTATTTGTGACATCAGATCCGCCTGAAGAAGTAAAAAATTATTGGCTGGTAGAATAGTATCAGGTTCCGAGGATACAACTGGATCACTGAACATGCGGGACAAGGCATCTGGTTTCCCGTTCTTTGAGCCAGGACGGTAGGTTATATGAAACATGAAACGAGAGAAAAAAAGTGCCCATCTTGCCTGCCGATGTCTTAGGCGTTTAGCTGTCTTCAAATACTCAAGATTCTTGTGATCTGTGAAGATAAGAATTGGGTGAGAAGCTCCCTCCAAAAGGTAACGCCATTCTTCAAGAGCGGCCTTGATAGCCAGTAGCTCTCGGTCACCAACATCATAATTCCTTTCGGAAGGATTTAATTTTTTAGAGAAGAAGGCCACAGGGTGGAGCAATGATTTGGGCCCTTGGCGTTGGGAAATAATAGCCCCAACTGCATTTTCCGAGGCGTCTACCTCCAAAACATAAGCTAAGGAGGGATCGGGATGTTTCAAGATGGGAGCTGAGGTGAATAAGGCTTTCAACTGTTCAAACGCTGTCTGAGCCTCTGGGGTCCATCGAAAGGGAACATGCTGTTTCGTTAGCTGAGTAATGGGAGTGATGATGCCAGAAAAGTCCTTAATAAATTTTCTATAAAAGTTAGCAAACCCCACGAACCTCTGTACAGCTTTTCTGTCAGTAGGAGCAGGCCATTCCAAGACAGAAGCGACTTTCTGAGGGTCCATGGAGATTCCCTCGGCGGAGATGACAAGCCCTAGGAAATGCACAACTTGCTTTTCAAAGTCGCATTTTTCAGCCTTTGCGGAAAGTCGGTGTTCCCGCAATCGAGCTAATACCTTTTTTACATGAGTCCGATGGGATTCTAAAGTTTCAGAGAATACAAGGATGTCATCCAGATACACGATGACGAATAAATCAAGAAAGTCCCGAAAAACATAGTTTCCCAGATGCTGGAATGTGGCTGGAGCATTGCAGAGCCCGAATGGCATGACTATATACTCAAAGTGGCCAGAGCGTGTCCGGAAGTCCGTCTTCCATTCGTCTCCCTCCCTGATTCTGACAAGATTATAGGCACCCCTCAAGTCCAGTTTGGAGAACACTCGTGCCCCTCGCAGCCTCTGGAATAGTTCGGGAATCAGAGGAAGAGGGTACCGATTCTCGACAGTGACCTGGTAGGATTCTGGAATGACGAGGTCGGCCTCCCTTGTATCTCCAACCCAAGCCCCACTGAGGATGGGACAGACCTAGGGTGAGGAGTTACACGAGTGACTGTAGTTGCGTTCAGAACTTGTCAGCTGAGTTGCAGACGTGGAGATGCAGGCAGAGCATCTGGTAAGGAACTGGACTCAGGAAAGCTGGTAGGATGGACAGCTAGCACAGGCACTGGAGACAGCGTTAAGCCAAGCAGGAGGCTGGTGCAGGATCACAAGGGTGGCCGGGTTCGGTAGCAGACGGGCAGCGAGGTACTGGAAAAGGCCCCAAAAATCTTGGGCCAAGCTTCCTCGAGGGGCAACTTAGTTTCAAGTTCACTGTGGAAAGCCAGACCTTATCTCCAGGTTCAAGATTCAAATTGCCTCTTCTCTTCTTGTCAAAGAACTTTTTATTATCTTCCTGGGTCTTGGAGATTGTATCCTGCAGTAATTAGTAGTTGGAGTTAAGGAAGTTCAACCTGTCTTGTACGGCAGGTACAGAAGAAACAATAGGCAGCTCAGGCAAGAAAGAAGGATGGTATCCATAATTGGCGAAAAAAGGTGACTGTTTGGTTGCCGAATGGGTGTAATTATTGTATGAAAATTCCGCGAGTGGGAGAAGTGATAGCCAGTCATCCTGTGCAAAAGAAGAAAAGCATCGTAGGTACTGTTCAAGGGTTTGATTGACCCTTTCAGTCTGTCCATTAGTTTGTGGGTGATAAGCTGTGGAGAGGCGGAGTTCAATGTTCAAAGTTTCACATAAGGCCCTCCAAAATCTAGAAGTGAACTGCACCCCTCGATCAGAAACTATGCTGTCAGGGATGCCATGCAACCTTACAATCTCCTTGATTAAAGTTGAGGCAGTCTCCGGGGCAGCAGGAGTTCCTTGCAGAGGTACAAAGTGGGCCATTTTGGTCAAACGATCAACCACAACGAAAATGGTAGTGAAGTCTTCAGATGGGGGAAGTTCTACTATAAAATCCATGGAGATCATGCTCCATGGTTTCTCAGGTACAGGAAGGGGCTCAAGTAAACCCCAAGTTCTGGCTCTGTCTGTCTTATTCCGAAGGCATGAAATACAAGATCTTACATATTTCTTGCAGTCGTTCATCAAGTTTGGCCAAAAGAATGTACGGGAGATCAAATTAGCCGTCTTGTGAATCCCAAAGTGACCCGCTAGGGGATGATCATGACATGGCCCTAGGACGGCAACTCTGAACTGTTCTGGGATAAAGATTTGCCTCTTATGGAAGTACAAGCCATCCCTTAGTTGAAGAGCCAGGTCCTTGGAAGGCGGTTGGTCTTCCACATATTTTCTTATTTGTAACATCAGATCCGCCTGAAGACGTAAAAAATTATTGGCTAGTAGAATAGTATCAGGTTCCGAGGATACAACTGGATCACTGAACATGCGGGACAAGGCATCTGGTTTCCCGTTCTTTGAGCCAGGACGGTAGGTTATATGAAACATGAAACGAGAGAAAAAAGGGCCCATCTTGCCTGCCGAGGTCTTAGGCGTTTAGCTGTCTTCAAATACTCAAGAGTCTTGTGATCTGTGAAGATAAGAATTGGGTGAGAAGCTCCCTCCAAAAGGTAACGCCATTCTGCAAGAGCGGCCTTGATAGCCAGTAGCTCTCGGTCACCAACATCATAATTCATTTCGGAAGGATTTAATTTTTTATAGAAGAAGGCCACAGGGTGGAGCAATGATTTGGGACCTTGGCGTTGGGAAATAATAGCCCCAACTGCTTTTTCCGAGGCGTCTACCTCCAAAACATAAGCTAAGGGGGGATCAGGATGTTTCAAGATGGGAGCTGAGGTGAATAAGGCTTTCAACTGTTCAAACGCTGTCTGAGCCTCTGGGGTCCATCGAAAGGGAACATGCTGTTTCGTTAGCTGAGTAATGGGAGTGATGATGCCAGAAAAGTCCTTAATAAATTTTCTATAAAAGTTAGCAAACCCCACGAACTTCTGTACAGCTTTTCTGTCAGTAGGAGCAGGCCATTCCAAGACAGAAGTGACTTTCTGAGGGTCCATGGAGATTCCCTCGGCGGAGATGACAAGCCCTAGGAAATGCACAACTTGCTTTTCAAAGTCGCATTTTTCAGCCTTTACGTAAAGTCTGTGTTCCCGCAATTGAGCTAATACCTTTTTTACATGAGTCCGATGGGATTCTAAAGTTTCAGAGAATACAAGGATGTCATCCAGATACACGATGACGAATAAATCAAGAAAGTCCCGAAAAACATCATTTACCAGATGCTGGAATGTGGCTGGAGCATTGCAGAGCCCGAATGGCATGACTAAATACTCAAAGTGGCCAAAGCGTGTCCGGAAGGCCGTCTTCCATTCGTCTCCCTCCCTGATTCTGACAAGATTATAGGCACCCCTCAAGTCCAGTTTGGAGAACACTCATGCCCCTCGCAGCCTCTGGAATAGTTCGGGAATCAGAGGAAGAGGGTACCGATTCTTGACTGTGACCCTGTTAAGGTCACGATAGTCCACGCAGGGCCTCAAGGTGTGGTCTTTTTTCTCAACGAAGAAAATACCGGCTCCTGCTGGTGAAGTGGAAGGCCGAATGAACTGCTTATCAAGGCTCTCGTCGATATAGGTACGCAGGGCTTCCGATTCAGGCTCAGAGAGAGGGTAAATCCGACCAAACGGGATCTCGGCTCCCGGTAGAAGTTCAATGGGGCAATCGTAAGTTCTATGAGGTGGAAGAGTGTCTGCACTCTTTTTATTAAAGACGTCCAGAAATTCGTGATAAGCAACCGGGATCAGTTTAGAGGCTTCATGGTCAGGGTGGATACCCAGGAGGGACGTGGAGTTGACAGTTCCTCCCAAGAGGCAGTGCGTCTGGCAGTAGTTGGACGAAAAAGAGATATCTCCGGTAAGCCAGTCAACGTGAGGGTTGTGTGCCTTCAACCATGGAATGCCGAGGATAACGGGAAACATGGGAGAAGCTATGACATCCAAACGGAGGAGTTCGCTATGGCCTGAAGAAGTCTGGCAGAGAATAGGCAAGGTCTCTTGAGTAACCAGCCTGATTTAATACCGGAGCCGTCAGCCAGATGGACATGGAACCCTTGCCTCTTGGTACCCAAGGGCAGCTGCTGAAGAGAAGCAAATGCAGAGTCCACAAAACAGCTGCAGGCCCCAGAGTCTATGATTGCAAGTACTGAAACCGTCTTTTCGGGGAGCTGAAGCTTGATGGGAAGAGAGACATGTGACTGATCCTTCCCAGGGAGATGCATCACAAGAGGCTGACGGGAAGAGACCCTGCAGGTCCCTGCCGGACAAGTTCGTATGAAGTGGCCAACCTCCCCGCAGTAGAGACACAGACTGCCTTGGACTCGACGTAGACGTTCAGAAGGAGAAAGAGGTAACCTACGAAAACTGCTGTGAGGTGCCTTATGCTGTTCCCTCCTTCTGGGGGAAGGAACAGGTAGAGGAGCAGGGGAGGCTGGCCTTGAAACCACAGAAAGAGTTCCTTTAGATTTTTACGATTGCCTTTCTCGAAACCGCCGATCGATCTGAATAGTTCAATTTATCAGATCTTCCAGGGACGCGGGTATTCCCACTCTGGCAAGTTCATCTTTTACGGTGTCAGAAAGTCCTAGACGGAACTGGTGACGAAGTGCAGAGTGATTCCATTGGGTATCTGCGCTCCAAACACGAAAGTCAGTTACGTAATCTTCAACAGGCCTTGGCCCTTGCTGTAATTTGTCAAGCATGGATTCGGCAGTTTGCTGGGAAAAGTGGTCAGTGTATAACTGAGCCATGGCTGAGAAGAATGAACCCGTGGCAGTCAGAACAGGGTCATGTTGTTCCCGAAGGTGATGAGCCCAGGAGAGTGGTTCGTTCAGTAGTAGTGTAATAATAAACCCTACCTTGATGTCCTCTAATGCAAAGGTTCGGGGTAGCAGAGAAAAATAAAGTTCACAGGAATTCCGGAAGGTACGAAACTTCTTGCATTCTCCAGAAAACCGTTCAGGGATAGGCACTTTGGGTTCCGGAGGGGGAGTGGCATCACGGAACAGACCAGACTCTGTTTGAGTAGAAGAATCCATGGCGGTGAAAGGAGCACAGGCCGATGCGACGGTCACCTCATGCGGAAGTCGCTCTTCCATGCGACCAAGATTCTCTTGTAACTTCTGCACAATATTTGAGAGCGCAGAAATAGTTTGGTAAATGTCCTTCGGTGGAGAGGCCTCCCTTCCAGACTCCATCTCTGGCTGACTGGTACTGTCACGTACCTGGTAGGAGTCTGGAATGACGAGGTCGGCCTCCCTTGTATCTCCAACCCAAGCCCCACTGAGGATGGGACAGACCTAGGGTGAGGAGTTACACGACTGCCTGTAGTTGCGTGCAGAACTTGTCAGCTGAGTTGCAGACGTGGAGATGCAGGCAGAGCATCTGGTAAGGAACTGGACTCAGGAAAGCTGGTAGGATGGACAGCTAGCACAGGCACTGGAGACAGCGTTAAGCCAAGCAGGAGGCTGGTGCAGGATCACAAGGGTGGCCGGGTTCGGTAGCAGACGGGCAGCGAGGTACTGGAAAAGGCCCCAAAAATCTTGGGCCAAGCTTCCTCGAAGGGCAACTTAGTTTAAGTTCGCTGTGGAAAGCCAGACCTTATCTCCAGGTTCAAGATTCAAATTGCCTCTTCTCTTCTTGTCGAAGAACTTTTTATTATCTGCCTGGGTCTTGGAGATTGTATCCTGCAGTAATTAGTAGTTGGAGTTAAGGAAGTTCAACCTGTCTTGTACGGCAGGTACAGATGAATCAATAGGCAGCTCAGGCAAGAAAGAAGGATGGTATCCATAATTGGCGAAAAAAGGTGACTATTTGGTTGCCGAATGGGTGGAATTATTGTATGAAAATTCCGCGAGTGGGAGAAGTGATAGCCAGTCATCCTGTGCAAAAGAAGAAAAGCATCATAGGTACTGTTCAAGGGTTTGATTGACCCTTTCAATCTGTCCATTAGTTTGTGGGTGATAAGCTGTGGAGAGGCGGGGTTCAATGTTCAAAGTTTCACATAAGGCCCTCCAAAATCTAGAAGTGAACTGCACCCCTCGATCAGAAACTATGCTGTCAGGGATGCCATGCAACCTTACAATCTCCTTGATAAAAGTTGAGGCAGTCTCCGGGGCAGCAGGAGTTCCTTGCAGAGGTACAAAGTGGGCCATTTTGGTCAAACGATCAACCACAACGAAAATGGTAGTGAAGTCTTCAGATGGGGGAAGTTCTACTATAAAATCCATGGAGATCATGCTCCATGGTTTCTCAGGTACAGGAAGGGGCTCAAGTAGACCCCAAGTTCTGGCTCTGTCTGTCTTATTCCGAAGGCATGAAATACAAGATCTTACATATTTCTTGCAGTCGTTCATCAAGTTTGGCCACCAGAATGTACGGGAGATCAAATTAGCCGTCTTGTGAATCCCAAAGTGACCCGCAAAGTGATGGATCATCACTGGTGTACTATGGATCATCACTGATGTACTGTGGACCATCCCTGATTTACTGAGTACATCAGTGATGATCCATAGTACATCAGTGATGATCCATAGTACATCGGTGATGATCCATAGTACACCAGTGATGGCCCATAGTACACCAGTAATGATCTATAGTACATCAGTGATGATCCACAGTACATCAGTGATGATCCACAGTACATCAGGGATAGTCCACAGTATATCAGTGATGATCCATAGTACATCAGTGATGGCCCATAGTACATCAGTGATGATCCATAGTACATCAGTGATGGCCCATAGTACATCAGTGATGATCCATAGTACACCAGTGATGATCCATAGTACACCAGTGATGGCCCATAGTACACCAGTGATGGCCCATAGTACATCAGTGATGATCTATAGTACATCAGTGATGATCCACAGTACATCAGTGATGGTCCACAGTACATCAGTGATAATCCACAGTACATCAGTGATGATCCACAGTACATCAGGGATGGTCCATAGTACATCAGTGATGATCCATAGTACATCAGTGATGATCCATAGTACATCAGTGATGATCTATAGTACATCAGTGATGATCCATAGTACATCAGTGATGATCCTCAGTACATCAGTGATGATCCTCAGTACATCAGTGATGATCCACAGTACATCATTGATGATCCACAGTACATCAGTGATGACCATAGTACACCAGTGATGATCCATAGTACACCAGTGATGATCCATAGTACATCAGTGATGATTAATAGTACATTAGTGATGATCCATAGTACATCACTGATGATCCATAGTACACCAGTGATGATCCACAGTACATCAGTGATGGCCCATAGTACATCAGTACATCAGTGATGATCCATAGTACACCAGTTATGATCCATAGTACATCATGGATGGTCCATAGTACATCAGGGATGGTCCATAGTACATCAGGGATGGTCCATAGTACATCAGTTATGATCCATAGTACATCAGTGATGATCCTCAGTACATCAGTGATGATCCACAGTACATCAGTGATGATCCATAGTACACCAGTGATGGCCCATAGTACACCAGTGATGGCCAATAGTACATTAGTGATGATCCACAGTACATCAGTGATGATCCACAGTACATCAGGGATGGTCCACAGTATATCAGTGATGATCCATAGTACATCAGTGATGGCCCTTAGTACATCAGTGATGATCCATAGTACACCAGTGATGATCCATAGTACACCAGTGATGATCCATAATACACCAGGGATGATCCACAGTACATCAGTGATGATCCACAGTACATCAGTGATGATCCATAGTACACCAGTGATGATCCATAGTACACCAGTGATGGCCCATAGTACACCAGTGATGGCCCATAGTACACCAGTGATGGCCCATAGTACACCAGTGATGGCCCATAGTACACCAGTGATGGCCCATAGTACATCAGTGATTATCTATAGTACATCAGTGATGATCCACAGTACATCAGTGATGATCCACAGTACATCAGGGATGGTCCATAGTACATCAGGGATGGTCCACAGTACATCAGTGATGATCCACAGTACATCAGTGATGATCCATAGTACATTAGTGATGATCCATAGTACATCAGTGATGATCCATAGTACATCAGTGATGATCCATAGTACACCAGTGATGGCCCATAGTACACCAGTGATTGCCCATAGTACACCAGTGATGATCCACAGTACATTAGTGATGATCCACAGTAAATCAGTGATGATCCACAATACATCAGTGATGATCCACAGTACATCAGGGATGGTCCACAGTATATCAGTGATGATCCATAGTACATCAGTGATGATCCACAGTACACCAGTGATGATCCATAGTACACCAGTGATGATCCATAGTACATCAGTGATGATCCACAGTACATCAGTGATGATCCACAGTACATCAGGGATGGTCCATAGTACATCAGGGATGGTCCATAGTACATCAGTGATGATCCATAGTACACCAGTGATGATCCATAGTACACCAGTGATGGCCCATAGTACATCAGTGATGAACTATAGTAAATCAGTGATGATCCACAATACATCAGTGATGATCCACAGTACATCAGGGATGGTCCATATTACACCAGTGATGATCCATAGTACACCAGTGATGATCCATAGTACACCAGTGATGATCCATAGTACACCAGTGATGATCTATAGTACATCAGTGATGATCCATAGTATATCAGTAATGATCTATAGTACATCAGCGATGATCCATAGAACATCAGTGATTATCCACAGTACATCAGTGATGGTCCACAGTACATCAGTGATGGTCCACAGTACATCAGTGATGGTCCACAGTACATCAGTGATGGTCCACAGTACATCAGTGATAATCCACAGTACATCAGTGATGATCCACAGTACATCAGTGATGATCCATAGGTCATCAGTGATGATCTATAGTACATCAGTGATGATCCACAGTACATCAGTGATGATCCATAGTACATCAGTGATGATCCTCAGTACATCAGTGATGATCCACAGTACATCAGTGATGATCCACAGTACATCAGTGATGATCTATAGTACATCAGTGATGATCCATAGTACATCAGTGATGATCCTCAGTACATCAGTGATGATCCACAGTACATCAGGGATGGTCCACAGTACATCAGTGATGATCCATAGCACATCAGTGATGATCCATAGTACATCAGTGATGATCCATAGTACATCAGTGATGATCCATAGTTCCCCAGTGATGATCCACAGTACATCAGTGATGGCCCATAGTACATCAGTGATGGCTCATAGTACATCAGTGATGATCCATAGTACATCAGTGATGATCCACAGTACATCAGTGATGATCCTCAGTACATCAGGGATGGTCCATAGTACATCAGGGATGGTCCATAGTACATCAGTGATGATCCATAGTACACCAGTGATGATCCATAGTACACCCGTGATGGCCCATAGTACATCAGTGATGATCCTCAGTACATCAGTGATGATCCACGGTACATCAGTGATGATCCACAGTACATCAGTGATGATCCACGGTACATCAGGGATGGTCCACAGTACATCAGTGATGATCCACAGTACATCAGGGATGGTCCACAGTACATCAGTAAAGATCCATAGTACATCAGTGATGATCCATAGTACATCAGTGATGATCCATAGTACATCAGTGATGATCCATAGTACATCAATTATGATCCATAGTACATCAGTGATGATCCATAGTACATCAGTGATGATCCACAGTACATCAGGGATGGTCCACAGTACATCAGGGATGGTCCACAGTACATCAGTGATGATCCATAGTACACCACTGATGGCCAATAGTACACCAGTGATGATCCACAGTACATTAGTGATGATCCACAGTAAATCAGTGATGATCCACAATACATCAGTGATGATCCACAGTACATCAGGGATGGTCCATAGTACATCAGGGATGATCCATAGTACATCAGTGATGATCCATAGTACACCAGTGATGGCCCATAGTACATCAGTGATGAACGACAGTACATCAGTGATGATCCACAGTAAATCAGTGATGATCCACAATACATCAATGATGATCCACAGTACATCAGGGATGGTCCATAGTACATCAGGGATGATCCATAGTACATCAGTGATGATCCATAGTACACCAGTGATGGCCCATAGTACATCAGTGATGAACGACAGTACATCAGTGATGGTCCACAGTACATCAGTGATGGTCCACAGTACATCAGTGATAATCCACAGTACATCAGTGATGATCCACAGTACATCAGTGATGATCCATAGTACACCAGTGATGGCCCATAGTACATCAGTGATGATCTATAGTACACCAGTGATGATCCACAGTACATCAGTGATGATACACAGTACATCAGTGATGATCCACAGTACATCAGGGATGGTCCATAGTACACCAGTGATGGTCCATAGTACATCAGTGATGATCTATAGTACATCAGTGATGATCCAGAGTACATCAGTGATGGTCCATAGTACATCAGTGATGATCCATAGTACATCAGTGATGATCCATAGTACACCAGTGATGGCCCATAGTACATCAGTGATGATCTATAGTACACCAGTGATGATCCACAGTACATCCGTGATGATCCACAGTACATCAGTGATGATCCACAGTACATCAGGGATGGTCCATAGTACATCAGTGATGATCCATAGTACACCAGTGATGATTCAAAGTACACCTGTGATGGCCCATAGTACATCAGTGATGATCCTCAGTACATCGGTGATGATCCTCAGTACATCAGTGATGATCCACGGTACATCAGTGATGATCCACAGTACATCAGTGATGATCCACAGTACATCAGTGATGATCCATAGTACATCAGTGATGATCCATAGTACATCAGTGATGGCTCAAAGTACATCAGTGATGATCCATAATACATCAGTGATGATCCATAGTACATCAGTGATGATACACAGTACATCAGTGATGATCCATAGTACACCAGTGATGGCCCATAGTACATCAGTGATGATCCACAGTACATCAGTGATGATCCACAGTACATCAGTGATGATCCACAGTACATCAGTGATGATCCACAGTACATCAGTGATGATCCATAGTACATCAGTGATGATCTATAGTACATTGGTGATGATCCATAGTACACCAGTGATGGTCCACAGTACATCAGTGATGATCCATAGTACACCAGTGATGGCCCATAGTACATCAGTGATGATCTATAGTACATCAGTGATGATCCATAGTACATCAGTGATGATCCATAGTACATCAGTGATGATCCATAGTACATCGGTGATGATCCATAGTACACCAGTGATGGCCCATAGTACACCAGTAATGATCTATAGTACATCAGTGATGATCCACAGTACATCAGGGATAGTCCACAGTATATCAGTGATGATCCATAATACATCAGTGATGGCCCATAGTACATCAGTGATGATCCATAGTACATCAGTGATGGCCCATAGTACATCAGTGATGATCCATAGTACACCAGTGATGATCCATAGTACACCAGTGATGGCCCATAGTACACCAGTGATGGCCCATAGTACATCAGTGATGATCTATAGTACATCAGTGATGATCCACAGTACATCAGTGATGGTCCACAGTACATCAGCGATAATCCACAGTACATCAGTGATGATCCACAGTACATCAGGGATGGTCCATAGTACATCAGTGATGATCCATAGTACATCAGTGATGATCCATAGTACATCAGTGATGATCTATAGTACATCAGTGATGATCCATAGTACATCAGTGATGATCCTCAGTACATCAGTGATGATCCTCAGTACATCAGTGATGATCCACAGTACATCATTGATGATCCACAGTACATCAGTGATGATCCATAGTACACCAGTGATGATCCATAGTACACCAGTGATGATCCATAGTACATCAGTGATGATCCATAGTACATTAGTGATGATCCATAGTACATCACTGATGATCCATAGTACACCAGTGATGATCCACAGTACATCAGTGATGGCCCACAGTACATCAGTACATCAGTGATGATCCATAGTACACCAGTGATGATCCATAGTACATCAGGGATGGTCCATAGTACATCAGGGATGGTCCATAGTACATCAGGGATGGTCCATAGTACATCAGTTATGATCCATAGTACACCAGTGATGATCCATAGTACACCTGTGATGGCCCATAGTACATCAGTGATGATCCACAGTACATCAGTGATGATCCTTAGTACATCAGTGATGATCCACGGTACATCAGTGATGATCCACAGTACATCAGGGATCATCCACAGTACATCAGTGATGATCCATAGTACACCAGTGATGATCCATAGTACATCAGTGATGATCCACAGTACATCAGGGATGGTCCATAGTACATCAGGGATGGTCCATAGTACATCAGGGATGGTCCATAGTACATCAGTGATGATCCATAGTACACCAGTGATGGCCCATAGTACATCAGTGATGGCCCATAGTACATCAGTGATGATCCATAGTACATCAGTGATGGTCCACAGTACTTCAGGGATGGTCCATAGTACATCAGGGATGGTCCATAGTACATCAGTGATGATCCATAGTACACCAGTGATGATCCATAGTACACCAGTGATGGCCCATAGTACATCAGTGATAATCTATAGTACATCAGTGATGATCCTCAGTACATCAGGGATGGTCCATAGTACATCAGGGCCCATAGTACATCAGTGATGATCTATAGTACATCAGTGATGATCCTCAGTACCAGGGATGAGCCGAACACCCCCCTGTTCGGTTCGCACCAGAACCTGCGAACAGACAAAATGTTCGTGTAAACTTTAGAACCCTATTAAATACAATGGACTCGAACGTTCGAAATCTAAAGTGTTAATTATAAAGGCTAATATGCAAGTTATTGTCCTAAAAAGTGTTTGGGGACCCGGGTCCTGCCCCAGGGGACATGTATCAATGCAAAAAGAAGTTTTAAAAACGGCCGTTTTTTCGGGAGCAGTGATTTTAATAATGCTTAAAATGAAAAAATAAAAGTGAAATATTCCTTTAAATTTCGTACCTGGGGGGTGTGTATGATATGCATGTAAAGTGGCGCATGTTTCCCGTGCTTAGAACTGTCCCTGCAAAAAATGTCATTTTTGAAAGAAAAAAATGCATTTAAAACTGACTCGCGGCTATTAATGAATTGTCGGCTCCCGGCAATACATACAAAAGTCATTGAGAAAAAAAAAAAAAAAAGCGTGGGGGTTCCCCAGAATTCAATTACCAGGCCCTTCAGGTCTGGAATGGATATTAAGGGGAACCCCGCCGCAAATAAAAAAAAATTGACGTGGGGTTCCCCCAAATATCCATTCCAGGCCCTTCAGATCTGGCATGGATTTTAAGGGGAACTCCACCCCAAATTAAAAAAAAAATGGCGTGGAGTCCCCCTAAAAATCCATACCAGACCCCTTATCCGAGCACGCAACCTGGCCGGCCGCAGGGGAAAAGGGGGGGGACGAGAGAGCGGCCCCCCCTCCCCCCTGAACCGTACCAGGCCACATGCCCTCAACATGGGGAGGATGTCCCCATGTTGATGGGGACAAGGGCCTCATCCCCACAACCCTTGCCCGGTGGTTGTGGGGGTCTGCGGGCGGGGGGCTTATCGGAATCTGGAAGACCCCTTTAACAAAGAGGACCCCCAGATCCCGGCCCCCCCCCATGTGAATTGGTAAGGGGTACATTGTACCCCTACCATTTCACGAAGAAAGCGTAAAAAAATGTTTAAAAAAACACACAAACACCTTGAAAAAGTCCTTTATTTAAAAAAAAAAAAAAAAAAAAAAACAGCGGTGAAATCCAGTGTCCCGCGGCGATCCCGATGTCCAGCGCTGTCCTTCATTGGTTGTGCCTGAGCGGACCTGATGGGGAACTCCCTCTCAGTATTTTAAATGTATAGACCCGCCCCTTCTAAAGTTCCCCATCAGGTCCGCTCAGCGGACGAGATGCGGAACATGAGAAGGGGCGGGTCTATACCTGTATTACCAAAGTGAGAGCAGTTCCCCATCAGGTCCGCCTCCTCGGTATGTCGGACCCGCCTACGTCATTGGCTTGAGCGGGGAACTTCCTTCACTGTGTAATTTAAATTTACATAGTGAAGGAAGTTCCCCGCTCAGGCCAATGACGTAGGCGGGTCCGACATACCGAGGAGGTGGACCTGATGGGGAACTGCTCTCACTTTGGTAATACATGTATAGACCCGCCCCTTCTCATGTTCCGCATCTCGTCCGCTGAGCGGACCTGATGGGGAACTTTAGAAGGGGCGGGTCTATACATTTAAAATACTGAGAGGGAGTTCCCCATCAGGTCCGCTCAGGCACAACCAATGAAGGACAGCGCTGGACATCGGGATCGCCGCGGGACACTGGATTTCACCGCTGGAATGTTTTTTTTTTTTTTTTTTAAATAAAGGACTTTTTCAAGGTGTTTGTGTGTTTTTTTAAACATTTTTTTACGCTTTCTTCGTGAAATGGTAGGGGTACAATGTACCCCTTACCAATTCACATGGGGGGGGGCCGGGATCTGGGGGTCCTCTTTGTTAAAGGGGTCTTCCAGATTCCGATAAGCCCCCCGCCCGCAGACCCCCACAACCACCGGGCAAGGGTTGTGGGGATGAGGCCCTTGTCCCCATCAACATGGGGACATCCTCCCCATGTTGAGGGCATGTGGCTTGGTACGGTTCAGGAGGGAGGGGGGGCCGCTCTCTCGTCCCCCCCTTTTCCCCTGCGGCCGGCCAGGTTGCATGCTCGGATAAGGGGTCTGGTATGGATTTTTAGGGGGACTCCACGCCATTTTTTTTTTAATTTGGGGTGGAGTTCCCCTTAAAATCCATGCCAGATCTGAAGGGCCTGGAATGGATATTTGGGGGAACCCCACGTCAATTTTTTTTTTATTTGCGGCGGGGTTCCCCTTAATATCCATTCCAGACCTGAAGGGCCTGGTAATTGAATTCTGCGGAACCCCCACGCTTTTTTTTTTTTTTTTCTCAATGACTTTTATATGTATTGCCGGGAGCCGACAATTCATTAATAGCCGCGAGTCAGTTTTAAATGCATTTTTTTCTTTCAGAAATGACACTTTGTGCAGGGACAGTTCTAAGCACGGGAAACATGCGCCACTTCACATGCATATCATACACACCCCCCAGGTACGAAATTTAAAGGAATATTTCACTTTTATTTTTTCATTTTAAGCATTATTAAAATCACTGCTCCCGAAAAAACGGCCGTTTTTAAAACTTCTTTTTGCATTGATACATGTCCCCTGGGGCAGGACCCGGGTCCCCAAACACTTTTTAGGACAATAACTTGCATATAAGCCTTTATAATTAGCACTTTAGGTTTCTCCCATAGATTTTTCGAATTTGCCGCGAACACCCCAATTTGTTCGCTGTTCGGCGAACGGGCGAACAGGCAATGTTCGAGTCGAACATGAGTTCGACTCGAACTCGAAGCTCATCCCTACTCAGTACATCAGGGATGGTCCATAGTACATCAGGGATGGTCCATAGTACATCAGTGATGATCCATAGTACACCCGTGATGGCCCATAGTACATCAGTGATGATCCACAGTACATCAGTGATGATCCTCAGTACATCAGTGATGATCCACAGTACATCAGTGATGATCCATAGTACACCAGTGATGGCCCATAGTACACCAGTGATGGCCAATAGTACATTAGTGATGATCCACAGTACATCAGTGATGATCCACAGTACATCAGGGATGGTCCACAGTATATCAGTGATGATCCATAGTACATCAGTGATGGCCCTTAGTACATCAGTGATGATCCATAGTACACCAGTGATGATCCATAGTACACCAGTGATGATCCATAATACACCAGGGATGATCCACAGTACATCAGTGATGATCCACAGTACATCAGTGATGATCCATAGTACACCAGTGATGATCCATAGTACACCAGTGATGGCCCATAGTACACCAGTGATGGCCCATAGTACACCAGTGATGGCCCATAGTACACCAGTGATGGCCCATAGTACATCAGTGATTATCTATAGTACATCAGTGATGATCCACAGTACATCAGTGATGATCCACAGTACATCAGGGATGGTCCATAGTACATCAGGGATGGTCCACAGTACATCAGTGATGATCCACAGTACATCAGTGATGATCCATAGTACATCAGTGATGATCCATAGTACATCAGTGATGATCCATAGTACACCAGTGATGGACCATAGTACACCAGTGATGGCCCATAGTACACCAGTGATGATCCACAGTACATTAGTGATGATCCACAGTAAATCAGTGATGATCCACAATACATCAGTGATGATCCACAGTACATCAGGGATGGTCCACAGTATATCAGTGATGATCCATAGTACATCAGTGATGATCCACAGTACACCAGTGATGATCCATAGTACACCAGTGATGATCCATAGTACATCAGTGATGATCCACAGTACATCAGTGATGATCCACAGTACATCAGGGATGGTCCATAGTACATCAGGGATGGTCCATAGTACATCAGTGATGATCCATAGTACACCAGTGATGATCCATAGTACACCAGTGATGGCCCATAGTACATCAGTGATGAACTATAGTACATCAGTGATGATCCACAATACATCAGTGATGATCCACAGTACATCAGGGATGGTCCATATTACACCAGTGATGATCCATAGTACACCAGTGATGATCCATAGTACACCAGTGATGATCCATAGTACACCAGTGATGATCTATAGTACATCAGTGATGATCCATAGTATATCAGTAATGATCTATAGTACATCAGCGATGATCCATAGAACATCAGTGATTATCCACAGTACATCAGTGATGGTCCACAGTACATCAGTGATGGTCCACAGTACATCAGTGATGGTCCACAGTACATCAGTGATAATCCACAGTACATCAGTGATGATCCACAGTACATCAGTGATGATCCATAGGTCATCAGTGATGATCTATAGTACATCAGTGATGATCCACAGTACATCAGTGATGATCCATAGTACATCAGTGATGATCCTCAGTACATCAGTGATGATCCACAGTACATCAGTGTTGATCCACAGTACATCAGTGATGATCTATAGTACATCAGTGATGATCCATAGTACATCAGTGATGGCCCATAGTACATCAGTGATGATCTATAGTACACCAGTGATGATCCACAGTACATCAGTGATGATCCACAGTACATCAGTGATGATCCACAGTACATCAGGGATGGTCCATAGTACATCAGTGATGATCCATAGTACACCAGTGATGATTCAAAGTACACCTGTGATGGCCCATAGTACATCAGTGATGATCCTCAGTACATCGGTGATGATCCTCAGTACATCAGTGATGATCCACGGTACATCAGTGATGATCGATAGTACATCAGTGATGATCCACAGTACATCAGTGATGATCCGCAGTACATCAGTGATGATCCATAGTACATCAGTGATGATCCATAGTACATCAGTGATGGCTCATAGTACATCAGTGATGATCCATAGTACATCAGTGATGATCCATAGTACATCAGTGATGGCTCAAAGTACATCAGTGATGATCCATAATACATCAGTGATGATCCATAGTACATCAGTGATGATACATAGTACATCAGTGATGATCCATAGTACACCAGTGATGGCCCATAGTACATCAGTGATGATCCACAGTACATCAGTGATGATCCACAGAACATCAGTGATGATCCACAGTACATCAGTGATGATCCACAGTACATCAGTGATGATCCATAGTACATCAGTGATGATCCATAGTACATTGGTGATGATCCATAGTACACCAGTGATGGTCCACAGTACATCAGTGATGATCCATAGTACACCAGTGATGGCCCATAGTACATCAGTGATGATCTATAGTACATCAGTGATGATCCATAGTACATCAGTGATGATCCATAGTACATCAGTGATGATCCATAGTACATCGGTGATGATCCATAGTACACCAGTGATGGCCCATAGTACACCAGTAATGATCTATAGTACATCAGTGATGATCCACAGTACATCAGGGATAGTCCACAGTATATCAGTGATGATCCATAGTACATCAGTGATGGCCCATAGTACATCAGTGATGATCCATAGTACATCAGTGATGGCCCATAGTACATCAGTGATGATCCATAGTACACCAGTGATGATCCATAGTACACCAGTGATGATCCATAGTACACCAGTGATGATCTATAGTACATCAGTGATGATCCATAGTATATCAGTAATGATCTATAGTACATCAGCGATGATCCATAGAACATCAGTGATTATCCACAGTACATCAGTGATGGTCCACAGTACATCAGTGATGGTCCACAGTACAACAGTGATGGTCCACAGTACATCAGTGATAATCCACAGTACATCAGTGTTGATCCACAGTACATCAGTGATGATCCATAGGTCATCAGTGATGATCTATAGTACATCAGTGATGATCCACAGTACATCAGTGATGATCCATAGTACATCAGTGATGATCCTCAGTACATCAGTGATGATCCACAGTACATCAGTGATGATCCACAGTACATCAGTGATGATCTATAGTACATCAGTGATGATCCATAGTACATCAGTGATGGCCCATAGTACATCAGTGATGATCTATAGTACACCAGTGATGATCCACAGTACATCAGTGATGATCCACAGTACATCAGTGATGATCCACAGTACATCAGGGATGGTCCATAGTACATCAGTGATGATCCTCAGTACATCAGTGATGATCCTCAGTACATCAGTGATGGCCCATAGTACATCAGTGATGATCCTCAGTACATCGGTGATGATCCTCAGTACATCAGTGATGATCCACGGTACATCAGTGATGATCCATAGTACATCAGTGATGATCCACAGTACATCAGTGATGATCCACAGTACATCAGTGATGATCCATAGTACATCAGTGATGATCCATAGTACATCAGTGATGGCTCATAGTACATCAGTGATGATCCATAGTACATCAGTGATGATCCATAGTACATCAGTGATGGCTCAAAGTACATCAGTGATGATCCATAATACATCAGTGATGATCCATAGTACATCAGTGATGATACATAGTACATCAGTGATGATCCATAGTACACCAGTGATGGCCCATAGTACATCAGTGATGATCCACAGTACATCAGTGATGATCCACAGTACATCAGTGATGATCCACAGTACATCAGTGATGATCCACAGTACATCAGTGATGATCCATAGTACATCAGTGATGATCCATAGTACATTGGTGATGATCCATAGTACACCAGTGATGGTCCACAGTACATCAGTGATGATCCATAGTACACCAGTGATGGCCCATAGTACATCAGTGATGATCTATAGTACATCAGTGATGATCCATAGTACATCAGTGATGATCCATAGTACATCAGTGATGATCCATAGTACATCGGTGATGATCCATAGTACACCAGTGATGGCCCATAGTACACCAGTAATGATCTATAGTACATCAGTGATGATCCACAGTACATCAGGGATAGTCCACAGTATATCAGTGATGATCCATAGTACATCAGTGATGGCCCATAGTACATCAGTGATGATCCATAGTACATCAGTGATGGCCCATAGTACATCAGTGATGATCCATAGCACACCAGTGATGATCCATAGTACACCAGTGATGGCCCATAGTACACCAGTGATGGCCCATAGTACATCAGTGATGATCTATAGTACATCAGTGATGATCCACCGTACATCAGTGATGGTCCACAGTACATCAGCGATAATCCACAGTACATCAGTGATGATCCACAGTACATCAGGGATGGTCCATAGTACATCAGTGATGATCCATAGTACATCAGTGATGATCCATAGTACATCAGTGATGATCTATAGTACATCAGTGATGATCCATAGTACATCAGTGATGATCCTCAGTACATCAGTGATGATCCTCAGTACATCAGTGATGATCCACAGTACATCATTGATGATCCAAAGTACATCAGTGATGATCCATAGTACACCAGTGATGATCCATAGTACACCAGTGATGATCCATAGTACATCAGTGATGATCCATAGTACATTAGTGATGATCCATAGTACATCACTGATGATCCATAGTACACCAGTGATGATCCACAGTACATCAGTGATGGCCCATAGTACATCAGTACATCAGTGATGATCCATAGTACACCAGTGATGATCCATAGTACATCAGGGATGGTCCATAGTACATCAGGGATGGTCCATAGTACATCAGGGATGGTCCATAGTACATCAGTTATGATCCATAGTACACCAGTGATGATCCATAGTACACCTGTGATGGCCCATAGTACATCAGTGATGATCCACAGTACATCAGTGATGATCCTTAGTACATCAGTGATGATCCATGGTACATCAGTGATGATCCACGGTACATCAGTGATGATCCACAGTACATCAGGGATGGTCCACAGTACATCAGTGATGATCCATAGAACACCAGTGATGATCCATAGTACATCAGTGATGATCCACAGTACATCAGGGATGGTCCATAGTACATCAGGGATGGTCCATAGTACATCAGTGATGATCCATAGTACACCAGTGTTGGCCCATAGTACATCAGTGATGGCCCATAGTACATCAGTGATGATCCATAGTACATCAGTGATGATCCACAGTACTTCAGGGATGGTACATAGTACATCAGGGATGGTCCATAGTACATCAGTGATGATCCATAGTACACCAGTGATGATCCATAGTACACCAGTGATGGCCCATAGTACATCAGTGATGATCTATAGTACATCAGTGATGATCCTCAGTACATCAGGGATGGTCCATAGTACATCAGGGCCCATAGTACATCAGTGATGATCTATAGTACATCAGTGATGATCCTCAGTACATCAGGGATGGTCCATTGTACACCCGTGATGGCCCATAGTACATCAGTGATGATCCACAGTACATCAGTGATGATCCTCAGTACATCAGTGATGATCCACAGTACATCAGTGATGATCCATAGTACACCAGTGATGGCCCATAGTACACCAGTGATGGCCAATAGTACATTAGTGATGATCCACAGTACATCAGTGATGATCCACAGTACATCAGGGATGGTCCACAGTATATCAGTGATGATCCATAGTACATCAGTGATGGCCCTTAGTACATCAGTGATGATCCATAGTACACCAGTGATGATCCATAGTACACCAGTGATGATCCATAATACACCAGGGATGATCCACAGTACATCAGTGATGATCCAAAGTACATCAGTGATGATCCATAGTACACCAGTGATGAACCATAGTACACCAGTGATGGCCCATAGTACACCAGTGATGGCCCATAGTACACCAGTGATGGCCCATAGTACACCAGTGATGGCCCATAGTACACCAGTGATGGCCCATAGTACATCAGTGATTATCTATAGTACATCAGTGATGATCCACAGTACATCAGTGATGATCCACAGTACATCAGGGATGGTCCATAGTACATCAGGGATGGTCCACAGTACATCAGTGATGATCCACAGTAAATCAGTGATGATCCATAGTACATCAGTGATGATCCATAGTACATCAGTGATGATCCATAGTACACCAGTGATGGCCCATAGTACACCAGTGATGGCCCATAGTACACCAGTGATGATCCACAGTACATTAGTGATGATCCACAGTAAATCAGTGATGATCCACAATACATCAGTGATGATCCACAGTACATCAGGGATGGTCCACAGTATATCAGTGATGATCCATAGTACATCAGTGATGATCCACAGTACACCAGTGATGATCCATAGTACACCAGTGATGATCCATAGTACATCAGTGATGATCCACAGTACATCAGTGATGATCCACAGTACATCAGGGATGGTCCATAGTACATCAGGGATGGTCCATAGTACATCAGTGATGATCCATAGTACACCAGTGATGATCCATAGTACACCAGTGATGGCCCATAGTACATCAGTGATGATCCACAATACATCAGTGATGATCCACAGTACATCAGGGATGGTCCATATTACACCAGTGATGATCCATAGTACACCAGTGATGATCCATAGTACACCAGTGATGATCCATAGTACACCAGTGATGATCTATAGTACATCAGTGATGATCCATAGTATATCAGTAATGATCTATAGTACATCAGCGATGATCCATAGAACATCAGTGATTATCCACAGTACATCAGTGATGGTCCACAGTACATCAGTGATGGTCCACAGTACATCAGTGATGGTCCACAGTACATCAGTGATAATCCACAGTACATCAGTGATGATCCACAGTACATCAGTGATGATCCATAGGTCATCAGTGATGATCTATAGTACATCAGTGATGATCCACAGTACATCAGTGATGATCCATAGTACATCAGTGATGATCCACAGTACATCAGTGATGATCCACAGTACATCAGTGATGATCTATAGTACATCAGTGATGATCCTCAGTACATCAGTTATGATCCACAGTACATCAGGGATGGTCCACAGTACATCAGTGATGATCCATAGTACACCAGTGATGATCCATAGTACATCAGTGATGATCCATAGCACATCAGTGATGATCCATAGTACATCAGTGATGATCCATAGTACATCAGTGATGATCCATAGTACATCAGTGATGATCCATAGTTCCCCAGTGATGACCCACAGTACATCAGTGATGGCCCATAGTACATCAGTGATGGCTCATAGTACATCAGTGATGATCCATAGTACATCAGTGATGATCCACAGTACATCAGTGATGATCCATAGTACACCAGTGATGGCCCATAGTACATCAGTGATGATCTATAGTACATCAGTGATGATCCTCAGTACATCAGGGATGGTCCATAGTACATCAGGGATGGTCCATAGTACATCAGTGATGATCCATAGTACACCAGTGATGATCCATAGTACACCCGTGATGGCCCATAGTACATCAGTGATGATCCTCAGTACATCAGTGATGATCCACGGTACATCAGTGATGATCCACAGTACATCAGTGATGATCCACGGTACATCAGGGATGGTCCACAGTACATCAGTGATGATCCACAGTACATCAGGGATGGTCCACAGTACATCAGTAAAGATCCATAGTACATCAGTGATGATCCATAGTACATCAGTGAAGATCCATAGTACATCAGTGATGATCCATAGTACATCAATTATGATCCATAGTACATCAGTGATGGCTCATAGTACATCAGTGATGATCCATAGTACATCAGTGATGATCCACAGTACATCAGGGATGGTCCACAGTACATCAGGGATGGTCCACAGTACATCAGTGATGATCCATAGTACACTACTGATGGCCCATAGTACACCAGTGATGATCCACAGTACATTAGTGATGATCCACAGTAAATCAGTGATGATCCACAATACATCAGTGATGATCCACAGTACATCAGGGATGGTCCATAGTACATCAGGGATGATCCATAGTACATCAGTGATGATCCATAGTACACCAGTGATGGCCCATAGTACATCAGTGATGAACTACAGTACATCAGTGATGATCCACAATACATCAGTGATGATCCACAGTACATCAGGGATGGTCCATATTACACCAGTGATGATCCATAGTACACCAGTGATGATCCATAGTACACCAGTGATGATCCATAGTACACCAGTGATGGTCCATAGTACATCAGTGATGATCTATAGTACATCAGTGATGATCCATAGTACATCAGTGATGATCTATAGTACATCAGTGATGATCCATAGAACATCAGTGATTATCCACAGTACATCAGTGATGGTCCACAGTACATCAGTGATGGTCCACAGTACATCAGTGATGGTCCACAGTACATCAGTGATAATCCACAGTACATCAGTGATGATCCACAGTACATCAGTGATGATCCATAGTACACCAGTGATGGCCCATAGTACATCAGTGATGATCTATAGTACACCAGTGATGATCCACAGTACATCAGTGATGATACACAGTACATCAGTGATGATCCACAGTACATCAGGGATAGTCCATAGTACACCAGTGATGGTCCATAGTACATCAGTGATGATCTATAGTACATCAGTGATGATCCACAGTACATCAGTGATGGTCCATAGTACATCAGTGATGATCCATAGTACATCAGTGATGATCCATAGTACACCAGTGATGGCCCATAGTACATCAGTGATGATCTATAGTACACCAGTGATGATCCACAGTACATCAGTGATGATCCACAGTACATCAGTGATGATCCACAGTACATCAGGGATGGTCCATAGTACATCAGTGATGATCCATAGTACACCAGTGATGATCCATAGTACACCTGTGATGGCCCATAGTACATCAGTGATGATCCTCAGTACATCGGTGATGATCCTCAGTACATCAGTGATGATCCACAGTACATCAGTGATGATCCACAGTACATCAGTGATGATCCACAGTACATCAGTGATGATCCATAGTACATCAGTGATGATCCATAGTACATCAGTGATGGCTCATAGTACATCAGTGATGATCCATAGTACATCAGTGATGGCTCAAAGTACATCAGTGATGATCCATAATACATCAGTGATGATCCATAGTACATCAGTGATGATCCATAGTACATCAGTGATGATCCATAGTACACCAGTGATGGCCCATAGTACATCAGTGATGATCCACAGTACATCAGTGATGATCCACAGTACATCAGTGATGGTCCACAGTACATCAGTGATGATCCATAGTACACCAGTGATGGCCCATAGTACATCAGTGATGATCTATAGTACATCAGTGATGATCCATAGTACATCAGTGATGATCCATAGTACATCAGTGATGATCCATAGTACATCGGTGATGATCCATAGTACACCAGTGATGGCCCATAGTACACCAGTAATGATCTATAGTACATCAGTGATGATCCACAGTACATCAGGGATAGTCCACAGTATATCAGTGATGATCCATAGTACATCAGTGATGGCCCATAGTACATCAGTGATGATCCATAGTACATCAGTGATGATCCATAGTACATCAGTGATGGCCCATAGTACATCAGTGATGATCCATAGTACACCAGTGATGATCCATAGTACACCAGTGATGGCCCATAGTACACCAGTGATGGCCCATAGTACATCAGTGATGATCTCATAGTACATCAGTGATGATCCACAGTACATCAGTGATGGTCCACAGTACATCAGCGATAATCCACAGTACATCAGTGATGATCCACAGTACATCAGGGATGGTCCATAGTACATCAGTGATGATCCATAGTACATCAGTGATGATCCATAGTACATCAGTGATGATCTATAGTACATCAGTGATGATCCATAGTACATCAGTGATGATCCTCAGTACATCAGTGATGATCCTCAGTACATCAGTGATGATCCACAGTACATCATTGATGATCCACAGTACATCAGTGATGATCCATAGTACACCAGTGATGATCCATAGTACATCAGTGATGATCCATAGTACATTAGTGATGATCCATAGTACATCACTGATGATCCATAGTACACCAGTGATGATCCACAGTACATCAGTGATGGCCCATAGTACATCAGTACATCAGTGATGATCCATAGTACACCAGTGATGATCCATAGTACATCAGGGATGGTCCATAGTACATCAGGGATGGTCCATAGTACATCAGGGATGGTCCATAGTACATCAGTTATGATCCATAGTACACCAGTGATGATCCATAGTACACCTGTGATGGCCCATAGTACATCAGTGATGATCCACAGTACATCAGTGATGATCCTTAGTACATCAGTGATGATCCACGGTACATCAGTGATGATCCACGGTACATCAGTGATGATCCACAGTACATCAGGGATGGTCCACAGTACATCAGTGATGATCCATAGTACACCAGTGATGATCCATAGTACATCAGTGATGATCCACAGTACATCAGGGATGGTCCATAGTACATCAGGGATGGTCCATAGTACATCAGTGATGATCCATAGTACACCAGTGATGGCCCATAGTACATCAGTGATGGCCCATAGTACATCAGTGATGATCCATAGTACATCAGTGATGATCCACAGTACTTCAGGGATGGTCCATAGTACATCAGGGATGGTCCATAGTACATCAGTGATGATCCATAGTACACCAGTGATGATCCATAGTACACCAGTGATGGCCCATAGTACATCAGTGATGATCTATAGTACATCAGTGATGATCCTCAGTACATCAGGGATGGTCCATAGTACATCAGGGCCCATAGTACATCAGTGATGATCCTCAGTACATCAGGGATGATCCTCAGTACATCAGGGATGGTCCATAGTACATCAGGGATGGTCCATAGTACATCAGTGATGATCCATAGTACACCCGTGATGGCCCATAGTACATCAGTGATGATCCACAGTACATCAGTGATGATCCTCAGTACATCAGTGATGATCCACAGTACATCAGTGATGATCCATAGTACACCAGTGATGGCCCATAGTACACCAGTGATGGCCCATAGTACATTAGTGATGATCCACAGTACATCAGTGATGATCCACAGTACATCAGGGATGGTCCACAGTATATCAGTGATGATCCATAGTACATCAGTGATGGCCCTTAGTACATCAGTGATGATCCATAGTACACCAGTGATGATCCATAGTACACCAGTGATGATCCATAATACACCAAGGATGATCCACAGTACATCAGTGATGATCCACAGTACATCAGTGATGATCCATAGTACACCAGTGATGATCCATAGTACACCAGTGATGGCCCATAGTACACCAGTGATGGCCCATAGTACACCAGTGATGGCCCATAGTACACCAGTGATGGCCCATAGTACACCAGTGATGGCCCATAGTACATCAGTGATTATCTATAGTACATCAGTGATGATCCACAGTACATCAGTGATGATCCACAGTACATCAGGGATGGTCCATAGTACATCAGGGATGGTCCACAGTACATCAGTGATGATCCACAGTACATCAGTGATGATCCATAGTACATCAGTGATGATCCATAGTACATCAGTGATGATCCATAGTACACCAGTGATGGCCCATAGTACACCAGTGATGGCCCATAGTACACCAGTGATGATCCACAGTACATTAGTGATGATCCACAGTAAATCAGTGATGATCCACAATACATCAGTGATGATCCACAGTACATCAGGGATGGTCCACAGTATATCAGTGATGATCCATATGTAACCTGGGGGACAGGTAGTAGGTACAAAAGCTCCCTGGGATGAGCAGGCACAGATACCAAGTCCATTGGATCAGTGAAAACACAGTGTGGTTTATTGGTGCTATATACAATGTCAATGACAGGTGCTGTACAGTGTGCTAAAACAAACAGAAGAAAAAATATCTAAACAAAAGCCTAGCCGTGTCTCGGCTCTAACTACACAGTATTACAAGCCCTCACTACTAGGCTGAACAAGCCTAACACTTGTCAGCTTCCACATTCACAGAGTAACAATGTTTTACCAACCTTCTTGCTCTCACAGACCAATGTTGTCTGTGTTTCCCAGGCTGAGCAAAGGATGTCTGCTCAGGTGAGCTTTTAATTAAGCTGGTGGAGAGAACCAACACCTGAAGTGGATCCTGGCTCAGAGATCCCTGAATGTATATGAGAGGAGCCTGGGAGATGTATAAACCCCGAACAGGACTTTCCCAGGCTCTCTCTGGGATGCTCTGTCACACATCCTCCCCCCTTGTTTCAACCCCAGGGTTGGAACACCTGTAGCCCAACAGGAGTGAACACGGGACAGGGCATCTACATTCCCCATCTCAACACCTGGCCTGTGTTTTACCGTAAAGTCGTAATCTTGTAGGGCCAAAAACCACCGGTTCACCCGCCTATTAGTCTCCTTCTTTTGGGCCATCCATTTCAGGGGAGCATGGTCAGTTATTAACTCAAACTGGCGCCCCAACAAGTAGTACCTGAGCGCGTCCACGGCCCACTTTATGGCCAGACACTCCTTTTCAATGACTGCGTACTTCTTTTCATGGTCATTGAGCTTTCTGCTTAAGTACACCACAGGGTGTTCTTCCCCATTGTGTACCTGTGATAGTACTGCCCCGATACCAACATCAGACGCATCTGTCTGGACCAAAAAGTTTTTGGAGAAATCGGGGGAGTATAGGATTGGCTGTGCACAAAGAGCCTTCTTCAGGACTTGAAAAGACTCTTCTGCTACTGGAGACCATTTCACCATTACGGAGGCTTTCCGTTTCGTAAGGTCTGTCAGTGGGGCAGCTATAGTTGCGAAATTTGGGATAAATCTTCTATAGTACCCCGCAATGCCAAGAAAGGCCCTGACCTGCTTCTTGTTTGCAGGGCGTGGCCACTCCTGGATGGCTTCTATTTTATTCACCTGGGGCTTTATGACACCCCGGCCAATAGTGTAGCCCAAATACCTGGCTTCCTCTAGCCCAATGGCACATTTTTTTGGATTTGCCGTAAACCCCTCCTTGAAGAGGGAATCCAGGACAGCCTGGACACGGGGCAAGTGAGACTCCCAGTCAGTGCTATGCACTACTATGTCGTCCAGATAGGCTGCAGCATACTGTCGGTGAGGTCTTAGGGTCCTGTCCATAGCCCTCTGAAATGTTGCAGGGGCATTCTGCAACCCAAAAGGCATTTTCTTATATTGAAACGACCCCTCCGGGGTCACAAATGCAGTCTTTTCTTTGGCACTACCAGTCAGGGGTATTTGCCAATATCCTTTGGTCAAGTCCAAAGTGGTCAGATAACGGGCCTTGCCAAGTCGGTCTATAAGCTCGTCTACCCTGGGCATTGGGTATGTGTCAAACTTTGTTACCGCATTAAGCTTTCTGAAGTCATTACAAAACCTCCAAGTGCCATCCGGTTTTGGGACCAATACAATGGGGCTAGACCAGTCACTATTGGATTCCTCAATAACATCTAGCTCCAACATCCTTTTAACTTCCTCACCGATGTCCTTTCTTCTAGCTTCGGGAATTCGGTATGGTTTGAGCTTGACACGGACTCCAGGTTCAGTAACAATATCATGCTGAACTGCTGAAGTCGTGCCCGGCAACTCTGAAAATTTCTCTTTATTCCTCATCAGGAACTCTCTAGCTTCCTGTTTCTGGGAACATGACAGGGTGTCTGGAATCGTGACCTCAGGGATCAGAGGGGATTCAGTACCTTTAAGGGTTACCGGGAGGGACCTCGCAGTTAATGCCAGTCTATCCTTCCAGGGCTTTAACAGGTTTATGTGGTAAATCTGTTCGGGCTTCCTTTTACCTGGTTGATACACCTTGTAATTGACCTCCCCAACTCTTTCAATTACTTCAAAGGGTCCCTGCCACTTAGCCAGGAATTTGCTCTCAACAGTGGGAACTAACACGAGGACCCGGTCACCAGGTGAGAAAACACGAAGTTGGGCCCCCCTGTTGTATATCCTCTGTTGGGCTGCTTGGGCCTGCAGTAAATGTTCTTTTACTACCGGCATGATTGCTGCAATCCTATCCTGCATTTGAGCGATATGCTCAATAACACTTTTGTGAGGTGTCTGCTCCCCCTCCCAAGTTTCCTTGGCTATGTCTAAGAGTCCCCGAGGGTGTCTCCCATAAAGCAACTCAAATGGAGAGTACCCCGTAGAGGACTGGGGAACTTCCCTGATGGCGAACATCAAGTAAGGTATCAGGAAGTCCCAGTTTTTCCCATCCTTATCAACAACCTTTTTTAACATACTCTTTAATGTCTTATTGAAGCGTTCCACCAAGCCATCCGTTTGAGGATGGTACACTGAGGTACGCAACTGCGTCACCTTAAATAACTTGCAGAGCTCCCTAGTTATTCGTGACATGAATGGGGTACCTTGGTCTGTAAGGACTTCTTTCGGGACGCCAACCCGACTGAACACCATAAACAGCTCTTTGGCAATGTTTTTAGCAGATGCAGTGCGTAAGGGAACGGCCTCGGGGTAACGGGTAGCGTAATCCATGATCACGAGGATATGTTGATGACCGCGGGCAGATTTGGGGAGTGGACCCACAAGGTCCATGGCAATCCTCTCAAAAGGCACTTCAATAATGGGCAAGGGCACTAACGGACTTCGGAAGTGGGGTTGGGGGGCTGACATCTGACACACAGGACAGGATTGACAATAATTTTCTATGTTTTTCCGTATCCCAGGCCAGTAAAACCTGCGCAACACCCTTTCAGTGGTTTTCTCAACCCCTAAATGGCCTCCTAGCAAGTGCCCATGGGCAAGTTCCAACACCACCCGTCTGTATAACTTAGGGACTACCAACTGTTCAACCACTTCATCATTAGATTTACATACACGATACAGTAAATCCTCATTGCTGCAGAAATATGGAAAACAGAGCCTGTCCCCTGGTTCGACAGGTACCTCATTAATCACTATTACATTTTCCCAGGCCCTGGCAAGGGTAGGGTCTTTTCTCTGCTCCGTACCAAAATTTTCCTTGTGCACATTAAGATTGGCAAATTCTAACGTAGGCTCAGATTCAGCAGACGGCTGTCCAGCTCTACTGGTTGTGGGGACTTCTTCCGGCTCCCCCAGCTCTCCTGCCATAACTGAGAAAGGATCACCCGGAGAGTCCTGAGAGGAGTCCCCTGAACTCACAAGGTCAGTAATGGCCACGAGTTCTGGCTCTACGACTGAGTTAGGTACTGCGACTGGGTCGGGACAATCCCACAGTTCCCAAAACTTAGGGAAGTCCCTACCAATGATAGCCTCATGCACCAAGTGGGGCACCAGTCCGACCGAATGGGTCACCGTACCTAAGCCAGTTTTAAACTGAACAGTGGCTATTGGATACTCGCGGGTATCCCCATGTACACAGATCACAGCAACCTTTTTTGCATGAAAATTCACAGTTTCAACCATCTCAGCTGTAACCAAAGTAACCAGACTTCCAGAGTCCAGCAAGGCCATAATAGGCTTATTATTAATAGTCACATGACACATGTGTTTTCCCACATTTGGCATTGCAGCGCATAAAACAGCAGCAAACATAGACTGCCTTCTAAAAGATAGATCACACTGCATTGGTTCATCTGTCAATGGACAGTTTGCTGCAACATGTCCCAGTTCTTGGCAACGAAAACACCTGATGTTTCCCCAGTTTGGTTTGCTGACAGGCAGTGGCTTCCCTTGTTTGGGCCGCCAAACTTCAGTCCTGGCACCAAAAATCCTCCCCCCTATTTCCTTGCCATGCTTACCACCCACTTCCCCTGGAACAGTCTTACCGGTTGCCTGGGGAGACCGTGGCTTTGGGTGGAAAGTCCATGCGGCTGTAGGGGTGGTGACCAGGTTCTCTGCAGCAAAGTACCTCTCAACGAGCTCCACCAGGTTGTCTGCTGACTTGGGGTCTCCTTGACTCACCCACTTCTGCAGGGGAATTGGCAGTGACCTCAGGAATTGGTCCATGACCACACGCTCCACTATTTGTGGCGCAGACAGGGACTCTGGCTGTAGCCATTTCCGCACCAGGTGGATCAGATCAAACATCTGCGATCTTGGGGGCCTCTTTTCTTGGAAGAACCAGCTGTGGACCCGCTGAGCTCGAACAGCCAAGGTAACGCCAAGTCGTGCCAGGATTTCCCGCTTGACCTTCTCATAAGCTCCCGCTTCTGCTGACTCCAGATCATAGTAGGCCTTCTGCGCTTCTCCAGAAAGTAAGGGGGCGATCAGTCCTGCCCACTGGGTTTGGGGCCAACCTTCCCTCTCAGCAGTCCGTTCAAATGTTAGTAGGAAGGCCTCTGGATCATCATCTGCCGTCATCTTTGAAAGAAAGCGACCCACATGGATGGCTGAGGGCTTGTCTCCAATATCCTTCATTATCGCAGGTGACCCCTGTGCTAGCGTCTCCACAACCTCAGTGAGGGTTTTCCTATCCGCTTTTGCAGCAGTGGCAAGCTGTTCAAACAGCCTCTGCGATTGCTCCTGTACAGCACCAATCTGTTGGAACAGCACCTTGGTTTGCTCCTGTGCTATAGCGTTGGCTTGCTGTTGTGCAGCGTTAGTTTGCTGTTGTGTAGCATTTGCTTGCTGCCATGCAGCGTTTGCTTGCCGCAATTCAGCGTTAGTTTGCTGTTGTGCAGCGTTTGCCAACACCATTTGTTTCAGGAGGTCCTCCATGTTATCACTTTAGGTACTGGCCTTTTAAGTAGTAACTTACTACAGCTGGTCGCAGCCTCCACCATATGTAACCTGGGGGACAGGTAGTAGGTACAAAAGCTCCCTGGGATGAGCAGGCACAGATACCAAGTCCATTGGATCAGTGAAAACACAGTGTGGTTTATTGGTGCTATATACAATGTCAATGGCAGGTGCTGTACAGTGTGCTAAAACAAACAGAAGAAAAAATATCTAAACAAAAGCCTAGCCGTGTCTCGGCTCTAACTACACAGTATTACAAGCCCTCACTACTAGGCTGAACAAGCCTAACACTTGTCAGCTTCCACATTCACAGAGTAACAATGTTTTACCAACCTTCTTGCTCTCACAGACCAATGTGGTCTGTGTTTCCCAGGCTGAGCAAAGGCTGTCTGCTCAGGTGAGCTTTTAATTAAGCTGGTGGAGAGAACCAACACCTGAAGTGGATCCTGGCTCAGAGATCCCTGAATGTATATGAGAGGAGCCTGGGAGATGTATAAAACCCGAACAGGACTTTCCCAGGCTCTCTCTGGGATGCTCTGTCACACATAGTACATCAGTGATGATCCACAGTACACCAGTGATGATCCATAGTACACCAGTGATGATCCATAGTACATCAGTGATGATCCACAGTACATCAGTGATGATCCACAGTACATCAGGGATGGTCCATAGTACATCAGGGATGGTCCATAGTACATCAGTGATGATCCATAGTACACCAGTGATGATCCATAGTACACCAGTGATGGCCCATAGTACATCAGTGATGAACTATAGTACATCAGTGATGATCCACAATACATCAGTGATGATCCACAATACATCAGGGATGGTCCATATTACACCAGTGATGATCCATAGTACACCAGTGATGATCCATAGTACACCAGTGATGATCCATAGTACACCAGTGATGATCTATAGTACATCAGTGATGATCCATAGTACATCAGTAATGATCTATAGTACATCAGCGATGATCCATAGAACATCAGTGATTATCCACAGTACATCAGTGATGGTCCACAGTACATCAGTGATGGTCCACAGTACATCAGTGATGATCCACAGTACATCAGTGATGATCTATAGTACATCAGTGATGATCCACAGTACATCAGTGATGATCCATAGTACATCAGTGATGATCCTCAGTACATCAGTGATGATCCACAGTACATCAGTGATGATCCACAGTACATCAGTGATGATCTATAGTACATCAGTGATGATCCATAGTACATCAGTGATGATCCTCAGTACATCAGTGATGATCCACAGTACATCAGGGATGGTCCACAGTACATCAGTGATGATCCATAGTACACCAGTGATGATCCATAGTACATCAGTGATGATCCATAGCACATCAGTGATGATCCATAGTACATCAGTGATGATCCATAGTACATCAGTGATGATCCATAGTTCCCCAGTGATGATCCACAGTACATCAGTGATGGCCCATAATACATCAGTGATGGCTCATAGTACATCAGTGATGATCCATAGTACATCAGTGATGATCCACAGTACATCAGTGATGATCCATAGTACACCAGTGATGGCCCATAGTACATCAGTGATGATCTATAGTACATCAGTGATGATCCTCAGTACATCAGGGATGGTCCATAGTACATCAGGGATGGTCCATAGTACATCAGTGATGATCCATAGTACACCAGTGATGATCCATAGTACACCCGTGATGGCCCATAGTACATCAGTGATGATCCTCAGTACATCAGTGATGATCCACGGTACATCAGTGATGATCCACAGTACATCAGTGATGATCCACGGTACATCAGGGATGGTCCACAGTACATCAGTGATGATCCACAGTACATCAGGGATGGTCCACAGTACATCAGTAAAGATCCATAGTACATCAGTGATGATCCATAGTACATCAGTGATGATCCATAGTACATCAGTGATGATCCATAGTACATCAATTATGATCCATAGTACATCAGTGATGGCTCATAGTACATCAGTGATGATCCATAGTACATCAGTGATGATCCACAGTACATCAGGGATGGTCCACAGTACATCAGGGATGGTCCACAGTACATCAGTGATGATCCATAGTACACCACTGATGGCCCATAGTACATCAGTGATGATCTATAGTACATCAGTGATGATCCAAAGTACATCACTGATGATCCATAGTACATCAGTGATGGCCCATAGTACACCAGTGATGGCCCATATTACATCAGTGATGATCTATAGTACATCAGTGATGATCCACAGTACATCAGTGATGATCCACAGTACATCATAGATGATCCACAGTACATCAGTGATGATCCACAGTACATCAGGGATGGTCCACAGTATATCAGTGATGATCCATAGTACATCAGTGATGGCCCATAGTACATCAGTGATGATCCATAGTACACCAGTGATGATCCATAATACACCAGTAATGATCCATAGTACACCAGGGATGATCCACAGTACATCAGTGATGATCCACAGTACATCAGTGATGATCCACAGTACATCAGTGATGGTCCATAGTACATCAGTGATGATCCATAGTACACCAGTGATGATCCATAGTACACCAGTGATGGCCCATAGTACACCAGTGATGACCCATAGTACATCAGTGATGATCTATAGTACATCAGTGATGATTCACAGTACACCAGTGATGATTCACAGTACATCAGGGATGGTCCATAGTACATCAGGGATAGTCCATAGTACATCAGTGATGATCCATAGTACACCAGTAATGATCCATAGTACACCAGTGATGGCCCATAGAATATCAGTGATGAACTATAGTACATCAGGGTTGATCCACAGTACATCAGTGATGATCCACAGTACACCAGTGATGATCCATAGTACACCAGTGATGATCCATAGTACACCAGTGACGGTCCATAGTACACCAGTGATGATCCATAGTACATCAGTGATGATCTATAGTACATCAGTGATGATCTATAGTACATCAGTGATGATCCATAGAACATCAGTGATGATCCACAGTACATCAGTGATGGTCCACAGTACATCAGTGATGGTCCACAGTACATCAGTGATGATCCACAGTACATAAGTGATGATCCACAGTACATCAGTGATGATCCATAGTACATCAGTGATGATCTATAGTACATCAGTGATGATCCACAGTACATCAGTGATGATCCATAGTACATCAGTGATGATCCTTAGTACATCAGTGATGATCCATAGTACACCAGTGATGATCCACAGTACATCAGTGATGATCTATAGTACATCAGTGATGATCCACAGTACATCAGTGATGATCCATAGTACCTCAGTGATGATCCTCAGTACATCAGTGATGATCCTCAGTACATCATTGATGATCCATAGTACATCAGTGATGATCTATAGTACATCAGTGATGATCCACAGTACATCAGTGATGATCCATAGTACATCAGTGATGATCCACAGTACATCAGTGATGATCCACAGGACATCAGTGATGATCCACAGGACATCAGTGATGATCCACAGTACATCAGGGATGGTCCACAGTACATCAGGGATGATCCATAGTACACCAGTGATGATCCATAGTACACCAGTGATGATCCACAGTACATCAGTGATGATCCATAGTACATCAGTGATGATCTACAGTACATCAGTGATGATCCACAGTACATCAAAGATGATCTATAGTAAATCAGTGATGATCCACAGTACATCAGTGATGATCTATAGTACATCAGTGATGATCCACAGTACATCAGTGATGATCCTCAGTACATTAGTGATGATCCACAGGACATCAGTGATGATCCACAGTACATCAGGGATGGTCCACAGTACATCAGTGATGATCCATAGTACACCAGTGATGATCCATAGTACATCAGTGATGTTCCATAGTACACCAGTGATGATCCATAGTACACCAGTGATGATCCATAGTACACCGGTGATGATCCATAGTACACCAGTGATGATCCATAGTACATCAGGGATGGTCCACAGTATATCAGTGATGATCCATAGTACATCAGTGATGGCCCATAGTACATCAGTGATGATCCATAGTACACCAGTGATGATCCATAATACACCAGTAATGATCCATAGTACACCAGGGATGATCCACAGTACATCAGTGATGATCCACAGTACATCAGTGATGATCCACAGTACATCAGTGATGGTCCATAGTACATCAGTGATGATCCATAGTACACCAGTGATGATCCATAGTACACCAGTGATGGCCCATAGTACACCAGTGATGGCCCATAGTACATCAGTGATGATCTATAGTACATCAGTGATGATCCACAGTACACCAGTGATGATTCACAGTACATCAGGGATGGTCCATAGTACATCAGGGATAGTCCATAGTACATCAGTGATGATCCATAGTACACCAGTGATGATCCATAGTACACCAGTGATGGCCCATAGAACATCAGTGATGAACTATAGTACATCAGTGTTGATCCACAGTACATCAGTGATGATCCACAGTACACCAGTGATGATCCATAGTACACCAGTGATGATCCATAGTACACCAGTGACGGTCCATAGTACACCAGTGATGATCCATAGTACATCAGTGATGATCTATAGTACATCAGTGATGATCTATAGTACATCAGTGATGATCCATAGAACATCAGTGATGATCCACATTTCATCAGTGATGGTCCACAGTACATAAGTGATGATCCATAGTACATCAGTGATGATCTATAGTACATCAGTGATGATCCACAGGACATCAGTGATGATCCACAGGACATCAGTGATGATCCACAGGACATCAGTGATGATCCACAGTACATCAGGGATGGTCCACAGTACATCAGGGATGATCCATAGTACACCAGTGATGATCCATAGTACACCAGTGATGATCCACAGTACATCAGTGATGATCCATAGTACATCAGTGATGATCCACAGTACATCAGTGATGATCAATAGTACACCAGTGATGGCCCATAGTACACCAGTGATGGCCCATAGTACACCAGTGATGGCCCATAGTACATCAGTGATGATCTATAGTACATCAGTGATGATCCACAGTACATCAGTGATGATCCACAGTACATCAGTGATGATCCACAGTACATCAGGGATGGTCCATAGTACATCAGTGATGATCCATAGTACACCAGTGATGATCCATAGTACACCAGTGATGGCCCATAGTACATCAGTGATGAACTATAGTACATCAGTGATGATCCACAGTACATCAGTGATGATCCACAGTACATCAGGGATGGTCCATAGTACACCAGTGATGATCCATAGTACACCAGTGATGATCCATAGTACACCAGTGATGATCCATAGTACACCAGTGATGGTCCATAGTACATCAGTGATGATCTATAGTACATCAGTGATGATCCATAGTACATCAGTGATGATCTATAGTACATCAGTGATGATCCATAGAACATCAGTGATTATCCACAGTACATCAGTGATGGTCCACAGTACATCAGTGATGGTCCACAGTACATCAGTGATGGTCCACAGTACATCAGTGATAATCCACAGTACATCAGTGATGATCCACAGTACATCAGTGATGGTCCATAGTACATCACTGATAATCCACAGTACATCAGTGATGATCCACAGTACAACAGTGATGATCCTCAGTACATCAGGGATGGTCCATAGTACATCAGGGATGGTCCATAGTACATCAGGGATGGTCCATAGTACATCAGGGATGGTCCATAGTACATCAGTGATGATCCATAGTACACCAGTGATGATCCATAGTACACCCGTGATGGCCCATAGTACATCAGTGATGATCCACAGTACATCAGTGATGATCCATAGTACATCAGTGATGATCCTCAGTACATCAGTGATGATCCACAGTACATCAGTGATGATCCACAGTACATTAGTGATGATCTATAGTACATCAGTGATGATCCACAGTACATCAGTGATGATCCACAGTACATCAGTGATGATCCACAGTACGTCAGTGATGATCCACAGGACATCAGTGATGATCCACAGGACATCAGTGATGATCTATAGTACATCAATGATGATCCACAGTACATCAGTGATGATCCATAGTACATCAGTGATGATCCACAGTGCATCAGTGATGATCCACAGGACATCAGTGATGATCCACAGGACATCAGTGATGATCTATAGTACATCAGTGATGATCCACAGTACATCAGTGATGATCCATAGTACATCAGTGATGATCCACAGTACATGAGTGATGATCCACAGGACATCAGTGATGATCCACAGGACATCAGTGATGATCCACAGTACATCAGGGATGGTCCACAGTACATCAGGGATGATCCATAGTACACCAGTGATGATCCATAGTACACCAGTGATGATCCACAGTACATCAGTGATGATCCATAGTACATCAGTGATGATCCACAGTACATCAGTGATGATCCACAGTACATCAAAGATGATCTATAGTAAATCAGTGATGATCCACAGTACATCAGTGATGATCTATAGTACATCAGTGATGATCCACAGTACATCAGTGATGATCCTCAGTACATCAGTGATGATCCACAGGACATCAGTGTTGATCCACAGTACATCAGTGATGATCCACAGGACATCAGTGATGATCCACAGTACATCAGGGATGGTCCACAGTACATCAGTGATGATCCTTAGTACACCAGTGATGATCCATAGTACATCAGTGATGATCCATAGTACATCAGTGATGATCCATAGTACACCAGTGATGATCCATAGTACACCAGTGATGATCCATAGTATACCGGTGATGATCCATAGTACACCAGTGATGATCCATAGTACATCAGGGATGGTCCACAGTATATCAGTGATGATCCATAGTACATCAGTGATGGCCCATAGTACATCAGTGATGATCCATAGTACACCAGTGATGATCCATAATACACCAGTAATGATCCATAGTACACCAGGGATGATCCACAGTACATCAGTGATGATCCACAGTACATCAGTGATGATCCACAGTACATCAGTGATGGTCCATAGTACATCAGTGATGATCCATAGTACACCAGTGATGATCCATAGTACACCAGTGATGGCCCATAGTACACCAGTGATGATCTATAGTACATCAGTGATGATCCACAGTACACCAGTGATGATTCACAGTACATCAGGGATGGTCCATAGTACATCAGGGATGGTCCATAGTACATCAGGGATAGTCCATAGTACATCAGTGATGATCCATAGTACACCAGTGATGATCCATAGTACACCAGTGATGGCCCATAGAACATCAGTGATGAACTATAGTACATCAGTGTTGATCCACAGTACATCAGTGATGATCCACAGTACACCAGTGATGATCCATAGTACACCAGTGATGATCCATAGTACACCAGTGACGGTCCATAGTACACCAGTGATGATCCATAGTACATCAGTGATGATCTATAGTACATCAGTGATGATCTATAGTACATCAGTGATGATCCACAGTACATCAGTGATGGTCCACAGTACATCAGTGATGGTCCACAGTACATCAGTGATGATCCACAGTACATAAGTGATGATCCACAGTAGATCAGTGATGATCCATAGTACATCAGTGATGATCTATAGTACATCAGTGATGATCCACAGTACATCAGTGATGATCCATAGTACATCAGTGATGATCCTCAGTACATCAGTGATGATCCATAGTACACCAGTGATGATCCACAGTACATCAGTGATGATCTATAGTACATCAGTGATGATCCACAGTACATCAGTGATGATCCATAGTACATCAGTGATGATCCTCAGTACATCAGTGATGATCCTCAGTACATCATTGATGATCCATAGTACATCAGTGATGATCTATAGTACATCAGTGATGATCCACAGTACATCAGTGATGATCCACAGGACATCAGTGATGATCCACAGGACATCAGTGATGATCCACAGGACATCAGTGATGATCCACAGTACATCAGGGATGGTCCACAGTACATCAGGGATGATCCATAGTACACCAGTGATGATCCATAGTACACCAGTGATGATCCACAGTACATCAGTGATGATCCATAGTACATCAGTGATGATCCACAGTACATCAGTGATGATCCACAGTACATCAAAGATGATCTATAGTAAATCAGTGATGATCCACAGTACATCAGTGATGATCTATAGTACATCAGTGATGATCCACAGTACATCAGTGATGATCCTCAGTACATCAGTGATGATCCACAGGACATCAGTGTTGATCCACAGTACATCAGTGATGATCCACAGTACATCAGGGATGGTCCACAGTACATCAGTGATGATCCATAGTACACCAGTGATGATCCATAGTACATCAGTGATGATCCATAGTACCTTAGTGATGATCCATAGTACACCAGTGATGATCCATAGTACACCAGTGATGATCCATAGTACACTGGTGATGATCCATAGTACACCAGTGATGATCTATAGTACATCAGTGATGATCCACAGTACATCAGTGATGATCCTCAGTACATCAGTGATGATCCACAGGACATCAGTGTTGATCCACAGTACATCAGTGATGATCCACAGTACATCAGGGATGGTCCACAGTACATCAGTGATGATCCATAGTACACCAGTGATGATCCATAGTACATCAGTGATGATCCATAGTACACCAGTGATGATCCATAGTACACCAGTGATGATCCATAGTACACTGGTGATGATCCATAGTACACCAGTGATGATCCATAGTACACCAGGGATGATCCACAGTACATCAGTGATGATCCACAGTACATCAGTGATGGTCCACAGTACATCAGTGATGGTCCACAGTACACCAGTGATGATCCATAGTACACCAATGATGATCCATAGTACACCAGTGATGATCCATAGTACACCCGTGATGGCCCATAGTACATCAGTGATGATCCACAGTACATCAGTGATGATCCATAGTACATCAGTGATGATCCTCAGTACATCAGTGATGATCCACAGTACATCAGTGATGATCCACAGTACATTAGTGATGATCTATGGTACATCAGTGATGATCCACAGTACATCAGTGATGATCCATAGTACATCAGTGATGATCCACAGTACATCAGTGATGATCCACAGGACATCAGTGATGATCCACAGTACATTAGTGATGATCTATAGTACATCAGTGATGATCCACAGTACATCAGTGATGATCCATAGTACATCAGTGATGATCCACAGTACGTCAGTGATGATCCACAGGACATCAGTGATGATCCACAGGACATCAGTGATGATCTATAGTACATCAGTGATGATCCACAGTACATCAGTGATGATCCATAGTACATCAGTGATGATCCACAGTACATGAGTGATGATCCACAGGACACCAGTGATGATCCATAGTACAACAGTGATGATCCTCAGTACATCAGGGATGGTCCATAGTACATCAGGGATGGTCCATAGTACATCAGGGATGGTCCATAGTACATCAGTGATGATCCATAGTACACCAGTGATGATCCATAGTACACCCGTGATGGCCCATAGTACATCAGTGATGATCCACAGTACATCAGTGATGATCCATAGTACATCAGTGATGATCCTCAGTACATCAGTGATGATCCACAGTACATCAGTGATGATCCACAGTACATTAGTGATGATCTATAGTACATCAGTGATGATCCACAGTACATCAGTGATGATCCATAGTACATCAGTGATGATCCACAGTACGTCAGTGATGATCCACAGGACATCAGTGATGATCCACAGGACATCAGTGATGATCTATAGTACATCAATGATGATCCACAGTACATCAGTGATGATCCATAGTACATCAGTGATGATCCACAGTGCATCAGTGATGATCCACAGGACATCAGTGATGATCCACAGGACATCAGTGATGATCTATAGTACATCAGTGATGATCCACAGTACATCAGTGATGATCCATAGTACATCAGTGATGATCCACAGTACATGAGTGATGATCCACAGGACATCAATGATGATCCACAGTACATCAGGGATGGTCCACAGTACATCAGGGATGATCCATAGTACACCAGTGATGATCCATAGTACACCAGTGATGATCCACAGTACATCAGTGATGATCCATAGTACATCAGTGATGATCCACAGTACATCAGTGATGATCCACAGTACATCAAAGATGATCTATAGTAAATCAGTGATGATCCACAGTACATCAGTGATGATCTATAGTACATCAGTGATGATCCACAGTACATCAGTGATGATCCTCAGTACATCAGTGATGATCCACAGGACATCAGTGTTGATCCACAGTACATCAGTGATGATCCACAGGACATCAGTGATGATCCACAGTACATCAGGGATGGTCCACAGTACATCAGTGATGATCCTTAGTACACCAGTGATGATCCATAGTACATCAGTGATGATCCATAGTACATCAGTGATGATCCATAGTACACCAGTGATGATCCATAGTACACCAGTGATGATCCATAGTATACCGGTGATGATCCATAGTACACCAGTGATGATCCATAGTACATCAGGGATGGTCCACAGTATATCAGTGATGATCCATAGTACATCAGTGATGGCCCATAGTACATCAGTGATGATCCATAGTACACCAGTGATGATCCATAATACACCAGTAATGATCCATAGTACACCAGGGATGATCCACAGTACATCAGTGATGATCCACAGTACATCAGTGATGATCCACAGTACATCAGTGATGGTCCATAGTACATCAGTGATGATCCATAGTACACCAGTGATGATCCATAGTACACCAGTGATGGCCCATAGTACACCAGTGATGATCTATAGTACATCAGTGATGATCCACAGTACACCAGTGATGATTCACAGTACATCAGGGATGGTCCATAGTACATCAGGGATGGTCCATAGTACATCAGGGATAGTCCATAGTACATCAGTGATGATCCATAGTACACCAGTGATGATCCATAGTACACCAGTGATGGCCCATAGAACATCAGTGATGAACTATAGTACATCAGTGTTGATCCACAGTACATCAGTGATGATCCACAGTACACCAGTGATGATCCATAGTACACCAGTGATGATCCATAGTACACCAGTGACGGTCCATAGTACACCAGTGATGATCCATAGTACATCAGTGATGATCTATAGTACATCAGTGATGATCTATAGTACATCAGTGATGATCCACAGTACATCAGTGATGGTCCACAGTACATCAGTGATGGTCCACAGTACATCAGTGATGATCCACAGTACATAAGTGATGATCCACAGTAGATCAGTGATGATCCATAGTACATCAGTGATGATCTATAGTACATCAGTGATGATCCACAGTACATCAGTGATGATCCATAGTACATCAGTGATGATCCTCAGTACATCAGTGATGATCCATAGTACACCAGTGATGATCCACAGTACATCAGTGATGATCTATAGTACATCAGTGATGATCCACAGTACATCAGTGATGATCCATAGTACATCAGTGATGATCCTCAGTACATCAGTGATGATCCTCAGTACATCATTGATGATCCATAGTACATCAGTGATGATCTATAGTACATCAGTGATGATCCACAGTACATCAGTGATGATCCATAGTACATCAGTGATGATCCACAGTACATCAGTGATGATCCACAGGACATCAGTGATGATCCACAGGACATCAGTGATGATCCACAGGACATCAGCGATGATCCACAGTACATCAGGGATGGTCCACAGTACATCAGGGATGATCCATAGTACACCAGTGATGATCCATAGTACACCAGTGATGATCCACAGTACATCAGTGATGATCCATAGTACATCAGTGATGATCCACAGTACATCAGTGATGATCCACAGTACATCAAAGATGATCTATAGTAAATCAGTGATGATCCACAGTACATCAGTGATGATCTATAGTACATCAGTGATGATCCACAGTACATCAGTGATGATCCTCAGTACATCAGTGATGATCCACAGGACATCAGTGTTGATCCACAGTACATCAGTGATGATCCACAGTACATCAGGGATGGTCCACAGTACATCAGTGATGATCCATAGTACACCAGTGATGATCCATAGTACATCAGTGATGATCCATAGTACCTTAGTGATGATCCATAGTACACCAGTGATGATCCATAGTACACCAGTGATGATCCATAGTACACTGGTGATGATCCATAGTACACCAGTGATGATCTATAGTACATCAGTGATGATCCACAGTACATCAGTGATGATCCTCAGTACATCAGTGATGATCCACAGGACATCAGTGTTGATCCACAGTACATCAGTGATGATCCACAGTACATCAGGGATGGTCCACAGTACATCAGTGATGATCCATAGTACACCAGTGATGATCCATAGTACATCAGTGATGATCCATAGTACATCAGTGATGATCCATAGTACACCAGTGATGATCCATAGTACACCAGTGATGATCCATAGTACACTGGTGATGATCCATAGTACACCAGTGATGATCCATAGTACACCAGGGATGATCCACAGTACATCAGTGATGATCCACAGTACATCAGTGATGGTCCACAGTACATCAGTGATGGTCCACAGTACACCAGTGATGATCCATAGTACACCAATGATGATCCATAGTACACCAGTGATGATCCATAGTACACCCGTGATGGCCCATAGTACATCAGTGATGATCCACAGTACATCAGTGATGATCCATAGTACATCAGTGATGATCCTCAGTACATCAGTGATGATCCACAGTACATCAGTGATGATCCACAGTACATTAGTGATGATCTATAGTACATCAGTGATGATCCACAGTACATCAGTGATGATCCATAGTACATCAGTGATGATCCACAGTACGTCAGTGATGATCCACAGGACATCAGTGATGATCCACAGGACATCAGTGATGATCTATAGTACATCAATGATGATCCACAGTACATCAGTGATGATCCATAGTACATCAGTGATGATCCACAGTGCATCAGTGATGATCCACAGGACATCAGTGATGATCCACAGGACATCAGTGATGATCTATAGTACATCAGTGATGATCCACAGTACATCAGTGATGATCCATAGTACATCAGTGATGATCCACAGTACATGAGTGATGATCCACAGGACATCAGTGATGATCCACAGGACATCAGTGATGATCCACAGTACATCAGGGATGGTCCACAGTACATCAGGGATGATCCATAGTACACCAGTGATGATCCATAGTACACCAGTGATGATCCACAGTACATCAGTGATGATCCATAGTACATCAGTGATGATCCACAGTACATCAGTGATGATCCACAGTACATCAAAGATGATCTATAGTAAATCAGTGATGATCCACAGTACATCAGTGATGATCTATAGTACATCAGTGATGATCCACAGTACATCAGTGATGATCCTCAGTACATCAGTGATGATCCACAGGACATCAGTGTTGATCCACAGTACATCAGTGATGATCCACAGGACATCAGTGATGATCCACAGTACATCAGGGATGGTCCACAGTACATCAGTGATGATCCTTAGTACACCAGTGATGATCCATAGTACATCAGTGATGATCCATAGTACATCAGTGATGATCCATAGTACACCAGTGATGATCCATAGTACACCAGTGATGATCCATAGTATACCGGTGATGATCCATAGTACACCAGTGATGATCCATAGTACATCAGGGATGGTCCACAGTATATCAGTGATGATCCATAGTACATCAGTGATGGCCCATAGTACATCAGTGATGATCCATAGTACACCAGTGATGATCCATAATACACCAGTAATGATCCATAGTACACCAGGGATGATCCACAGTACATCAGTGATGATCCACAGTACATCAGTGATGATCCACAGTACATCAGTGATGGTCCATAGTACATCAGTGATGATCCATAGTACACCAGTGATGATCCATAGTACACCAGTGATGGCCCATAGTACACCAGTGATGATCTATAGTACATCAGTGATGATCCACAGTACACCAGTGATGATTCACAGTACATCAGGGATGGTCCATAGTACATCAGGGATGGTCCATAGTACATCAGGGATAGTCCATAGTACATCAGTGATGATCCATAGTACACCAGTGATGATCCATAGTACACCAGTGATGGCCCATAGAACATCAGTGATGAACTATAGTACATCAGTGTTGATCCACAGTACATCAGTGATGATCCACAGTACACCAGTGATGATCCATAGTACACCAGTGATGATCCATAGTACACCAGTGACGGTCCATAGTACACCAGTGATGATCCATAGTACATCAGTGATGATCTATAGTACATCAGTGATGATCTATAGTACATCAGTGATGATCCACAGTACATCAGTGATGGTCCACAGTACATCAGTGATGGTCCACAGTACATCAGTGATGATCCACAGTACATAAGTGATGATCCACAGTAGATCAGTGATGATCCATAGTACATCAGTGATGATCTATAGTACATCAGTGATGATCCACAGTACATCAGTGATGATCCATAGTACATCAGTGATGATCCTCAGTACATCATTGATGATCCATAGTACACCAGTGATGATCCACAGTACATCAGTGATGATCTATAGTACATCAGTGATGATCCACAGTACATCAGTGATGATCCACAGTAGATCAGTGATGATCCATAGTACATCAGTGATGATCTATAGTACATCAGTGATGATCCACAGTACATCAGTGATGATCCATAGTACATCAGTGATGATCCTCAGTACATCAGTGATGATCCATAGTACACCAGTGATGATCCACAGTACATCAGTGATGATCTATAGTACATCAGTGATGATCCACAGTACATCAGTGATGATCCATAGTACATCAGTGATGATCCTCAGTACATCAGTGATGATCCTCAGTACATCATTGATGATCCATAGTACATCAGTGATGATCTATAGTACATCAGTGATGATCCACAGTACATCAGTGATGATCCATAGTACATCAGTGATGATCCACAGTACATCAGTGATGATCCACAGGACATCAGTGATGATCCACAGGACATCAGTGATGATCCACAGGACATCAGTGATGATCCACAGTACATCAGGGATGGTCCACAGTACATCAGGGATGATCCATAGTACACCAGTGATGATCCATAGTACACCAGTGATGATCCACAGTACATCAGTGATGATCCATAGTACATCAGTGATGATCCACAGTACATCAGTGATGATCCACAGTACATCAAAGATGATCTATAGTAAATCAGTGATGATCCACAGTACATCAGTGATGATCTATAGTACATCAGTGATGATCCACAGTACATCAGTGATGATCCTCAGTACATCAGTGATGATCCACAGGACATCAGTGTTGATCCACAGTACATCAGTGATGATCCACAGTACATCAGGGATGGTCCACAGTACATCAGTGATGATCCATAGTACACCAGTGATGATCCATAGTACATCAGTGATGATCCATAGTACCTTAGTGATGATCCATAGTACACCAGTGATGATCCATAGTACACCAGTGATGATCCATAGTACACTGGTGATGATCCATAGTACACCAGTGATGATCTATAGTACATCAGTGATGATCCACAGTACATCAGTGATGATCCTCAGTACATCAGTGATGATCCACAGGACATCAGTGTTGATCCACAGTACATCAGTGATGATCCACAGTACATCAGGGATGGTCCACAGTACATCAGTGATGATCCATAGTACACCAGTGATGATCCATAGTACATCAGTGATGATCCATAGTACATCAGTGATGATCCATAGTACACCAGTGATGATCCATAGTACACCAGTGATGATCCATAGTACACTGGTGATGATCCATAGTACACCAGTGATGATCCATAGTACACCAGGGATGATCCACAGTACATCAGTGATGATCCACAGTACATCAGTGATGGTCCACAGTACATCAGTGATGGTCCACAGTACACCAGTGATGATCCATAGTACACCAATGATGATCCATAGTACACCAGTGATGATCCATAGTACACCCGTGATGGCCCATAGTACATCAGTGATGATCCACAGTACATCAGTGATGATCCATAGTACATCAGTGATGATCCTCAGTACATCAGTGATGATCCACAGTACATCAGTGATGATCCACAGTACATTAGTGATGATCTATAGTACATAAGTGATGATCCACAGTACATCAGTGATGATCCATAGTACATCAGTGATGATCCACAGTACATCAGTGATGATCCACAGGACATCAGTGATGATCCACAGGACATCAGTGATGATCTATAGTACATCAATGATGATCCACAGTACATCAGTGATGATCCATAGTACATCAGTGATGATCCACAGTGCATCAGTGATGATCCACAGGACATCAGTGATGATCCACAGGACATCAGTGATGATCTATAGTACATCAGTGATGATCCACAGTACATCAGTGATGATCCATAGTACATCAGTGATGATCCACAGTACATGAGTGATGATCCACAGGACATCAGTGATGATCCACAGGACATCAGTGATGATCCACAGTACATCAGGGATGGTCCACAGTACATCAGGGATGATCCATAGTACACCAGTGATGATCCATAGTACACCAGTGATGATCCACAGTACATCAGTGATGATCCATAGTACATCAGTGATGATCCACAGTACATCAGTGATGATCCACAGTACATCAAAGATGATCTATAGTAAATCAGTGATGATCCACAGTACATCAGTGATGATCTATAGTACATCAGTGATGATCCACAGTACATCAGTGATGATCCTCAGTACATCAGTGATGATCCACAGGACATCAGTGTTGATCCACAGTACATCAGTGATGATCCACAGGACATCAGTGATGATCCACAGTACATCAGGGATGGTCCACAGTACATCAGTGATGATCCTTAGTACACCAGTGATGATCCATAGTACATCAGTGATGATCCATAGTACATCAGTGATGATCCATAGTACACCAGTGATGATCCATAGTACACCAGTGATGATCCATAGTATACCGGTGATGATCCATAGTACACCAGTGATGATCCATAGTACATCAGGGATGGTCCACAGTATATCAGTGATGATCCATAGTACATCAGTGATGGCCCATAGTACATCAGTGATGATCCATAGTACACCAGTGATGATCCATAATACACCAGTAATGATCCATAGTACACCAGGGATGATCCACAGTACATCAGTGATGATCCACAGTACATCAGTGATGATCCACAGTACATCAGTGATGGTCCATAGTACATCAGTGATGATCCATAGTACACCAGTGATGATCCATAGTACACCAGTGATGGCCCATAGTACACCAGTGATGATCTATAGTACATCAGTGATGATCCACAGTACACCAGTGATGATTCACAGTACATCAGGGATGGTCCATAGTACATCAGGGATGGTCCATAGTACATCAGGGATAGTCCATAGTACATCAGTGATGATCCATAGTACACCAGTGATGATCCATAGTACACCAGTGATGGCCCATAGAACATCAGTGATGAACTATAGTACATCAGTGTTGATCCACAGTACATCAGTGATGATCCACAGTACACCAGTGATGATCCATAGTACACCAGTGATGATCCATAGTACACCAGTGACGGTCCATAGTACACCAGTGATGATCCATAGTACATCAGTGATGATCTATAGTACATCAGTGATGATCTATAGTACATCAGTGATGATCCACAGTACATCAGTGATGGTCCACAGTACATCAGTGATGGTCCACAGTACATCAGTGATGATCCACAGTACATAAGTGATGATCCACAGTAGATCAGTGATGATCCATAGTACATCAGTGATGATCTATAGTACATCAGTGATGATCCACAGTACATCAGTGATGATCCATAGTACATCAGTGATGATCCTCAGTACATCAGTGATGATCCATAGTACACCAGTGATGATCCACAGTACATCAGTGATGATCTATAGTACATCAGTGATGATCCACAGTACATCAGTGATGATCCATAGTACATCAGTGATGATCCTCAGTACATCAGTGATGATCCTCAGTACATCATTGATGATCCATAGTACATCAGTGATGATCTATAGTACATCAGTGATGATCCACAGTACATCAGTGATGATCCATAGTACATCAGTGATGATCCACAGTACATCAGTGATGATCCACAGGACATCAGTGATGATCCACAGGACATCAGTGATGATCCACAGGACATCAGTGATGATCCACAGTACATCAGGGATGGTCCACAGTACATCAGGGATGATCCATAGTACACCAGTGATGATCCATAGTACACCAGTGATGATCCACAGTACATCAGTGATGATCCATAGTACATCAGTGATGATCCACAGTACATCAGTGATGATCCACAGTACATCAAAGATGATCTATAGTAAATCAGTGATGATCCACAGTACATCAGTGATGATCTATAGTACATCAGTGATGATCCACAGTACATCAGTGATGATCCTCAGTACATCAGTGATGATCCACAGGACATCAGTGTTGATCCACAGTACATCAGTGATGATCCACAGGACATCAGTGATGATCCACAGTACATCAGGGATGGTCCACAGTACATCAGTGATGATCCATAGTACACCAGTGATGATCCATAGTACATCAGTGATGATCCATAGTACATCAGTGATGATCCATAGTACACCAGTGATGATCCATAGTACACCAGTGATGATCCATAGTACACTGGTGATGATCCATAGTACACCAGTGATGATCCATAGTACACCAGGGATGATCCACAGTACATCAGTGATGATCCACAGTACATCAGTGATGGTCCACAGTACATCAGTGATGGTCCACAGTACACCAGTGATGATCCATAGTACACCAATGATGATCCATAGTACACCAGTGATGGCCCATAGTACACCAGTGATGGCCCATAGTACACCAGTGATGGCCCATAGTACATCAGTGATGATCTATAGTACATCAGTGATGATCCACAGTACATCAGTGATGATCCACAGTACATCAGTGATGATCCACAGTACATCAGAGATGGTCCATAGTATATCAGGGATGGTCCATAGTACATCAGTGATGATCCATAGTACATAAGTGATGATCCATAGTACACCAGTGATGGCCCATAGTACATCAGTGATGAACTATAGTACATCAGTGATGATCCACAGTACATCAGTGATGATCCACAGTACATCAGGGATGGTCCATAGTACACCAGTGATGATCCATAGTACACCAGTGATGATCCATAGTACACCAGTGATGATCCATAGTACACCAGTGATGATCCATAGTACACCAGTGATGATCCATAGTACACCAGTGATGGTCCATAGTACATCAGTGATGATCTATAGTACATCAGTGATGATCCATAGTACATCAGTGATGATCTATAGTACATCAGTGATGATCCATAGAACATCAGTGATTATCCACAGTACATCAGTGATGGTCCACAGTACATCAGTGATGGTCCACAGTACATCAGTGATGGTCCACAGTACATCAGTGATGGTCCACAGTACATCAGTGATAATCCACAGTACATCAGTGATGATCCACAGTACATCAGTGATGGTCCATAGTACATCACTGATAATCCACAGTACATCAGTGATGATCCACAGTACAACAGTGATGATCCTCAGTACATCAGGGATGGTCCATAGTACATCAGGGATGGTCCATAGTACATCAGAGATGGTCCATAGTACATCAGGGATGGTCCATAGTACATCAGTGATGATCCATAGTACACCAGTGATGATCCATAGTACACCCGTGATGGCCCATAGTACATCAGTGATGATCCACAGTACATCAGTGATGATCCATAGTACATCAGTGATGATCCTCAGTACATCAGTGATGATCCACAGTACATCAGTGATGATCCATAGTACATTAGTGATGATCTATAGTACATCAGTGATGATCCACAGTACTTCAGTGATGATCCTCAGTACATCAGTGATGATCCACAGTACATCAGGGATTGTCCACAGTACATCAGTGATGATCCATAGTACACCAGTGATGATCCATAGTACACCAGTGATGATCCATAGTACATCAGTGATGTTCCATAGTACATCAGTGATGATCCATAGTACACCAGTGATGATCCACAGTACATCAGCGATGGCTCATAGTACATCAGTGATGATCCATAGTACACCAGTGATGGCCCATAGTACATCAGTGAGGATCTATAGTACATCAGTGATGATCCTCAGTACAGAAAAAAGGAGGAGAAAGTTGAAGGATCAAAAAGTCCTTCAGCAAAAGAATTCTTCAACAAGGCTCAACTAATTATACAGACTTATAATGAGTGAACCGCAATTAGTATAGTAGAAAATTTCATTAATTTATTCAATTAGTTTTAAACAAAACACAACATCAAAAACACCTGATTAAAATGAGATTAGTCAACAAAAACACTAAACAAGGATGGCCACCCGATCAACCATACACACCGCATTCATTCATCCGCTAATGATCTTTGATAGTGATACCGGTATTGAGAATGTAAAAAAAAATACGTAAATTCATCAATATCAATTGAATAGTCCTGGTGAGTGGAGATAATTCAAGTAATGGCTCCAAAAGTATGATTACCGGGTTGGTCTGTTAGATGGATCAAAAAGGATAACCGGTTAGTGTTCACGCATATTTGCTGGGTGATGAGAGGATAGCTTGGCTGGACATAGTGTACACAGGAGCATGCTATGAGAATAGTGCCTGATGCTGAAAACACAATCCTACAGCTCACCTTAGATGTCTTCACTGGGTCACTCGGTCACTCAGCCATCCAGATCGATAGTCTTTTGGTTTGCATATGATCCCATATGTAACAAACACTCACCACTTTGCTGCGTGTCAGTCCAGTGAGGATTCAATGATTCACATCTAGATTCTCTTGTGTGGGGCTGCTTCACACCCATTCATTTACTTGGATCAATAGATGTTTCCATAGAGTAGCTGTAGACCATGCCGGGGTTGTAGAGCTTCGGTATTTAACGTGCCGGTGAAGTATCTTCACATCAGGAGGCAATAGTATTAAGATCGGGGCAGATGATTCGGTAGTTAGTCATGTGGGTGGAACATCCATGTTCAGGAACTACATGAAATGTAGCATCAAACTGCTAAACTGCTTACATGTTTCGCTTTCATCAAGCTTCATCGGAGCATGCGCATTGGTCTGGTGTCTGTCCTAATATAGATGGTTTAAACAGGTGTTTCAAATATAATCACCTGTTGCTTATGTGGATCAATCACACCACCATTCGTGCTAATTCAAACAATTGTGTCACTGAAGACTATAGGAAAAAATCCTCAGTACATCAGGGATTGTCCATAGTACATCAGGGATGGTCCATAGTACATCAGGGATGGTCCATAGTACATCAGTGATGATCCATAGTACACCCGTGATGGCCCATAGTACATCAGTGATGATCCACAGTACATCAGTGATGATCCTCAGTACATCAGTGATGATCCACGGTACATCAGTGATGATCTACGGTACATCAGTGATGATCCATAGTACACCAGTGATGGCCCATAGAACATCAGTGATGAACTATAGTACATCAGTGATGATCCACAGTACATCAGTGATGATCCACAGTACACCAGTGATGATCCATAGTACACCAGTGACGATCCATAGTACACCAGTGACGGTCCATAGTACACCAGTGATGATCCATAGTACATCAGTGATGATCTATAGTACATCAGTGATGATCTATAGTACATCAGTGATGATCCATAGAACATCAGTGATGATCCACAGTACATCAGTGATGGTCCACAGTACATCAGTGATGGTCCACAGTACATCAGTGATGATCCACAGTACATCAGTGATGATCCATAGTACATCAGTGATGATCTATAGTACATCAGTGATGATCCACAGTACATCAGTGATGATCCATAGTACATCAGTTATGATCCTCAGTACATCAGTGATGATCCATAGTACACCAGTGATGATCCACAGTACATCAGTGATGATCTATAGTACATCAGTGATGATCCACAGTACATCAGTGATGATCCATAGTACATCAGTGATGATCCTCAGTACATCAGTGATGATCCTCAGTACATCATTGATGATCCATAGTACACCAGTGATGGCCCATAGTACATCAGTGATGATCTATAGTACATCAGGGATGGTCCATAGTACATCAGGGATGGTCCATAGTACATCAGGGATGATCCATAGTACATCAGTGATGATCCACAGTACATCAGTGACGGCCCATAGTACATCAGTGATGGCTCATAGTACATCAGTGATGATCCATAGTACATCAGTGATGATCCATAGTACATCAGGGATGGTCCACAGTATATCAGTGATGATCCATAGTACACCAGTGATGATCCATAGTACACCAGTGATGATCCATAGTACACCAGGGATGATCCACAGTACATCAGTGATGATCCACAGCACATCAGTGATGGTCCTCAGTACATCAGTGATGGTCCACAGTACACCAGTGATGATCCATAGTACACCAAAGATGATCCATAGTACACCAGTGATGGCCCAAATTACACCAGTGATGGTCCATAGTACATCAGTGATGATCCACAGTACATCAGTGATGATCCACAGTACATCAGGGATGGTCCATAGTATATCAGGGATGGTCCATAGTATATCAGGGATGGTCCATAGTACATCAGTGATGATCCATAGTACACCAGTGATGATCCATAGTACACCAGTGATGGCCCATAGTACATCAGTGATGAACTATAGTACATCAGTGATGATCCACAGTACATCAGTGATGATCCACAGTACATCAGGGATGGTCCATAGTACACCAGTGATGATCCATACTACACCAGTGATGATCCATAGTACATCAGTGATGATCCTCAGTACATCAGGGATGGTCCATAGTACATCAGGGATGGTCCATAGTACATCAGGGATGGTCCATAGTACATCAGGGATGGTCCATAGTACATCAGGGATGGTCCATAGTACATCAGTGATGATCCACAGTACATCAGTGATGATCCACAGTACATCAGTGATGATCCTCAGTACATCAGTGATGATCCACGGTACATCAGTGATAATCCACAGTACATCAGGGATGGTCCATAGTACATCAGGGATGGTCCACAGTACATCAGTGATGATCCACAGTACATCAGTGATGATCCATAGTACATCAGTGATAATCTATAGTACACCAGTGATGATCCACAGTACATCAGTGATGATCCATAGTACATCAGTGATGATCCATAGTACATCAGTGATGATCCATAGTACACCAGTGATGATCCACAGTACATCAGTGATGGCCCATAGTACATCAGCGATGGCTCATAGTACATCAGTGATGATCCATAGTACATCAGTGATGATCTATAGTACATCAGTGATGATCCATAGTACACCAGTGATGGCCCATAGTACATCAGTGATGATCTATAGTACATTAGTGATGATCCTCAGTACATCAGTGATGATCCACGGTACATCAGTGATGATCCACAGTACATCAGTGATGATCCACAGTACATCAGTGATGATCCATAGTACATCAGTGATGATCCTCAGTACATCAGTGATGATCCACAGTACATCAGTAATGATCCACAGTAAATCAGTGATGATCCACAGTACATCAGTGATGATCCTCAGTACATCAGTGATGATCCTCAGTACATCAGTGATGATCCTCAGTACATCAGTGATGATCCACAGTACATCAAGGATTGTCCACAGTACATCAGTGATGATCCATAGTACACCAGTGATGATCCATAGTACACCAGTCATGATCCATAGTACATCAGTGATGATCCATAGTACATCAGTGATGATCCATAGTACACCAGTGATGGCCCATAGTACATCAGTGATGATCTATAGTACATCAGTGATGATCTATAGTACATCAGTGATGATCCTCAGTACATCAGGGATGGTCCATAGTACATCAGGGATGGTCCATAGTACATCAGTGATGATCCATAGTACACCAGTGATGATCCATAGTACACCCGTGATGTCCCATAGTACATCAGTGATGATCCACAGTACATCAGTGATGATCCTCAGTACATCAGTGATGATCCACGGTACATCAGTGATGATCCACGGTACATCAGTGATGATCCACAGTACATCAGTGATGATCCATAGTACATCAGTGATGGCTCATAGTACATTAGTGATGATCCATAGTACATCAGTGTTGATCCATAGTACATCAGTGATGATCCATAGTACATCAGAGATGGCTCATAGTACATCAGTGATGATCCATAGTACATCAGTGATGATCCATAGTACATCAGTGATGATCTATAGTACATCAGTGATGATCCACAGTACATCAGTGATGATCCATAGTACACCAGTGATGATCCATAGTACACCAGTGATGATCCATAGTACATCAGTGATGATCCACAGTACATCAGTGATGATCCTCAGTACATCAGTGATGATCCACAGTACATCAGTGATGATCCACAGTACATCAGTGATGATCCTCAGTACATCAGTGATGATCCACGGTACATCAGTGATAATCCACAGTACATCAGGGATGGTCCATAGTACATCAGGGATGGTCCACAGTACATCAGTGATGATCCACAGTACATCAGTGATGATCCATAGTACATCAGTGATAATCTATAGTACACCAGTGATGATCCACAGTACATCAGTGATGATCCATAGTACATCAGTGATGATCCATAGTACATCAGTGATGATCCATAGTACACCAGTGATGATCCACAGTACATCAGTGATGGCCCATAGTACATCAGCGATGGCTCATAGTACATCAGTGATGATCCATAGTACATCAGTGATGATCCATAGTACATCAGTGATGATCCATAGTACACCAGTGATGGCCCATAGTACATCAGTGATGATCTATAGTACATTAGTGATGATCCTCAGTACATCAGTGATGATCCACGGTACATCAGTGATGATCCACAGTACATCAGTGATGATCCACAGTACATCAGTGATGATCCATAGTACATCAGTGATGATCCTCAGTACATCAGTGATGATCCACAGTACATCAGTAATGATCCACAGTAAATCAGTGATGATCCACAGTACATCAGTGATGATCCTCAGTACATCAGTGATGATCCATAGTACACCAGTGATGGTCCATAGTACATCAGTGATGATCTATAGTACACCTCCCAGTCTCTGGGAACGCATTGCACAGACCTTTCTGCAAGGCCTCCCGGAGTTGTCTCATCCTCTGCTCCCTCTGTGACGGTAACATAAGGTCCGCAACCTTACCCTTGTACCGTGGATCAAGGAGAGTGGCCAGCCAGTAATGGTCCCTCTCCTTGATCCAAAGAATACGAGGATCCTTCCGCAGACTTTGTAGGATCAGGGAGGCCATGCAGCGTAGGTTAGCTGAGGCATTCAGTCCGGAGTCCTCTGGGTCACTAAGGACGACATGATCCGCAGCCACCTCCTCCCAGCCACGTACAAGTCCACTGTTTTTTTGGGACTGTAAATCATCCCTAAAAGACTGCTGCTGATGATGCTGAGTGCCAGCCTCCACCTCCATGCTGACACAATCCTCCTCCTCCTCCTCTTCCTGTGCGATGGGTGGGACAGAAGGAACACTGTCAGGGTAAAGGGGGCCTTGAGAGGCAAGGAAGTCCTCCTCTTCCTGCCTCTGTTCTGCCTCAAGTGCCCTGTCCATTATTCCACGCAGCGTGTGCTCCAACAGGTGGACAAGAGGTACAGTGTCACTGATGCATGCACTGTCACTGCTCACCATCCTCGTGGCCTCCTCAAATGGTGCCAGGACAGTGCATGCATCCCTGATCATGCCCCACTGGCATGGTGAAAAAAAACCGAGCTCCCCTGACCCTGTCCTGGTGCCGTAGTCGCACAGGTACTCATTGATGGCCCTCTGCTGCATGTGCAGCCGCTGCAGCATGGCCAACGTTGAGTTCCACCTGGTGGGCATGTCACATATAAGGTGGTTCTTGGGCAGGTTCAACTCCATTTGCAGCTCAGCCAGGCGAGCACTGGCATTATAAGATCTGCGGAAATGAACACAGACTTTCCTGGCCTGCCTCAGGACATCCTGTAAGCCCGGGTACCTGCCCAAGAACCGCTGCACCACCAGGTTAAGGACGTGAGCCATACAGGGCACATGGGTCAGTTGTCCCTGTCGGAGGGCGGAGAGGAGGTTGATTCCATTGTCACAAACCACCATTCCTGGCTTAAGCTGGCGTGGCGTCAACCACCTCTCGGCCTGCCCCTGCAGAGCAGACAGGACCTCTGCCCCAGTGTGGCTCCTGTCCCCCAAACACACCAGCGCAAGCACGGCATGGCATCTTTTTGCCTGCTTACTTGCGTAGCCCCTTGAACACCTACGGAGCACCGCTGGTTCCGAGGACAAACCACAGGAAGAGGCCATGGAGGAAGAAGAAGAGGAGGGGGTGGAGGAGAGAGGTGTGTCACAACCAGTAGTAGCATTTTGGAGGCGTGGCGGTGGAACAACCTCCAACACTACTGCACCTTGTCCTGCATCCTTCCCAGCTGCCAAAAGAGTGACCCAATGGGCCGTGAAAGAAAGGTAACGTCCCTGTCCATGCCTGCTGGACCATGAGTCAGCGGTAATATGCACCTTACCGCTGACCGCCCTGTCCAGCGAGGCCAAGACATTGCCTTCCACATGCCTGTAGAGAGCCGGAATCGCCTTCCGTGAGAAAAAGTGGCGTTTGGGAACCTGCCACTGAGGAACCGCACATTGCACAAACTCACGGAAGGGGGCCGAGTCTACCAACTGAAAAGGCAGCAGTTGAAGCGCTAGCAATTTAGCCAAGCTAGCATTCAACCGCTGGGCATGTGGATGGCTGGGAGTGAACTTCTTTCGACGGTCCAGCAGCTGGGGCAGGGAAATTTGCCTGCTAGAATCGGACGTCGGTGTACTGCTAGCAGAGTGTCCGCAAGTACTTGGCTGTGACACACCTAATTCTACACCTTCATTCCTCTCAGAGCAGGTTTCAGAGAGGACTGAAGGTATAGTGGGGTTTGAGATCCCAGCTGATGCGGTGCAAGAAGAGGTCAGCTTTGTTCTTTGGTGTGGGTCTTTAAGGTAGGCTTGCCAACGAGCTGCATGGCAGGTCAACATATGTCTGATCAAGCATGTGGTGCCCAAGCGGCTGATGTTTTGGCCACGCGATATACGCTTGAGACATATGTTGCAAACAGCAGCTGTGCGATCTGATGCACTCGCCTCAAAAAAGGCCCACACCAAAGAACTTTTTGAATGACGGGCAGAGGCAGCGCCCTGCACAGGCGGAGCTCTGCGGTGTGATTCCGTCGGTGTGCTGCCCATACGCTGGCCACCCAAGGGCATCCTGCCTCGTTGGAGATGTGCCTCCTCCTCATCCTCCTCCTCCTCCTCTCTCCTATTAGGCACCCACGTGGAGTCAGTGACCTCATCATCCCCTCCCTCCTCATCACTGGAGCCAATCTGGCAGTATGCTGCAGCTGCTGGAGCATGACTGCCAGATTGGTGTCCTTCTTGAGCATCCCCTCTCTCTGCTCTCACGCTACTGCCTTCCTCTATCTGGGTATCATCATCAGATCCTTTGAAACGCTGGGCATCCTCCTGGAGCATGTACCCAACACTGTGCTCAAACAGTTCGGGGGACTCCTCAGGAGGAGGACATGGTGGGTCTAGGGAAGGATTGACTAATGAAGATAATGATACCAGAGAAGAGGACGCTTTGGCAGCTGCTTTGCCAGTACCCTGAGCCTGGGTGAGAGAGGATGAGGAGGATGAGGTGGGCTTGGTCATCCACTCTACCAAGTCTTCGGCATGATGTGGCTCAACATGTCCAGCTGCCGAAAAGAAGGACAAGCGTGTCCCATGGCCATGTGCTGATGACAATGCACCGTGTCCACGACCAGCACTGTTGCCCCTAGACACAGAGCCTGCTTGCCCTCTTTTTTTGCCTCCTGACTGTCTGCCTCTCCTTGTTTGCCTTCCAGACATTTTAATGGATGGCCTGCAGGGAGATGGGAAAAACAGCAATAAGGGCTACCTTCAGGTGTATACTGTGCAGGAGGCTTAGCAACAATGACACTGACACTGTCCCCTGCCTATCCTTCTCTGTCCCTAAACACAAGGATTTGCAATATGCTTCAGCAAGATTGGTTTAGCACAGAATAGCACACTATCAGTTTCACTCACTGTACCTCTCTGTCCCTACAAACAAGATTTAGCACAGAATAGCACACTGATAGTTTCCACGAGTGTCCTTCTCTGTCCCTAAACTCAAGGATTTCAAATATGGTTCAGCAAGATTGGTTTAGAACAGAATAGCACACTGTCAGTTTCACTCACTGTACCTCTCTGTCCCTACAAACAAGATTTAGCACAGAATAGCACACTGATAGTTTCCACGAGTGTCCTTCTCTGTCCCTAAACTCAAGGATTTCAAATATGGTTCAGCAAGATTGGTTTAGAACAGAATAGCACACTGTCAGTTTCACTCACTGTCCTACTCTGTCCCTACAAACAAGATTTAGCACAGAATAGCACACTGATAGTTTCCACAAGTGTCCTTCTCTGTCCCTAAACTCAAGGATTTCAAATATGGTTCAGCAAGATTGGTTTAGAACAGAATAGCACACTGTCAGTTTCACTCACTGTACCTCTCTGTCCCTACAAACAAGATTTAGCACAGAATAGCACACTGATAGTTTCCACGAGTGTCCTTCTCTGTCCCTAAACTCAAGGATTTCAAATATGGTTCAGCAAGATTGGTTTAGAACAGAATAGCACACTGTCAGTTTCACTCACTGTCCTACTCTGTCCCTTCAAACAAGATTTAGCACAGAATAGCACACTGACACTTTCCCTCACTGTACCTCTCTGTCCCTAAACTCAAGGATTTCAAATATGGTTCAGCAAGATTGGTTTAGAACAGAATAGCACACTGTCAGTTTCACTCACTGTCCTACTCTGTCCCTACAAACAAGATTTAGCACAGAATAGCACACTGATACTTTCCCTCACTGTACCTCTCTGTCCCTAAACTCAAGGATTTCAAATATTGTTCAGCAAGATTGGTTTAGAACAGAATAGCACACTGTCAGTTTCACTCACTGTCCTACTCTGTCCCTACAAACAAGATTTAGCACAGAATAGCACACTGACACTTTCCCTCACTGTACCTCTCAGTCCCTAAACTCAAGGATTTCAAATATGGTTCAGCAAGATTGGTTTAGAACAGAATAGCACACTGTCAGTTTCACTCACTGTCCTACTCTGTGCCTACAAACAAGATTTAGCACAGAATAGCACACTGACACTTTCCCTCACTGTACCTCTTTGTCCCTAAACTCAAGGATTTCAAATATGGTTCAGCAAGATTGGTTTAGAACAGAATAGCACACTGACACTTTCCCTCACTGTACCTCTCTGTCCCTACAAACAAGGTTTAGCACAGAATAACACACTGACACTCTCCCTACCTATCCTTATTTGTCCCTAAACACAAGGAATCCAGGATTAGTAAAGGAAAAAAATGACACTGTCCCTGCCTATGCTTCTCTTTCCCTGCTCCGGAACACACTACACAAGCCCGCCGTGCTGGCGGCCTTTTATAGTGTGGGGCGTGTACTAAACCCCCTCAAGAATAATTGGCCACAGGCATCCTGCCTGTGGCCAATCATTGCTCTCCTCACTGCCGGCGCTGTGATTGGCCAAGCATGCGGGGTCACAGTGCATGCTTGGCCAATCACAGCGCCTGGATGACACTGCGATGGCGTAGTGCATTGTGGGCCGTTCGTGTCACTCGAATTTGGCACGAACGGCCCAAATCGTTCGATCTTCGTCGAACGATCGAACAGCCGATGTTCGAGTCGAACGTATGTTCGACTCGAATACGAAGCTCATCCCTAGTGATGATCCACAGTACATCAGTGATGATCCACAGTACATCAGTGATGATCCACAATACATCAGTGATGATCCAGAGTACATCAGGGATGGTCCACAGTATATCAGTGATGATCCATAGTACATCAGTGATGGCCCATAGTACATCAGTGATGATCCATAGTACACCAGTGATGATCCATAGTACACCGGTGATGATCCATAGTACACCAGGGATGATCCACAGTACATCAGTGATGATCAGGGATGAGCTGAACACCGCCCTGTTCGGTTCGCACCAGAACCTGCGAACAGACAGAATGTTCGCGCGAATTTTAGAACCCTATTAAATACAATGGACTCGAACGCTCGAAATCTAAAGTGCTAATTATAAAGGCTAATATGCAAGTTATTGTCCTAAAAAGTGTCTGGGGACCTGGGTCCTGCCCCAGGGGACATGTATCAATGCAAAAAAAGGTTTTATGGACCATCGCTGATTTACTATGGACCATCACTGATGTACTGTGGATCATCACTGATGTACTGTGGATCATCCCTGGTGTACTATGGATCATCACTGGTGTAATATGGATCATCACTGATGTACTATGGGCCATCACTGATGTACTATGGATCATCACTGATGTACTGTGGACCATCCCTGATGTACTGTGGATCATCACTGATGTACTGTGGATCATCACTGATGTACTGTGGATCATCACTGATGTACTGAGGATCATCACTGATGAACTATAGATCATCACTGATGTACTATGGGCCATCACTGGGGTACTATGGGCCATCACTGGTGTACTATGGATCATCACTGATGTACTGTGGATCATCACTGATGTACTGTGGATCATCACTGATGTACTATAGATCATCACTGATGTACTATGGACCATCACTGGTGTACTATGGATCATCACTGGTGTACTATGGATCATCACTGATGTACTATAGATCATCACTGATGTACTATGGGCCATCACTTGTGTACTATGGATCATCACTGGTGTACTATGGATCATCCCTGATGTACTATGGACCATCCCTGATGTACTATGGACCATCCCTGATGTACTGTGAATCATCACTGGTGTACTGTGGATCATCACTGATGTACTATAGATCATCACTGATGTACTGTGGATCATCACTGATGTACTATGGGCCATCACTGATGTTCTATGGGCCATCACTGGTGTACTATGGATCATCACTGATGTACTGTGGATCATCCCTGATGTACTGTGGGCCATCACTGATGTACTATGGATCATCACTGATGTACTATGGATCATGACTGGTGTACTATGGATCATCACTGATGTACTGTGGACCATCCCTGATGTACTGTGGATCATCACTGATGTACTGTGGATCATCACTGATGTACTGTGGATCATCACTGATGTACTATGGATCATCCCTGATGTACTATGGACCATCCCTGATGTACTGTGGATCATCACTGATGTACTATAGATCATCACTGATGTACTATGGGCCATCACTGGTGTACTATGGGCCATCACTGGAGTACTATGGATCATCACTGGTGTACTATGGACCATCACTAATTTACTATGGACCATCACTGATGTACTGTGGAACATCACTGATGTACTGTGGATCATCCCTGGTGTACTATGGATAATCACTGGTGTACTATGGATCATCACTGATGTACTATGGGCCATCACTGATGTACTATGGATCATCACTGATGTACTATGGATCATCACTGATGTACTGTGGATCATCACTGATGTACTGTGGATCATCACTGATGTACTGTGGATCATCACTGATGTACTGAGGATCATCACTGATGTACTATGGACCATCACTGGTGTACTATGAATCATCACTGGTGTACTATTAATCATCACTGGTGTACTATGGATCATCACTGATGTACTATAGATCATCACTGATGTACTATGGACCATCACTGGTGTACTATGAATCATCACTGGTGTACTATGGATTATCACTGGTGTACTATGGATAATCACTGATGTACTATAGATCATCACTGATGTACTATGGGCCATCACTTGTGTACTATGGATCATCACTGGTGTACTATGGATCATCCCTGATGTACTATGGACCATCCCTGATGTACTATGGACCAACCCTGATGTACTGTGGATCATCACTGATGTACTATAGATCATCACTGATTTACTATGGGCCATCACTGGTGTACTATGGGCCATCACTGGTGTATTATGGATCATCACTGGTGTAGTATGGATCATCACTGGTGTACTATGGACCATCACTGATGTACTTTGGACCATCACTGATGTACTGTGGATCATCACTGATGTACTGTGGATCATCACTGATGTAGTGAGGATCATCACTGATGTACTGAGGATCATCACTGATGTACTGTGGATCATCACAGATGTAGTATAGATCATCACTGATGTACTGAGGATCCTCAGATGTACTGAGGATCATCACTGATGTACTGAGGATCATCAATGATGTACTGTGGATCATCACTGATGTAGTATAGATCATCACCATAGATCATCACCATCACTGGTGTACTATGGACCATCACTGGTGTACTATGGACCATCACTGATGTACTATGGACCATCACTGATGTACTGTGGATCATCACTGATGTACTGTGGATCATCACTGATGTACTGAGGATCATCACTGATGTACTGAGGATCATCACTGATGTACTGAGGATCATCACTGATGTACTGTGGATCATCACTGATGTACTGTGGATCATCACTGATGTAGTATAAATCATCACTGATGTACTATGGGCCATAGTGTACTATGGATCATCACTGATGTACTATGGATCATCACTGATGTACTATGGATCATCACTGATGTATTATGGATCATCACTGATGTACTATGGACCATCCCTGATGTACTGTGGATCATCCCTGATGTACTGTGGATCATCACTGATGTACTGTGGATCATCAGTGATTTACTGTGGATCATCACTGATGTACTGAGGATCATCACTGATGTACTATAGATCATCACTGATGTACTATGGGCCATCACTGGTGTACTGTGGATCATCACTGATGTACTGTGGATCATCACTGATGTACTATAGATCATCACTGATGTACTATGGACCATCACTGGTGTACTATGAATCATCACTGGTGTACTATTAATCATCACTGGTGTACTATGGATCATCACTGATGTACTATGGATCATCACTGATGTACTGTGGACCATCCCTGATGTACTGTGGATCATCACTGATGTACTGTGGATTATCACTGATGTACTGTGGATCATCACTGATGTACTGAGGATCATCACTGATGAACTATAGATCATCACTGATGTACTATGGGCCATCACTGGGGTACTATGGGCCATCACTGGTGTACTATGGATCATCACTGATGTACTGTGGATCATCACTGATGTACTGTGGATCATCACTGATGTACTATAGATCATCACTGATGTACTATGGACCATCACTGGTGTACTATGGATCATCACTGGTGTACTATGGATCATCACTGATGTACTATAGATCATCACTGATGTACTATGGGCCATCACTTGTGTACTATGGATCATCACTGGTGTACTATGGATCATCCCTGATGTACTATGGACCATCCCTGATGTACTATGGACCATCCCTGATGTACTGTGAATCATCACTGGTGTACTGTGGATCATCACTGATGTACTATAGATCATCACTGATGTACTGTGGATCATCACTGATGTACTATGGGCCATCACTGATGTTCTATGGGCCATCACTGGTGTACTATGGATCATCACTGATGTACTGTGGATCATCCCTGATGTACTGTGGGCCATCACTGATGTACTATGGATCATCACTGATGTACTATGGATCATGACTGGTGTACTATGGGTCATCACTGATGTGCTGTGGACCATCCCTGATGTACTGTGGATCATCACTGATGTACTGTGGATCATCACTGATGTACTGTGGATCATCACTGATGTACTATGGATCATCCCTGATGTACTATGGACCATCACTGATGTACTATGGGCCATCACTGGTGTACTATGGGCCATCACTGGAGTACTATGGATCATCACTGGTGTACTATGGACCATCACTAATTTACTATGGACCATCACTGATGTACTGTGGATCATCACTGATGTACTGTGGATCATCCCTGGTGTACTATGGATAATCACTGGTGTACTATGGATCATCACTGATGTACTATGGGCCATCACTGATGTACTATGGATCATCACTGATGTACTATGGATCATCACTGATGTACTGTGGATCATCACTGATGTACTGTGGATCATCACTGATGTACTGTGGATCATCACTGATGTACTGAGGATCATCACTGATGTACTACAGATCATCACTGATGTACTATGGGCCATCACTGATGTACTGTGGATCATCACTGATGTACTATAGATCATCACTGATGTACTATGGACCATCACTGGTGTACTATGAATCATCACTGGTGTACTATTAATCATCACTGGTGTACTATGGATCATCACTGATGTACTATAGATCATCACTGATGTACTATGGACCATCACTGGTGTACTATGAATCATCACTGGTGTACTATGGATCATCACTGGTGTACTATGGATAATCACTGATGTACTATAGATCATCACTGATGTACTATGGGCCATCACTTGTGTACTATGGATCATCACTGGTGTACTATGGATCATCCCTGATGTACTATGGACCATCCCTGATGTACTATGGACCATCCCTGATGTACTGTGGATCATCACTGATGTACTATAGATCATCACTGATTTACTATGGGCCATCACTGGTGTACTATGGGCCATCACTGGTGTATTATGGATCATCACTGGTGTAGTATGGATCATCACTGGTGTACTATGGACCATCACTGATGTACTTTGGACCATCACTGATGTACTGTGGATCATCACTGATGTACTGTGGATCATCACTGATGTAGTGAGGATCATCACTGATGTACTGAGGATCATCACTGATGTACTGTGGATCATCACAGATGTAGTATAGATCATCACTGATGTACTGAGGATCCTCAGATGTACTGAGGATCATCACTGATGTACTGAGGATCATCACTGATGTACTGTGGATCATCACTGATGTAGTATAGATCATCACCATAGATCATCACCATCACTGGTGTACTTTTTTGCCATCACTGGTGTACTATGGACCATCACTGATGTACTATGGACCATCCCTGATGTACTGTGGATCATCACTGATGTACTGTGGATCATCAGTGATTTACTGTGGATCATCACTGATGTACTGAGGATCATCACTGATGTACTATAGATCATCACTGATGTACTATGGGCCATCACTGATGTACTGTGGATCATCACTGATGTAGTATAAATCATCACTGATGTACTATGGGCCATAGTGTACTATGGATCATCACTGATGTACTATGGATCATCACTGATGTACTATGGATCATCACTGATGTACTATGGATCATCACTGATGTACTATAGATCATCCCTGATGTACTATGGACCATCCCTGATGTACTATGGACCATCACTGATGTACTGTGAATCATCACTGGTGTACTGTGGATCATCACTGATGTACTATAGATAATCACTGGTGTACTATGGACCATCCCTGATGTAACATGGACCATCCCTGATGTACTGCGGATCATCACTGATGTACTGTGGATCATCACTGATGTACTATAGATCATCACTGATGTACTATGGGCCATCACTGGTGTACTATGGGCCATCACTGGTGTATTATGGATCATCACTGGTGTAGTATGGATCATCACTGGTGTACTATGCACCATCACTGATGTACTATGGACCATCACTGATGTACTGTGGATCATCACTGATGTACTGTGGATCATCACTGATGTACTGAGGATCATCACTGATGTACTGAGGATCATCACTGATGTACTGAGGATAATCACTGATGTACTGTGGATCATCTCTGATGTAGTATAAATCATCACTGATGTACTATGGGCCATAGTGTACTATGGATCATCACTGATGCACTATGGATCATCACTGATGTACTATGGATCATCACTGATGTACTATGGATCATCACTGATGTATTATGGATCATCACTGATGTACTATGGACCATCCCTGATGTACTGTGGATCATCCCTGATGTACTGTGGATCATCACTGATGTACTGTGGATTATCACAGTACATCAGTGATGATCCACAGTACATCGGGGATGGTCCACAGTACATCAGTGATGGTCCATAGTACACCAGTGATTATCCATAGTACACCAGTGATGATCCATAGTTCACCAGTGATGGTTCATAGTACATCAGTGATGATCCATAGTACATCAGTGATGATCTATAGTACATCAGTGATGATCCATAGTACACCAGTGATGATCCATAGTACATCAGTGATGGTCCATAGAACATCAGTGATGATCCACAGTACATCAGTGATGGTCCACAGTACATCAGTGATGGTCCACAGTACATCAGTGATGGTCCACAGTACATAAGGGATGGTCCTCAGTACATCAGTGATGATCCACAGTATATCAGTGATGATCCACAGTACATCAGAGATGGTCCACAGTACATCAGTGATGATCCATAGTACACCACTGATGGCCCAAAGTACATCAGTGATGGTCCACAGTACATCAGTGATGGTCCACAGTACATAAGGGATGGTCCTCAGTACATCAGTGATGATCCACAGTACATCAGGGATGGTCCACAGTACATCAGTGATGATACATAGTACACCACTGATGACCCAAAGTACATCAGTGATGATCTATAGTACATCAGTGATGATCCATAGTACACCAGTGATGGCCCATAGTACACCAGTGATGGTCCACAGTACATCAGTGATGATCCACAGTACATCGGGGATGGTCCACAGTACATCAGTGATGGTCCATAGTACATCAGTGAAGGTCCATAGTACACCAGTGATGATCCATAGTACACCAGTGATGATCCATAGTACACCAGTGATGGTCCATAGTACATCAGTGATGATCCACAGTACATCAGTGATGATCTATAGCACATCAGTGATGATCCACAGTACATCAGTGATGGTCCATAGAACATCAGTGATGATCCACAGTACATCAGTAATGGTCCACAGTACATCAGTGATGGTCCACAGTACATCAGGGATGGTCCTCAGTACATCAGTGATGATCCACAGTACATCAGTGATGATCCACAGTACATCAGTGATGATCCACAGTACATCAGGGATGGTCCACAGTACATCAGTAATGATCCATAGTACACCAGTGATGGCCCAAAGTACATCAGTGATGGTCCATAGTATACCAGGGATGATCCATAGCACAGCAGTGATGATCCATAGTACACCAGTGATGGCCCATAGTACATCAGTGATGATCCATAGAACACCAGTGATGGCCCATAGTACATCAGTGGTGGTCCATAGTACATCAGTGATGATCCATAGTACACCAGTGATGGCCCAAAGTACATCAGTGATGGTCCATAGTATACCAGGGATGATCCATAGTACACCAGTGATGATCCATAGTACACCAGTGATGGCCCATAGTACACCAGTGATGGCCCATAGTACATGAGTGATGATCCACAGTACATCAGTGATGATCTATAGTACATCAGTGATGATCCACAGTACACCAGTGATGATTCACAGTACATCAGGGATGGTCCATAGTACATCAGGGATGGTCCATAGTACATCAGGGATGGACCTTCACTGATGTACTGTGGATCATCACTGATGTACTATAGTTCATCAGTGATTTACTATAGGCCATCACTGGTGTACTATGGATCATCACTGATGTACTATGGACCATCCCTGATGTACTGTGGACCATCCCTGATGTACTGTGGATCATCACTGATGTACTGTGGATCATCACTGATGTACTATAGATCATCACTGATGTACTATGGGCCATCACTGGTGTACTATGGGCCATCACTGGTGTACTATGGGCCATCACTGGTGTACTATGGATCATCACTGATGTACTGTGGATCATCACTGATGTACTGTGGATCATCACTGATGTACTGTGGATCATCACTGATGTACTGTGGATCATCACTGATGTACTGAGGATCATCACTGATGTACTATGGACCATCACTGGTGTACTATGAATCATCACTGGTGTACTATTAATCATCACTGGTGTACTATGGATCATCACTGATGTACTATAGATCATCACTGATGTACTATGGACCATCACTGGTGTACTATGAATCATCACTGGTGTACTATGGATTATCACTGGTGTACTATGGATAATCACTGATGTACTATAGATCATCACTGATGTACTATGGGCCATCACTTGTGTACTATGGATCATCACTGGTGTACTATGGATCATCCCTGATGTACTATGGACCATCCCTGATGTACTATGGACCATCCCTGATGTACTGTGGATCATCACTGATGTACTATAGATCATCACTGATTTACTATGGGCCATCACTGGTGTACTATGGGCCATCACTGGTGTATTATGGATCATCACTGGTGTAGTATGGATCATCACTGGTGTAGTATGGACCATCACTGATGTACTTTGGACCATCACTGATGTACCGTGGATCATCACTGATGTACTGTGGATCATCACTGATGTAGTGAGGATCATCACTGATGTACTGAGGATCATCACTGATGTACTGTGGATCATCACAGATGTAGTATAGATCATCACTGATGTACTGAGGATCCTCAGATGTACTGAGGATCATCACTGATGTACTGAGGATCATCACTGATGTACTGTGGATCATCACTGATGTAGTATAGATCATCACCATAGATCATCACCATCACTGGTGTACTATGGACCATCACTGGTGTACTATGGACCATCACTGATGTACTATGGACCATCACTGATGTACTGTGGATCATCACTGATGTACTGTGGATCATCACTGATGTACTGAGGATCATCACTGATGTACTGAGGATCATCACTGATGTACTGAGGATCATCACTGATGTACTGTGGATCATCACTGATGTACTGTGGATCATCACTGATGTAGTATAAATCATCACTGATGTACTATGGGCCATAGTGTACTATGGATCATCACTGATGTACTATGGATCATCACTGATGTACTATGGATCATCACTGATGTATTATGGATCATCACTGATGTACTATGGACCATCCCTGATGTACTGTGGATCATCCCTGATGTACTGTGGATCATCACTGATGTACTGTGGATCATCAGTGATTTACTGTGGATCATCACTGATGTACTGAGGATCATCACTGATGTACTATAGATCATCACTGATGTACTATGGGCCATCACTGGTGTACTGTGGATCATCACTGATGTACTGTGGATCATCACTGATGTACTATAGATCATCACTGATGTACTATGGACCATCACTGGTGTACTATGAATCATCACTGGTGTACTATTAATCATCACTGGTGTACTATGGATCATCACTGATGTACTATGGATCATCACTGATGTACTGTGGACCATCCCTGATGTACTGTGGATCATCACTGATGTACTGTGGATCATCACTGATGTACTGTGGATCATCACTGATGTACTGAGGATCATCACTGATGAACTATAGATCATCACTGATGTACTATGGGCCATCACTGGGGTACTATGGGCCATCACTGGTGTACTATGGATCATCACTGATGTACTGTGGATCATCACTGATGTACTGTGGATCATCACTGATGTACTATAGATCATCACTGATGTACTATGGACCATCACTGGTGTACTATGGATCATCACTGGTGTACTATGGATCATCACTGATGTACTATAGATCATCACTGATGTACTATGGGCCATCACTTGTGTACTATGGATCATCACTGGTGTACTATGGATCATCCCTGATGTACTATGGACCATCCCTGATGTACTATGGACCATCCCTGATGTACTGTGAATCATCACTGGTGTACTGTGGATCATCACTGATGTACTATAGATCATCACTGATGTACTGTGGATCATCACTGATGTACTATGGGCCATCACTGATGTTCTATGGGCCATCACTGGTGTACTATGGATCATCACTGATGTACTGTGGATCATCCCTGATGTACTGTGGGCCATCACTGATGTACTATGGATCATCACTGATGTACTATGGATCATGACTGGTGTACTATGGATCATCACTGATGTACTGTGGACCATCCCTGATGTACTGTGGATCATCACTGATGTACTGTGGATCATCACTGATGTACTGTGGATCATCACTGATGTACTATGGATCATCCCTGATGTACTATGGACCATCACTGATGTACTATGGGCCATCACTGGTGTACTATGGGCCATCACTGGAGTACTATGGATCATCACTGGTGTACTATGGACCATCACTAATTTACTATGGACCATCACTGATGTACTGTGGATCATCACTGATGTACTGTGGATCATCCCTGGTGTACTATGGATAATCACTGGTGTACTATGGATCATCACTGATGTACTATGGACCATCACTGATGTACTATGGATCATCACTGATGTACTATGGATCATCACTGATGTACTGTGGATCATCACTGATGTACTGTGGATCATCACTGATGTACTGTGGATCATCACTGATGTACTGAGGATCATCACTGATGTACTACAGATCATCACTGATGTACTATGGGCCATCACTGATGTACTGTGGATCATCACTGATGTACTATAGATCATCACTGATGTACTATGGACCATCACTGGTGTACTATGAATCATCACTGGTGTACTATTAATCATCACTGGTGTACTATGGATCATCACTGATGTACTATAGATCATCACTGATGTACTATGGACCATCACTGGTGTACTATGAATCATCACTGGTGTACTATGGATCATCACTGGTGTACTATGGATAATCACTGATGTACTATAGATCATCACTGATGTACTATGGGCCATCACTTGTGTACTATGGATCATCACTGGTGTACTATGGATCATCCCTGATGTACTATGGACCATCCCTGATGTACTATGGACCATCCCTGATGTACTGTGGATCATCACTGATGTACTATAGATCATCACTGATTTACTATGGGCCATCACTGGTGTACTATGGGCCATCACTGGTGTATTATGGATCATCACTGGTGTAGTATGGATCATCACTGGTGTACTATGGACCATCACTGATGTACTTTGGACCATCACTGATGTACTGTGGATCATCACTGATGTACTGTGGATCATCACTGATGTAGTGAGGATCATCACTGATGTACTGAGGATCATCACTGATGCACTGTGGATCATCACAGATGTAGTATAGATCATCACTGATGTACTGAGGATCCTCAGATGTACTGAGGATCATCACTGATGTACTGAGGATCATCACTGATGTACTGTGGATCATCACTGATGTAGTATAGATCATCACCATAGATCATCACCATCACTGGTGTACTATGGGCCATCACTGGTGTACTATGGACCATCACTGATGTACTATGGACCATCACTGATGTACTTTGGATCATCACTGATGTACTGTGGATCATCACTGATGTACTGAGGATCATCACTGATGTACTGAGGATCATCACTGATGTACTGAGGATCATCACTGATGTACTGTGGATCATCACTGATGTACTGTGGATCATCACTGATGTAGTATAAATCATCACTGATGTACTATGGGCCATAGTGTACTATGGATCATCACTGATGTACTATGGATCATCACTGATGTACTATGGATCATCACTGATGTACTATGGATCATCACTGATGTATTATGGATCATCACTGATGTACTATGGACCATCCCTGATGTACTGTGGATCATCCCTGATGTACTGTGGATCATCACTGATGTACTGTGGATCATCAGTGATTTACTGTGGATCATCACTGATGTACTGAGGATCATCACTGATGTACTATAGATCATCACTGATGTACTATGGGCCATCACTGGTGTACTGTGGATCATCACTGATGTACTGTGGATCATCACTGATGTACTATAGATCATCACTGATGTACTATGGACCATCACTGGTGTACTATGAATCATCACTGGTGTACTATTAATCATCACTGGTGTACTATGGATCATCACTGATGTACTATAGATCATCCCTGATGTACTATGGACCATCCCTGATGTACTATGGACCATCACTGATGTACTGTGAATCATCACTGGTGTACTGTGGATCCTCACTGATGTACTATAGATAATCACTGATGTACTGTGGATCATCACTGATGTACTATGGGCCATCACTGGTGTACTATGGACCATCCCTGATGTAACATGGACCATCCCTGATGTACTGTGGATCATCACTGATGTACTGTGGATCATCACTGATGTACTATAGATCATCACTGATGTACTATGGGCCATCACTGGTGTACTATGGGCCATCACTGGTGTATTATGGATCATCACTGGTGTAGTATGGATCATCACTGGTGTACTATGCACCATCACTGATGTACTATGGACCATCACTGATGTACTGTGGATCATCACTGATGTACTGAGGATCATCACTGATGTACTGAGGATCATCACTGATGTACTGTGGATCATCACTGATGTAGTATAGATCATCACTGATGTACTGAGGATCCTCAGATGTACTGAGGATCATCACTGATGTACTGAGGATCATCACTGATGTACTGTGGATCATCACTGATGTAGTATAGATCATCACCATAGATCATCACCATCACTGGTGTACTATGGGCCATCACTGGTGTATTATGGATCATCACTGGTGTAGTATGGATCATCACTGGTGTACTATGGACCATCACTGATGTACTATGGACCATCACTGATGTACTGTGGATCATCACTGATGGACTGAGGATCATCACTGATGTACTGAGGATCATCACTGATGTACTGAGGATAATCACTGATGTACTGTGGATCATCTCTGATGTAGTATAAATCATCACTGATGTACTATGGGCCATAGTGTACTATGGATCATCACTGATGCACTATGGATCATCACTGATGTACTATGGATCATCACTGATGTACTATGGATCATCACTGATGTATTATGGATCATCACTGATGTACTATGGACCATCCCTGATGTACTGTGGATCATCCCTGATGTACTGTGGATCATCACTGATGTACTGTGGATTATCACAGTACATCAGTGATGATCCACAGTACATCGGGGATGGTCCACAGTACATCAGTGATGGTCCATAGTACACCAGTGATTATCCATAGTACACCAGTGATGATCCATAGTTCACCAGTGATGGTTCATAGTACATCAGTGATGATCCATAGTACATCAGTGATGATCTATAGTACATCAGTGATGATCCATAGTACACCAGTGATGATCCATAGTACATCAGTGATGGTCCATAGAACATCAGTGATGATCCACAGTACATCAGTGATGGTCCACAGTACATCAGTGATGGTCCACAGTACATCAGTGATGGTCCACAGTACATAAGGGATGGTCCTCAGTACATCAGTGATGATCCACAGTATATCAGTGATGATCCACAGTACATCAGAGATGGTCCACAGTACATCAGTGATGATCCATAGTACACCACTGATGGCCCAAAGTACATCAGTGATGGTCCACAGTACATCAGTGATGGTCCACAGTACATAAGGGATGGTCCTCAGTACATCAGTGATGATCCACAGTACATCAGGGATGGTCCACAGTACATCAGTGATGATACATAGTACACCACTGATGACCCAAAGTACATCAGTGATGATCTATAGTACATCAGTGATGATCCATAGTACACCAGTGATGGCCCATAGTACACCAGTGATGGTCCACAGTACATCAGTGATGATCCACAGTACATCGGGGATGGTCCACAGTACATCAGTGATGGTCCATAGTACATCAGTGAAGGTCCATAGTACACCAGTGATGATCCATAGTACACCAGTGATGATCCATAGTACACCAGTGATGGTCCATAGTACATCAGTGATGATCCACAGTACATCAGTGATGATCTATAGCACATCAGTGATGATCCACAGTACATCAGTGATGGTCCATAGAACATCAGTGATGATCCACAGTACATCAGTAATGGTCCACAGTACATCAGTGATGGTCCACAGTACATCAGGGATGGTCCTCAGTACATCAGTGATGATCCACAGTACATCAGTGATGATCCACAGTACATCAGTGATGATCCACAGTACATCAGGGATGGTCCACAGTACATCAGTAATGATCCATAGTACACCAGTGATGGCCCAAAGTACATCAGTGATGGTCCATAGTATACCAGGGATGATCCATAGCACAGCAGTGATGATCCATAGTACACCAGTGATGGCCCATAGTACATCAGTGATGATCCATAGAACACCAGTGATGGCCCATAGTACATCAGTGGTGGTCCATAGTACATCAGTGATGATCCATAGTACACCAGTGATGGCCCAAAGTACATCAGTGATGGTCCATAGTATACCAGGGATGATCCATAGTACACCAGTGATGATCCATAGTACACCAGTGATGGCCCATAGTACACCAGTGATGGCCCATAGTACATGAGTGATGATCCACAGTACATCAGTGATGATCTATAGTACATCAGTGATGATCCACAGTACACCAGTGATGATTCACAGTACATCAGGGATGGTCCATAGTACATCAGGGATGGTCCATAGTACATCAGGGATGGACCTTCACTGATGTACTGTGGATCATCACTGATGTACTATAGTTCATCAGTGATTTACTATAGGCCATCACTGGTGTACTATGGATCATCACTGATGTACTATGGACTATCCCTGATGTACTGTGGACCATCCCTGATGTACTGTGGATCATCACTGATGTACTGTGGATCATCACTGATGTACTATAGATCATCACTGATGTACTATGGGCCATCACTGGTGTACTATGGGCCATCACTGGTGTACTATGGGCCATCACTGGTGTACTATGGGCCATCACTGGTGTACTATGGATCATCACTGATGTACTGTGGATCATCACTGATGTACTGTGGATTATCACTGATGTACTGTGGATCATCCCTGGTGTACTATGGATCATCACTGGTGTACTATGGATCATCACTGATGTACTATGGGCCATCACTGATGTATTATGGATCATCACTGATATACTGTGGACCATCCCTGATGTACTGTGGATCATCACTGATGTACTATGGGCCATCACTGGTGTACTAAGGGCCATCACTTGTGTACTATGGGCCATCACTGGTGTACTATGGATCATCACTGATGTACTATGGATCATCACTGATGTATTATGGATCATCACTGATGTACTATGGGCCATCACTGGTGTACTGTGGATCATCACTGATGTACTGTGGACCATCCCTGGTGTACTGTGGATCATCACTGATGTACTGTGGATCATCACTGATGTACTGAGGATCATCACTGATGTTCTATAAGCCATCACTGATGTACTATGGATCATTACTGATGTACTATGGATCATCACTGATGTACTATGGATAATCACTGATGTACTATGGATCATCACTGATGTACTATGAGCCATCACTGATGTACTATGGATCATCACTGATGTACTGTGGACCATCCCTGATGTACTGTGGATCATCACTGATGTACCGTGGATCATCACTGATGTACCGTGGATCATCACTGATGTACTGAGGATCATCACTGATGTACTGTGGTTCATCACTGATGTACTATGGGCCATCACAGGTGTACTATGGATCATCACTGGTGTACTATGAATCATCACTGATGTACTATAGATCATCACTGATGTACTATGGATCATCACTGATGTACTATAGATCATCACTGATGTACTATGGATCATCACTGATGTACTGTGGATCATCCCTGGTGTACTATGGATCATCACTGGTGTACTATGGATCATCACTGGTGTACTATGGATCATCACTGATGTACTGATGTACTATGGGCCATCACTGATGTACTGTGGATCATCACTGATGTACTATGGATCATCACTGATGTACTATGGATCATCACTGGTGTACTATGGATCATCACTGGTGTACTATGGATCATCACTGATGTACTGTGGATCATCAATGATGCACTGTGGATCATCACTGATGTACTGAGGATCATCACTGATGTACTGAGAATCATCACTGATGTACTGAGGATCATCACTGATGTAATATGGATCATCACTGATGTACTATAGATCATCGCCGATGTACTATGGATCATCACTGATGTACTATGGATCATCACTGATGTACTATGGATGATCACTGATGTACTATAGATCATCACTGATGTACTATGGGCCATCACTGGTGTACTATGGATCATCACTGATGTACTGTGGACCATCACTGGTGTACTATGGATCATCACTGATGTATTATGGATCATCACTGATGTACTTTGAGCCATCACTGATGTACTATGGATCATCACTGATGTATTATGGATCATCACTGATGTACTATGGACCATCCCTGATGTACTGTGAAACATCCCTGATGTACTGTGGATCATCACTGATGTACTGTGGATTATCACAGTACATCAGTGATGAACCACAGTACATCGGGGATGGTCCACAGTACATCAGTGATGGTCCATAGTACACCAGTGATTATCCATAGTACACCAGTGATGATCCATAGTTCACCAGTGATGGTTCATAGTACATCAGTGATGATCCATAGTACATCAGTGATGATCTATAGTACATCAGTGATGATCCATAGTACACCAGTGATGATCCATAGTACATCAGTGATGGTCCATAGAACATCAGTGATGATCCACAGTACATCAGTGATGGTCCACAGTACATCAGTGATGGTCCACAGTACATCAGTGATGGTCCACAGTACATAAGGGATGGTCCTCAGTACATCAGTGATGATCCACAGTATATCAGTGATGATCCACAGTACATCAGAGATGGTCCACAGTACATCAGTGATGATCCATAGTACACCACTGATGGCCCAAAGTACATCAGTGATGGTCCACAGTACATCAGTGATGGTCCACAGTACATAAGGGATGGTCCTCAGTACATCAGTGATGATCCACAGTACATCAGTGATGATCCACAGTACATCAGGGATGGTCCACAGTACATCAGTGATGATACATAGTACACCACTGATGACCCAAAGTACATCAGTGATGATCTATAGTACATCAGTGATGATCCATAGTACACCAGTGATGGCCCATAGTACACCAGTGATGGTCCACAGTACATCAGTGATGATCCACAGTACATCGGGGATGGTCCACAGTACATCAGTGATGGTCCATAGTACATCAGTGAAGGTCCATAGTACACCAGTGATGATCCATAGTACACCAGTGATGATCCATAGTACACCAGTGATGGTCCATAGTACATCAGTGATGATCCACAGTACATCAGTGATGATCTATAGCACATCAGTGATGATCCACAGTACATCAGTGATGGTCCATAGAACATCAGTGATGATCCACAGTACATCAGTAATGGTCCACAGTACATCAGTGATGGTCCACAGTACATCAGGGATGGTCCTCAGTACATCAGTGATGATCCACAGTACATCAGTGATGATCCACAGTACATCAGTGATGATCCACAGTACATCAGGGATGGTCCACAGTACATCAGTAATGATCCATAGTACACCAGTGATTGCCCAAAGTACATCAGTGATGGTCCATAGTATACCAGGGATGATCCATAGCACAGCAGTGATGATCCATAGTACACCAGTGATGGCCCATAGTACATCAGTGATGATCCATAGAACACCAGTGATGGCCCATAGTACATCAGTGATGGTCCATAGTACATCAGTGATGATCCATAGTACACCAGTGATGGCTCAAAGTACATCAGTGATGGTCCATAGTATACCAGGGATGATCCATAGTACACCAGTGATGATCCATAGTACACCAGTGATGGCCCATAGAACACCAGTGATGGCCCATAGTACATGAGTGATGATCCACAGTACATCAGTGATGATCTATAGTACATCAGTGATGATCCACAGTACACCAGTGATGATTCACAGTACATCAGGGATGGTCCATAGTACATCAGGGATGGTCCATAGTACATCAGGGATGGACCTTCACTGATGTACTGTGGATCATCACTGATGTACTGTGGACCATCCCTGATGTACTGTGGACCATCCCTGATGTACTGTGGATCATCACTGATGTACTGTGGATCATCACTGATGTACTATAGATCATCACTGATGTACTATGGGCCATCACTGGTGTACTATGGGCCATCACTGGTGTACTATGGGCCATCACTGGTGTACTATGGATCATCACTGATGTACTGTGGATCATCACTGATGTACTGTGGATTATCACTGATGTACTGTGGATCATCCCTGGTGTACTATGGATCATCACTGGTGTACTATGGATCATCACTGATGTACTATGGGCCATCCCTGATGTACTGTGGATCATCACTGATGTACTATGGGCCATCACTGGTGTACTAAGGGCCATCACTTGTGTATTATGGGCCATCACTGGTGTACTATGGATCATCACTGATGTACTATGGATCATCACTGATGTACTATGGATCATCACTGATGTACTATGGGCCATCACTGGTGTACTGTGGATCATCACTGATGTACTGTGGACCATCCCTGGTGTACTGTGGATCATCACTGATGTACTGTGGATCATCACTGATGTACTGAGGATCATCACTGATGTTCTATAAGCCATCACTGATGTACTATGGATCATTACTGATGTACTATGGATCATCACTGATGTACTATGGATAATCACTGATGTACTATGGATCATCACTGATGTACTATGAGCCATCACTGATGTACTATGGATCATCACTTATGTACTGTGGACCATCCCTGATGTACTGTGGATCATCACTGATGTACTGTGGATCATCACTGATGTACCGTGGATCATCACTGATGTACTGAGGATCATCACTGATGCACTGTGGTTCATCACTGATGTACTATGGGCCATCACAGGTGTACTATGGATCATCACTGGTGTACTATGAATCATCACTGATGTACTATAGATCATCACTGATGTACTATGGATCATCACTGATGTACTGTGGATCATCCCTGGTGTACTATGGATCATCACTGGTGTACTATGGATCATCACTGGTGTACTATGGATCATCACTGATGTACTGATGTACTATGGGCCATCACTGATGTACTGTGGATCATCACTGATGTACTATGGATCATCACTGATGTACTATGGATCATCACTGGTGTACTATGGATCATCACTGGTGTACTATGGATCATCACTGATGTACTGTGGATCATCAATGATGTACTGTGGATCATCACTGATGTACTGAGGATCATCACTGATGTACTGAGGATCATCACTGATGTACTGAGGATCATCACTGATGTAATATGGATCATCACTGATGTACTATAGATCATCGCCGATGTACTATGGATCATCACTGATGTACTATGGATGATCACTGATGTACTGTGGACCATCACTGGTGTACTATGGATCATCACTGATGTATTATGGATCATCACTGATGTACTTTGAGCCATCACTGATGTACTATGGATCATCACTGATGTACTATGGATCATCACTGATGTACTATGGATCATCACTGATGTACTATGGATCATCACTGATGTACTGTGGACCATCCCTGATGTACTGTGGATCATCACTGATGTACTGTGGATCATCACTGATGTACCGTGGATCATCACTGATGTACTGAGGATCATCACCGATGTACTGAGGATCATCACTGATGTACTATGGGCCATCACAGGTGTACTATGGATCATCACTGGTGTACTATGGATCATCACTGATGTACTATGGACCATCCCTGATGTACTGTGGATCATCACTGATGTACTGTGGATCATCACTGATGTACTGTGGATCATCACTGGTGTACTATAGATCATCACTGATGTACTATGGGCCATCCCTGATGTACTGAGGATCATCACTGATGTACTATGGACCATCCCTGATGTACTATAGACCATCCCTGATGTACTGCGGATTATCACTGATGTACCGTGGATCATCACTGATGTACTGAGGATCATCACTGATGTACTGTGGATCATCACTGATTTACTGTGGATCATTACTGATGTACTGTGGATCATCACTGATGTACTGAGGATCATCACTGATGTACTATGGATCATCACTGATGTACTGTGGATCATCACTGATGTACTGTGGATCATCACTGATGTACTTTGAATCATCACTGATGTGCTGAGGATCATCACTAATGTACTATAGATCATCACTGATGTACTATGGGCCATCACTGGTGTACTATGGATCATCACTGATGTACTATGGATCATCACTGATGTACTATGAGCCATCGCTGATGTACTATGGGCCATCACTGATGTACTGTGGATCATCACTGGTGTACTATGGATCATCACTGATGTACTATGGATCATCACTGATGTACTATGAGCCATCGATGATGTACTATGGGCCATCACTGATGTACTGTGGATCATCACTGGTGTACTATGGATCATCACTGATGTACTATGGATCATCACTGATGTACTATGGATCATCACTGATGTACTGTGGATCATCACTGGTGTATAGGGATGAGCTTCGTGTTCGAGTCGAACATACGTTCGACTCGAACATTGGCTGTTCGATCGTTCGACGAAGATCGAACGATTTGGGCCGTTCGCGCCAAATTCGAGTGACGCGAACGGCCCACAATGCACTACGCCATCGCAGTGTCATCCAGGCGCTGTGATTGGCCAAGCATGCACTGTGACCCCGCATGCTTGGCCAATCACAGCGCCGGCAGCGAGGAGAGCAATGATTGGCCACAGGCAGGATGCCTGTGGCCAATTATTGCTGAGGGTGTTTAGTACACGCCCCACACTATAAAAGGCCGCCAGCACGGCGGCCTAGTGTAGTGTGTTCCGGAGCAGGGATAGAGTAGCATAGGCAGGGACAGTGACTGTTATTTCTTTCTTGCTTAACCTGGATTCCTTTAGTTTAGGGAAAGAGAAGGATAGGTAGGGAGAGTGTCAGTGTGTTTTGTGCTTCTGCTATAGTGTGCTTAAAAAAAAACATTTATTCTAGGGACAGAAAACTCTAGGTAGGGACAGTGTCAGTTTCTTTCACTCTGCAAGTCCTTGTTTCCAGGGACCTGGAAGGACAGTGAGTGAATTGTCCTTTTGCTATATTGTGATTAAAAAAAACATTTATTCTAGGGACAGAAAACTCTAGGTAGGGACAGTGTCAGTTTCTTTCACTCTGCAAGTCCTTGTTTCCAGGGACCTGGAAGGACAGTGAGTGAATTGTCCTTTTGCTATATTGTGATTAAAAAAAACATTTATTCTAGGGACAGAAAACTCTAGGTAGGGACAGTGTCAGTTTCTTTCACTCTGCAAGTCCTTGTTTCCAGGGACCTGGAAGGACAGTGAGTGAATTGTCCTTTTGCTATATTGTGATTAAAAAAAACATTTATTCTAGGGACAGAAAACTCTAGGTAGGGACAGTGTCAGTTTCTTTCACTCTGCAAGTCCTTGTTTCCAGGGACCTGGAAGGACAGTGAGTGAATTGTCCTTTTGCTATATTGTGATTAAAAAAAACATTTTTTTCTAGGGACAGAAAACTGTAGGTAGGGAGAGTATTTTTTTTCTTTCACTCTGCAAGTCCTTGTTTCCAGGGACCTGTAAGGACAGTGAGTTAATTGTCCTTGTGCTATATTGTGCTGAAAAAAACATTTATTCCAGGGACAGAAAACTCTAGGTAGGGACAGTGTCAGTTTCTTTCACTCTGCAAGTCCTTGTTTCCAGGGACCTGGAAGGACAGTGAGTGAATTGTCCTTTTGCTATATTGTGATTAAAAAAAACATTTTTTTCTAGGGACAGAAAACTGTAGGTAGGGAGAGTGTTTTTTTTCTTTCACTCTGCAAGTCCTTGTTTCCAGGGACCTGTAAGGACAGTGAGTTAATTTTCCTTGTGCTATATTGTGATTAAAAAAAACATTTATTCTAGGGACAGAAAACTCTAGGTAGGGACAGTGTCAGTTTCTTTCACTCTGCAAGTCCTTGTTTCCAGGGACCTGGAAGGACAGTGAGTGAATTGTCCTTTTGCTATATTGTGATTAAAAAAAACATTTATTCTAGGGACAGAAAACTCTAGGTAGGGACAGTGTCAGTTTCTTTCACTCTGCAAGTCCTTGTTTCCAGGGACCTGGAAGGACAGTGAGTGAATTGTCCTTTTGCTATATTGTGATTAAAAAAAACATTTATTCTAGGGACAGAAAACTCTAGGTAGGGACAGTGTCAGTTTCTTTCACTCTGCAAGTCCTTGTTTCCAGGGACCTGGAAGGACAGTGAGTGAATTGTCCTTTTGCTATATTGTGATTAAAAAAAACATTTTTTTCTAGGGACAGAAAACTGTAGGTAGGGAGAGTATTTTTTTTCTTTCACTCTGCAAGTCCTTGTTTCCAGGGACCTGTAAGGACAGTGAGTTAATTGTCCTTGTGCTATATTGTGCTGAAAAAAACATTTATTCCAGGGACAGAAAACTCTAGGTAGGGACAGTGTCAGTTTCTTTCACTCTGCAAGTCCTTGTTTCCAGGGACCTGGAAGGACAGTGAGTGAATTGTCCTTTTGCTATATTGTGATTAAAAAAAACATTTTTTTCTAGGGACAGAAAACTGTAGGTAGGGAGAGTGTTTTTTTTCTTTCACTCTGCAAGTCCTTGTTTCCAGGGACCTGTAAGGACAGTGAGTTAATTTTCCTTGTGCTATATTGTGATTAAAAAAAACATTTATTCTAGGGACAGAAAACTCTAGGTAGGGACAGTGTCAGTTTCTTTCACTCTGCAAGTCCTTGTTTCCAGGGACCTGGAAGGACAGTGAGTGAATTGTCCTTTTGCTATATTGTGATTAAAAAAAACATTTATTCTAGGGACAGAAAACTCTAGGTAGGGACAGTGTCAGTTTCTTTCACTCTGCAAGTCCTTGTTTCCAGGGACCTGGAAGGACAGTGAGTGAATTGTCCTTTTGCTATATTGTGATTTAAAAAAACATTTATTCTAGGGACAGAAAACTCTAGGTAGGGACAGTGTCAGTTTCTTTCACTCTGCAAGTCCTTGTTTCCAGGGACCTGGAAGGACAGTGAGTGAATTGTCCTTTTGCTATATTGTGATTAAAAAAAACATTTATTCTAGGGACAGAAAACTCTAGGTAGGGACAGTGTCAGTTTCTTTCACTCTGCAAGTCCTTGTTTCCAGGGACCTGGAAGGACAGTGAGTGAATTGTCCTTTTGCTATATTGTGATTAAAAAAAACATTTATTCTAGGGACAGAAAACTCTAGGTAGGGACAGTGTCAGTTTCTTTCACTCTGCAAGTCCTTGTTTCCAGGGACCTGGAAGGACAGTGAGTGAATTGTCCTTTTGCTATATTGTGATTAAAAAAAACATTTATTCTAGGGACAGAAAACTCTAGGTAGGGACAGTGTCAGTTTCTTTCACTCTGCAAGTCCTTGTTTCCAGGGACCTGGAAGGACAGTGAGTGAATTGTCCTTTTGCTATATTGTGATTAAAAAAAACATTTTTTTCTAGGGACAGAAAACTGTAGGTAGGGAGAGTATTTTTTTTCTTTCACTCTGCAAGTCCTTGTTTCCAGGGACCTGTAAGGACAGTGAGTTAATTGTCCTTGTGCTATATTGTGCTGAAAAAAACATTTATTCCAGGGACAGAAAACTCTAGGTAGGGACAGTGTCAGTTTCTTTCACTCTGCAAGTCCTTGTTTCCAGGGACCTGGAAGGACAGTGAGTGAATTGTCCTTTTGCTATATTGTGATTAAAAAAAACATTTTTTTCTAGGGACAGAAAACTGTAGGTAGGGAGAGTGTTTTTTTTCTTTCACTCTGCAAGTCCTTGTTTCCAGGGACCTGTAAGGACAGTGAGTTAATTTTCCTTGTGCTATATTGTGATTAAAAAAAACATTTATTCTAGGGACAGAAAACTCTAGGTAGGGACAGTGTCAGTTTCTTTCACTCTGCAAGTCCTTGTTTCCAGGGACCTGGAAGGACAGTGAGTGAATTGTCCTTTTGCTATATTGTGATTAAAAAAAACATTTATTCTAGGGACAGAAAACTCTAGGTAGGGACAGTGTCAGTTTCTTTCACTCTGCAAGTCCTTGTTTCCAGGGACCTGGAAGGACAGTGAGTGAATTGTCCTTTTGCTATATTGTGATTAAAAAAAACATTTATTCTAGGGACAGAAAACTCTAGGTAGGGACAGTGTCAGTTTCTTTCACTCTGCAAGTCCTTGTTTCCAGGGACCTGGAAGGACAGTGAGTGAATTGTCCTTTTGCTATATTGTGATTAAAAAAAACATTTTTTTCTAGGGACAGAAAACTGTAGGTAGGGAGAGTATTTTTTTTCTTTCACTCTGCAAGTCCTTGTTTCCAGGGACCTGTAAGGACAGTGAGTTAATTGTCCTTGTGCTATATTGTGCTGAAAAAAACATTTATTCCAGGGACAGAAAACTCTAGGTAGGGACAGTGTCAGTTTCTTTCACTCTGCAAGTCCTTGTTTCCAGGGACCTGGAAGGACAGTGAGTGAATTGTCCTTTTGCTATATTGTGATTAAAAAAAACATTTTTTTCTAGGGACAGAAAACTGTAGGTAGGGAGAGTGTTTTTTTTCTTTCACTCTGCAAGTCCTTGTTTCCAGGGACCTGTAAGGACAGTGAGTTAATTTTCCTTGTGCTATATTGTGATTAAAAAAAACATTTATTCTAGGGACAGAAAACTCTAGGTAGGGACAGTGTCAGTTTCTTTCACTCTGCAAGTCCTTGTTTCCAGGGACCTGGAAGGACAGTGAGTGAATTGTCCTTTTGCTATATTGTGATTAAAAAAAACATTTATTCTAGGGACAGAAAACTCTAGGTAGGGACAGTGTCAGTTTCTTTCACTCTGCAAGTCCTTGTTTCCAGGGACCTGGAAGGACAGTGAGTGAATTGTCCTTTTGCTATATTGTGATTAAAAAAAACATTTATTCTAGGGACAGAAAACTCTAGGTAGGGACAGTGTCAGTTTCTTTCACTCTGCAAGTCCTTGTTTCCAGGGACCTGGAAGGACAGTGAGTGAATTGTCCTTTTGCTATATTGTGATTAAAAAAAACATTTATTCTAGGGACAGAAAACTCTAGGTAGGGACAGTGTCAGTTTCTTTCACTCTGCAAGTCCTTGTTTCCAGGGACCTGGAAGGACAGTGAGTGAATTGTCCTTTTGCTATATTGTGATTAAAAAAAACATTTATTCTAGGGACAGAAAACTCTAGGTAGGGACAGTGTCAGTTTCTTTCACTCTGCAAGTCCTTGTTTCCAGGGACCTGGAAGGACAGTGAGTGAATTGTCCTTTTGCTATATTGTGATTAAAAAAAACATTTATTCTAGGGACAGAAAACTCTAGGTAGGGACAGTGTCAGTTTCTTTCACTCTGCAAGTCCTTGTTTCCAGGGACCTGGAAGGACAGTGAGTGAATTGTCCTTTTGCTATATTGTGATTAAAAAAAACATTTTTTTCTAGGGACAGAAAACTGTAGGTAGGGAGAGTATTTTTTTTCTTTCACTCTGCAAGTCCTTGTTTCCAGGGACCTGTAAGGACAGTGAGTTAATTGTCCTTGTGCTATATTGTGCTGAAAAAAACATTTATTCCAGGGACAGAAAACTCTAGGTAGGGACAGTGTCAGTTTCTTTCACTCTGCAAGTCCTTGTTTCCAGGGACCTGGAAGGACAGTGAGTGAATTGTCCTTTTGCTATATTGTGATTAAAAAAAACATTTTTTTCTAGGGACAGAAAACTGTAGGTAGGGAGAGTGTTTTTTTTCTTTCACTCTGCAAGTCCTTGTTTCCAGGGACCTGTAAGGACAGTGAGTTAATTTTCCTTGTGCTATATTGTGATTAAAAAAAACATTTATTCTAGGGACAGAAAACTCTAGGTAGGGACAGTGTCAGTTTCTTTCACTCTGCAAGTCCTTGTTTCCAGGGACCTGGAAGGACAGTGAGTGAATTGTCCTTTTGCTATATTGTGATTAAAAAAAACATTTATTCTAGGGACAGAAAACTCTAGGTAGGGACAGTGTCAGTTTCTTTCACTCTGCAAGTCCTTGTTTCCAGGGACCTGGAAGGACAGTGAGTGAATTGTCCTTTTGCTATATTGTGATTAAAAAAAACATTTATTCTAGGGACAGAAAACTCTAGGTAGGGACAGTGTCAGTTTCTTTCACTCTGCAAGTCCTTGTTTCCAGGGACCTGGAAGGACAGTGAGTGAATTGTCCTTTTGCTATATTGTGATTAAAAAAAACATTTTTTTCTAGGGACAGAAAACTGTAGGTAGGGAGAGTATTTTTTTTCTTTCACTCTGCAAGTCCTTGTTTCCAGGGACCTGTAAGGACAGTGAGTTAATTGTCCTTGTGCTATATTGTGCTGAAAAAAACATTTATTCCAGGGACAGAAAACTCTAGGTAGGGACAGTGTCAGTTTCTTTCACTCTGCAAGTCCTTGTTTCCAGGGACCTGGAAGGACAGTGAGTGAATTGTCCTTTTGCTATATTGTGATTAAAAAAAACATTTTTTTCTAGGGACAGAAAACTGTAGGTAGGGAGAGTGTTTTTTTTCTTTCACTCTGCAAGTCCTTGTTTCCAGGGACCTGTAAGGACAGTGAGTTAATTTTCCTTGTGCTATATTGTGATTAAAAAAAACATTTATTCTAGGGACAGAAAACTCTAGGTAGGGACAGTGTCAGTTTCTTTCACTCTGCAAGTCCTTGTTTCCAGGGACCTGGAAGGACAGTGAGTGAATTGTCCTTTTGCTATATTGTGATTAAAAAAAACATTTATTCTAGGGACAGAAAACTCTAGGTAGGGACAGTGTCAGTTTCTTTCACTCTGCAAGTCCTTGTTTCCAGGGACCTGGAAGGACAGTGAGTGAATTGTCCTTTTGCTATATTGTGATTAAAAAAAACATTTATTCTAGGGACAGAAAACTCTAGGTAGGGACAGTGTCAGTTTCTTTCACTCTGCAAGTCCTTGTTTCCAGGGACCTGGAAGGACAGTGAGTGAATTGTCCTTTTGCTATATTGTGATTAAAAAAAACATTTTTTTCTAGGGACAGAAAACTGTAGGTAGGGAGAGTATTTTTTTTCTTTCACTCTGCAAGTCCTTGTTTCCAGGGACCTGTAAGGACAGTGAGTTAATTGTCCTTGTGCTATATTGTGCTGAAAAAAACATTTATTCCAGGGACAGAAAACTCTAGGTAGGGACAGTGTCAGTTTCTTTCACTCTGCAAGTCCTTGTTTCCAGGGACCTGGAAGGACAGTGAGTGAATTGTCCTTTTGCTATATTGTGATTAAAAAAAACATTTTTTTCTAGGGACAGAAAACTGTAGGTAGGGAGAGTGTTTTTTTTCTTTCACTCTGCAAGTCCTTGTTTCCAGGGACCTGTAAGGACAGTGAGTTAATTTTCCTTGTGCTATATTGTGATTAAAAAAAACATTTATTCTAGGGACAGAAAACTCTAGGTAGGGACAGTGTCAGTTTCTTTCACTCTGCAAGTCCTTGTTTCCAGGGACCTGGAAGGACAGTGAGTGAATTGTCCTTTTGCTATATTGTGATTAAAAAAAACATTTTTTTCTAGGGACAGAAAACTGTAGGTAGGGAGAGTGTTTTTTTTCTTTCACTCTGCAAGTCCTTGTTTCCAGGGACCTGTAAGGACAGTGAGTTAATTTTCCTTGTGCTATATTGTGATTAAAAAAAACATTTTTTCTAGGGACAGAAAACTGTAGGTAGGGAGAGTGTTTTTTTTCTTTCACTCTGCAAGTCCTTGTTTCCAGGGACAGAGAAGGACACCTGAAGGTAGCCCTTATTGCTTTTTTCCCATCTCCCTGCAGGCCATCTATTAGAATGTCTGGAAGGCAAACAAGGAGAGGCAGACAGTCAGGAGGCAATAAAAGAGGGCAAGCAGGCTCTGTGTCTGGGGGCAACAGTGCTGGTCGTGGACGCGGTGCATTGTCATCAGCACATGGCCATGGGACACGCTTGTCCTTCTTTTCGGCAGCTGGACATGTTGAGCCACATCATGCCGAAGACTTGGTAGAGTGGATGACCAAGCCCTCCTCCTCCTCCTCATCCTCTCTCACCCAGGCTCAGGGTACTGGAAAAGCAGCTGCCAAAGCGTCGTCTTCCCTGGTATCAATGTCAGACAAATCATCAGTCACTCCTTCCCTAGACCCACCATGTCCTCCTCCTGAGGAGTCCCCCGAACTGTTTCAGCACAGTGTTGGGTACATGCTCCAGGAGGATGCCCAGCGTTTCGAAGGGTCTGATGATGAAACCCAGCTAGAGGAAGGCAGTAGCGTGAGAGCAGACAGAGGGGATGCTCAAGAAGGACACCAATCTGGCAGTCATGTTCCAGCAGCTGCAGCATACTGCCAGATTGGCTCCAGTGATGAGGAGGGAGGGGATGATGAGGTCAATGACTCCACGTGGGTGCCTAATAGGAGAGAGGAGGAGGAGGAGGATGAGGAGGAGGCACATCTCCAACGAGGCAGGATGCCCTTTGGTGGCCAGCGTAAGGGCAGTACACCGACGGAATCACACCGCAGAGCTCCGCCTGTGCAGGGCGCTGCCTCTGCCCGTCATTCAAAAAGTTCTTTGGTGTGGGCCTTTTTTGAGGCTAGTGCATCAGATCGCACAGCTGCTGTTTGCAACATATGTCTCAAGCGTATATCGCGTGGCCAAAACATCAGCCGCTTGGGTACCACATGCCTGACCAGACATATGTTGACCTGCCATGCAGCTCGTTGGCAAGCCTACCTCAAAGACCCACACCAAAGAACAAAGCGGACCTCTCCTTGCACCGCATCAGCTGGGATCTCCAACCCCACTATAACTTCAGTCCTCTCTGAAACATGCACTGAGAGGAATGAAGGTGTAGAATTAGGTGTGTCACAGCCAAGTACTTGCGCCCACTCTGCTAGCAGTACACCGACGTCCGATTCTAGCAGGCAAATTTCCCTGCCCCAGCTGCTGGACCGTCGAAAGAAGTTCACTCCCAGCCATCCACATGCCCAGCGGTTGAATGCTAGCTTGGCTAAATTGCTAGCGCTTCAACTGCTGCCTTTTCAGTTGGTAGACTCGGCCCCCTTCCGTGAGTTTGTGCAATGTGCGGTTCCTCAGTGGCAGGTTCCCAAACGCCACTTTTTCTCACGGAAGGCTATTCCGGCTCTCTACCGGCATGTGGAAGGCAATGTCTTGGCCTCGCTGGACAGGGCGGTCAGCGGTAAGGTGCATATTACCGCTGACTCATGGTCCAGCAGGCATGGACAGGGACGTTACCTTTCTTTCACGGCCCATTGGGTCACTCTTTTGGCAGCTGGGAAGGATTCAGGACAAGGTGCAGTAGTGTTGGAGGTTGTCCCACCGCCACGCCTCCAAAATGCTACTACTGGTTGTGACACACCTCTCTCCTCCACCCCCTCCTCTTCTTCTTCCTCCATGGCCTCTTCCTGTGGTTTGTCCTATGAACCAGCGGTGCTCCGTAGCCGTTCACGGGGCTACGCAAGTACGCAGGCAAAAAGATGCCATGCCGTGCTTGCGCTGGTGTGTTTGGGGGACAGAAGCCACACTGGGGCAGAGGTCCTGTCTGCTCTGCAGGGCCAGGCCGAGAGGTGGTTGACGCCACGCCAGCTTAAGCCAGGAATGGTGGTTTGCGACAATGGCACCAACCTCCTCTCCGCCCTCCGACAGGGACAACTGACCCATGTGCCCTGTGTGGCTCACGTCCTTAACCTGGTGGTGCAGCGGTTCTTGGGCAGGTACCCGGGCTTACAGGATGTCCTGAGGCAGGCCAGGAAAGTCTGTGTGCATTTCCGCAGATCTTATAATGCCAGTGCTCGCCTGGCTGAGCTGCAAAAGGAGTTGAACCTGCCCAAGAACCGCCTTATATGTGACATGCCCACCAGGTGGAACTCAACGTTGGCCATGCTGCAGCGGCTGCACACGCAGCAGAGGGCCATCAATGAGTACCTGTGCGACTACGGCACCAGGACAGGGTCAGGGGAGCTTGGTTTTTTTTCTCCACGCCAGTGGGGCATGATCAGGGATGCATGCACTGTCCTGGCACCATTTGAGGAGGCCACGAGGATGGTGAGCAGTGACAGTGCATGCATCAGTGACACTGTACCTCTTGTCCACCTGTTGGAGCACACGCTGCGTGGAATAATGGACAGGGCACTTGAGGCAGAACAGAGGCAGGAAGAGGAGGACTTCCTTGCCTCTCAAGGCCCCCTTTACCCAGACAGTGTTCCTTCTGTCCCACCCATCGCACAGGAAGAGGAGGAGGAGGAGGAGGAGGAGGAGGATTGTGTCAGCATGGAGGTGGAGGCTGGCACTCAGCATCATCAGCAGCAGTCTTTTAGGGATGATTTACAGTCCCAAGAAACCAGTGGACTTGTACGTGGCTGGGAGGAGGTGGCTGCGGATCATGTCGTCCTTAGTGACCCAGAGGACTCCGGAGCGAATGCCTCAGCAAACCTACGCTGCATGGCCTCCCTGATCCTGCAAAGTCTGCGGAAGGATCCTCGTATTCTTCGGATCAAGGAGAGGGACCATTACTGGCTGGCCACTCTCCTTGATCCACGGTACAAGGGTAAGGTTGCGGACCTTATGTTACCGTCGCAGAGGGAGCAGAGGATGAGACAACTCCGGGAGGCCTTGCAGAAAGGTCTGTGCAACGCGTTCCCAGAGACTGGGAGGTTGCAAACTCCTGGTCCTGGACAACGAGTTGCTGAGGCTTCGGCCAGTCAAAGAAGGAGCGGTGGGGAAGGTGGCCGTCTGACCGATGCGTTCAGACAATTCTTTAGTCCGCAGCCCCAAAGTATGATTGGTTCCAGCAACCATCGCCAGCGTCTGATAAACATGGTGCAGGAATATCTAGGGGCAAGGTCAGACTTGGACACCTTCCCCACCGAAAATCCTCTGGCTTACTGGGTCTTGAGGATGGATCACTGGCCAGAGCTTGCACAGTATGCAATTGAGCTACTGGCCTGTCCTGCATCCAGCGTTCTTTCGGAACGCACATTCAGTGCTGCTGGAGGATTTGTCACGGATCACAGGGTGCGCCTGTCCACCGACTCGGTTGATCGACTGACTTTCATCAAGATGAACCAGTCTTGGATCACCACCAGCTACCACACACCTGATGCTGATATAACAGACTAATTGATTTTAAAATGTCACATCCCTTCAAGACTGATGCTGATGCTGAGTGCCTGTGCTGTTATGTTGACTGGCTATCCTCCTCCTCCGAGTCCTCAATGATACGATTGATGATGATAGCTTGGAAGATCATTTTTGTTTATGGGTGCCGCCACCAGTGCCTAACGCCCAATTTTTCAGCCCCTGTTTAACAGGGGCGTGTAATTACAATTTTTGAAGCAATACTTTGCAACAGGGCTCATTGCTGTGCTCCAAGTACAGTATCTGTGAGGAGTTGCAGTGTTGTGCCACCAGTGCCTAAGGCCCAATTTTTCAGCCCCTGTTTAACAGGGGCGTGTCATTACAATTTTTGAAGCAATACTTTGCAACAGGGCTCATTGCTGTGCTCCAAGTACAGTATCTGTGAGGGGTTGCAGTGTTGTGCCACCAGTGCCTAAGGCCCAATTTTTCAGCCCCTGTTCAACAGGGGCATGTAATTACAATTCTTGATCTAATAATTCACAGCAGGGCCCATTGCTGCACCCACCAAGAGTAACTGTCAGGGCTTACAGTGTTGTGGCACCAGCACCACCATCAAAGGCCCAATTTTTACTACCACTGTTCAACAATTATATGTAATTAAAATTCCTGATATAATAGTTGACAGCAGGGCGTTCCAGCACCAACCAAGAGTAACTGTGAGTGCTTACAGTGTTGTGCCAACACCAACAACTAAGGGGCCTATTTCTGCAGAGTATATACGGCAGGTCCCTACTTTCAAACATCCAACTTACAAACGACTCCTACTTGCAAACGCAAGAAGACAACAGGAAGTGAGAGGAAATCTACCACTAGGAAGGAAAATTCTCTCCTGTAAGAATAAATATGGGAGAAAGGTGTCTCCTCTGTACTGATGCTTTATCAGCAATCCTTGTTTCAAGAAAAACACCACATTTCAAAAACAGTTGTCATTGGGACGGAAAGTGAGGTGAAATGTTCTGAACAGGGGCACAGACAGCAAAACAAATGTTACAGGGGTGATAACCCTTACCTATGTTTTCCAAAAAGTTTAAAAATAGATTTTTGGGCTGGAGCTACACTTCAACAATGTACCTGTTCAAAATTACAAACAGATTCTACATAAGAACAAACCTACAGTCCCTGTCTTGTATGCACCGCCTGTATACGGCTGTTCAGAGTATATAGGGCCTTTTTTATTTTATGTGCGGGGTTCCCCTTAATATCCATACAAGACCCAAAGGGGCTGGTAATGGGCTGGGGTAGGGGGGGGGGGGGTCATGGGGTAGCTATGCCATTTTTCTTAAAGAATTTCATCCATATTACCGGGACCAGACATTACATTAAAGCCGCAAGCAGTTTTAAATGGCTTTTTTTTCCTTTAGAAGTGTCATTTTGTGCAGGGACAGTTCTAAACACGGGAAACACGTGGCACTTCACAGGCATACTTTAGACACCCCCCAGGTACGATATTTAAAGGAATATTTGACTTTTTTTTTTTCACTTTATGCATCATTAAAATGACTGCTCCCGAAAAACGACCGTTTTTAAAACTTCTTTTTGCATTGATACATGTCCCCTGGTGCAGAACCCGGGTTCCCAAACCCTTTTTAGGACAATAACATGCATAATAGTTGTTATAATTAGCACTTTAGAATTCGAACGTTCGCATCCATTGTATTTAATAGGGTTCTAATGTTCGTTCGAACTTCCGGTCCGTTCGCGGGTTCTGGTGCGAACCGAACCCGGGGGTGTTCGGCTCATCACTACTGGTGTACTATAGATCATCACTGATGTACTATGGATCATCACTGATGTACTGTGGATCATCACTGATGTACTGTGGATCATCACTGATGTACTATGGACCATCCCTGATGTACTGTGGATTATCACTGATGTACCGTGGATCATCACTGATGTACTGAGGATCATCACTGATGTAGTGTGGATCATCACTGATGTACTGTGGATCATTACTGATGTACTGTGGATCATCACTGATGTACTGAGGATCATCACTGATGTACTATGGATCATCACTGATGTACTATGGATCATCACTGGTGTACTATGGATCATCACTGATGTACTGTGGATCATCACTGATGTACTATAGATCATCACTGATGTACTATGGATCATCACTGATGTACTATGGATCATCACTGATGTACTATGAACCATCTCTGATGTACTATGGATCATCACTGATGTACTATGGATCATCACTGATGTACTATGGATCATCACTGATGTACTATGGATCATCACTGATGTACTATGAGCCATCACTGATGTACTATGGATCATCACTGATGTACTATGGATCATCACTGATGTACTATGAGCCATCACTGATGTACTATGGATCATCACAGATGTACTATGGATCATCACAGATGTACTATGGATCATCACTGATGTACTATGAGCCATCACTGATGTACTATGGATCATCACTGATGTACTATGGATCATCACTGATGTACTATGGATCATCACTGATGTACTATGAGCCATCACTGATGTACTATGGATCATCACTGATGTACTATGGATCATCACTGATGTACTATGAGCCATCTCTGATGTACTATGGATCATCACTGATGTACTATGGATCAACACTGATGTACAATGGATCATCACTGATGTACTATGGATCATCACTGATGTACTATGGATCATCACTGATGTACTATGAGCCATCACTGATGTACTATGGATCATCACTGATGTACTGTGGACCATCACTGGTGTACTATGGATCATCACCAATGTACTATGGATCATCACTGATGTACTATGGATCATCACTGATGTACTGTGGATCATCACTGATGTACTGTGGATCATCACTGATGTACTGTGGATCATCACTGACGTACTCTGGATCATCACTGACGTACTGTGGATCATCACTGATGTACTATGGGCCATCACTGGTGTACTATGGATCATCACTGATGTACTATGGATCATCACTGATGTATTATGGATCATCACTGATGTACTTTGAGCCATCACTGATGTACTATGGATCATCACTGATGTACTATGGATCATCACTGATGTACTATGAGCCATCACTGATGTACTATGGATCATCACTGATGTACTATGAATCATCACTGATGTACTGTGGACCATCCCTGATGTACTGTGGATCATCACTGATGTACTGTGGATCATCACTGACATACCATGGATCATCACTGATGTACTGAGGATCATCACCGATGTACTATGGATCATCACTGATGTACTATGGACCATCCCTGATGTACTGTGGATCATCACTGATGTACTGTGGATCATCACTGGTGTACTATAGATCATCACTTATGTACTATGGGCCATCCCTGATGTACTGAGGATCATCACTGATGTACTATGGACCATCCCTGATGTACTATGGATCATCACTGATGTACTGTGGATCATCACTGATGTACTGTGGATCATCACTGATGTACTTTGAATCATCACTGATGTGCTGAGGATCATCACTAATGTACTATAGATCATCACTGATGTACTATGGGCCATCACTGGTGTACTATGGATCATCACTGATGTACTATGGATCATCACTGATGTACTATGAGCCATCGCTGATGTACTATGGGCCATCACTGATGTACTGTGGATCATCACTGGTGTACTATGGATCATCACTGATGTACTATGGATCATCACTGATGTACTATGGATCATCACTGATGTACTGTGGATCATCACTGGTGTACTATAGATCATCACTGATGTACTATGGATCATCACTGATGTACTGTGGATCATCACTGATGTACTGTGGATCATCACTGATGTACTATGGACCATCCCTGATGTACTGTGGATTATCACTGATGTACCGTGGATCATCACTGATGTACTGAGGATCATCACTGATGTAGTGTGGATCATCACTGATGTACTGTGGATCATTACTGATGTACTGTGGATCATCACTGATCTACTGAGGATCATCACTGATGTACTATGGATCATCACTGATGTACTATGGATCATCACTGGTGTACTATGGATCATCACTGATGTACTGTGGATCATCACTGATGTACTATAGATCATCACTGATGTACTATGGATCATCACTGATGTACTATGGATCATCACTGATGTACTATGAACCATCTCTGATGTACTATGGATCATCACTGATGTACTATGGATCATCACCGATGTACTATGGATCATCACTGATGTACTATGGATCATCACTGATGTACTATGAGCCATCACTGATGTACTATGGATCATCACTGATGTACTATGGATCATCACTGATGTACTATGAGCCATCACTGATGTACTATGGATCATCACTGATGTACTATGGATCATCACTGATGTACTATGAGCCATCACTGATGTACTATGGATCATCACTGATGTACTATGGATCATCACTGATGTACTATGGATCATCACTGATGTACTATGAGCCATCACTGATGTACTATGGATCATCACTGATGTACTATGGATCATCACTGATGTACTATGAGCCATCTCTGATGTACTATGGATCATCACTGATGTACTATGGATCAACACTGATGTACAATGGATCATCACTGATGTACTATGGATCATCACTGATGTACTATGGATCATCACTGATGTACTATGAGCCATCACTGATGTACTATGGATCATCACTGATGTACTGTGGACCATCACTGGTGTACTATGGATCATCCCACCAATGTACTATGGATCATCACTGATGTACTATGGATCATCACTGATGTACTGTGGATCATCACTGACGTACTCTGGATCATCACTGACGTACTGTGGATCATCACTGATGTACTATGGGCCATCACTGGTGTACTATGGATCATCACTGATGTACTATGGATCATCACTGATGTACTATGGATCATCACTGATGTATTATGGATCATCACTGATGTACTTTGAGCCATCACTGATGTACTATGGATCATCACTGATGTACTATGGATCATCACTGATGTACTATGAGCCATCACTGATGTACTATGGATCATCACTGATGTACTATGAAACATCACTGATGTATCGTGGACCATCCCTGATGTACTGTGGATCATCACTGATGTACTGTGGATCATCACTGATGTACCATGGATCATCACTGATGTACTGAGGATCATCACCGATGTACTGAGGATCATTACTGATGTACTATGGGCCATCACAGGTGTACTATGGATCATCACTGGTGTACTATGGATCATCACTGATGTACTATGGACCATCCCTGATGTACTGTGGATCATCACTGATGTACTGTGGATCATCACTGGTGTACTATAGATCATCACTGATGTACTATGGGCCATCCCTGATGTACTGAGGATCATCACTGATGTACTATGGACCATCCCTGATGTACTATAGACCATCCCTGATGTACCGTGGATTATCACTGATGTACCGTGGATCATCACTGATGTACTGAGGATCATCACTGATTTACTGTGGATCATCACTGATTTACTGTGGATCATTACTGATGTACTGTGGATCATCACTGATGTACTGAAGATCATCACTGATGTACTATGGATCATCACTGATGTACTGTGGATCATCACTGATGTACTGTGGATCATCACTGATGTACCGTGGATCATCACTGATGTACTGAGGATCATCACTAATGTACTATAGATCATCACTGATGTACTATGGGCCATCACTGGTGTACTATGGATCATCACTGATGTACTATGGATCATCACTGAAGTACTATGAGCCATCGCTGATGTACTATGGGCCATCGCTGATGTACTGTGGATCATCACTGGTGTACTATGGATCATCACTGATGTACTATGGATCATCACTGATGTACTATGGATCATCACTGATGTACTGTGGATCATCACTGGTGTACTATAGATCATCACTGATGTACTATGGATCATCACTGATGTACTGTGGATCATCACTGATGTACTGTGGATCATCACTGATGTGCTATGGACCATCCCTGATGTACTGTGGATTTTCACTGATGTACCGTGGATCATCACTGATGTACTGAGGATCATCACTGATGTACTATGGACCATCCCTGATGTACTGTGGATCATCCCTGATGTACTGTGGATCATCACTGATGTACTGTGGATCATCAGTGATTTACTGTGGATCATCACTGATGTACTGAGGATCATCACTGATGTACTATAGATCATCACTGATGTACTATGGGCCATCACTGGTGTACTGTGGATCATCACTGATGTACTGTGGATCATCACTGATGTACTATAGATCATCACTGATGTACTATGGACCATCCCTGATGTACTATGGACCATCACTGATGTACTGTGAATCATCACTGGTGTACTGTGGATCATCACTGATGTACTATAGATAATCACTGATGTACTGTGGATCATCACTGATGTACTATGGGCCATCACTGGTGTACTATGGACCATCCCTGATGTACCATGGACCATCCCTGATGTACTGCGGATCATCACTGATGTACTGTGGATCATCACTGATGTACTATAGATCATCACTGATGTACTATGGGCCATCACTGGTGTACTATGGGCCATCACTGGTGTATTATGGATCATCACTGGTGTAGTATGGATCATCACTGGTGTACTATGCACCATCACTGATGTACTATGGACCATCACTGATGTACTGTGGATCATCACTGATGTACTGTGGATCATCACTGATGTACTGTGGATCATCACTGATGTACTGAGGATCATCACTGATGTACTGTGGATCATCACTGATGTAGTATAGATCATCACTGATGTACTGAGGATCCTCAGATGTACTGAGGATCATCACTGATGCACTGAGGATCATCACTGATGTACTGTGGATCATCACTGATGTAGTATAGATCATCACCATAGATCATCACCATCACTGGTGTACTATGGGCCATCACTGGTGTATTATGGATCATCACTGGTGTAGTATGGATCATCACTGGTGTACTATGGACCATCACTGATGTACTATGGACCATCACTGATGTACTGTGGATCATCACTGATGTACTGAGGATCATCACTGATGTACTGAGGATCATCACTGATGTACTATGGATCATCACTGATGTACTATGGATCATCACTGATGTACTATGAGCCATCTCTGATGTACTATGGATCATCACTGATGTACTATGGATCATCACTGATGTACTATGGATCATCACTGATGTACTATGGATCATCACTGATGTATTATGGATCATCACTGATGTACTATGGACCATCCCTGATGTACTGTGGATCATCCCTGATGTACTGTGGATCATCACTGATGTACTGTGGATTATCACAGTACATCAGTGATGATCCACAGTACATCGGGGATGGTCCACAGTACATCAGTGATGGTCCATAGTACACCAGTGATTATCCATAGTACACCAGTGATGATCCATAGTTCACCAGTGATGGTTCATAGTACATCAGTGATGATCCATAGTACATCAGTGATGATCTATAGTACATCAGTGATGATCCATAGTACACCAGTGATGATCCATAGTACATCAGTGATGGTCCATAGAACATCAGTGATGATCCACAGTACATTAGTGATGGTCCACAGTACATCAGTGATGGTCCACAGTACATAAGGGATGGTCCTCAGTACATCAGTGATGATCCACAGTATATCAGTGATGATCCACAGTACATCAGAGATGGTCCACAGTACATCAGTGATGATCCATAGTACACCACTGATGGCCCAAAGTACATCAGTGATGGTCCACAGTACATCAGTGATGGTCCACAGTACATCAGTGATGGTCCACAGTACATAAGGGATGGTCCTCAGTACATCAGTGATGATCCACAGTACATCAGTGATGATCCACAGTACATCAGGGATGGTCCACAGTACATCAGTGATGATACATAGTACACCACTGATGGCCCAAAGTACATCAGTGATGATCTATAGTACATCAGTGATGATCCATAGTACACCAGTGATGGCCCATAGTACACCAGTGATGGTCCACAGTACATCAGTGATGATCCACAGTACATCAGTGATGATCCACAGTACATCGGGGATGGTCCACAGTACATCAGTGATGGTCCATAGTACACCAGTGATGGCCCAAAGTACATCAGTGATGGTCCATAGTATACCAGGGATGATCCATAGCACAGCAGTGATGATCCATAGTACACCAGTGATGGCCCATAGTACATCAGTGATGATCCATAGTACACCAGTGATGGCCTATAGTACATCAGTGATGGTCCATAGTACATCAGTGATGATCCATAGTACACCAGTGATGGCCCAAAGTACATCAGTGATGGTCCATAGTATACCAGGGATGATCCATAGTACACCAGTGATGATCCATAGTACACCAGTGATGGCCCATAGTACACCAGTGATGGCCCATAGTACATGAGTGATGATCCACAGTACATCAGTGATGATCTATAGTACATCAGTGATGATCCACAGTACACCAGTGATGATTCACAGTACATCAGGGATGGTCCATAGTACATCAGGGATGGTCCATAGTACATCAGGGATGGACCATCACTGATGTACTGTGGATCATCACTGATGTACTATAGTTCATCAGTGATTTACTATAGGCCATCACTGGTGTACTATGGATCATCACTGATGTACTATGGACCATCCCTGATGTACTGTGGACCATCCCTGATGTACTGTGGATCATCACTGATGTACTGTGGATCATCACTGATGTACTATAGATCATCACTGATGTACTATGGGCCATCACTGGTGTACTATGGGCCATCACTGGTGTACTATGGGCCATCACTGGTGTACTATGGGCCATCACTGGTGTACTATGGATCATCACTGATGTACTGTGGATCATCACTGATGTACTGTGGATTATCACTGATGTACTGTGGATCATCCCTGGTGTACTATGGATCATCACTGGTTTACTATGGATCATCACTGATGTACTATGGGCCATCACTGATGTACTATGGATCATCACTGATATACTGTGGACCATCCCTGATGTACTGTGGATCATCACTGATGTACTGTGGATCATCACTAATGTACTGTGGATCATCACTGATGTACTATGGGCCATCACTGGTGTACTAAGGGCCATCACTTGTGTACTATGGGCCATCACTGGTGTACTATGGATCATCACTGATGTACTATGGATCATCACTGATGTACTATGGATCATCACTGATGTACTATGGGCCATCACTGGTGTACTGTGGATCATCACTGATGTACTGTGGACCATCCCTGGTGTACTGTGGATCATCACTGATGTACTGTGGATCATCGCTGATGTACTGAGGATCATCACTGATGTTCTATAAGCCATCACTAATGTACTATGGATCATTACTGATGTACTATGGATCATCACTGATGTACTATGGATAATCACTGATGTACTATGGATCATCACTGATGTACTATGAGCCATCACTGATGTACTATGGATCATCACTGATGTACTGTGGACCATCCCTGATGTACTGTGGATCATCACTGATGTACTGTGGATCATCACTGATGTACCGTGGATCATCACTGATGTACTGAGGATCATCACTGATGTACTGTGGTTCATCACTGATGTACTATGGGCCATCACAGGTGTACTATGGATCATCACTGGTGTACTATGAATCATCACTGATGTACTATAGATCATCACTGATGTACTATGGATCATCACTGATGTACTATGGATCATCACTGATGTACTATGGATCATCACTGATGTACTGTGGATCATCCCTGGTGTACTATGGATCATCACTGGTGTACTATGGATCATCACTGGTGTACTATGGATCATCACTGATGTACTGATGTACTATGGGCCATCACTGATGTACTGTGGATCATCACTGATGTACTATGGATCATCACTGATGTACTATGGATCATCACTGGTGTACTATGGATCATCACTGGTGTACTATGGATCATCACTGATGTACTGTGGATCATCAATGATGTACTGTGGATCATCACTGATGTACTGAGGATCATCACTGATGTACTGAGGATCATCACTGATGTACTGAGGATCATCACTGATGTAATATGGATCATCACTGATGTACTATAGATCATTGCCGATGTACTATGGATCATCACTGATGTACTATGGATCATCACTGATGTACTATGGATCATCACTGATGTACTATAGATCATCACTGATGTACTATGGGCCATCACTGGTGTACTATGGATCATCACTGATGTACTGTGGACCATCACTGGTGTACTATGGATCATCACTGATGTATTATGGATCATCACTGATGTACTTTGAGCCATCACTGATGTACTATGGATCATCACTGATGTACTATGGATCATCACTGATGTACTATGGATCATCACTGATGTACTATGGATCATCACTGATGTACTGTGGACCATCCCTGATGTACTGTGGATCATCACTAATGTACTGTGGATCATCACTGATGTACTGTGGATCATCACTGGTGTACTATAGATCATCACTGATGTACTATGGGCCATCCCTGATGTACTGAGGATCATCACTGATGTACTATGGACCATCCCTGATGTACTATAGACCATCCCTGATGTACTGTGGATTATCACTGATGTACCGTGGATCATCACTGATGTACTGAGGATCATCACTGATGTACTGTGGATCATCACTGATTTACTGTGGATCATTACTGATGTACTGTGGATCATCACTGATGTACTGAGGATCATCACTGATGTACTATGGATCATCACTGATGTACTGTGGATCATCACTGATGTACTGTGGATCATCACTGATGTACTTTGAATCATCACTGATGTGCTGAGGATCATCACTAATGTACTATAGATCATCACTGATTTACTGTGGATCATTACTGATGTACTGTGGATCATCACTGATGTACTGAGGATCATCACTGATGTACTATGGATCATCACTGATGTACTGTGGGCCATCACTGGTGTACTATGGATCATCACTGATGTACTACGGATCATCACTGATGTACTATGAGCCATCGCTGATGTACTATGGGCCATCACTGATGTACTGTGGATCATCACTGGTGTACTATGGATCATCACTGATGTACTATGGATCATCACTGATGTACTATGAGCCATCGCTGATGTACTATGGGCCATCACTGATGTACTGTGGATCATCACTGGTTTACTATGGATCATCACTGATGTACTATGGATCATCACTGATGTACTGTGGATCATCACTGATGTACTGTGGATCATCACTGGTGTACTATAGATCATCACTGGTGTACTATAGATCATCACTGATGTACTATGGATCATCACTGATGTACTGTGGATCATCAATGATGTACTGTGGATCATCAGTGATGGCCCATAGTACTTCAGTGATGATCTATAGTACATCAGTGATGATCCACAGTACATCAGTGATGATCCACAGTACATCAGTGATGATCCACGGTACATCAGTGATGATCCATAGTACATCAGTGATGATCCTCAGTACATCAGTGATGATCCACAGTACATCAGTGATGATCCACAGGACATCAGGGATGGTCCACAGTACATCAGTGATGATCCATAGTACACCAGTCATGATCCATAGTACATCAGTGATGATCCATAGTACATCAGTGATGATCCATAGTACACCAGTGATGGCCCATAGTACACCAGTGATGATCCATAGTACACCAGTGATGGCCCATAGTACTTCAGTGATGATCTATAGTACATCAGTGATGATCCACAGTACATCAGTGATGATCCACAATACATCAGGGATGGTCCACAGTATATCAGTGATGATCCATAGTACATCAGTGATGGCCCACAGTACATCAGTGATGATCCACAGTATATCAGTGATGATCCATAGTACACCAGTGATGGTCCATAGTACACCAGTGATGGTCCATAGTACATCAGTGATGATCCATAGTACATCAGTGATGATCCACAGTACATCAGGGATGGTCCACAGTACATCAGTGATGATCCATAGTACACCAGTGATGGCCCAAAGCACATCAGTGATGGTCCATAGTACACCAGGGATGATCCATAGTAATCCAGTGATGATCCATAGTACACCAGTGATGGCCCATAGTACACCAGTGATGGCCCATAGTACATCAGTGATGATCCACAGTACATCAGTGATGATCTATAGTACATCAGGGATGGTCCACAGTACATCAGTGATGATCCATAGTACACCAGTGATGATCCATAGTACATCAGTGATGATCCATAGTACACCTGTGATGGCCCACAGTACACCTGTGATGGCCCACAGTACATCAGTGATGATCCACAGTACATCAGGGATGATCCACAGTATATCAGGGATGGTCCACAGTATATCAGTGATGATCCATAGTACACCAGTGATGATCCATAGTACACCAGGGATGATCCATAGTACACCAGTGATGATCCATAGTACACCAGTGATGATCCATAGTACATCAGTGATGGTCCATAGTACACCAGTGATGATCCATAGTACACCAGTGATGGCCCATAGTACACCAGTGATGGCCCATAGTACACCAGTGATGATCCATAGTACACCAGTGATGGCCCATAGTACACCAGTGATGTCCCATAGTACATCAGTGATGATCCACAGTACATCAGTGATGATCCATAGTACACCAGGGATGGCCCATAGTACATCAGTGATGGCTCATAGTACATCAGTGATGATCCATAGTACATCAGTGGTGATCCATTGTACACCAGTGATGATCCATAGTACATCAGTGATGGCTCATAGTACATCAGTGATGATCCATAGTACACCAGTGATGATCCATAGTACATCAGTGATGGCTCATAGTACATCAGTGATGATCCATAATACATCAGTGATGATCCATAGTACATCAGTGATGATCCATAGTACATCAGTGATGATCCATAGTACACCAGTCATGGCCCATAGTACTACAGTGATGATCTATAGTACATCAGTGATGATCCACAGTACATCAGTGATGATCCACAGTACATCAGTGATGATCCAAGCTACATCAGTGATGATCCATAGTACATCAGTGATGATCCTCAGTACATCAGTGATGATCCACAGTACATCAGTGATGATCCACAGTACATCAGTGATGATCCACAGTACATCAGGGATGGTCCACAGTACATCAGTGATGATCCATAGTACACCAGTCATGATCCATAGTACATCAGTGATGATCCATAGTACATCAGTGATGATCCATAGTACACCAGTGATGATCCATAGTACACCAGTGATGGCCCATAGTACTTCAGTGATGATTTATAGTACATCAGTGATGATCCACAGTATATCAGTGATGATCCACAATACATCAGGGATGGTCCACAGTATATCAGTGATGATCCATAGTACATCAGTGATGGCCCACAGTACATCAGTGATGATCCACAGTACATCAGTGATGATCCATAGTACACCAGTGATGGCCCATAGTACATCAGTGATGGTCCATAGTACATCAGTGATGATCCATAGTACATCAGTGATGATCCATAGTACATCAATGATGATCCATAGTACATCAGTGATGATCCACAGTACATCAGGGATGGTCCACAGTATATCAGTGATGATCCATAGTACATCAGTGATGGCCCATAGTACATCAGTGATGATCCATAGTACACCAGTGATGATCCATAGTACACCAGTGATGTTCCATAGTACACCAGGGATGATCCACAGTACATCAGTGATGATCCACAGTACATCAGTGGTGGTCCACAGTACATCAGTGATGGTCCATAGTACACCAGTGATGATCCATAGTACACCAGTGATGATCCATAGTACACCAGTGATGGCCCATAGTACATCAGTGATGATCCATAGTACATCAGTGATGATCCACAGTACATCAGTGATGATCCACAGTACATCAGGGATGGTCCATAGTACATCAGTGATGATCCATAGTACACCAGTGATGATCCATAGTACTCCAGTGATGGCCCATAGTACACCAGTGATGGCCCATAGTACATCAGTAATGATCTATAGTACATCAGTGATGATCCACAGTACATCAGTTATGATCCACAGTACATCAGTGATGATCCACAGTACATCAGTGATGATCCACAATACTTCAGTGATGATCCACAGTACATCAGTGATGATCCACAGTACATCAGGGATGGTCCACAGTATATCAGTGATGATCCATAGTACATCAGTGATGGCCCATAGTACATCAGTGATGATCCATAGTACACCAGTGATGATCCATAGTACACCAGTGATGTTCCATAGTACACCAGGGATGATCCACAGTACATCAGTGATGATCCACAGTACATCAGTGGTGGTCCACAGTACATCAGTGATGGTCCATAGTACACCAGTGATGATCCATAGTACACCAGTGATGATCCATAGTACACCAGTGATGGCCCATAGTACATCAGTGATGATCCATAGTACATCAGTGATGATCCACAGTACATCAGTGATGATCCACAGTACATCAGGGATGGTCCATAGTACATCAGTGATGATCCATAGTACATCAGTGATGATCCATAGTACACCAGTGATGATCCATAGTACACCAGTGATGGCCCATAGTACATCAGTGATGAACTATAGTACATCAGTGATGATCCACAGTACATCAGGGATGGTCCATAGTACATCAGTGATGATCCATAGTACACCAGTGATGATCCATAGTACACCAGTGATGGCCCATAGTACATCAGTGATGAACTATAGTACATCAGTGATGATCCACAGTACATCAGTGATGATCCACAGTACATCAGGGATGGTCCATAGTACACCAGTGATGATCCACAGTACACCAGTGATGATCCATAGTACACCAGTGATGGTCCATAGTACATCAGTGATGATCTATAGTACATCAGTGATGGTCCATAGTACATCAGTGATGATCCATAGTACATCAGTGATGGCTCATAGTACATCAGTGATGATCCATAATACATCAGTGATGATCCATAGTACATCAGTGATGATCCATAGTACATCAGTGATGATCCATAGTAAACCAGTCATGGCCCATAGTACTACAGTGATGATCTATAGTACATCAGTGATGATCCACAGTACATCAGTGATGATCCACAGTACATCAGTGATGATCCAAGCTACATCAGTGATGATCCATAGTACATCAGTGATGATCCTCAGTACATCAGTGATGATCCACAGTACATCAGTGATGATCCACAGTACATCAGTGATGATCCACAGTACATCAGGGATGGTCCACAGTACATCAGTGATGATCCATAGTACACCAGTCATGATCCATAGTACATCAGTGATGATCCATAGTACATCAGTGATGATCCATAGTACACCAGTGATGATCCATAGTACACCAGTGATGGCCCATAGTACTTCAGTGATGATTTATAGTACATCAGTGATGATCCACAGTACATCAGTGATGATCCACAATACATCAGGGATGGTCCACAGTATATCAGTGATGATCCATAGTACATCAGTGATGGCCCACAGTACATCAGTGATGATCCATAGTACACCAGTGATGGCCCATAGTACATCAGTGATGGTCCATAGTACATCAGTGATGATCCATAGTACATCAGTGATGATCCATAGTACATCAATGATGATCAATAGTACATCAGTGATGATCCACAGTACATCAGGGATGGTCCACAGTATATCAGTGATGATCCATAGTACATCAGTGATGGCCCATAGTACATCAGTGATGATCCATAGTACACCAGTGATGATCCATAGTACACCAGTGATGTTCCATAGTACACCAGGGATGATCCACAGTACATCAGTGATGATCCACAGTACATCAGTGGTGGTCCACAGTACATCAGTGATGGTCCATAGTACACCAGTGATGATCCATAGTACACCAGTGATGATCCATAGTACACCAGTGATGATCCATTGTACACCAGTGATGATCCATAGTACATCAGTGATGGCTCATAGTACATCAGTGATGATCCATAGTACACCAGTGATGATCCATAGTACATCAGTGATGGCTCATAGTACATCAGTGATGATCCATAATACATCAGTGATGATCCATAGTACATCAGTGATGATCCATAGTACATCAGTGATGATCCATAGTACACCAGTCATGGCCCATAGTACTACAGTGATGATCTATAGTACATCAGTGATGATCCACAGTACATCAGTGATGATCCACAGTACATCAGTGATGATCCAAGCTACATCAGTGATGATCCATAGTACATCAGTGATGATCCTCAGTACATCAGTGATGATCCACAGTACATCAGTGATGATCCACAGTACATCAGTGATGATCCACAGTACATCAGGGATGGTCCACAGTACATCAGTGATGATCCATAGTACACCAGTCATGATCCATAGTACATCAGTGATGATCCATAGTACATCAGTGATGATCCATAGTACACCAGTGATGATCCATAGTACACCAGTGATGGCCCATAGTACTTCAGTGATGATTTATAGTACATCAGTGATGATCCACAGTATATCAGTGATGATCCACAATACATCAGGGATGGTCCACAGTATATCAGTGATGATCCATAGTACATCAGTGATGGCCCACAGTACATCAGTGATGATCCACAGTACATCAGTGATGATCCATAGTACACCAGTGATGGCCCATAGTACATCAGTGATGGTCCATAGTACATCAGTGATGATCCATAGTACATCAGTGATGATCCATAGTACATCAATGATGATCCATAGTACATCAGTGATGATCCACAGTACATCAGGGATGGTCCACAGTATATCAGTGATGATCCATAGTACATCAGTGATGGCCCATAGTACATCAGTGATGATCCATAGTACACCAGTGATGATCCATAGTACACCAGTGATGTTCCATAGTACACCAGGGATGATCCACAGTACATCAGTGATGATCCACAGTACATCAGTGGTGGTCCACAGTACATCAGTGATGGTCCATAGTACACCAGTGATGATCCATAGTACACCAGTGATGATCCATAGTACACCAGTGATGGCCCATAGTACATCAGTGATGATCCATAGTACATCAGTGATGATCCACAGTACATCAGTGATGATCCACAGTACATCAGGGATGGTCCATAGTACATCAGTGATGATCCATAGTACACCAGTGATGATCCATAGTACTCCAGTGATGGCCCATAGTACACCAGTGATGGCCCATAGTACATCAGTAATGATCTATAGTACATCAGTGATGATCCACAGTACATCAGTTATGATCCACAGTACATCAGTGATGATCCACAGTACATCAGTGATGATCCACAATACTTCAGTGATGATCCACAGTACATCAGTGATGATCCACAGTACATCAGGGATGGTCCACAGTATATCAGTGATGATCCATAGTACATCAGTGATGGCCCATAGTACATCAGTGATGATCCATAGTACACCAGTGATGATCCATAGTACACCAGTGATGTTCCATAGTACACCAGGGATGATCCACAGTACATCAGTGATGATCCACAGTACATCAGTGGTGGTCCACAGTACATCAGTGATGGTCCATAGTACACCAGTGATGATCCATAGTACACCAGTGATGATCCATAGTACACCAGTGATGGCCCATAGTACATCAGTGATGATCCATAGTACATCAGTGATGATCCACAGTACATCAGTGATGATCCACAGTACATCAGGGATGGTCCATAGTACATCAGTGATGATCCATAGTACATCAGTGATGATCCATAGTACACCAGTGATGATCCATAGTACACCAGTGATGGCCCATAGTACATCAGTGATGAACTATAGTACATCAGTGATGATCCACAGTACATCAGGGATGGTCCATAGTACATCAGTGATGATCCATAGTACACCAGTGATGATCCATAGTACACCAGTGATGGCCCATAGTACATCAGTGATGAACTATAGTACATCAGTGATGATCCACAGTACATCAGTGATGATCCACAGTACATCAGGGATGGTCCATAGTACACCAGTGATGATCCACAGTACACCAGTGATGATCCATAGTACACCAGTGATGGTCCATAGTACATCAGTGATGATCTATAGTACATCAGTGATGGTCCATAGTACATCAGTGATGATCCATAGTACATCAGTGATGGCTCATAGTACATCAGTGATGATCCATAATACATCAGTGATGATCCATAGTACATCAGTGATGATCCATAGTACATCAGTGATGATCCATAGTAAACCAGTCATGGCCCATAGTACTACAGTGATGATCTATAGTACATCAGTGATGATCCACAGTACATCAGTGATGATCCACAGTACATCAGTGATGATCCAAGCTACATCAGTGATGATCCATAGTACATCAGTGATGATCCTCAGTACATCAGTGATGATCCACAGTACATCAGTGATGATCCACAGTACATCAGTGATGATCCACAGTACATCAGGGATGGTCCACAGTACATCAGTGATGATCCATAGTACACCAGTCATGATCCATAGTACATCAGTGATGATCCATAGTACATCAGTGATGATCCATAGTACACCAGTGATGATCCATAGTACACCAGTGATGGCCCATAGTACTTCAGTGATGATTTATAGTACATCAGTGATGATCCACAGTACATCAGTGATGATCCACAATACATCAGGGATGGTCCACAGTATATCAGTGATGATCCATAGTACATCAGTGATGGCCCACAGTACATCAGTGATGATCCATAGTACACCAGTGATGGCCCATAGTACATCAGTGATGGTCCATAGTACATCAGTGATGATCCATAGTACATCAGTGATGATCCATAGTACATCAATGATGATCAATAGTACATCAGTGATGATCCACAGTACATCAGGGATGGTCCACAGTATATCAGTGATGATCCATAGTACATCAGTGATGGCCCATAGTACATCAGTGATGATCCATAGTACACCAGTGATGATCCATAGTACACCAGTGATGTTCCATAGTACACCAGGGATGATCCACAGTACATCAGTGATGATCCACAGTACATCAGTGGTGGTCCACAGTACATCAGTGATGGTCCATAGTACACCAGTGATGATCCATAGTACACCAGTGATGATCCATAGTACACCAGTGATGGCCCATAGTACATCAGTGATGATCCATAGTACATCAGTGATGATCCACAGTACATCAGTGATGATCCATAGTACACCAGTGATGATCCATAGTACTCCAGTGATGGCCCATAGTACACCAGTGATGGCCCATAGTACACCAGTGATGGCCCATAGTACATCAGTAATGATCTATAGTACATCAGTGATGATCCACAGTACATCAGTGATGATCCACAGTACATCAGTTATGATCCACAGTACATCAGTGATGATCCACAGTACATCAGTGATGATCCACAATACTTCAGTGATGATCCACAGTACATCAGTGATGATCCACAGTACATCAGGGATGGTCCACAGTATATCAGTGATGATCCATAGTACATCAGTGATGGCCCATAGTACATCAGTGATGATCCATAGTACACCAGTGATGATCCATAGTACACCAGTGATGTTCCATAGTACACCAGGGATGATCCACAGTACATCAGTGATGATCCACAGTACATCAGTGGTGGTCCACAGTACATCAGTGATGGTCCATAGTACACCAGTGATGATCCATAGTACACCAGTGATGATCCACAGTACACCAGTGATGGCCCATAGTACATCAGTGATGATCCATAGTACATCAGTGATGATCCACAGTACATCAGTGATGATCCACAGTACATCAGGGATGGTCCATAGTACATCAGTGATGATCCATAGTACATCAGTGATGATCCATAGTACACCAGTGATGATCCATAGTACACCAGTGATGGCCCATAGTACATCAGTGATGAACTATAGTACATCAGTGATGATCCACAGTACATCAGGGATGGTCCATAGTACATCAGTGATGATCCATAGTACACCAGTGATGATCCATAGTACACCAGTGATGGCCCATAGTACATCAGTGATGAACTATAGTACATCAGTGATGATCCACAGTACATCAGTGATGATCCACAGTACATCAGGGATGGTCCATAGTACACCAGTGATGATCCACAGTACACCAGTGATGATCCATAGTACACCAGTGATGGTCCATAGTACATCAGTGATGATCTATAGTACATCAGTGATGGTCCATAGTACATCAGTGATGATCTATATACATAGTACACCAGTGATGATCTATAGTACATCAGTGATGATCTACAGTACATCAGTTATGATCCACAGTGCATTAGTGATGATCCACAGTACATCAGTGATGATCCACAGTACATCAGTGATGATCCATAGTACATCAGTGATGGCTCATAGTACATCAGTGATGATCCATAATACATCAGTGATGATCCATAGTACATCAGTGATGATCCATAGTACACCAGTCATGGCCCATAGTACTACAGTGATGATCTATAGTACATCAGTGATGATCCACAGTACATCAGTGATGATCCACAGTACATCAGTGATGATCCAAGCTACATCAGTGATGATCCATAGTACATCAGTGATGATCCTCAGTACATCAGTGATGATCCACAGTACATCAGTGATGATCCACAGTACATCAGTTATGATCCACAGTACATCAGGGATGGTCCACAGTACATCAGTGATGATCCATAGTACACCAGTCATGATCCATAGTACATCAGTGATGATCCATAGTACATCAGTCATGATCCATAGTACACCAGTGATGATCCATAGTACACCAGTGATGGCCCATAGTACTTCAGTGATGATTTATAGTACATCAGTGATGATCCACAGTACATCAGTGATGATCCACAATACATCAGGGATGGTCCACAGTATATCAGTGATGATCCATAGTACATCAGTGATGGCCCACAGTACATCAGTGATGATCCATAGTACACCAGTGATGGCCCATAGTACATCAGTGATGGTCCATAGTACATCAGTGATGATCCATAGTACATCAGTGATGATCCATAGTACATCAATGATGATCCATAGTACATCAGTGATGATCCACAGTACATCAGGGATGGTCCACAGTATATCAGTGATGATCCATAGTACATCAGTGATGGCCCATAGTACATCAGTGATGATCCATAGTACACCAGTGATGATCCATAGTACACCAGTGATGTTCCATAGTACACCAGGGATGATCCACAGTACATCAGTGATGATCCACAGTACATCAGTGGTGGTCCACAGTACATCAGTGATGGTCCATAGTACACCAGTGATGATCCATAGTACACCAGTGATGATCCATAGTACACCAGTGATGGCCCATAGTACATCAGTGATGATCCATAGTACATCAGTGATGATCCACAGTACATCAGTGATGATCCACAGTACATCAGGGATGGTCCATAGTACATCAGTGATGATCCATAGTACACCAGTGATGATCCATAGTACACCAGTGATGATCCATAGTACACCAGTGATGGCCCATAGTACATCAGTGATGATCCATAGTACATCAGTGATGATCCACAGTACATCAGTGATGATCCATAGTACACCAGTGATGATCCATAGTACTCCAGTGATGGCCCATAGTACACCAGTGATGGCCCATAGTACATCAGTAATGATCTATAGTACATCAGTGATGATCCACAGTACATCAGTGATGATCCACAGTACATCAGTTATGATCCACAGTACATCAGTGATGATCCACAGTACATCAGTGATGATCCACAATACTTCAGTGATGATCCACAGTACATCAGTGATGATCCACAGTACATCAGGGATGGTCCACAGTATATCAGTGATGATCCATAGTACATCAGTGATGGCCCATAGTACATCAGTGATGATCCATAGTACACCAGTGATGATCCATAGTACACCAGTGATGTTCCATAGTACACCAGGGATGATCCACAGTACATCAGTGATGATCCACACTACATCAGTGGTGGTCCACAGTACATCAGTGATGGTCCATAGTACACCAGTGATGATCCATAGTACACCAGTGATGATCCACAGTACACCAGTGATGGCCCATAGTACATCAGTGATGATCCATAGTACATCAGTGATGATCCACAGTACATCAGTGATGATCCACAGTACATCAGGGATGGTCCATAGTACATCAGTGATGATCCATAGTACATCAGTGATGATCCATAGTACATCAATGATGATCCATAGTACATCAGTGATGATCCACAGTACATCAGGGATGGTCCACAGTATATCAGTGATGATCCATAGTACATCAATGATGATCCATAGTACATCAGTGATGATCCACAGTACATCAGGGATGGTCCACAGTATATCAGTGATGATCCATAGTACATCAGTGATGGCCCATAGTACATCAGTGATGATCCATAGTACACCAGTGATGATCCATAGTACACCAGTGATGTTCCATAGTACACCAGGGATGATCCACAGTACATCAGTGATGATCCACAGTACATCAGTGGTGGTCCACAGTACATCAGTGATGGTCCATAGTACACCAGTGATGATCCATAGTACACCAGTGATGATCCATAGTACACCAGTGATGGCCCATAGTACATCAGTGATGATCCATAGTACATCAGTGATGATCCACAGTACATCAGTGATGATCCACAGTACATCAGGGATGGTCCATAGTACATCAGTGATGATCCATAGTACACCAGTGATGATCCATAGTACTCCAGTGATGGCCCATAGTACACCAGTGATGGCCCATAGTACATCAGTAATGATCTATAGTACATCAGTGATGATCCACAGTACATCAGTTATGATCCACAGTACATCAGTGATGATCCACAGTACATCAGTGATGATCCACAATACTTCAGTGATGATCCACAGTACATCAGTGATGATCCACAGTACATCAGGGATGGTCCACAGTATATCAGTGATGATCCATAGTACATCAGTGATGGCCCATAGTACATCAGTGATGATCCATAGTACACCAGTGATGATCCATAGTACACCAGTGATGTTCCATAGTACACCAGGGATGATCCACAGTACATCAGTGATGATCCACAGTACATCAGTGGTGGTCCACAGTACATCAGTGATGGTCCATAGTACACCAGTGATGATCCATAGTACACCAGTGATGATCCATAGTACACCAGTGATGGCCCATAGTACATCAGTGATGATCCATAGTACATCAGTGATGATCCACAGTACATCAGTGATGATCCACAGTACATCAGGGATGGTCCATAGTACATCAGTGATGATCCATAGTACATCAGTGATGATCCATAGTACACCAGTGATGATCCATAGTACACCAGTGATGGCCCATAGTACATCAGTGATGAACTATAGTACATCAGTGATGATCCACAGTACATCAGGGATGGTCCATAGTACATCAGTGATGATCCATAGTACACCAGTGATGATCCATAGTACACCAGTGATGGCCCATAGTACATCAGTGATGAACTATAGTACATCAGTGATGATCCACAGTACATCAGTGATGATCCACAGTACATCAGGGATGGTCCATAGTACACCAGTGATGATCCACAGTACACCAGTGATGATCCATAGTACACCAGTGATGGTCCATAGTACATCAGTGATGATCTATAGTACATCAGTGATGGTCCATAGTACATCAGTGATGATCCATAGTACATCAGTGATGGCTCATAGTACATCAGTGATGATCCATAATACATCAGTGATGATCCATAGTACATCAGTGATGATCCATAGTACATCAGTGATGATCCATAGTAAACCAGTCATGGCCCATAGTACTACAGTGATGATCTATAGTACATCAGTGATGATCCACAGTACATCAGTGATGATCCACAGTACATCAGTGATGATCCAAGCTACATCAGTGATGATCCATAGTACATCAGTGATGATCCTCAGTACATCAGTGATGATCCACAGTACATCAGTGATGATCCACAGTACATCAGTGATGATCCACAGTACATCAGGGATGGTCCACAGTACATCAGTGATGATCCATAGTACACCAGTCATGATCCATAGTACATCAGTGATGATCCATAGTACATCAGTGATGATCCATAGTACACCAGTGATGATCCATAGTACACCAGTGATGGCCCATAGTACTTCAGTGATGATTTATAGTACATCAGTGATGATCCACAGTACATCAGTGATGATCCACAATACATCAGGGATGGTCCACAGTATATCAGTGATGATCCATAGTACATCAGTGATGGCCCACAGTACATCAGTGATGATCCATAGTACACCAGTGATGGCCCATAGTACATCAGTGATGGTCCATAGTACATCAGTGATGATCCATAGTACATCAGTGATGATCCATAGTACATCAATGATGATCAATAGTACATCAGTGATGATCCACAGTACATCAGGGATGGTCCACAGTATATCAGTGATGATCCATAGTACATCAGTGATGGCCCATAGTACATCAGTGATGATCCATAGTACACCAGTGATGATCCATAGTACACCAGTGATGTTCCATAGTACACCAGGGATGATCCACAGTACATCAGTGATGATCCACAGTACATCAGTGGTGGTCCACAGTACATCAGTGATGGTCCATAGTACACCAGTGATGATCCATAGTACACCAGTGATGATCCATAGTACACCAGTGATGGCCCATAGTACATCAGTGATGATCCATAGTACATCAGTGATGATCCACAGTACATCAGTGATGATCCATAGTACACCAGTGATGATCCATAGTACTCCAGTGATGGCCCATAGTACACCAGTGATGGCCCATAGTACACCAGTGATGGCCCATAGTACATCAGTAATGATCTATAGTACATCAGTGATGATCCACAGTACATCAGTGATGATCCACAGTACATCAGTTATGATCCACAGTACATCAGTGATGATCCACAGTACATCAGTGATGATCCACAATACTTCAGTGATGATCCACAGTACATCAGTGATGATCCACAGTACATCAGGGATGGTCCACAGTATATCAGTGATGATCCATAGTACATCAGTGATGGCCCATAGTACATCAGTGATGATCCATAGTACACCAGTGATGATCCATAGTACACCAGTGATGTTCCATAGTACACCAGGGATGATCCACAGTACATCAGTGATGATCCACAGTACATCAGTGGTGGTCCACAGTACATCAGTGATGGTCCATAGTACACCAGTGATGATCCATAGTACACCAGTGATGATCCACAGTACACCAGTGATGGCCCATAGTACATCAGTGATGATCCATAGTACATCAGTGATGATCCACAGTACATCAGTGATGATCCACAGTACACCAGTGATGATCCATAGTACACCAGTGATGGCCCATAGTACATCAGTGATGAACTATAGTACATCAGTGATGATCCACAGTACATCAGGGATGGTCCATAGTACATCAGTGATGATCCATAGTACACCAGTGATGATCCATAGTACACCAGTGATGGCCCATAGTACATCAGTGATGAACTATAGTACATCAGTGATGATCCACAGTACATCAGTGATGATCCACAGTACATCAGGGATGGTCCATAGTACACCAGTGATGATCCACAGTACACCAGTGATGATCCATAGTACACCAGTGATGGTCCATAGTACATCAGTGATGATCTATAGTACATCAGTGATGGTCCATAGTACATCAGTGATGATCTATATACATAGTACACCAGTGATGATCTATAGTACATCAGTGATGATCTACAGTACATCAGTTATGATCCACAGTGCATTAGTGATGATCCACAGTACATCAGTGATGATCCACAGTACATCAGTGATGATCCATAGTACATCAGTGATGGCTCATAGTACATCAGTGATGATCCATAATACATCAGTGATGATCCATAGTACATCAGTGATGATCCATAGTACACCAGTCATGGCCCATAGTACTACAGTGATGATCTATAGTACATCAGTGATGATCCACAGTACATCAGTGATGATCCACAGTACATCAGTGATGATCCAAGCTACATCAGTGATGATCCATAGTACATCAGTGATGATCCTCAGTACATCAGTGATGATCCACAGTACATCAGTGATGATCCACAGTACATCAGTTATGATCCACAGTACATCAGGGATGGTCCACAGTACATCAGTGATGATCCATAGTACACCAGTCATGATCCATAGTACATCAGTGATGATCCATAGTACATCAGTCATGATCCATAGTACACCAGTGATGATCCATAGTACACCAGTGATGGCCCATAGTACTTCAGTGATGATTTATAGTACATCAGTGATGATCCACAGTACATCAGTGATGATCCACAATACATCAGGGATGGTCCACAGTATATCAGTGATGATCCATAGTACATCAGTGATGGCCCACAGTACATCAGTGATGATCCATAGTACACCAGTGATGGCCCATAGTACATCAGTGATGGTCCATAGTACATCAGTGATGATCCATAGTACATCAGTGATGATCCATAGTACATCAATGATGATCCATAGTACATCAGTGATGATCCACAGTACATCAGGGATGGTCCACAGTATATCAGTGATGATCCATAGTACATCAGTGATGGCCCATAGTACATCAGTGATGATCCATAGTACACCAGTGATGATCCATAGTACACCAGTGATGTTCCATAGTACACCAGGGATGATCCACAGTACATCAGTGATGATCCACAGTACATCAGTGGTGGTCCACAGTACATCAGTGATGGTCCATAGTACACCAGTGATGATCCATAGTACACCAGTGATGATCCATAGTACACCAGTGATGGCCCATAGTACATCAGTGATGATCCATAGTACATCAGTGATGATCCACAGTACATCAGTGATGATCCACAGTACATCAGGGATGGTCCATAGTACATCAGTGATGATCCATAGTACACCAGTGATGATCCATAGTACACCAGTGATGATCCATAGTACACCAGTGATGGCCCATAGTACATCAGTGATGATCCATAGTACATCAGTGATGATCCACAGTACATCAGTGATGATCCATAGTACACCAGTGATGATCCATAGTACTCCAGTGATGGCCCATAGTACACCAGTGATGGCCCATAGTACATCAGTAATGATCTATAGTACATCAGTGATGATCCACAGTACATCAGTGATGATCCACAGTACATCAGTTATGATCCACAGTACATCAGTGATGATCCACAGTACATCAGTGATGATCCACAATACTTCAGTGATGATCCACAGTACATCAGTGATGATCCACAGTACATCAGGGATGGTCCACAGTATATCAGTGATGATCCATAGTACATCAGTGATGGCCCATAGTACATCAGTGATGATCCATAGTACACCAGTGATGATCCATAGTACACCAGTGATGTTCCATAGTACACCAGGGATGATCCACAGTACATCAGTGATGATCCACACTACATCAGTGGTGGTCCACAGTACATCAGTGATGGTCCATAGTACACCAGTGATGATCCATAGTACACCAGTGATGATCCACAGTACACCAGTGATGGCCCATAGTACATCAGTGATGATCCATAGTACATCAGTGATGATCCACAGTACATCAGTGATGATCCACAGTACATCAGGGATGGTCCATAGTACATCAGTGATGATCCATAGTACATCAGTGATGATCCATAGTACACCAGTGATGATCCATAGTACACCAGTGATGGCCCATAGTACATCAGTGATGAACTATAGTACATCAGTGATGATCCACAGTACATCAGGGATGGTCCATAGTACATCAGTGATGATCCATAGTACACCAGTGATGATCCATAGTACACCAGTGATGGCCCATAGTACATCAGTGATGAACTATAGTACATCAGTGATGATCCACAGTACATCAGTGATGATCCACAGTACATCAGGGATGGTCCATAGTACACCAGTGATGATCCACAGTACACCAGTGATGATCCATAGTACACCAGTGATGGTCCATAGTACATCAGTGATGATCTATAGTACATCAGTGATGGTCCATAGTACATCAGTGATGATCTATATACATAGTACACCAGTGATGATCTATAGTACATCAGTGATGATCTACAGTACATCAGTTATGATCCACAGTGCATTAGTGATGATCCACAGTACATCAGTGATGATCCACAGTACATCAGTGATGATCCATAGTACATCAGTGATGGCTCATAGTACATCAGTGATGATCCATAATACATCAGTGATGATCCATAGTACATCAGTGATGATCCATAGTACACCAGTCATGGCCCATAGTACTACAGTGATGATCTATAGTACATCAGTGATGATCCACAGTACATCAGTGATGATCCACAGTACATCAGTGATGATCCAAGCTACATCAGTGATGATCCATAGTACATCAGTGATGATCCTCAGTACATCAGTGATGATCCACAGTACATCAGTGATGATCCACAGTACATCAGTGATGATCCACAGTACATCAGGGATGGTCCACAGTACATCAGTGATGATCCATAGTACACCAGTCATGATCCACAGTACATCAGTGATGATCCATAGTACATCAGTCATGATCCATAGTACACCAGTGATGATCCATAGTACACCAGTGATGGCCCATAGTACTTCAGTGATGATTTATAGTACATCAGTGATGATCCACAGTACATCAGTGATGATCCACAATACATCAGGGATGGTCCACAGTATATCAGTGATGATCCATAGTACATCAGTGATGGCCCACAGTACATCAGTGATGATCCATAGTACACCAGTGATGGCCCATAGTACATCAGTGATGGTCCATAGTACATCAGTGATGATCCATAGTACATCAGTGATGATCCATAGTACATCAATGATGATCCATAGTACATCAGTGATGATCCACAGTACATCAGGGATGGTCCACAGTATATCAGTGATGATCCATAGTACATCAGTGATGGCCCATAGTACATCAGTGATGATCCATAGTACACCAGTGATGATCCATAGTACACCAGTGATGTTCCATAGTACACCAGGGATGATCCACAGTACATCAGTGATGATCCACAGTACATCAGTGGTGGTCCACAGTACATCAGTGATGGTCCATAGTACACCAGTGATGATCCATAGTACACCAGTGATGATCCATAGTACACCAGTGATGGCCCATAGTACATCAGTGATGATCCATAGTACATCAGTGATGATCCACAGTACATCAGTGATGATCCACAGTACATCAGGGATGGTCCATAGTACATCAGTGATAATCCATAGTACACCAGTGATGATCCATAGTACTCCAGTGATGGCCCATAGTACACCAGTGATGGCCCATAGTACATCAGTAATGATCTATAGTACATCAGTGATGATCCACAGTACATCAGTGATGATCCACAGTACATCAGTTATGATCCACAGTACATCAGTGATGATCCACAGTACATCAGTGATGATCCACAATACTTTAGTGATGATCCACAGTACATCAGTGATGATCCACAGTACATCAGGGATGGTCCACAGTATAACAGTGATGATCCATAGTACATCAGTGATGGCCCATAGTACATCAGTGATGATCCATAGTACACCAGTGATGATCCATAGTACACCAGTGATGTTCCATAGTACACCAGGGATGATCCACAGTACATCAGTGATGATCCACAGTACATCAGTGGTGGTCCACAGTACATCAGTGATGGTCCATAGTACACCAGTGATGATCCATAGTACACCAGTGATGATCCATAGTACACCAGTGATGGCCCATAGTACATCAGTGATAATCCATAGTACATCAGTGATGATCCACAGTACATCAGTGATGATCCACAGTACATCAGGGATGGTCCATAGTACATCAGTGATGATCCATAGTACATCAGTGATGATCCATAGTACACCAGTGATGATCCATAGTACACCAGTGATGGCCCATAGTACATCAGTGATGAACTATAGTACATCAGTGATGATCCACAGTACATCAGGGATGGTCCATAGTACATCAGTGATGATCCATAGTACACCAGTGATGGCCCATAGTACATCAGTGATGAACTATAGTACATCAGTGATGATCCACAGTACATCAGTGATGATCCACAGTACATCAGTGATGATCCACAGTACATCAGTGGTGGTCCACAGTACATCAGTGATGGTCCATAGTACACCAGTGATGATCCATAGTACACCAGTGATGATCCACAGTACACCAGTGATGGCCCATAGTACATCAGTGATGATCCATAGTACATCAGTGATGATCCACAGTACATCAGTGATGATCCACAGTACATCAGGGATGGTCCATAGTACATCAGTGATGATCCATAGTACATCAGTGATGATCCATAGTACACCAGTGATGATCCATAGTACACCAGTGATGGCCCATAGTACATCAGTGATGAACTATAGTACATCAGTGATGATCCACAGTACATCAGGGATGGTCCATAGTACATCAGTGATGATCCATAGTACACCAGTGATGATCCATAGTACACCAGTGATGGCCCATAGTACATCAGTGATGAACTATAGTACATCAGTGATGATCCACAGTACATCAGTGATGATCCACAGTACATCAGGGATGGTCCATAGTACACCAGTGATGATCCACAGTACACCAGTGATGATCCATAGTACACCAGTGATGGTCCATAGTACATCAGTGATGATCTATAGTACATCAGTGATGGTCCATAGTACATCAGTGATGATCTATATACATAGTACACCAGTGATGATCTATAGTACATCAGTGATGATCTACAGTACATCAGTTATGATCCACAGTGCATTAGTGATGATCCACAGTACATCAGTGATGATCCACAGTACATCAGTGATGATCCATAGTACATCAGTGATGGCTCATAGTACATCAGTGATGATCCATAATACATCAGTGATGATCCATAGTACATCAGTGATGATCCATAGTACACCAGTCATGGCCCATAGTACTACAGTGATGATCTATAGTACATCAGTGATGATCCACAGTACATCAGTGATGATCCACAGTACATCAGTGATGATCCAAGCTACATCAGTGATGATCCATAGTACATCAGTGATGATCCTCAGTACATCAGTGATGATCCACAGTACATCAGTGATGATCCACAGTACATCAGTGATGATCCACAGTACATCAGGGATGGTCCACAGTACATCAGTGATGATCCATAGTACACCAGTCATGATCCATAGTACATCAGTGATGATCCATAGTACATCAGTCATGATCCATAGTACACCAGTGATGATCCATAGTACACCAGTGATGGCCCATAGTACTTCAGTGATGATTTATAGTACATCAGTGATGATCCACAGTACATCAGTGATGATCCACAATACATCAGGGATGGTCCACAGTATATCAGTGATGATCCATAGTACATCAGTGATGGCCCACAGTACATCAGTGATGATCCATAGTACACCAGTGATGGCCCATAGTACATCAGTGATGGTCCATAGTACATCAGTGATGATCCATAGTACATCAGTGATGATCCATAGTACACCAGTGATGGTCCATAGTACATCAGTGATGATCTATAGTACATCAGTGATGGTCCATAGTACATCAGTGATGATCTATATACATAGTACACCAGTGATGATCTATAGTACATCAGTGATGATCTACAGTACATCAGTTATGATCCACAGTACATTAGTGATGATCCACAGTACATCAGTGATGATCCACAGTACATCAGTGATGATCCACAATACTTCAGTGATGATCCACAGTACATCAGGGATGGTCCACAGTACATCAGTGATGGTCCACAGTATATCAGTGATGATCCATAGTACATCAGTGATGGTCCATAGTACATCAGTGATGGTCCATAGTACACCAGTGATGATCCATAGTACACCAGTGATGGCCCATAGTACACCAGTGATGGCCCATAGTACACCAGTGATGGCCCATAGTACATCAGTGATGATCCACAGTACATCAGTGATGATCCACAGTACATCAGTGATGATCCATAGTACACCAGTGATGGCCCATAGTACATCAGTGATGAACTATAGTACATCAGAGATGATCCACAGTACATCAGGGATGGTCCATAGTACATCAGTGATGATCCATAGTACACCAGTGATGATCCATAGTACACCAGTGATGGCCCATAGTACATCAGTGATGAACTATAGTACATCCGTGATGATCCACAGTACATCAGTGATGATCCATAGTACATCAGTGATGATCCACAGTACATCAGTGATGATCCACAGTACATCAGGGATGGTCCATAGTACATCAGTGATGATCCATAGTACACCAGTGATGATCCATAGTACACCAGTGATGGCCCATAGTACATCAGTGATGAACTATAGTACATCAGTGATGATCCACAGTACATCAGTGATGATCCACAGTACATCAGGGATGGTCCATAGTACACCAGTGATGATCCACAGTACACCAGTGATGATCCATAGTACACCAGTGATGGTCCATAGTACATCAGTGATGATCTATAGTACATCAGTGATGGTCCATGGTACATCAGTGATGATCTATAGTACATCAGTGATGATCTATAGTACATCAGTGATGATCCACAGTACATCAGTTATGATACACAGTACATCAGTGATGATCCACAGTACATCAGTGATGATCCACAGTACATCAGTGATGATCCACAATACTTCAGTGATGATCCACAGTACATCAGTGATGATCCACAGTACATCAGGGATGGTCCACAGTATATCAGTGATGATCCATAGTACATCAGTGATGATCCATAGTACACCAGTGATGGCCCATAGTACACCAGTGATGGCCCATAGTACATCAGTGATGATCCATAGTACATCAGTGATGATCCACAGTACATCAGTGATGATCCACAGTACATCAGGGATGGTCCACAGTACATCAGTGATGATCCATAGTACACCAGTGATGATCCATAGTACACCAGTGATGGCCCATAGTACACCAGTGATGATCCATAGTACACCAGTGATGGCCCATAGTACATCAGTGATGAACTATAGTACATCAGTGATGATCCACAGTACATCAGTGATGATCCATAGTACACCAGTGATGGCCCATAGTACACCAGTGATGATCCATAGTACACCAGTGATGGCCCATAGTACATCAGTGATGAACTATAGTACATCAGTGATGATCCACAGTACATCAGTGATGATCCACAGTACATCAGGGATGGTCCATAGTACATCAGTGATGATCCATAGTACACCAGTGATGATCCATAGTACACCAGTGATGGCCCATAGTACATCAGTAATGAACTATAGTACATCAGTGATGATCCACAGTACATCAGTGATGATCCACAGTACATCAGGGATGGTCCATAGTACACCAGTGATGATCCACAGTACACCAGTGATGATCCATAGTACACCAGTGATGGTCCATAGTACATCAGTGATGATCTATAGTACACCAGTGATGGTCCATAGTACATCAGTGATGATCTATAGTACATCAGTGATAAACTATAGTACATCAGTGATGATCTATAGTACATCAGTGATGATCCATAGTACACCAGTGATGGCCCATAGTACATCAGTGATGAACTATAGTACATCAGTGATGATCCACAGTACATCAGGGATGGTCCATAGTACATCAGTGATGATCCATAGTATACCAGTGATGATCCATAGTACACCAGTGATGGCCCATAGTACATCAGTGATGAACTATAGTACATCAGTGATGATCCACAGTACATCAGTGATGATCCACAGTACATCAGTGATGATCCACAGTACATCAGGGATGGTCCATAGTACATCAGTGATGATCCATAGTACACCAGTGATGATCCATAGTACACCAGTGATGGCCCATAGTACATCAGTGATGAACTATAGTACATCAGTGATGATCCACAGTACATCAGTGATGATCCATAGTACACCAGGGATGGCCCATAGTACATCAGTGATGGCTCATAGTACATCAGTGATGATCCATAGTACATCAGTGGCGATCCATTGTACACCAGTGATGATCCATAGTACATCAGTGATGGCTCATAGTACATCAGTGATGATCCATAGTACACCAGTGATGATCCATAGTACATCAGTGATGGCTCATAGTACATCAGTGATGATCCATAATACATCAGTGATGATCCATAGTACATCAGTGATGATCCATAGTACATCAGTGATGATCCATAGTACACCAGTCATGGCCCATAGTACTACAGTGATGATCTATAGTACATCAGTGATGATCCACAGTACATCAGTGATGATCCACAGTACATCAGTGATGATCCAAGCTACATCAGTGATGATCCATAGTACATCAGTGATGATCCTCAGTACATCAGTGATGATCCACAGTACATCAGTGATGATCCACAGTACATCAGTGATGATCCACAGTACATCAGGGATGGTCCACAGTACATCAGTGATGATCCATAGTACACCAGTCATGATCCATAGTACATCAGTGATGATCCATAGTACATCAGTGATGATCCATAGTACACCAGTGATGATCCATAGTACACCAGTGATGGCCCATAGTACTTCAGTGATGATTTATAGTACATCAGTGATGATCCACAGTACATCAGTGATGATCCACAATACATCAGGGATGGTCCACAGTATATCAGTGATGATCCATAGTACATCAGTGATGGCCCACAGTACATCAGTGATGATCCACAGGACATCAGTGATGATCCATAGTACACCAATGATGGCCCATAGTACATCAGTGATGGTCCATAGTACATCAGTGATGATCCATAGTACATCAGTGATGATCCATAGTACATCAATGATGATCCATAGTACATCAGTGATGATCCACAGTACATCAGGGATGGTCCACAGTATATCAGTGATGATCCATAGTACATCAGTGATGGCCCATAGTACATCAGTGATGATCCATAGTACATCAATGATGATCCATAGTACATCAGTGATGATCCACAGTACATCAGGGATGGTCCACAGTATATCAGTGATGATCCATAGTACATCAGTGATGGCCCATAGTACATCAGTGATGATCCATAGTACACCAGTGATGATCCATAGTACACCAGTGATGTTCCATAGTACACCAGGGATGATCCACAGTACATCAGTGATGATCCACAGTACATCAGTGGTGGTCCACAGTACATCAGTGATGGTCCATAGTACACCAGTGATGATCCATAGTACACCAGTGATGATCCATAGTACACCAGTGATGGCCCATAGTACATCAGTGATGATCCATAGTACATCAGTGATGATCCACAGTACATCAGTGATGATCCACAGTACATCAGGGATGGTCCATAGTACATCAGTGATGATCCATAGTACACCAGTGATGATCCATAGTACTCCAGTGATGGCCCATAGTACACCAGTGATGGCCCATAGTACATCAGTAATGATCTATAGTACATCAGTGATGAACCACAGTACATCAGTGATGATCCACAGTACATCAGTTATGATCCACAGTACATCAGTGATGATCCACAGTACATCAGTGATGATCCACAATACTTCAGTGATGATCCACAGTACATCAGTGATGATCCACAGTACATCAGGGATGGTCCACAGTATATCAGTGATGATCCATAGTACATCAGTGATGGCCCATAGTACATCAGTGATGATCCATAGTACACCAGTGATGATCCATAGTACACCAGTGATGTTCCATAGTACACCAGGGATGATCCACAGTACATCAGTGATGATCCACAGTACATCAGTGGTGGTCCACAGTACATCAGTGATGGTCCATAGTACACCAGTGATGATCCATAGTACACCAGTGATGATCCATAGTACACCAGTGATGGCCCATAGTACATCAGTGATAATCCATAGTACATCAGTGATGATCCACAGTACATCAGTGATGATCCACAGTACATCAGGGATGGTCCATAGTACATCAGTGATGATCCATAGTACATCAGTGATGATCCATAGTACACCAGTGATGATCCATAGTACACCAGTGATGGCCCATAGTACATCAGTGATGAACTATAGTACATCAGTGATGATCCACAGTACATCAGGGATGGTCCATAGTACATCAGTGATGATCCATAGTACACCAGTGATGGCCCATAGTACATCAGTGATGAACTATAGTACATCAGTGATGATCCACAGTACATCAGTCATGATCCACAGTACATCAGGGATGGTCCATAGTACACCAGTGATGATCCACAGTACACCAGTGATGATCCATAGTACACCAGTGATGGTCCATAGTACATCAGTGATGATCTATAGTACATCAGTGATGGTCCATAGTACATCAGTGATGATCTATATACATAGTACACCAGTGATGATCTATAGTACATCAGTGATGATCTACAGTACATCAGTTATGATCCACAGTACATTAGTGATGATCCACAGTACATCAGTGATGATCCACAGTACATCAGTGATGATCCACAATACTTCAGTGATGATCCACAGTACATCAGGGATGGTCCACAGTACATCAGTGATGGTCCACAGTATATCAGTGATGATCCATAGTACATCAGTGATGGTCCATAGTACATCAGTGATGGTCCATAGTACACCAGTGATGATCCATAGTACACCAGTGATGATCCATAGTACACCAGTGATGGCCCATAGTACATCAGTGATGATCCATAGTACACCAGTGATGATCCATAGTACACCAGTGATGTTCCATAGTACACCAGGGATGATCCACAGTACATCAGTGATGATCCACAGTACATCAGTGGTGGTCCACAGTACATCAGTGATGGTCCATAGTACACCAGTGATGATCCATAGTACACCAGTGATGATCCATAGTACACCAGTGATGGCCCATAGTACATCAGTGATAATCCATAGTACATCAGTGATGATCCACAGTACATCAGTGATGATCCACAGTACATCAGGGATGGTCCATAGTACATCAGTGATGATCCATAGTACATCAGTGATGATCCATAGTACACCAGTGATGGCCCATAGTACATCAGTGATGAACATTAGTACATCAGTGATGATAAACAGTAAATCAGGGATGGTCCATAGTACATCAGTGATGATCCATAGTACACCAGTGATGGCCCATAGTACATCAGTGATGAACTATAGTACATCAGTGATGATCCACAGTACATCAGTCATGATCCACAGTACATCAGGGATGGTCCATAGTACACCAGTGATGATCCACAGTACACCAGTGATGATCCATAGTACACCAGTGATGGTCCATAGTACATCAGTGATGATCTATAGTACATCAGTGATGGTCCATAGTACATCAGTGATGATCTATATACATAGTACACCAGTGATGATCTATAGTACATCAGTGATGATCTACAGTACATCAGTTATGATCCACAGTACATTAGTGATGATCCACAGTACATCAGTGATGATCCACAGTACATCAGTGATGATCCACAATACTTCAGTGATGATCCACAGTACATCAGGGATGGTCCACAGTACATCAGTGATGGTCCACAGTATATCAGTGATGATCCATAGTACATCAGTGATGGTCCATAGTACATCAGTGATGGTCCATAGTACACCAGTGATGATCCATAGTACACCAGTGATGATCCATAGTACACCAGTGATGGCCCATAGTACATCAGTGATAATCCATAGTACATCAGTGATGATCCACAGTACATCAGTGATGATCCACAGTACATCAGGGATGGTCCATAGTACATCAGTGATGATCCATAGTACATCAGTGATGATCCATAGTACACCAGTGATGATCCATAGTACACCAGTGATGGCCCATAGTACATCAGTGATGAACTATAGTACATCAGTGATGATCCACAGTACATCAGGGATGGTCCATAGTACATCAGTGATGATCCATAGTACACCAGTGATGGCCCATAGTACATCAGTGATGAACTATAGTACATCAGTGATGATCCACAGTACATCAGTCATGATCCACAGTACATCAGGGATGGTCCATAGTACACCAGTGATGATCCACAGTACACCAGTGATGATCCATAGTACACCAGTGATGGTCCATAGTACATCAGTGATGATCTATAGTACATCAGTGATGGTCCATAGTACATCAGTGATGATCTATATACATAGTACACCAGTGATGATCTATAGTACATCAGTGATGATCTACAGTACATCAGTTATGATCCACAGTACATTAGTGATGATCCACAGTACATCAGTGATGATCCACAGTACATCAGTGATGATCCACAATACTTCAGTGATGATCCACAGTACATCAGGGATGGTCCACAGTACATCAGTGATGGTCCACAGTATATCAGTGATGATCCATAGTACATCAGTGATGGTCCATAGTACATCAGTGATGGTCCATAGTACACCAGTGATGATCCATAGTACACCAGTGATGGCCCATAGTACACCAGTGATGGCCCATAGTACACCAGTGATGGCCCATAGTACATCAGTGATGATCCACAGTACATCAGTGATGATCCACAGTACATCAGTGATGATCCATAGTACACCAGTGATGGCCCATAGTACATCAGTGATGAACTATAGTACATCAGAGATGATCCACAGTACATCAGGGATGGTCCATAGTACATCAGTGATGATCCATAGTACACCAGTGATGATCCATAGTACACCAGTGATGGCCCATAGTACATCAGTGATGAACTATAGTACATCCGTGATGATCCACAGTACATCAGTGATGATCCATAGTACATCAGTGATGATCCACAGTACATCAGTGATGATTCACAGTACATCAGGGATGGTCCATAGTACATCAGTGATGATCCATAGTACACCAGTGATGATCCATAGTACACCAGTGATGGCCCATAGTACATCAGTGATGAACTATAGTACATCAGTGATGATCCACAGTACATCAGTGATGATCCACAGTACATCAGGGATGGTCCATAGTACACCAATGATGATCCATAGTACACCAGTGATGATCCATAGTACACCAGTGATGGTCCATAGTACATCAGTGATGATCTATAGTACATCAGTGATGGTCCATGGTACATCAGTGATGATCTATAGTACATCAGTGATGATCTATAGTACATCAGTGATGATCCACAGTACATCAGTTATGATACACAGTACATCAGTGATGATCCACAGTACATCAGTGATGATCCGCAGTACATCAGTGATGATCCACAATACTTCAGTGATGATCCACAGTACATCAGTGATGATCCACAGTACATCAGGGATGGTCCACAGTATATCAGTGATGATCCATAGTACATCAGTGATGATCCATAGTACACCAGTGATGGCCCATAGTACACCAGTGATGGCCCATAGTACATCAGTGATGATCCATAGTACATCAGTGATGATCCACAGTACATCAGTGATGATCCACAGTACATCAGGGATGGTCCACAGTACATCAGTGATGATCCATAGTACACCAGTGATGATCCATAGTACACCAGTGATGGCCCATAGTACACCAGTGATGATCCATAGTACACCAGTGATGGCCCATAGTACATCAGTGATGAACTATAGTACATCAGTGATGATCCACAGTACATCAGTGATGATCCATAGTACACCAGTGATGGCCCATAGTACACCAGTGATGATCCATAGTACACCAGTGATGGCCCATAGTACATCAGTGATGAACTATAGTACATCAGTGATGATCCACAGTACATCAGTGATGATCCACAGTACATCAGGGATGGTCCATAGTACATCAGTGATGATCCATAGTACACCAGTGATGATCCATAGTACACCAGTGATGGCCCATAGTACATCAGTAATGAACTAAAGTACATCAGTGATGATCCACAGTACATCAGTGATGATCCACAGTACATCAGGGATGGTCCATAGTACACCAGTGATGATCCACAGTACACCAGTGATGATCCATAGTGCACCAGTGATGGTCCATAGTACATCAGTGATGGCTCATAGTACATCAGTGATGATCCATAGTACATCAGTGGTGATCCATTGTACACCAGTGATGATCCATAGTACACCAGTGATGGCCCATAGTACATCAGTGATGAACTATAGTACATCAGTGATGATCCACAGTACATCAGTGATGATCCATAGTACACCAGGGATGGCCCATAGTACATCAGTGATGGCTCATAGTACATCAGTGATGATCCATAGTACATCAGTGGTGATCCATTGTACACCAGTGATGATCCATAGTACATCAGTGATGGCTCATAGTACATCAGTGATGATCCATAGTACACCAGTGATGATCCATAGTACATCAGTGATGGCTCATAGTACATCAGTGATGATCCATAATACATCAGTGATGATCCACAGTACATCAGTGATGATCCACAGTACATCAGTGATGATCCAAGCTACATCAGTGATGATCCATAGTACATCAGTGATGATCCTCAGTACATCAGTGATGATCCACAGTACATCAGTGATGATCCACAGTACATCAGTGATGATCCACAGTACATCAGGGATGGTCCACAGTACATCAGTGATGATCCATAGTACACCAGTCATGATCCATAGTACATCAGTGATGATCCATAGTACATCAGTGATGATCCATAGTACACCAGTGATGATCCATAGTACACCAGTGATGGCCCATAGTACTTCAGTGATGATTTATAGTACATCAGTGATGATCCACAGTACATCAGTGATGATCCACAATACATCAGGGATGGTCCACAGTATATCAGTGATGATCCATAGTACATCAGTGATGGCCCACAGTACATCAGTGATGATCCACAGTACATCAGTGATGATCCATAGTACACCAGTGATGGCCCATAGTACATCAGTGATGGTCCATAGTACATCAGTGATGATCCATAGTACATCAGTGATGATCCATAGTACATCAATGATGATCCATAGTACATCAGTGATGATCCACAGTACATCAGGGATGGTCCACAGTATATCAGTGATGATCCATAGTACATCAGTGATGGCCCATAGTACATCAGTGATGATCCATAGTACACCAGTGATGATCCATAGTACACCAGTGATGTTCCATAGTACACCAGGGATGATCCACAGTACATCAGTGATGATCCACAGTACATCAGTGGTGGTCCACAGTACATCAGTGATGGTCCATAGTACACCAGTGATGATCCATAGTACACCAGTGATGATCCATAGTACACCAGTGATGGCCCATAGTACATCAGTGATGATCCATAGTACATCAGTGATGATCCACAGTACATCAGTGATGATCCACAGTACATCAGGGATGGTCCATAGTACATCAGTGATGATCCATAGTACACCAGTGATGATCCATAGTACTCCAGTGATGGCCCATAGTACACCAGTGATGGCCCATAGTACATCAGTAATGATCTATAGTACATCAGTGATGATCCACAGTACATCAGTTATGATCCACAGTACATCAGTGATGATCCACAGTACATCAGTGATGATCCACAGTACATCAGTGATGATCCACAATACTTCAGTGATGATCCACAGTACATCAGTGATGATCCACAGTACATCAGGGATGGTCCACAGTATATCAGTGATGATCCATAGTACATCAGTGATGGCCCATAGTACATCAGTGATGATCCATAGTACACCAGTGATGATCCATAGTACACCAGTGATGTTCCATAGTACACCAGGGATGATCCACAGTACATCAGTGATGATCCACAGTACATCAGTGGTGGTCCACAGTACATCAGTGATGGTCCATAGTACACCAGTGATGATCCATAGTACACCAGTGATGATCCATAGTACACCAGTGATGGCCCATAGTACACCAGTGATGATCCATAGTACACCAGTGATGGCCCATAGTACATCAGTGATGAACTATAGTACATCAGTGATGATCCACAGTACATCAGTGATGATCCATAGTACACCAGTGATGGCCCATAGTACACCAGTGATGATCCATAGTACACCAGTGATGGCCCATAGTACATCATTGATGAACTATAGTACATCAGTGATGATCCACAGTACATCAGTGATGATCCACAGTACATCAGGGATGGTCCATAGTACATCAGTGATGATCCATAGTACACCAGTGATGATCCATAGTACACCAGTGATAGCCCATAGTACATCAGTAATGAACTATAGTACATCAGTGATGATCCACAGTACATCAGTTATGATACACAGTACATCAGTGATGATCCACAGTACATCAGTGATGATCCACAGTACATCAGTGATGATCCACAATACTTCAGTGATGATCCACAGTACATCAGTGATGATCCACAGTACATCAGGGATGGTCCACAGTATATCAGTGATGATCCATAGTACATCAGTGATGATCCATAGTACACCAGTGATGGCCCATAGTACACCAGTGATGGCCCATAGTACATCAGTGATGATCCATAGTACATCAGTGATGATCCACAGTACATCAGTGATGATCCACAGTACATCAGGGATGGTCCACAGTACATCAGTGATGATCCATAGTACACCAGTGATGATCCATAGTACACCAGTGATGGCCCATAGTACACCAGTGATGATCCATAGTACACCAGTGATGGCCCATAGTACATCAGTGATGAACTATAGTACATCAGTGAAGATCCACAGTACATCAGTGATGATCCATAGTACACCAGTGATGGCCCATAGTACACCAGTGATGATCCATAGTACACCAGTGATGGCCCATAGTACATCAGTGATGAACTATAGTACATCAGTGATGATCCACAGTACATCAGTGATGATCCACAGTACATCAGGGATGGTCCATAGTACATCAGTGATGATCCATAGTACACCAGTGATGATCCATAGTACACCAGTGATGGCCCATAGTACATCAGTAATGAACTATAGTACATCAGTGATGATCCACAGTACATCAGTGATGATCCACAGTACATCAGGGATGGTCCATAGTACACCAGTGATGATCCACAGTACACCAGTGATGATCCATAGTACACCAGTGATGGTCCATAGTACATCAGTGATGATCTATAGTACACCAGTGATGGTCCATAGTACATCAGTGATGATCTATAGTACATCAGTGATAAACTATAGTACATCAGTGATGATCTATAGTACATCAGTGATGATCCATAGTACACCAGTGATGGCCCATAGTACATCAGTGATGAACTATAGTACATCAGTGATGATCCACAGTACATCGGGGATGGTCCATAGTACATCAGTGATGATCCATAGTATACCAGTGATGATCCATAGTACACCAGTGATGGCCCATAGTACATCAGTGATGAACTATAGTACATCAGTGATGATCCACAGTACATCAGTGATGATCCAAAGTACATCAGTGATGATCCACAGTACATCAGGGATGGTCCATAGTACATCAGTGATGATCCATAGTACACCAGTGATGATCCATAGTACACCAGTGATGGCCCATAGTACATCAGTGATGAACTATAGTACATCAGTGATGATCCACAGTACATCAGTGATGATCCATAGTACACCAGGGATGGCCCATAGTACATCAGTGATGGCTCATAGTACATCAGTGATGATCCATAGTACATCAGTGGTGATCCATTGTACACCAGTGATGATCCATAGTACATCAGTGATGGCTCATAGTACATCAGTGATGATCCATAGTACACCAGTGATGATCCATAGTACATCAGTGATGGCTCATAGTACATCAGTGATGATCCATAATACATCAGTGATGATCCATAGTACATCAGTGATGATCCATAGTACATCAGTGATGATCCATAGTACACCAGTCATGGCCCATAGTACTACAGTGATGATCTATAGTACATCAGTGATGATCCACAGTACATCAGTGATGATCCACAGTACATCAGTGGTGATCCAAGCTACATCAGTGATGATCCATAGTACATCAGTGATGATCCTCAGTACATCAGTGATGATCCACAGTACATCAGTGATGATCCACAGTACATCAGTGATGATCCACAGTACATCAGGGATGGTCCACAGTACATCAGTGATGATCCATAGTACAACAGTCATGATCCATAGTACATCAGTGATGATCCATAGTACATCAGTGATGATCCATAGTACACCAGTGATGATCCATAGTGCACCAGTGATGGCCCATAGTACTTCAGTGATGATTTATAGTACATCAGTGATGATCCACAGTACATCAGTGATGATCCACAATACATCAGGGATGGTCCACAGTACATCAGTGATGGTCCATAGTACACCAGTGATGATCCATAGTACAGCAGTGATGATCCATAGTACACCAGTGATGGCCCATAGTACATCAGTGATGATCCATAGTACATCAGTGATGATCCACAGTACATCAGTGATGATCCACAGTACATCAGGGATGGTCCATAGTACATCAGTGATGATCCATAGTACACCAGTGATGATCCATAGTACAGCAGTGATGATCCATAGTACACCAGTGATGGCCCATAGTACATCAGTGATGATCCATAGTACATCAGTGATGATCCACAGTACATCAGTGATGATCCACAGTACATCAGGGATGGTCCATAGTACATCAGTGATGATCCATAGTACACCAGTGATGATCCATAGTACTCCAGTGATGGCCCATAGTACACCAGTGATGGCCCATAGTACATCAGTAATGATCTATAGTACATCAGTGATGATCCACAGTACATCAGTTATGATCCACAGTACATCAGTTATGATCCACAGTACATCAGTGATGATCCACAGTACATCAGTGATGATCCACAATACTTCAGTGATGATCCACAGTACATCAGTGATGATCCACAGTACATCAGGGATGGTCCACAGTATATCAGTGATGATCCATAGTACATCAGTGATGGCCCATAGTACATCAGTGATGATCCATAGCACACCAGTGATGATCCATAGTACACCAGTGATGTTCCATAGTACACCAGGGATGATCCACAGTACATCAGTGATGATCCACAGTACATCAGTGGTGGTCCACAGTACATCAGTGATGGTCCATAGTACACCAGTGATGATCCATAGTACACCAGTGATGATCCATAGTACACCAGTGATGGCCCATAGTACATCAGTGATGATCCATAGTACATCAGTGATGATCCACAGTACATCAGTGATGATCCACAGTACATCAGGGATGGTCCATAGTACATCAGTGATGATCCATAGTACATCAGTGATGATCCATAGTACACCAGTGATGATCCATAGTACACCAGTGATGGCCCATAGTACATCAGTGATGAACTATAGTACATCAGTGATGATCCACAGTACATCAGGGATGGTCCATAGTACATCAGTGATGATCCATAGTACACCAGTGATGATCTATAGTACACCAGTGATGGCCCATAGTACATCAGTGATGAACTATAGTACATCAGTGATGATCCACAGTACATCAGTGATGATCCACAGTACATCAGGGATGGTCCATAGTACACCAGTGATGATCCACAGTACACCAGTGATGATCCATAGTACACCAGTGATGGTCCATAGTACATCAGTGATGATCTATAGTACATCAGTGATGGTCCATAGTACATCAGTGATGATCCATAGTACATCAGTGATGGCTCATAGTACATCAGTGATGATCCATAATACATCAGTGATGATCCATAGTACATCAGTGATGATCCATAGTACATCAGTGATGATCCATAGTACACCAGTCATGGCCCATAGTACTACAGTGATGATCTATAGTACATCAGTGATGATCCACAGTACATCAGTGATGATCCACAGTACATCAGTGATGATCCAAGCTACATCAGTGATGATCCATAGTACATCAGTGATGATCCTCAGTACATCAGTGATGATCCACAGTACATCAGTGATGATCCACAGTACATCAGTGATGATCCACAGTACATCAGGGATGGTCCACAGTACATCAGTGATGATCCATAGTACACCAGTCATGATCCATAGTACATCAGTGATGATCCATAGTACATCAGTGATGATCCATAGTACACCAGTGATGATCCATAGTACACCAGTGATGGCCCATAGTACTTCAGTGATGATTTATAGTACATCAGTGATGATCCACAGTACATCAGTGATGATCCACAATACATCAGGGATGGTCCACAGTATATCAGTGATGATCCATAGTACATCAGTGATGGCCCACAGTACATCAGTGATGATCCACAGTACATCAGTGATGATCCATAGTACACCAGTGATGGCCCATAGTACATCAGTGATGGTCCATAGTACATCAGTGATGATCCATAGTACATCAGTGATGATCCATAGTACATCAATGATGATCCATAGTACATCAGTGATGATCCACAGTACATCAGGGATGGTCCACAGTATATCAGTGATGATCCATAGTACATCAGTGATGGCCCATAGTACATCAGTGATGATCCATAGTACACCAGTGATGATCCATAGTACACCAGTGATGTTCCATAGTACACCAGGGATGATCCACAGTACATCAGTGATGATCCACAGTACATCAGTGGTGGTCCACAGTACATCAGTGATGGTTCATAGTACACCAGTGATGATCCATAGTACACCAGTGATGATCCATAGTACACCAGTGATGGCCCATAGTACATCAGTGATGATCCATAGTACATCAGTGATGATCCACAGTACATCAGTGATGATCCACAGTACATCAGGGATGGTCCATAGTACATCAGTGATGATCCATAGTACACCAGTGATGATCCATAGTACTCCAGTGATGGCCCATAGTACACCAGTGATGGCCCATAGTACATCAGTAATGATCTATAGTACATCAGTGATGATCCACAGTACATCAGTTATGATCCACAGTACATCAGTTATGATCCACAGTACATCAGTGATGATCCACAGTACATCAGTGATGATCCACAATACTTCAGTGATGATCCACAGTACATCAGTGATGATCCACAGTACATCAGGGATGGTCCACAGTATATCAGTGATGATCCATAGTACATCAGTGATGGCCCATAGTACATCAGTGATGATCCATAGTACACCAGTGATGATCCATAGTACACCAGTGATGTTCCATAGTACACCAGGGATGATCCACAGTACATCAGTGATGATCCACAGTACAACAGTGGTGGTCCACAGTACATCAGTGATGGTCCATAGTACACCAGTGATGATCCATAGTACACCAGTGATGATCCATAGTACACCAGTGATGGCCCATAGTACATCAGTGATGATCCATAGTACATCAGTGATGATCCACAGTACATCAGTGATGATCCACAGTACATCAGGGATGGTCCATAGTACATCAGTGATGATCCATAGTACATCAGTGATGATCCATAGTACACCAGTGATGATCCATAGTACACCAGTGATGGCCCATAGTACATCAGTGATGAACTATAGTACATCAGTGATGATCCACAGTACATCAGGGATGGTCCATAGTACATCAGTGATGATCCATAGTACACCAGTGATGATCCATAGTACACCAGTGATGGCCCATAGTACACCAGTGATGGCCCATAGTACATCAGTGATGAACTATAGTACATCAGTGATGATCCACAGTACATCAGTGATGATCCACAGTACATCAGGGATGGTCCATAGTACACCAGTGATGATCCACAGTACACCAGTGATGATCCATAGTACACCAGTGATGGTCCATAGTACATCAGTGATGATCTATAGTACATCAGTGATGGTCCATAGTACATCAGTGATGATCCATAGTACATCAGTGATGGCTCATAGTACATCAGTGATGATCCATAATACATCAGTGATGATCCATAGTACATCAGTGATGATCCATAGTACATCAGTGATGATCCATAGTACACCAGTCATGGCCCATAGTACTACAGTGATGATCCACAGTACATCAGTGATGATCCACAGTACATCAGGGATGGTCCATAGTACATCAGTGATGATCCATAGTACACCAGTGATGATCCATAGTACACCAGTGATGGCCCATAGTACATCAGTAATGAACTATAGTACATCAGTGATGATCCACAGTACATCAGTGATGATCCACAGTACATCAGGGATGGTCCATAGTACACCAGTGATGATCCACAGTACACCAGTGATGATCCATAGTACACCAGTGATGGTCCATAGTACATCAGTGATGATCTATAGTACACCAGTGATGGTCCATAGTACATCAGTGATGATCTATAGTACATCAGTGATAAACTATAGTACATCAGTGATGATCTATAGTACATCAGTGATGATCCATAGTACACCAGTGATGGCCCATAGTACATCAGTGATGAACTATAGTACATCAGTGATGATCCACAGTACATCAGGGATGGTCCATAGTACATCAGTGATGATCCATAGTATACCATTGATGATCCATAGTACACCAGTGATGGCCCATAGTACATCAGTGATGAACTATAGTACATCAGTGATGATCCACAGTACATCAGTGATGATCCACAGTACATCAGTGATGATCCACAGTACATCAGGGATGGTCCATAGTACATCAGTGATGATCCATAGTACACCAGTGATGATCCATAGTACACCAGTGATGGCCCATAGTACATCAGTGATGAACTATAGTACATCAGTGATGATCCACAGTACATCAGTGATGATCCATAGTACACCAGGGATGGCCCATAGTACATCAGTGATGGCTCATAGTACATCAGTGATGATCCATAGTACATTAGTGGTGATCCATTGTACACCAGTGATGATCCATAGTACATCAGTGATGGCTCATAGTACATCAGTGATGATCCATAGTACACCAGTGATGATCCATAGTACATCAGTGATGGCTCATAGTACATCAGTGATGATCCATAATACATCAGTGATGATCCATAGTACATCAGTGATGATCCATAGTACATCAGTGATGATCCATAGTACACCAGTCATGGCCCATAGTACTACAGTGATGATCTATAGTACATCAGTGATGATCCACAGTACATCAGTGATGATCCACAGTACATCAGTGGTGATCCAAGCTACATCAGTGATGATCCATAGTACATCAGTGATGATCCTCAGTACATCAGTGATGATCCACAGTACATCAGTGATGATCCACAGTACATCAGTGATGATCCACAGTACATCAGGGATGGTCCACAGTACATCAGTGATGATCCATAGTACACCAGTCATGATCCATAGTACATCAGTGATGATCCATAGTACATCAGTGATGATCCATAGTACACCAGTGATGATCCATAGTACACCAGTGATGGCCCATAGTACTTCAGTGATGATTTATAGTACATCAGTGATGATCCACAGTACATCAGTGATGATCCACAATACATCAGGGATGGTCCACAGTATATCAGTGATGATCCATAGTACATCAGTGATGGCCCACAGTACATCAGTGATGATCCACAGTACATCAGTGATGATCCATAGTACACCAGTGATGGCCCATAGTACATCAGTGATGGTCCATAGTACATCAGTGATGATCCATAGTACATCAGTTATGATCCATAGTACATCAATGATGATCCATAGTACATCAGTGATGATCCACAGTACATCAGGGATGGTCCACAGTATATCAGTGATGATCCATAGTACATCAGTGATGGCCCATAGTACATCAGTGATGATCCATAGTACACCAGTGATGATCCATAGTACACCAGTGATGTTCCATAGTACACCAGGGATGATCCACAGTACATCAGTGATGATCCACAGTACATCAGTGGTGGTCCACAGTACATCAGTGATGGTCCATAGTACACCAGTGATGATCCATAGTACACCAGTGATGATCCATAGTACACCAGTGATGGCCCATAGTACATCAGTGATGATCCATAGTACATCAGTGATGATCCACAGTACATCAGTGATGATCCACAGTACATCAGGGATGGTCCATAGTACATCAGTGATGATCCATAGTACACCAGTGATGATCCATAGTACTCCAGTGATGGCCCATAGTACACCAGTGATGGCCCATAGTACATCAGTAATGATCTATAGTACATCAGTGATGATCCACAGTACATCAGTTATGATCCACAGTACATCAGTTATGATCCACAGTACATCAGTGATGATCCACAGTACATCAGTGATGATCCACAATACTTCAGTGATGATCCACAGTACATCAGTGATGATCCACAGTACATCAGGGATGGTCCACAGTATATCAGTGATGATCCATAGTACATCAGTGATGGCCCATAGTACATCAGTGATGATCCATAGCACACCAGTGATGATCCATAGTACACCAGTGATGTTCCATAGTACACCAGGGATGATCCACAGTACATCAGTGATGATCCACAGTACATCAGTGGTGGTCCACAGTACATCAGTGATGGTCCATAGTACACCAGTGATGATCCATAGTACACCAGTGATGATCCATAGTACACCAGTGATGGCCCATAGTACATCAGTGATGATCCATAGTACATCAGTGATGATCCACAGTACATCAGTGATGATCCACAGTACATCAGGGATGGTCCATAGTACATCAGTGATGATCCATAGTACATCAGTGATGATCCATAGTACACCAGTGATGATCCATAGTACACCAGTGATGGCCCATAGTACATCAGTGATGAACTATAGTACATCACTGATGATCCACAGTACATCAGGGATGGTCCATAGTACATCAGTGATGATCCATAGTACACCAGTGATGATCTATAGTACACCAGTGATGGCCCATAGTACATCAGTGATGAACTATAGTACATCAGTGATGATCCACAGTACATCAGTGATGATCCACAGTACATCAGGGATGTTCCATAGTACACCAGTGATGATCCACAGTACACCAGTGATGATCCATAGTACACCAGTGATGGTCCATAGTACATCAGTGATGATCTATAGTACATCAGTGATGGTCCATAGTACATCAGTGATGATCCATAGTACATCAGTGATGGCTCATAGTACATCAGTGATGATCCATAATACATCAGTGATGATCCATAGTACATCAGTGATGATCCATAGTACATCAGTGATGATCCATAGTACACCAGTCATGGCCCATAGTACTACAGTGATGATCTATAGTACATCAGTGATGATCCACAGTACATCAGTGATGATCCACAGTACATCAGTGATGATCCAAGCTACATCAGTGATGATCCATAGTACATCAGTGATGATCCTCAGTACATCAGTGATGATCCACAGTACATCAGTGATGATCCACAGTACATCAGTGATGATCCACAGTACATCAGGGATGGTCCACAGTACATCAGTGATGATCCATAGTACACCAGTCATGATCCATAGTACATCAGTGATGATCCATAGTACATCAGTGATGATCCATAGTACACCAGTGATGATCCATAGTACACCAGTGATGGCCCATAGTACTTCAGTGATGATTTATAGTACATCAGTGATGATCCACAGTACATCAGTGATGATCCACAATACATCAGGGATGGTCCACAGTATATCAGTGATGATCCATAGTACATCAGTGATGGCCCACAGTACATCAGTGATGATCCACAGTACATCAGTGATGATCCATAGTACACCAGTGATGGCCCATAGTACATCAGTGATGGTCCATAGTACATCAGTGATGATCCATAGTACATCAGTGATGATCCATAGTACATCAATGATGATCCATAGTACATCAGTGATGATCCACAGTACATCAGGGATGGTCCACAGTATATCAGTGATGATCCATAGTACATCAGTGATGGCCCATAGTACATCAGTGATGATCCATAGTACACCAGTGATGATCCATAGTACACCAGTGATGTTCCATAGTACACCAGGGATGATCCACAGTACATCAGTGATGATCCACAGTACATCAGTGGTGGTCCACAGTACATCAGTGATGGTTCATAGTACACCAGTGATGATCCATAGTACACCAGTGATGATCCATAGTACACCAGTGATGGCCCATAGTACATCAGTGATGATCCATAGTACATCAGTGATGATCCACAGTACATCAGTGATAATCCACAGTACATCAGGGATGGTCCATAGTACATCAGTGATGATCCATAGTACACCAGTGATGATCCATAGTACTCCAGTGATGGCCCATAGTACACCAGTGATGGCCCATAGTACATCAGTAATGATCTATAGTACATCGGTGATGATCCACAGTACATCAGTTATGATCCACAGTACATCAGTTATGATCCACAGTACATCAGTGATGATCCACAGTACATCAGTGATGATCCACAATACTTCAGTGATGATCCACAGTACATCAGTGATGATCCACAGTACATCAGGGATGGTCCACAGTATATCAGTGATGATCCATAGTACATCAGTGATGGCCCATAGTACATCAGTGATGATCCATAGTACACCAGTGATGATCCATAGTACACCAGTGATGTTCCATAGTACACCAGGGATGATCCACAGTACATCAGTGATGATCCACAGTACAACAGTGGTGGTCCACAGTACATCAGTGATGGTCCATAGTACACCAGTGATGATCCATAGTACACCAGTGATGATCCATAGTACACCAGTGATGGCCCATAGTACATCAGTGATGATCCATAGTACATCAGTGATGATCCACAGTACATCAGTGATGATCCACAGTACATCAGGGATGGTCCATAGTACATCAGTGATGATCCATAGTACATCAGTGATGATCCACAGTACACCAGTGATGATCCATAGTACACCAGTGATGGCCCATAGTACATCAGTGATGAACTATAGTACATCAGTGATGATCCACAGTACATCAGGGATGGTCCATAGTACATCAGTGATGATCCATAGTACACCAGTGATGATCCATAGTACACCAGTGATGGCCCATAGTACACCAGTGATGGCCCATAGTACATCAGTGATGAACTATAGTACATCAGTGATGATCCACAGTACATCAGTGATGATCCACAGTACATCAGGGATGGTCCATAGTACACCAGTGATGATCCACAGTACACCAGTGATGATCCATAGTACACCAGTGATGGTCCATAGTACATCAGTGATGATCTATAGTACATCAGTGATGGTCCATAGTACATCAGTGATGATCCATAGTACATCAGTGATGGCTCATAGTACATCAGTGATGATCCATAATACATCAGTGATGATCCATAGTACATCAGTGATGATCCATAGTACATCAGTGATGATCCATAGTACACCAGTCATGGCCCATAGTACTACAGTGATGATCTATAGTACATCAGTGATGATCCACAGTACATCAGTGATGATCCACAGTACATCAGTGATGATCCAAGCTACATCAGTGATGATCCATAGTACATCAGTGATGATCCTCAGTACATCAGTGATGATCCACAGTACATCAGTGATGATCCACAGTACATCAGTGATGATCCACAGTACATCAGGGATGGTCCACAGTACATCAGTGATGATCCATAGTACACCAGTCATGATCCATAGTACATCAGTGATGATCCATAGTACATCAGTGATGATCCATAGTACACCAGTGATGATCCATAGTACACCAGTGATGGCCCATAGTACTTCAGTGATGATTTATAGTACATCAGTGATGATCCACAGTACATCAGTGATGATCCACAATACATCAGGGATGGTCCACAGTATATCAGTGATGATCCATAGTACATCAGTGATGGCCCACAGTACATCAGTGATGATCCATAGTACACCAGTGATGGCCCATAGTACATCAGTGATGGTCCATAGTACATCAGTGATGATCCATAGTACATCAGTGATGATCCATAGTACATCAATGATGATCCATAGTACATCAGTGATGATCCACAGTACATCAGGGATGGTCCACAGTATATCAGTGATGATCCATAGTACATCAGTGATGGCCCATAGTACATCAGTGATGATCCATAGTACACCAGTGATGATCCATAGCACACCAGTGATGTTCCATAGTACACCAGGGATGATCCACAGTACATCAGTGATGATCCACAGTACATCAGTGGTGGTCCACAGTACATCAGTGATGGTCCATAGTACACCAGTGATGATCCATAGTACACCAGTGATGATCCATAGTACACCAGTGATGGCCCATAGTACATCAGTGATGATCCATAGTACATCAGTGATGATCCACAGTACATCAGTGATGATCCATAGTACACCAGTGATGATCCATAGTACTCCAGTGATGGCCCATAGTACACCAGTGATGGCCCATAGTACATCAGTAATGATCTATAGTACATCAGTGATGATCCACAGTACATCAGTGATGATCCACAGTACATCAGTTATGATCCACAGTACATCAGTGATGATCCACAGTACATCAGTGATGATCCACAATACTTCAGTGATGATCCACAGTACATCAGTGATGATCCACAGTACATCAGGGATGGTCCACAGTATATCAGTGATGATCCATAGTACATCAGTGATGGCCCATAGTACATCAGTGATGATCCATAGTACACCAGTGATGATCCATAGTACACCAGTGATGTTCCATAGTACACCAGGGATGATCCACAGTACATCAGTGATGATCCACAGTACATCAGTGGTGGTCCACAGTACATCAGTGATGGTCCATAGTACACCAGTGATGATCCATAGTACACCAGTGATGATCCACAGTACACCAGTGATGGCCCATAGTACATCAGTGATGATCCATAGTACATCAGTGATGATCCACAGTACATCAGTGATGATCCACAGTACATCAGGGATGGTCCATAGTACATCAGTGATGATCCATAGTACATCAGTGATGATCCATAGTACACCAGTGATGATCCATAGTACACCAGTGATGGCCCATAGTACATCAGTGATGAACTATAGTACATCAGTGATGATCCACAGTACATCAGGGATGGTCCATAGTACATCAGTGATGATCCATAGTACACCAGTGATGATCCATAGTACACCAGTGATGGCCCATAGTACATCAGTGATGAACTATAGTACATCAGTGATGATCCACAGTACATCAGTGATGATCCACAGTACATCAGGGATGGTCCATAGTACACCAGTGATGATCCACAGTACACCAGTGATGATCCATAGTACACCAGTGATGGTCCATAGTACATCAGTGATGATCTATAGTACATCAGTGATGGTCCATAGTACATCAGTGATGATCTATATACATAGTACACCAGTGATGATCTATAGTACATCAGTGATGATCTACAGTACATCAGTTATGATCCACAGTACATTAGTGATGATCCACAGTACATCAGTGATGATCCACAGTACATCAGTGATGATCCATAGTACATCAGTGATGGCTCATAGTACATCAGTGATGATCCATAATACATCAGTGATGATCCATAGTACATCAGTGATGATCCATAGTACACCAGTCATGGCCCATAGTACTACAGTGATGATCTATAGTACATCAGTGATGATCCACAGTACATCAGTGATGATCCACAGTACATCAGTGATGATCCAAGCTACATCAGTGATGATCCATAGTACATCAGTGATGATCCTCAGTACATCAGTGATGATCCACAGTACATCAGTGATGATCCACAGTACATCAGTGATGATCCACAGTACATCAGGGATGGTCCACAGTACATCAGTGATGATCCATAGTACACCAGTCATGATCCATAGTACATCAGTGATGATCCATAGTACACCAGTGATGGCCCATAGTACATCAGTGATGAACTATAGTACATCAGTGATGATCCACAGTACATCAGGGATGGTCCATAGTACATCAGTGATGATCCATAGTATACCAGTGATGATCCATAGTACACCAGTGATGGCCCATAGTACATCAGTGATGAACTATAGTACATCAGTGATGATCCACAGTACATCAGTGATGATCCACAGTACATCAGTGATGATCCACAGTACATCAGGGATGGTCCATAGTACATCAGTGATGATCCATAGTACACCAGTGATGATCCATAGTACACCAGTGATGGCCCATAGTACATCAGTGATGAACTATAGTACATCAGTGATGACCCATAGTACATCAGTGATGATCCATAGTACATCAGTGATGATCCACAGTACATCAGGGATGGTCCATAGTACACCAGTGATGATCCACAGTACACCAGTGATGATCCATAGTACACCAGTGATGGTCCATAGTACATCAGTGATGATCTATAGTACATCAGTGATGGTCCATAGTACATCAGTGATGATCTATAGTACATCAGTGATGATCTATAGTACATCAGTGATGATCCATAGTACATCAGTGATGATCCACAGTACATCAGTGATGGTCCACAGTACATCAGGGATGGTCCACAGTACATCGGTGATGATCCATAGTACACCAGTGATGGCCCATAGTACATCAGTGATGGTCCATAGTACATCAGTGATGATCCATAGTACATCAGTGATGATCCATAGTACACCAGTGATGGCCCATAGTACACCAGTGATGGCACATAGTACATCAGTGATGATCCACAGTACATCAGTGATGATCCATAGTACATCAGTGATGATCCACAGTACATCAGTGATGATCCACAGTACATCAGGGATGGTCCATAGTACATCAGTGATGATCCATAGTACACCAGTGATGATCCATAGTACACCAGTGATGGCCCATAGTACATCAGTGATGAACTATAGTACATCAGTGATGATCCACAGTACATCAGTGATGATCCACAGTACATCAGGGATGGTCCATAGTACACCAGTGATGATCCACAGTACACCAGTGATGATCCATAGTACACCAGTGATGGTCCATAGTACACCAGTGATGATCCATAGTACACCAGTGATGGCCCATAGTACATCAGTGATGAACTATAGTACATCAGTGATGATCCACAGTACATCAGTGATGATCCACAGTACATCAGGGATGGTCCATAGTACACCAGTGATGATCCACAGTACACCAGTGATGATCCATAGTACACCAGTGATGGTCCATAGTACATCAGTGATGATCTATAGTACATCAGTGATGGTCCATAGTCCATCAGTGATGATCTATAGTACATCAGTGATGATCTATAGTACATCAGTGATGATCCACAATACATCAGTTATGATACACAGTACATCAGTGATGATCCACAGTACATCAGTGATGATCCACAATACTTCAGTGATGATCCACAGTACATCAGTGATGATCCACAGTACATCAGGGATGGTCCACAGTATATCAGTGATGATCCATAGTACATCAGTGATGGTCCATAGTACATCAGTGATGGTCCATAGTACACCAGTGATGATCCATAGTACACCAGTGATGGCCCATAGTACACCAGTGATGGCCCATAGTACATCAGTGATGATCCATAGTACATCAGTGATGATCCACAGTACATCAGTGATGATCCACAGTACATCAGGGATGGTCCATAGTACATCAGTGATGATCCATAGTACACCAGTGATGATCCATAGTACACCAGTGATGGCCCATAGTACATCAGTGATGAACTACAGTACATCAGTGATGATCCACAGTACATCAGGGATGGTCCATAGTACATCAGTGATGATCCATAGTACACCAGTGATGATCCATAGTACACCAGTGATGGCCCATAGTACATCAGTGATGAACTATAGTACATCAGTGATGATCCACAGTACATCAGTGATGATCCATAGTACATCAGTGATGATCCACAGTACATCAGTGATGATCCACAGTACATCAGGGATGGTCCATAGTACATCAGTGATGATCTATAGTACACCAGTGATGATCCATAGTACACCAGTGATGGCCCATAGTACATCAGTGATGAACTATAGTACATCAGTGATGATCCACAGTACATCAGTGATGATCCACAGTACATCAGGGATGGTCCATAGTACACCAGTGATGATCCACAGTACACCCGTGATGATCCATAGTACACCAGTGATGGTCCATAGTACATCAGTGATGATCTATAGTACATCAGTGATGGTCCATAGTACATCAGTGATGGCCCATAGTACACCAGTGATGGCACATAGTACATCAGTGATGATCCACAGTACATCAGTGATGATCCATAGTACATCAGTGATGATCCACAGAACATCAGTGATGATCCACAGTACATCAGGGATGGTCCATAGTACATCAGTGATGATCCATAGTACACCAGTGATGATCCATAGTACACCAGTGATGGCCCATAGTACATCAGTGATGAACTATAGTACATCAGTGATGATCCACAGTACATCAGTGATGATCCACAGTACATCAGGGATGGTCCATAGTACACCAGTGATGATCCACAGTACACCAGTGATGATCCATAGTACACCAGTGATGGTCCATAGTACACCAGTGATGATCCATAGTACACCAGTGATGGCCCATAGTACATCAGTGATGAACTATAGTACATCAGTGATGATCCACAGTACATCAGTGATGATCCACAGTACATCAGGGATGGTCCATAGTACACCAGTGATGATCCACAGTACACCAGTGATGATCCATAGTACACCAGTGATGGTCCATAGTACACCAGTGATGATCCATAGTACACCAGTGATGGCCCATAGTACATCAGTGATGAACTATAGTACATCAGTGATGATCCACAGTACATCAGTGATGATCCACAGTACATCAGGGATGGTCCATAGTACACCAGTGATGATCCACAGTACACCAGTGATGATCCATAGTACATCAGTGATGATCCATAGTACACCAGTGATGATCTATAGTACACCAGTGATGGCCCATAGTACATCAGTGATGAACTACAGTACATCAGTGATGATCCACAGTACATCAGGGATGGTCCATAGTACATCAGTGATGATCCATAGTACACCAGTGATGATCCATAGTACACCAGTGATGGCCCATAGTACATCAGTGATGAACTATAGTACATCAGTGATGATCCACAGTACATCAGTGATGATCCATAGTACATCAGTGATGATCCACAGTACATCAGTGATGATCCACAGTACATCAGGGATGGTCCATAGTACATCAGTGATGATCTATAGTACACCAGTGATGATCCATAGTACACCAGTGATGGCCCATAGTACATCAGTGATGAACTATAGTACATCAGTGATGATCCACAGTACATCAGTGATGATCCACAGTACATCAGGGATGGTCCATAGTACACAAGTGATGATCCACAGTACACCAGTGATGATCCATAGTACACCAGTGATGGTCCATAGTACATCAGTGATGATCTATAGTACATCAGTGATGGTCCATAGTACATCAGTGATGAGCTATAGTACATCAGTGATGATCTATAGTACATCAGTGATGATCCATAGTACACCAGTGATGATCCGTAGTACACCAGTGATGGCCCATAGTACATCAGTGATGATCCATAGTACACCAGTGATGATCCATAGTACACCAGTGATGGCCCATAGTACATCAGTGATGAACTATAGTACATCAGTGATGATCCACAGTACATCAGTGATGATCCATAGTACATCAGTGATGATCCACAGTACATCAGTGATGATCCACAGTACATCAGGGATGGTCCATAGTACATCAGTGATGATCCATAGTACACCAGTGATGATCCATAGTACACCAGTGATGGCCCACAGTATATCAGTGATGAACTATAGTACATCAGTGATGATCCACAGTACATCAGTGATGATCCACAGTACATCAGGGATGGTCCATAGTACACCAGTGATGATCCACAGTACACCAGTGATGATCCATAGTACACCAGTGATGGTCCATAGTACATCAGTGATGATCTATAGTACATCAGTGATGGTCCATAGTACATCAGTGATGATCTATAGTACATCAGTGATGATCTATAGTACATCAGTGATGATCCATAGTACATCAGTGATGATCCACAGTACATCAGTGATGGTCCACAGTACATCAGGGATGGTCCACAGTACATCGGTGATGATCCATAGTACACCAGTGATGGCCCATAGTACATCAGTGATGGTCCATAGTACATCAGTGATGATCCATAGTACATCAGTGATGATCCATAGTACACCAGTGATGGCCCATAGTACATCAGTGATGATCCATAGTACATCAGTGATGATCCACAGTACATCAGTGATGATCCACAGTACATCAGGGATGGTCCATAGTACATCAGTGATGATCCATAGTACACCAGTGATGATCCATAGTACACCAGTGATGGCCCATAGTACATCAGTGATGAACGATAGTACATCAGTGATGATCCACAGTACATCAGTGATGATCCACAGTACATCAGGGATGGTCCATAGTACACCAGTGATGATCCACAGTACATCAGTTATGATCCACAGTACATTAGTGATGATCCACAGTACATCAGTGATGATCCACAGTACATCAGTGATGATCCACAATACTTCAGTGATGATCCACAGTACATCAGGGATGGTCCACAGTACATCAGTGATGGTCCACAGTATATCAGTGATGATCCATAGTACATCAGTGATGGTCCATAGTACATCAGTGATGGTCCATAATACACCAGTGATGATCCATAGTACACCAGTGATGGCCCATAGTACATCAGTGATGATCCATAGTACATTAGTGAAGATCCACAGTACATCAGTGATGATCCACAGTACATCAGGGAAGGTCCATAGTACATCAGTGATGATCCATAGTACACCAGTGATGGTCCATAGTACATCAGTGATGGCCCATAGTACATCAGTGATGATCCATAGTACATTAGTGAAGATCCACAGTACATCAGTGATGATCCACAGTACATCAGGGAAGGTCCATAGTACATCAGTGATGATCCATAGTACACCAGTGATGATCCATAGTACACCAGTGATGGCCCATAGTACATCAGTGATGAACTATAGTACATCAGAGATGATCCACAGTACATCAGGGATGGTCCATAGTACATCAGTCATGATCCATAGTACAGCAGTGATGATCCATAGTACACCAGTGATGGCCCATAGTACATCAGTGATGAACTATAGTACATCAGTGATGATCCACAGTACATCAGTGATGATCCATAGTACATCAGTGATGATCCACAGTACATCAGGGATGGTCCATGGTACATCAGTGATGATCCATAGTACACCAGTGATGATCCATAGTACACCAGTGATGGCCCATAGTACATCAGTGATGAACTATAGTACATCAGTGATGATCCACAGTACATCAGTGATGATCCACAGTACATCAGGGATGGTCCATAGTACACCAGTGATGATCCACAGTACACCAGTGATGGTCCATAGTACATCAGTGATGATCTATAGTACAACAGTGATGATCTATAGTACATCAGTGATGATCCACAGTACATCAGTTATGATACACAGTACATCAGTGATGATCCACAGTACATCAATGATGATCCACAATACTTCAGTGATGATCCACAGTACATCAGTGATGATCCTCAGTACATCAGGGATGGTCCACAGTATATCAGTGATGATCCATAGTACATCAGTGATGGTCCATAGTACATCAGTGATGGTCCATAGTACACCAGTGATGATCCATAGTACACCAGTGATGGCCCATGGTACACCAGTGATGGCCCATAGTACATCAGTGATGATCCATAGTACATCAGTGATGATCCACAGTACATCAGTGATGATCCACAGTACATCAGGGATGGTCCATAGTACACCAGTGATGATCCATAGTACACCAGTGATGGCCCATAGTACATCAGTGATGAACTATAGTACATCAGAGATGATCCACAGTACATCAGGGATGGTCCATAGTACATCAGTGATGATCCATAGTACACCAGTGATGATCCATAGTACACCAGTGATGGCCCATAGTACATCAGTGATGAACTATAGTACATCAGTGATGATCCACAGTACATCAGTGATGATCCATAGTACATCAGTGATGATCCACAGTACATCAGTGATGATCCACAGTACATCAGGGATGGTCCATAGTACATCAGTGATGATCCATAGTACACCAGTGATGATCCATAGTACACCAGTGATGGCCCATAGTACATCAGTGATGAACTATAGTACATCAGTGATGATCCACAGTACATCAGTGATGATCCACAGTACATCAGGGATGGTCCATAGTACACCAGTGATGATCCACAGTACACCAGTGATGATCCATAGTACACCAGTGATGGTCCATAGTACATCAGTGATGATCTATAGTACATCAGTGATGGTCCATAGTACATCATTGATGATCTATAGTACATCAGTGATGATCTATAGTACATCAGTGATGATCCACAGTACATCAGTTATGATACACAGTACATCAGTGATGATCCACAGTACATCAGTGATGATCCACAGTACATCAGTGATGATCCACAATACTTCAGTGATGATCCACAGTACATCAGTGATGATCCACAGTACATCAGGGATGGTCCACAGTATATCAGTGATGATCCATAGTACATCAGTGATGATCCATAGTACACCAGTGATGGCCCATAGTACACCAGTGATGGCCCATAGTACATCAGTGATGATCCATAGTACATCAGTGATGATCCACAGTACATCAGTGATGATCCACAGTACATCAGGGATGGTCCACAGTACATCAGTGATGAACTATAGTACATCAGTGATGATCCACAGTACATCAGTGATGATCCATAGTACACCAGTGATGATCCATAGTACACCAGTGATGGCCCATAATACATCAGTGATGAACTATAGTACATCAGTGATGATCCACAGTACATCAGTGATGATCCATAGTACACCAGTGATGGCCCATAGTACACCAGTGATGATCCATAGTACACCAGTGATGGCCCATAGTACATCAGTGATGAACTATAGTACATCAGTGATGATCCACAGTACATCAGTGATGATCCACAGTACATCAGGGATGGTCCATAGTACATCAGTGATGATCTATAGTACACCAGTGATGATCCATAGTACACCAGTGATGGCCCATAGTACATCAGTGATGATCCATAGTACACCAGTGATGATCCATAGTACACCAGTGATGGCCCATAGTACATCAGTGATGAACTATAGTACATCAGTGACGATCCACAGTACACCAGCGATGATCCACAGTACATCAGGGATGGTCCATAGTACACCAGTGATGATCCACAGTACACCAGTGATGATCCATAGTACACCAGTGATGGTCCATAGTACATCAGTGATGATCTATAGTACACCAGTGATGGTCCATAGTACATCAGTGATGATCTATAGTACATCAGTGATGAACTATAGTACATCAGTTATGATCTATAGTACATCAGTGATGATCCATAGTACACCAGTGATGATCCATAGTACACCAGTGATGGCTCATACTACATCAGTGATGAACTATAGTACATAAGTGATGATCCACAGTACATCAGGGATGGTCCATAGTACATCAGTGATGATCCATAGTACACCAGTAATGATCCATAGTACACCAGTGATGGCCCATAGTACATCAGTGATGAACTATAGTACATCAGTGATGATCCACAGTACATCAGTGATGATCAACAGTACATCAGGGATGGTCCATAGTACATCAGTGATGATCCATAGTACACCAGTGATGATCCATAGTACACCAGTGATGGCCCATAGTACATCAGTGATGAACTATAGTACATCAGTGATGATCCATAGTACATCAGTGATGATCCATAGTATATCAGTGATGATCCACAGTACATCAGGGATGGTCCATAGTACACCAGTGATGATCCACAGTACACCAGTGATGATCCATAGTACACCAGTGATGGTCCATAGTACATCAGTGATGATCTATAGTACATCAGTGATGATCTATAGTACATCAGTGATGATCCATAGTACATCAGTGATGATCCACAGTACATCAGTGATGGTCCACAGTACATCAGGGATGGTCCACAGTACATCGGTGATGATCCATAGTACACCAGTGATGGCCCATAGTACATCAGTGATGGTCCATAGTACATCAGTGATGATCCATAGTACATCAGTGATGATCCATAGTACACCAGTGATGGCCCATAGTACACCAGTGATGGCCCATAGTACATCAGTGATGATCCACAGTACATCAGTGATGATCCACAGTACATCAGGGATGGTCCATAGTACACCAGTGATGATCCACAGTACACCAGTGATGATCCATAGTACACCAGTGATGGTCCATAGTACACCAGTGATAATCCATAGTACACCAGTGATGGCCCATAGTACATCAGTGATGAACTATAGTACATCAGTGATGATCCACAGTACATCAGTGATGATCCACAGTACATCAGGGATGGTCCATAGTACACCAGTGATGATCCACAGTACACCAGTGATGATCCATAGTACACCAATGATGGTCCATAGTACATCAGTGATGATCTATAGTACATCAGTGATGGTCCATAGTCCATCAGTGATGATCTATAGTACATCACTGATGATCTATAGTACATCAGTGATGATCCACAATACATCAGTTATGATACACAGTACATCAGTGATGATCCACAGTACATCAGTGATGATCCACAATACTTCAGTGATGATCCACAGTACATCAGTGATGATCCACAGTACATCAGGGATGGTCCACAGTATATCAGTGATGATCCATAGTACATCAGTGATGGTCCATAGTACATCAGTGATGGTCCATAGTACATCAGTGATGGTCCATAGTACACCAGTGATGATCCATAGTACACCAGTGATGGCCCATAGTACACCAGTGATGGCCCATAGTACATCAGTGATGATCCATAGTACATCAGTGATGATCCACAGTACATCAGTGATGATCCACAGTACATCAGGGATGGTCCATAGTACATCAGTGATGATCCATAGTACACCAGTGTTGATCCATAGTACACCAGTGATGGCCCATAGTACATCAGTGATGAACTATAGTACATCAGTGATGATCCACAGTACATCAGGGATGGTCCATAGTACATCAGTGATGATCTATAGTACACCAGTGATGATCCATAGTACACCAGTGATGGCCCATAGTACATCAGTGATGAACTATAGTACATCAGTGATGATCCACAGTACATCAGTGATGAACTATAGTACATCAGTGATGATCCCCAGTACATCAGTGATGATCCACAGTACATCAGGGATGGTCCATAGTACACCAGTGATGATCCACAGTACACCAGTGATGATCCATAGTACACCAGTGATGGTCCATAGTACATCAGTGATGATCTATAGTACATCAGTGATGGTCCATAGTACATCAGTGATGAGCTATAGTACATCAGTGATGATCTATAGTACATCAGTGATGATCCATAGTACACCAGTGATGATCCATAGTACACCAGTGATGGCCCATAGTACATCAGTGATGATCCATAGTACACCAGTGATGATCCATAGTACACCAGTGATGGCCCATAGTACATCAGTGATGAACTATAGTACATCAGTGATAATCCACAGTACATCAGTGATGATCCATAGTACATCAGTGATGATCCACAGTACATCAGTGATGATCCACAGTACATCAGGGATGGTCCATATTACATCAGTGATGATCCATAGTACACCAGTGATGATCCATAGTACACCAGTGATGACCCACAGTATATCAGTGATGAACTATAGTACATCAGTGATGATCCACAGTACATCAGTGATGATCCACAGTACATCAGGGATGGTCCATAGTACACCAGTGATGATCCACAGTACACCAGTGATGATCCATAGAACACCAGTGATGGTCCATAGTACATCAGTGATGATCTATAGTACATCAGTGATGGTCCATAGTACATCAGTGATGATCTATAGTACATCAGTGATGATCTATAGTACATCAGTGATGATCCAGAGTACATCAGTGATGATCCATAGTACATCAGTGATGGTCCACAGTACATCAGGGATGGTCCACAGTACATCGGTGATGATCCATAGTACACCAGTGATGGCCCATAGTACATCAGTGATGGTCCATAGTACATCAGTGATGATCCATAGTACATCAGTGATGATCCATAGTACACCAGTGATGGCCCATAGTACATCAGTGATGATCCATAGTACATCAGTGATGATCCACAGTACATCAGTGATGATCCACAGTACATCAGGGATGGTCCATAGTACATCAGTGATGATCCATAGTACACCAGTGATGATCCATAGTACACCAGTGATGGCCCATAGTACATCAGTGATGAACTATAGTACATCAGTGATGATCCACAGTACATCAGTGATGATCCACAGTACATCAGGGATGGTCCATAGTACACCAGTGATGATCCACAGTACATCAGTTATGATCCACAGTACATTAGTGATGATCCACAGTACATCAGTGATGATCCAAAGTACATCAGTGATGATCCACAATACTTCAGTGATGATCCACAGTACATCAGGGATGGTCCACAGTACATCAGTGATGGTCCACAGTATATCAGTGATGATCCATAGTACATCAGTGATGGTCCATAGTACATCAGTGATGGTCCATAGTACACCAGTGATGATCCATAGTACACCAGTGATGGCCCATAGTACACCAGTGATGGCCCATAGTACATCAGTGATGATCCATAGTACATCAGTGATGATCCACAGTACATCAGTGATGATCCACAGTACATCAGGGATGGTCCATAGTACATCAGTGATGATCCATAGTACACCAGTGATGATCCATAGTACACCAGTGATGGCCCATAGTACATCAGTGATGAACTATAGTACATCAGAGATGATCCACAGTACATCAGGGATGGTCCATAGTACATCAGTCACGATCCATAGTACACCAGTGATGATCCATAGTACACCAGTGATGGCCCATAGTACATCAGTGATGAACTATAGTACATCAGTGATGATCCACAGTACATCAGTGATGATCCATAGTACATCAGTGATGATCCACAGTACATCAGGGATGGTCCATAGTACACCAGTGATGGCCCATAGTACATCAGTGATGATCCACAGTACATCAGTGATGATCTATAGTACATCAGTGATGATCCACAGTACACCAGTGATGATTCACAGTACATCAGGGATGGTCCATAGTACATCAGGGATGGTCCATAGTACATCAGTGATGATCCACAGTACATCAGGGATGGTCCACAGTACATCAGTGATGATCCATAGTACATCAGTGATGGCCCATAGTACATCAGTGATGATCCATATTACACCAGTGATGATCCATAGTACACCAGGGATGACCCACAGTACATCAGTGATGATCCACAGTACATCAGTGATGGTCCATAGTAAATCAGTGATGGTCCATAGTACACCAGTGATGATCCATAGTTCACCAGTGATGGCCCATAGTACACCAGTGATGATCCATAGTACACCAGAGATGGCCCATAGTATACCAGTGATGTCGCATAGTACATCAGTGATGATCCACAGTACATCAGTGATGATCCATAGTACACCAGGGATGGCCCATAGTACATCAGTGATGGCTCATAGTACATCAGTGATGATCCATAGTACATCAGTGATGATCCATAGTACACCAGTGATGATCCATAGTACATCAGTGATGGCTCATAGTACATCAGTGATGATCCATAGTACATCAGTGATGATCCATAGTACACCAGTGATGATCCATAGTACATCAGTGATGGCTCATAGTACATCAGTGATGATCCATAATACATCAGTGATGATCCATAGTACACCAGTGATGGCCCATAGTACTTCAGTGATGATCTATAGTACATCAGTGATGATCCACAGTACATCAGTGATGATCCACAGTACATCAGTGATGATCCACGGTACATCAGTGATGATCCATAGTACATCAGTGATGATCCTCAGTACATCAATGATGATCCACAGTACATCAGTGATGATCCACAGTACATCAGTGATGATCCACAGTACATCAGTGATGATCCACAGGACATCAGGGATGGTCCACAGTACATCAGTGATGATCCATAGTAAAACAGTCATGATCCATAGTACATCAGTGATGATCCATAGTACATCAGTGATGATCCATAGTACACCAGTGATGGCCCATAGTACACCAGTGATGATCCATAGTACACCAGTGATGGCCCATAGTACTTCAGTGATGATCTATAGTACATCAGTGATGATCCACAGTACATCAGTGATGATACACAATACATCAGGGATTGTCCACAGTATATCAGTGATGATCCATAGTACATCAGTGATGGCCCACAGTACATCAGTGATGATCCACAGTACATCAGTGATGATCCATAGTACACCAGTGATGGTCCATAGTACACCAGTGATGGTCCATAGTACATCAGTGATGATCCATAGTAAATCAGTGATGATCCACAGTACATCAGGGATGGTCCACAGTACATCAGTGATGATCCATAGTACACCAGTGATTGCCCAAAGCACATCAGTGATGGTCCATAGTACACCAGGGATGATCCATAGTAATCCAGTGATGATCCATAGTACACCAGTGATGGCCCATAGTACACCAGTGATGGCCCATAGTACATCAGTGATGATCCACAGTACATCAGTGATGATCTATAGTACATCAGGGATGGTCCACAGTACATCAGTGATGATCCATAGTACACCAGTGATGATCCATAGTACATCAGTGATGCTCCATAGTACACCTGTGATGGCCCACAGTACACCTGTGATGGCCCACAGTAGATCAGTGATGATCCACAGTACATCAGGGATGATCCACAGTATATCAGGGATGGTCCACAGTATATCAGTGATGAGCCATAGTACATCAGTGATGGTCAATAGTACACCAGTGATGATCCATAGTACACCAGTGATGGCCCATAGTACACCAGTGATGGCCCATAGTACACCAGTGATGATCCATAGTACACCAGTGATGGCCCATAGTACACCAGTGATGTCCCATAGTACATCAGTGATGAACCACAGTACATCAGTGATGATCCATAGTACATCAGTGATGGCTCATAGTACATCAGCGATGATCCATAGTACATCAGTGATGATCCATAGTACACCAGTGATGATCCATAGTACATCAGTGATGGCTCATAGTACATCAGTGATGATCCATAGTACACCAGTGATGATCCATAGTACATCAGTGATGGCTCATAGTACATCAGTGATGATCCATAATACATCAGTGATGATCCATAGTACATCAGTGATGATCCATAGTACACCAGTCATGGCCCATAGTACTACAGTGATGATCTATAGTACATCAGTGATGATCCACAGTACATCAGTGATGATCCACAGTACATCAGTGATGATCCAAGGTACATCAGTGATGATCCATAGTACATCAGTGATGATCCTCAGTACATCAGTGATGATCCACAGTACATCAGTGATGATCCACAGTACATCAGTGATGATCCACAGTACATCAGGGATGGTCCACAGTACATCAGTGATGATCCATAGTACACCAGTCATGATCCATAGTACATCAGTGATGATCCATAGTACATCAGTGATGATCCATAGTACACCAGTGATGATCCATAGTACACCAGTGATGGCCCATAGTACTTCAGTGATAATTAATAGTACATCAGTGATGATCCACAGTACATCAGTGATGATCCACAATACATCAGGGATGGTCCACAGTATATCAGTGATGATCCATAGTACATCAGTGATGGCCCACAGTACATCAGTGATGATCCACAGTACATCAGTGATGATCCATAGTACACCAGTGATGGCCCATAGTACATCAGTGATGGTCCATAGTACATCAGTGATGATCCATAGTACATCAGTGATGATCCATAGTACACCAGTGATGATCCACAGTACATCAGTTATGATCCACAGTACATCAGTGATGATCCACAGTACATCAGTGATGATCCACAATACTTCAGTGATGATCCACAGTACATCAGTGATGATCCACAGTACATCAGGGATGGTCCACAGTATATCAGTGATGATCCATAGTACATCAGTGATGGCCCATAGTACATCAGTGATGATCCATAGTACATCAGTGATGATCCATAGTACACCAGTGATGATCCATAATACACCAGTGATGGCCCATAGTACTTCAGTGATAATTAATAGTACATCAGTGATGATCCATAGTACACCAGGGATGATCCACAGTACATCAGTGATGATCCACAGTACATCAGTGGTGGTCCACAGTACATCAGTGATGGTCCATAGTACACCAGTGATGATCCATAGTACACCAGTGATGATCCATAGTACACCAGTGATGGCCCGTAGAACACCAGTGATGGCCCATAGTACATCAGTGATGATCCATAGTACATCAATGATGATCCACAGTACATCAGTGATGATCTATAGTACATCAGGGATGGTCCATAGTACATCAGTGATGATCCATAGTACACCAGTGATGATCCATAGTACACCAGTGATATCCCATAGTACATCAGTGATGAACTATAGTACATCAGTGATGATCCACAGTACATCAGGGATGGTCCATAGTACATCAGTGATGATCCATAGTACACCAGTGATGATCCATAGTACACCAGTGATGGCCCATAGTACATCAGTGATGAACTATAGTACATCAGTGATGATCCACAGTACATCAGTGATGTTCCACAGTACATCAGGGATGGTCCATAGTACACCAGTGATGATCCACAGTACACCAGTGATGATCCATAGTACACCAGTGATGCTCCATAGTACATCAGTGATGATCTATAGTACATCAGTGATGGTCCATAGTACATCAGTGATGATCTATATACATAGTACACCAGTGATGATCTATAGTACATCAGTGATGATCTACAGTACATCAGTTATGATCCACAGTACATTAGTGATGATCCACAGTACATCAGTGATGATCCACAATACTTCAGTGATGATCCACAGTACATCAGTGATGATCCACAGTACATCAGGGATGGTCCACAGTATATCAGTGATGATCCATAGTACATCAGTGATGGTCCATAGTACATCAGTGATGGTCCATAGTACACCAGTGATGATCCATAGTACACCAGTGATGATCCATAGTACACCAGTGATGGCCCATAGTACACCAGTGAGGGCCCATAGTACATCAGTGATGATCCATAGTACATCAGTGATGATCCACAGTACATCAGTGATGATCCACAGTACATCAGGGATGGTCCATAGTACATCAGTGATGATCCATAGTACACCAGTGATGATCCATAGTACACCAGTGATGATCCATAGTACACCAGTGATGGCCCATAGTACATCAGTGATGAACTATAGTACATCAGTGATGATCCACAGTACATCAGTGATGTTCCACAGTACATCAGGGATGGTCCATAGTACACCAGTGATGATCCACAGTACACCAGTGATGATCCATAGTACACCAGTGATGCTCCATAGTACATCAGTGATGATCTATAGTACATCAGTGATGGTCCATAGTACATCAGTGATGATCTATATACATAGTACACCAGTGATGATCTATAGTACATCAGTGATGATCTACAGTACATCAGTTATGATCCACAGTACATTAGTGATGATCCACAGTACATCAGTGATGATCCACAATACTTCAGTGATGATCCACAGTACATCAGTGATGATCCACAGTACATCAGGGATGGTCCACAGTATATCAGTGATGATCCATAGTACATCAGTGATGGTCCATAGTACATCAGTGATGGTCCATAGTACACCAGTGATGATCCATAGTACACCAGTGATGATCCATAGTACACCAGTGATGGCCCATAGTACACCAGTGAGGGCCCATAGTACATCAGTGATGATCCATAGTACATCAGTGATGATCCACAGTACATCAGTGATGATCCACAGTACATCAGGGATGGTCCATAGTACATCAGTGATGATCCATAGTACACCAGTGATGGCCCATAGTACATCAGTGATGATTTATAGTACATCAGTGATGATCCACAGTACATCAGGGATGGTCCATAGTACATCAGTGATGATCCATAGTACACCAGGGATGGTCCATAGTACATCAGTGATGGCCCATAGTACATTAGTGATGAACAATAGTACATCAGTGATGATCCATAGTACATCAGTGATGATCCATAGTACATCAGTGATGATCCACAGTACATCAGTGATGATCCACAGTACATCAGGGATGGTCCATAGTACATCAGTGATGATCCATAGTACACCAGTGATGATCCATAGTACACCAGTGATGGCCCATAGTACATCAGTGATGAACTATAGTACATCAGTGATGATCCACAGTACATCAGTGATGATCCACAGTACATCAGGGATGGTCCATAGTACACCAGTGATGATCCACAGTACACCAGTGATGATCCATAGTACACCAGTGATGGTCCATAGTACATCAGTGATGATCTATAGTACATCAGTGATGGTCCATAGTACATCAGTGATGATCTATAGTACATCAGTGATGATCCACAGTACATCAGTTATGATACACAGTACATCAGTGATGATCCACAGTACATCAGTGATGATCCACAATACTTCAGTGATGATCCACAGTACATCAGTGATGATCCACAGTACATCAGGGATGGTCCACAGTATATCAGTGATGATCCATAGTACATCAGTGATGGTCCATAGTACACCAGTGATGATCTATAGTACACCAGTGATGGCCCATAGTACACCAGTGATGGCCCATAGTACATCAGTGATGATCCATAGTACATCAGTGATGATCCACAGTACATCAGTGATGATCCACAGTACATCAGGGATGGTCCATAGTACATCAGTGATGATCCATAGTACACCAGTGATGATCCATAGTACACCAGTGATGGCCCATAGTACATCAGTGATGAACTATAGTACATCAGTGATGATTAGTGATGAGCCGAACACCCCCGGGTTCGGTTCGCACCAGAACCCGCGAACGGACCGAAAGTTCGTACGAACATTAGAACCCTATTAAATACAATGGATGCGAACGTTCGAATTCTAAAGTGCTAATTATAACAACTATTATGCATGTTATTGTCCTAAAAAGGGTTTGGGAACCCGGGTTCTGCACCAGGGGACATGTATCAATGCAAAAAGAAGTTTTAAAAACGGTCGTTTTTCGGGAGCAGTCATTTTAATGATGCATAAAGTGAAAAAAAAAAGTCAAATATTCCTTTAAATATCGTACCTGGGGGGTGTCTAAAGTATGCCTGTGAAGTGCCACGTGTTTCCCGTGTTTAGAACTGTCCCTGCACAAAATGACACTTCTAAAGGAAAAAAAAGCCATTTAAAACTGCTTGCGGCTTTAATGTAATGTCTGGTCCCGGTAATATGGATGAAAATCTTTAAGAAAAATGGCATAGCTACCCCATGACCCCCCCCCCTACCCCAGCCCATTACCAGCCCCTTTGGGTCTTGTATGGATATTAAGGGGAACCCCGCACATAAAATAAAAAAGGCCCTATATACTCTGAACAGCCGTATACAGGCGGTGCATACAAGACAGGGACTGTAGGTTTGTTCTTATGTAGAATCTGTTTGTAATTTTGAACAGGTACATTGTTGAAGTGTAGCTCCAGCCCAAAAATCTATTTTTAAACTTTTTGGAAAACATAGGTAAGGGTTATCACCCCTGTAACATTTGTTTTGCTGTCTGTGCCCCTGTTCAGAACATTTCACCTCACTTTCCGTCCCAATGACAACTGTTTTTGAAATGTGGTGTTTTTCTTGAAACAAGGATTGCTGATAAAGCATCAGTACAGAGGAGACACCTTTCTCCCATATTTATTCTTACAGGAGAGAATTTTCCTTCCTAGTGGTAGATTTCCTCTCACTTCCTGTTGTCTTCTTGCGTTTGCAAGTAGGAGTCGTTTGTAAGTTGGATGTTTGAAAGTAGGGACCTGCCGTATATACTCTGCAGAAATAGGCCCCTTAGTTGTTGGTGTTGGCACAACACTGTAAGCACTCACAGTTACTCTTGGTTGGTGCTGGAACGCCCTGCTGTCAACTATTATATCAGGAATTTTAATTACATATAATTGTTGAACAGTGGTAGTAAAAATTGGGCCTTTGATGGTGGTGCTGGTGCCACAACACTGTAAGCCCTGACAGTTACTCTTGGTGGGTGCAGCAATGGGCCCTGCTGTGAATTATTAGATCAAGAATTGAAATTGCATGCCCCTGTTGAACAGGGGCTGAAAAATTGGGCCTTTCGTGGTGGTGGTGGTGGTGGTGGTGTTGCCACAACACTGTAAGCCCTCAGAGTTACTCTTGGTGGGTGCAGGAATGGGCCCTGCTGTGAATTATTAGATCAAGAATTGTAATTACATGCCCCTTTTGAACAGGGGCTGAAAAATTGGGCCTTTCGTGGTGGTGGTGGTGGTGGTGGCGTTGCCACAACACTGTAAGCCCTCAGAGTTACTCTTGGTGGGTGCAGCAATGGGCCCTGCTGTGAATTATTAGATCAAGAATTGTAATTGCATGCCCCTGTTGAACAGGGGCTGAAAAATTGGGCCTTAGGAACTGGTGGCACAACACTACAACCCCTCACAGATACGTTACTTGGAGCACAGCAATGAGCCCTGTTGCAAAGTATTGCTTCAAAAATTGTAATGACACGCCCCTTTTAAACAGGGGCTGAAAAATTGGGCCTTAGGCACTGGTGCCACAACACTCCAACCCCTCACAGATACTGTACTTGGAGCACAGCAATGAGCCCTATGGCAAATTATTGCTAAAAAAATTGTAATTACACGCCCCTGTAAAACAGGGGCTGAAAAATTGGGCCTTAGCCACTGGTGGCGGCACCCATAAACAAAAATGATCTTCCAAGCTATCATCATCAATCGTATCATTGAGGACTCGGAGGAGGAGGATAGCCAGTCAACATAACAGCACAGGCACTCAGCATCAGCATCAGTCTTGAAGGGATGTGACATGTTAAAATCAATTAGTCTGTTATATCAGCATCAGGTGTGTGGTAGCTGGTGGTATTCCAAGACTGGTTCATCTTGATGAAAGTCAGTCGATCAACCGAGTCGGTGGACAGGCGCACCCTGTGATCCGTGACAAATCCTCCAGCAGCACTGAATGTGCGTTCCGAAAGAACGCTGGATGCAGGACAGGCCAGTAGCTCAATTGCATACTGTGCAAGCTCTGGCCAGTGATCCATCCTCAAGACCCAGTAAGCCAGAGGATTTTCGGTGGGGAAGGTGTCCAAGTCTGACCTTGCCCCTAGATATTCCTGCACCATGTTTATCAGACGCTGGCGATGGTTGCTGGAACCGATCATACTTTGGGGCTGCGGACTAAAGAATTGTCTGAACGCATCGGTCAGACGGCCACCTTCCCCACCGCTCCTTCTTTGACTGGCCGAAGCCTCAGCAACTCGTTGTCCAGGACCAGGAGTTTGTAACCTCCCAGTCTCTGGGAACGCGTTGCACAGACCTTTCTGCAAGGCCTCCCGGAGTTGTCTCATCCTCTGCTCCCTCTGCGAAGGTAACATAAGGTCCGCAACCTTACCCTTGTACCGTGGATCAAGGAGAGTGGCCAGCCAGTAATGGTCCCTCTCCTTGATCCGAAGAATACGAGAATCCTTCCGCAGACTTTGCAGGATCAGGGAGGCCATGCAGCGTAGGTTTGCTGAGGCATTCGCTCCGGAGTCCTCTGGGTCACTAAGGACGACATGATCCGCAGCCACCTCCTCCCAGCCACGTACAAGTCCACTGGTTTCTTGGGACTGTAAATCATCCCTAAAAGACTGCTGCTGATGATGCTGAGTGCCAGCCTCCACCTCCATGCTGACACAATCCTCCTCCTCCTCCTCCTCCTCCTCCTCTTCCTCTTCCTGTGCGATGGGTGGGACAGAAGGAACACTGTCTGGGTAAAGGGGGCCTTGAGAGGCAAGGAAGTCCTCCTCTTCCTGCCTCTGTTCTGCCTCAAGTGCCCTGTCCATTATTCCACGCAGCGTGTGCTCCAACAGGTGGACAAGAGGTACAGTGTCACTGATGCATGCACTGTCACTGCTCACCATCCTCGTGGCCTCCTCAAATGGTGCCAGGACAGTGCATGCATCCCTGATCATGCCCCACTGGCGTGGAGAAAAAAAACCAAGCTCCCCTGACCCTGTCCTGGTGCCGTAGTCGCACAGGTACTCATTGATGGCCCTCTGCTGCGTGTGCAGCCGCTGCAGCATGGCCAACGTTGAGTTCCACCTGGTGGGCATGTCACATATAAGGCGGTTCTTGGGCAGGTTCAACTCCTTTTGCAGCTCAGCCAGGCGAGCACTGGCATTATAAGATCTGCGGAAATGCACACAGACTTTCCTGGCCTGCCTCAGGACATCCTGTAAGCCCGGGTACCTGCCCAAGAACCGCTGCACCACCAGGTTAAGGACGTGAGCCACACAGGGCACATGGGTCAGTTGTCCCTGTCGGAGGGCGGAGAGGAGGTTGGTGCCATTGTCGCAAACCACCATTCCTGGCTTAAGCTGGCGTGGCGTCAACCACCTCTCGGCCTGGCCCTGCAGAGCAGACAGGACCTCTGCCTCAGTGTGGCTTCTGTCCCCCAAACACACCAGCGCAAGCACGGCATGGCATCTTTTTGCCTGCGTACTTGCGTAGCCCCATGAACGGCTACGGAGCACCGCTGGTTCATAGGACAAACCACAGGAAGAGGCCATGGAGGAAGAAGAAGAGGAGGGGGTGGAGGAGAGAGGTGTGTCACAACCAGTAGTAGCATTTTGGAGGCGTGGCGGTGGAACAACCTCCAACACTACTGCACCTTGTCCTGCATCCTTCCCAGCTGCCAAAAGAGTGACCCAATGGGCCGTGAAAGAAAGGTAACGTCCCTGTCCATGCCTGCTGGACCATGAGTCAGCGGTAATATGCACCTTACCGCTGACCGCCCTGTCCAGCGAGGCCAAGACATTGCCTTCCACATGCCGGTAGAGAGCCGGAATAGCCTTCCGTGAAAAAAAGTGGCGTTTGGGAACCTGCCACTGAGGAACCGCACATTGCACAAACTCACGGAAGGGGGCCGAGTCTACCAACTGAAAAGGCAGCAGTTGAAGCGCTAGCAATTTAGCCAAGCTAGCATTCAACCGCTGGGCATGTGGATGGCTGGGAGTGAACTTCTTTCGACGGTCCAGCAGCTGGGGCAGGGAAATTTGCCTGCTAGAATCGGACGTCGGTGTACTGCTAGCAGAGTGGCCGCAAGTACTTGGCTGTGACACACCTAATTCTACACCTTCATTCCTCTCAGTGCATGTTTCAGAGAGGACTGAAGTTATAGTGGGGTTGGAGATCCCAGCTGATGCGGTGCAAGGAGAGGTCCGCTTTGTTCTTTGGTGTGGGTCTTTGAGGTAGGCTTGCCAACGAGCTGCATGGCAGGTCAACATATGTCTGGTCAGGCATGTGGTACCCAAGCGGCTGATGTTTTGGCCACGCGATATACGCTTGAGACATATGTTGCAAACAGCAGCTGTGCGATCTGATGCACTAGCCTCAAAAAAGGCCCACACCAAGGAACTTTTTGAATGACGGGCAGAGGCAGCGCCCTGCACAGGCGGAGCTCTGCGGTGTGATTCCGTCGGTGTACTGCCCTTACGCTGGCCAACAAAGGGCATCCTGCCTCGTTGGAGATGTGCCTCCTCCTCATCCTCCTCCTCCTCCTCTCTCCTATTAGGCACCCATGTGGAGTCAGTGACCTCATCATCCCCTCCCTCCTCATCACTGGAGCCAATCTGGCAGTATGCTGCAGCTGCTGGAACATGACTGCCAGATTGGTGTCCTTCTTGAGCATCCCCTCTGTCTGCTCTCACCCTACTGCCTTCCTGTAGCTGGGTTTCATCATCAGACCCTTTGAAACGCTGGGCATCCTCCTGGAGCATGTACCCAACACTGTGCTCAAACAGTTCGGGGGACTCCTCAGGAGGAGGACATGGTGGGTCTAGGGAAGGAGTGACTGATGATGAGTCTGACATTGATACCAGGGAAGAGGACGCTTTGGCAGCTGCTTTGCCAGTACCCTGAGCCTGGGTGAGAGAGGATGAGGAGGAGGAGGAGGGCTTGGTCATCCACTCTACCAAGTCTTCGGCATGATGTGGCTCAACATGTCCAGCTGCCGAAAAGAAGGACAAGCGTGTCCCATGGCCATGTGCTGATGACAATGCACCGCGTCCACGACCAGCACTGTTGCCCCCAGACACAGAGCCTGCTTGCCCTCTTTTATTGCCTCCTGACTGTCTGCCTCTCCTTGTTTGCCTTCCAGACATTCTAATAGATGGCCTGCAGGGAGATGGGAAAAAAGCAATAAGGGCTACCTTCAGGTGTCCTTCTCTGTCCCTTTACTTAAGGATTTCTAAATATGGTTCAGGATGATTGCTTCAGGATGACGCCAAGCTGGCGTGGCGTCAACCACCTCTCGGCCTGGCCCTGCAGAGCAGACAGGACCTCTGCCCCAGTGTGGCTTCTGTCCCCCAAACACACCAGCGCAAGCACGGCATGGCATCTTTTTGCCTGCGTACTTGCGTAGCCCCGTGAACGGCTACGGAGCACCGTTGGTTCATAGGACAAACCACAGGAAGAGGCCATGGAGGAAGAAGAAGAGGAGGGGGTGGAGGAGAGAGGTGTGTCACAACCAGTAGTAGCATTTTGGAGGCGTGGCGGTGGAACAACCTCCAACACTACTGCACCTTGTCCTGCATCCTTCCCAGCTGCCAAAAGAGTGACCCAATGGGCCGTGAAAGAAAGGTAACGTCCCTGTCCATGCCTGCTGGACCATGAGTCAGTGGTAATATGCACCTTACCGCTGACCGCCCTGTCCAGCGAGGCCAAGACATTGCCTTCCACATGCCGGTAGAGAGCCGGAATAGCCTTCCGTGAAAAAAAGTGGCGTTTGGGAACCTGCCACTGAGGAACCGCACATTGCACAAACTCACGGAAGGGGGCCGAGTCTACCAACTGAAAAGGCAGCAGTTGAAGCGCTAGCAATTTAGCCAAGCTAGCATTCAACCGCTGGGCATGTGGATGGCTGGGAGTGAACTTCTTTCGACGGTCCAGCAGCTGGGGCAGGGAAATTTGCCTGCTAGAATCGGACGTCGGTGTACTGCTAGCAGAGTGGCCGCAAGTACTTGGCTGTGACACACCTAATTCTACACCTTCATTCCTCTCAGTGCATGTTTCAGAGAGGACTGAAGTTATAGTGGGGTTGGAGATCCCAGCTGATGCGGTGCAAGGAGAGGTCCGCTTTGTTCTTTGGTGTGGGTCTTTGAGGTAGGCTTGCCAACGAGCTGCATGGCAGGTCAACATATGTCTGGTCAGGCATGTGGTACCCAAGCGGCTGATGTTTTGGCCACGCGATATACGCTTGAGACATATGTTGCAAACAGCAGCTGTGCGATCTGATGCACTAGCCTCAAAAAAGGCCCACACCAAGGAACTTTTTGAATGACGGGCAGAGGCAGCGCCCTGCACAGGCGGAGCTCTGCGGTGTGATTCCGTTGGTGTACTGCCCTTACGCTGGCCACCAAAGGGCATCCTGCCTCGTTGGAGATGTGCCCCCTCCTCATCCTCCTCCTCCTCCTCTCTCCTATTAGGCACCCATGTGGAGTCAGTGACCTCATCATCCCCTCCCTCCTCATCACTGGAGCCAATCTGGCAGTATGCTGCAGCTGCTGGAACATGACTGCCAGATTGGTGTCCTTCTTGAGCATCCCCTCTGTCTGCTCTCACCCTACTGCCTTCCTGTAGCTGGGTTTCATCATCAGACCCTTCGAAACGCTGGGCATCCTCCTGGAGCATGTACCCAACACTGTGCTCAAACAGTTCGGGGGACTCCTCAGGAGGAGGACATGGTGGGTCTAGGGAAGGAGTGACTGATGATGAGTCTGACATTGATACCAGGGAAGAGGACGCTTTGGCAGCTGCTTTGCCAGTACCCTGAGCCTGGGTGAGAGAGGATGAGGAGGAGGAGGAGGGCTTGGTCATCCACTCTACCAAGTCTTCGGCATGATGTGGCTCAACATGTCCAGCTGCCGAAAAGAAGGACAAGCGTGTCCCATGGCCATGTGCTGATGACAATGCACCGCGTCCACGACCAGCACTGTTGCCCCCAGACACAGAGCCTGCTTGCCCTCTTTTATTGCCTCCTGACTGTCTGCCTCTCCTTGTTTGCCTTCCAGACATTCTAATAGATGGCCTGCAGGGAGATGGGAAAAAAGCAATAAGGGCTACCTTCAGGTGTCCTTCTCTGTCCCTTTACTTAAGGATTTCTAAATATGGTTCAGGATGATTGCTTTTGCACAGAATAGCACAACGACAATTTCCCTGACTGTCCAAAAAACAAGGATTTCAAAGATGGTTGATGAGGAATGCTTTAGCACACTATAGCACAAGGAGAATTCACTCACTGTCCTTCCCAGTCCCTAGAAACAAGGACTTGCACAGTGAAAGAAACTGACACTCTCCCTACCTACAGTTTTCTGTCCCTAGAAAAAATGTTTTTTTTAAGCACACTATAGCACAAGGAGAATTCACTCACTGTCCTTCCCAGTCCCTAGAAACAAGGACTTGCACAGTGAAAGAAACTGACACTCTCCCTACCTACAGTTTTCTGTCCCTAGAAAAAATGTTTTTTTTTTAAGCACACTATAGCACAAGGAGAATTCACTCACTGTCCTTCCCAGTCCCTAGAAACAAGGACTTGCACAGTGAAAGAAACTGACACTCTCCCTACCTACAGTTTTCTGTCCCTAGAAAAAATGTTTTTTTTAAGCACACTATAGCACAAGGAGAATTCACTCACTGTCCTTCCCAGTCCCTAGAAACAAGGACTTGCACAGTGAAAGAAACTGACACTCTCCCTACCTACAGTTTTCTGTCCCTAGAAAAAATGTTTTTTTTAAGCACACTATAGCACAAGGAGAATTCACTCACTGTCCTTCCCAGTCCCTAGAAACAAGGACTTGCACAGTGAAAGAAACTGACACTCTCCCTACCTACAGTTTTCTGTCCCTAGAAAAAATGTTTTTTTTAAGCACACTATAGCACAAGGAGAATTCACTCACTGTCCTTCCCAGTCCCTAGAAACAAGGACTTGCACAGTGAAAGAAACTGACACTCTCCCTACCTACAGTTTTCTGTCCCTAGAAAAAATGTTTTTTTTAAGCACACTATAGCACAAGGAGAATTCACTCACTGTCCTTCCCAGTCCCTAGAAACAAGGACTTGCACAGTGAAAGAAACTGACACTCTCCCTACCTACAGTTTTCTGTCCCTAGAAAAAATGTTTTTTTTAAGCACACTATAGCACAAGGAGAATTCACTCACTGTCCTTCCCAGTCCCTAGAAACAAGGACTTGCACAGTGAAAGAAACTGACACTCTCCCTACCTACAGTTTTCTGTCCCTAGAAAAAATGTTTTTTTTAAGCACACTATAGCACAAGGAGAATTCACTCACTGTCCTTCCCAGTCCCTAGAAACAAGGACTTGCACAGTGAAAGAAACTGACACTCTCCCTACCTACAGTTTTCTGTCCCTAGAAAAAATGTTTTTTTTAAGCACACTATAGCACAAGGAGAATTCACTCACTGTCCTTCCCAGTCCCTAGAAACAAGGACTTGCACAGTGAAAGAAACTGACACTCTCCCTACCTACAGTTTTCTGTCCCTAGAAAAAATGTTTTTTTTAAGCACACTATAGCACAAGGAGAATTCACTCACTGTCCTTCCCAGTCCCTAGAAACAAGGACTTGCACAGTGAAAGAAACTGACACTCTCCCTACCTACAGTTTTCTGTCCCTAGAAAAAATGTTTTTTTTAAGCACACTATAGCACAAGGAGAATTCACTCACTGTCCTTCCCAGTCCCTAGAAACAAGGACTTGCACAGTGAAAGAAACTGACACTCTCCCTACCTACAGTTTTCTGTCCCTAGAAAAAATGTTTTTTTAAGCACACTATAGCACAAGGAGAATTCACTCACTGTCCTTCCCAGTCCCTTGAAACAAGGACTTGCACAGTGAAAGAAACTGACACTCTCCCTACCTACAGTTTTCTGTCCCTAGAAAAAATGTTTTTTTTAAGCACACTATAGCACAAGGAGAATTCACTCACTGTCCTTCCCAGTCCCTAGAAACAAGGACTTGCACAGTGAAAGAAACTGACACTCTCCCTACCTACAGTTTTCTGTCCCTAGAAAAAATGTTTTTTTTTAAGCACACTATAGCACAAGGAGAATTCACTCACTGTCCTTCCCAGTCCCTAGAAACAAGGACTTGCACAGTGAAAGAAACTGACACTCTCCCTACCTACAGTTTTCTGTCCCTAGAAAAAATGTTTTTTTTAAGCACACTATAGCACAAGGAGAATTCACTCACTGTCCTTCCCAGTCCCTAGAAACAAGGACTTGCACAGTGAAAGAAACTGACACTCTCCCTACCTACAGTTTTCTGTCCCTAGAAAAAATGTTTTTTTTAAGCACACTATAGCACAAGGAGAATTCACTCACTGTCCTTCCCAGTCCCTAGAAACAAGGACTTGCACAGTGAAAGAAACTGACACTCTCCCTACCTACAGTTTTCTGTCCCTAGAAAAAATGTTTTTTTTAAGCACACTATAGCACAAGGAGAATTCACTCACTGTCCTTCCCAGTCCCTAGAAACAAGGACTTGCACAGTGAAAGAAACTGACACTCTCCCTACCTACAGTTTTCTGTCCCTAGAAAAAATGTTTTTTTTAAGCACACTATAGCACAAGGAGAATTCACTCACTGTCCTTCCCAGTCCCTAGAAACAAGGACTTGCACAGTGAAAGAAACTGACACTCTCCCTACCTACAGTTTTCTGTCCCTAGAAAAAATGTTTTTTTTAAGCACACTATAGCACAAGCACAAAACACACTGACACTCTCCCTACCTATCCTTCTCTTTCCCTAAACTAAAGGAATCCAGGTTAAGCAAGAAAGAAATAAAAGTCACTGTCCCTGCCTATGCTGCTCTTTCCCTGCTCCGGAACACACTACACTAGGCCGCCGTGCTGGCGGCCTTTTATAGTGTGGGGCGTGTACTAAACACCCTCAGCAATAATTGTCCACAGGCATCCTGCCTGTGGCCAATCATTGCTCTCCTCGCTGCCGGCGCTGTGATTGGCCAAGCATGCGGGGTCACAGTGCATGCTTGGCCAATCACAGCGCCTGGATGACACTGCGATGGCGTAGTGCATTGTGGGCCGTTCGCGTCACTCGAATTTGGTGCGAACGGCCCAAATCGTTCGATCTTCGTCGAACGATCGAACAGCCGATGTTCGAGTCGAACGTATGTTCGACTCGAACACGAAGCTCATCCCTAGTGATGATCCACAGTACATCAGGGATGGTCCATAGTACATCAGTGATGATCCATAGTACACCAGTGTTGATCCATAGTACACCAGTGATGGCCCATAGTACATCAGTGATGAACTATAGTACATCAGTGATGATCCACAGTACATCAGTGATGATCCATAGTACATCAGTGATGATCCACAGTATATCAGTGATGATCCACAGTACATCAGGATGGTCCATAGTACATCAGTGATGATCCATAGTACACCAGTGATGATCCATAGTACACCAGTGATGGCCCATAGTACATCAGTGATGAACTATAGTACATCAGTGATGATCCACAGTACATCAGTGATGATCCACAGTACACCAGTGATGATCCACAGTACACCAGTGATGATCCATAGTACACCAGTGATGGTCCATAGTACATCAGTGATGATCTATAGTACATCAGTGATGGTCCATAGTACATCAGTGATGAGCTATAGTACATGAGTGATGATCTATAGTACATCAGTGATGATCCATAGTACACCAGTGATGATCCATAGTACACCAGTGATGGCCCATAGTACATCAGTGATGAACTATAGTACATCAGTGATGATCCACAGTACATCAGGGATGGTCCATAGTACATCAGTGATGATCCATAGTACACCAGTGATGGCCCATAGTACATCAGCGATGAACTATAGTACATCAGTGATGATCCACAGTACATCAGTGATGATCCACAGTACATCAGGGATGGTCCATAGTACACCAGTGATGATCCACAGTACACCAGTGATGATCAATAGTACACCAGTGATGGTCCATAGTACATCAGTGATGATCTATAGTACATCAGTGATGGTCCATAGTACATCAGTGATGATCTATATACATAGTACACCAGTGATGATCTATAGTACATGAGTGATGATCTACAGTACATCAGTTATGATCCACAGTACATTAGTGATGATCCACAGTACATCAGTGATGATCAACAATACTTCAGTGATGATCCACAGTACATCAGTGATGATCCACAGTACATCAGGGATGTTCCACAGTATATCAGTGATGATCCATAGTACATCAGTGATGGTCCATAGTACATCAGTGGTGGTCCATAGTACACCAGTGATGATCCATAGTACACCAGTGATGGCCCATAGTACACCAGTGATGGCCCATAGTACATCAGTGATGATCCATAGTACATCAGTGATGATCCACAGTACATCAGTGATGATCCACAGTACATCAGGGATGGTCCATAGTACATCAGTGATGATCCATAGTACACCAGTGATGATCCATAGTACACCAGTGATGGCCCATAGTACATCAGTGATGAACTATAGTACATCAGTGATGATCCACAGTACATCAGGGATGGTCCATAGTACGTCAGTGATGATCCATAGTACACCAGTGATGATCCATAGTACACCAGTGATGGCCCATAGTACATCAGTGATGAACAATAGTACATCAGTGATGATCCACAGTACATCAGTGATGATCCATAGTACATCAGTGATGATCCACAGTACATCAGTGATGATCCACAGTACATCAGGGATGGTCCATAGTACATCAGTGATGATCCATAGTACACCAGTGATGATCCATAGTACACCAGTGATGGCCTATAGTACATCAGTGATGAACTATAGTACATCAGTGATGATCCACAGTACATCAGTGATGATCCACAGTACATCAGGGATGGTCCATAGTACACCAGTGATGATCCACAGTACACCAGTGATGATCAATAGTACACCAGTGATGGTCCATAGTACATCAGTGATGATCTATAGTACATCAGTGATGGTCCATAGTACATCAGTGATGATCTATATACATAGTACACCAGTGATGATCTATAGTACATCAGTGATGATCTACAGTACATCAGTTATGATCCACAGTACATTAGTGATGATCCACAGTACATCAGTGATGATCAACAATACTTCAGTGATGATCCACAGTACATCAGTGATGATCCACAGTACATCAGGGATGTTCCACAGTATATCAGTGATGATCCATAGTACATCAGTGATGGTCCATAGTACATCAGTGGTGGTCCATAGTACACCAGTGATGATCCATAGTACACCAGTGATGGCCCATAGTACACCAGTGATGGCCCATAGTACATCAGTGATGATCCATAGTACATCAGTGATGATCCACAGTACATCAGTGATGATCCACAGTACATCAGGGATGGTCCATAGTACATCAGTGATGATCCATAGTACACCAGTGATGATCCATAGTACACCAGTGATGGCCCATAGTACATCAGTGATGAACTATAGTACATCAGTGATGATCCACAGTACATCAGGGATGGTCCATAGTACATCAGTGATGATCCATAGTACACCAGTGATGATCCATAGTACACCAGTGATGGCCCATAGTACATCAGTGATGAACAATAGTACATCAGTGATGATCCACAGTACATCAGTGATGATCCATAGTACATCAGTGATGATCCACAGTACATCAGTGATGATCCACAGTACATCAGGGATGGTCCATAGTACATCAGTGATGATCCATAGTACACCAGTGATGATCCATAGTACACCAGTGATGGCCTATAGTACATCAGTGATGAACTATAGTACATCAGTGATGATCCACAGTACATCAGTGATGATCCACAGTACATCAGGGATGGTCCATAGTACACCAGTGATGATCCACAGTACACCAGTGATGATCCATAGTACACCAGTGATGGTCCATAGTACATCAGTGATGATCTATAGTACATCAGTGATGGTCCATAGTACATCAGTGATGATCTATAGTACATCAGTGATGATCCACAGTACATCAGTTATGATACACAGTACATCAGTGATGATCCACAGTACATCAGTGATGATCCACAATACTTCAGTGATGATCCACAGTACATCAGTGATGATCCACAGTACATCAGGGATGGTCCACAGTATATCAGTGATGATCCATAGTACATCAGTGATGGTCCATAGTACACCAGTGATGATCTATAGTACACCAGTGATGGCCCATAGTACACCAGTGATGGCCCATAGTACATCAGTGATGATCCATAGTACATCAGTGATGATCCACAGTACATCAGTGATGATCCACAGTACATCAGGGATGGTCCATAGTACATCAGTGATGATCCATAGTACACCAGTGATGATCCATAGTACACCAGTGATGGCCCATAGTACATCAGTGATGAACTATAGTACATCAGTGATGATCCACAGTACATCAGGGATGGTCCATAGTACATCAGTGATGATCCATAGTACACCAGTGATGATCCATAGTACACCAGTGATGATCCATAGTACACCAGTGATGGCCCATAGTACATCAGTGATGAACTATAGTACATCAGTGATGATCCACAGTACATCAGTGATGATCCATAGTACATCAGTGATGATCCACAGTATATCGGTGATGATCCACAGTACATCAGGGATGGTCCATAGTACATCAGTGATGATCCATAGTACACCAGTGATGATCCATAGTACACCAGTGATGGCCCATAGTACATCAGTGATGAACTATAGTACATCAGTGATGATCCACAGTACATCAGTGATGATCCATAGTACATCAGTGATGATCCACAGTACATCAGGGATGGTCCATAGTACATCAGTGATGATCCATAGTACACCAGTGATGATCCATAGTACACCAGTGATGGTCCACAGTACATCAGTGATGATCTATAGTACATCAGTGATGATCTATAGTACATCAGTGATGATCCACAGTACATCAGTTATGATACACAGTACATCAGTGATGATCCACAGTACATCAGTGATGATCCACATTACTTCAGTGATGATCCACAGTACATCAGTGATGATCAACAGTACATCAGGGATGGTCCACAGTATATCAGTGATGATCCATAGTACATCAGTGATGGTCCATAGTACATCAGTGATGGTCCATAGTACATCAGTGATGGTCCATAGTACACCAGTGATGATCCATAGTACACCAGTGATGGCCCATAGTACACCAGTGATGGCCCATAGTACATCAGTGATGATCCATAGTACATCAGTGATGATCCACAGTACATCAGTGATGATCCACAGTACATCAGGGATGGTCCATAGTACATCAGTGATGATCCATAGTACACCAGTGATGATCCATAGTACACCAGTGATGACCCATAGTACATCAGTGATGAACTATAGTACATCAGTGATGATCCACAGTACATCAGGGATGGTCCATAGTACATCAGTGATGATCCATAGTACACCAGTGATGATCCATAGTACACCAGTGATGGCCCATAGTACATCAGTGATGAACTATAGTACATCAGTGATGATCCACAGTACATCAGTGATGATCCATAGTACATCAGTGATGATCCACAGTACATCAGTGATGATCCACAGTACATCAGGGATGGTCCATAGTACATCAGTGATGATCCATAGTACACCAGTGATGATCCATAGTACACCAGTGATGGCCCATAGTACATCAGTGATGAACTATAGTACATCAGTGATGATCCACAGTACATCAGTGATGATCCACAGTACATCAGGGATGGTCCATAGTACACCAGTGATGATCCACAGTACACCAGTGATGATCCATAGTACACCAGTGATGGTCCATAGTACATCAGTGATGATCTATAGTACATCAGTGATGGTCCATAGTACATCAGTGATGATCTATAGTACATCAGTGATGATCTATAGTACATCAGTGATGATCCATAGTACATCAGTGATGATCCACAGTACATCAGTGATGGTCCACAGTACATCAGGGATGGTCCACAGTACATCGGTGATGATCCATTGTACACCAGTGATGGCCCATAGTACATCAGTGATGGTCCATAGTACATCAGTGATGATCCATAGTAGATCAGTGATGATCCATAGTACACCAGTGATGGCCCATAGTACACCAGTGATGGCCCATAGTACATCAGTGATGATCCACAGTACATCAGTGATGATCCATAGTACATCAGTGATGATCCACAGTACATCAGTGATGATCCACAGTACATCAGGGATGGTCCATAGTACATCAGTGATGATCCATAGTACACCAGTGATGATCCATAGTACACCAGTGATGGCCTATAGTACATCAGTGATGAACTATAGTACATCAGTGATGATCCACAGTACATCAGTGATGATCCACAGTACATCAGGGATGGTCCATAGTACACCAGTGATGATCCACAGTACACCAGTGATGATCCATAGTACACCAGTGATGGTCCATAGTACATCAGTGATGATCTATAGTACATCAGTGATGGTCCATAGTACATCAGTGATGATCTATAGTACATCAGTGATGATCCACAGTACATCAGTTATGATACACAGTACATCAGTGATGATCCACAGTACATCAGTGATGATCCACAATACTTCAGTGATGATCCACAGTACATCAGTGATGATCCACAGTACATCAGGGATGGTCCACAGTATATCAGTGATGATCCATAGTACATCAGTGATGGTCCATAGTACATCAGTGATGGTCCATAGTACACCAGTGATGATCCATAGTACACCAGTGATGATCCATAGTACACCAGTGATGGCCCATAGTACACCAGTGATGGCCCATAGTACATCAGTGATGATCCATAGTACATCAGTGATGATCCACAGTACATCAGTGATGATCCACAGTACATCAGGGATGGTCCATAGTACATCAGTGATGATCCATAGTACACCAGTGATGATCCATAGTACACCAGTGATGGACCATAGTACATCAGTGATGAACTATAGTACATCAGTGATGATCCACAGTACATCAGGGATGGTCCATAGTACATCAGTGATAATCCATAGTACACCAGTGATGATCCATAGTACACCAGTGATGGCCCATAGTACTTCAGTGATGAACTATAGTACATCAGTGATGATCCACAGTACATCAGTGATGATCCACAGTACACCAGTGATGATCCACAGTACACCAGTGATGATCCATAGTACACCAGTGATGGTCCATAGTACATCAGGGATGGTCCATAGTACATCAGTGATGATCCATAGTACACCAGTGATGATCCATAGTACACCAGTGATGGCCCATAGTACATCAGTGATGAACTATAGTACATCAGTGATGATCCACAGTACATCATTGATGATCCACAGTACATCAGGGATGGTCCATAGTACACCAGTGATGATCCACAGTACACCAGTGATGATCCATAGTACACCAGTGATGGTCCATAGTACATCAGTGATGATCTATAGTACATCAGTGATGGTCCATAGTACATCAGTGATGATCTATAGTACATCAATGATGTTCAATAGTACATCAGTGATGATCCACAGTACATCAGTTATGATACACAGTACATCAGTGATGATCCACAGTACATCAGTGATGATCCACAATACTTCAGTGATGATCCACAGTACATCAGTGATGATCCACAGTACATCAGGGATGGTCCACAGTATATCAGTGATGATCCACAGTACATCAGTGATGGTCCATAGTACATCAGTGATGGTCCATAGTACACCAGTGATGATCCATAGTACACCAGTGATGGCCCATAGTACATCAGTGATGAACTATAGTACATCAGTGATGATCCACAGTACATCAGTGATGATCCACAGTACATCAGGGATGGTCCATAGTACACCAGTGATGATCCACAGTACACCAGTGATGATCCATAGTACACCAGTGATGGTCCATAGTACATCAGTGATGATCTATAGTACATCAGTGATGATCCACAGTACATCAGTTATGATACACAGTACATCAGTGATGATCCACAGTACATCAGTGATGATCCACAATACTTCAGTGATGATCCACAGTACATCAGTGATGATCCACAGTACATCAGGGATGGTCCACAGTATATCAGTGATGATCCATAGTACATCAGTGATGGTCCATAGTACATCAGTGATGGTCCATAGTACATCAGTGATGGTCCATAGTACACCAGTGATGATCCATAGTACACCAGTGATGGCCCATAGTACACCAGTGATGGCCCATAGTACATCAGTGATGATCCATAGTACATCAGTGATGATCCACAGTACATCAGTGATGATCCACAGTACATCAGGGATGGTCCATAGTACATCAGTGATGATCCATAGTACACCAGTGATGATCCATAGTACACCAGTGATGACCCATAGTACATCAGTGATGAACTATAGTACATCAGTGATGATCCACAGTACATCAGGGATGGTCCATAGTACATCAGTGATGATCCATAGTACACCAGTGATGATCCATAGTACACCAGTGATGGCCCATAGTACATCAGTGATGAACTATAGTACATCAGTGATGATCCACAGTACATCAGTGATGATCCATAGTACATCAGTGATGATCCACAGTACATCAGTGATGATCCACAGTACATCAGGGATGGTCCATAGTACATCAGTGATGAACTATAGTACACCAGTGATGATCCATAGTACACCAGTGATGGCCCATAGTACATCAGTGATGAACTATAGTACATCAGTGATGATCCACAGTACATCAGTGATGATCCACAGTACATCAGGGATGGTCCATAGTACACCAGTGATGATCCACAGTACACCAGTGATGATCCATAGTACACCAGTGATGGTCCATAGTACATCAGTGATGATCTATAGTACATCACTGATGATCCATAGTACACCAGTTATGATCCATAGTACACCAGTGATGGCCCATAGTACATCAGTGATGAACTATAGTACATCAGTGATGATCCACAGTACATCAGGGATGGTCCATAGTACATCAGTGATGATCCATAGTACATCAGTGATGATCCATAGTACACCAGTGATGGCCCATAGTACATCAGTGATGAACTATAGTACATCAGTGATGATCCACAGTACATCAGTGATGATCCATAGTACATCAGTGATGATCCACAGTACATCAGTGATGATCCACAGTACATCAGGGATGGTCCATAGTACATCAGTGATGATCCATAGTACACCAGTGATGATCCATAGTACACCAGTGATGGCCCATAGTACATCAGTGATGAACTATAGTACATCAGTGATGATCCACAGTACATCAGTGATGATCCACAGTACATCAGGGATGGTCCATAGTACACCAGTGATGATCCACAGTACACCAGTGATGATCCATAGTACACCAGTGATGGTCCATAGTACATCAGTGAAGATCTATAGTACATCAGTGATGGTCCATAGTACATCAGTGATGATCTATAGTACATCAGTGATGATCCACAGTACATCAGTTATGATACACAGTACATCAGTGATGATCCACAGTACATCAGTGATGATCCACAATACTTCAGTGATGATCCACAGTACATCAGTGATGATCCACAGTACATCAGGGATGGTCCACAGTATATCAGTGATGATCCATAGTACATCAGTGATGGTCCATAGTACACCAGTGATGATCTATAGTACACCAGTGATGGCCCATAGTACACCAGTGATGGCCCATAGTACATCAGTGATGATCCATAGTACATCAGTGATGATCCACAGTACATCAGTGATGATCCACAGTACATCAGGGATGGTCCATAGTACATCAGTGAAGATCCATAGTACACCAGTGATGATCCATAGTACACCAGTGATGGCCCATAGTACATCAGTGATGAACTATAGTACATCAGTGATGATCCACAGTACATCAGGGATGGTCCATAGTACATCAGTGATGATCCATAGTACACCAGTGATGATCCATAGTACACCAGTGATGATCCATAGTACACCAGTGATGGCCCATAGTACATCAGTGATGAACTATAGTACATCAGTGATGATCCACAGTACATCAGTGATGATCCATAGTACATCAGTGATGATCCACAGTATATCGGTGATGATCCACAGTACATCAGGGATGGTCCATAGTACATCAGTGATGATCCATAGTACACCAGTGATGATCCATAGTACACCAGTGATGGCCCATAGTACATCAGTGATGAACTATAGTACATCAGTGATGATCCACAGTACATCAGTGATGATCCATAGTACATCAGTGATGATCCACAGTACATCAGGGATGGTCCATAGTACATCAGTGATGATCCATAGTACACCAGTGATGATCCATAGTACACCAGTGATGGTCCACAGTACATCAGTGATGATCTATAGTACATCAGTGATGATCTATAGTACATCAGTGATGATCCACAGTACATCAGTTATGATACACAGTACATCAGTGATGATCCACAGTACATCAGTGATGATCCACAATACTTCAGTGATGATCCACAGTACATCAGTGATGATCAACAGTACATCAGGGATGGTCCACAGTATATCAGTGATGATCCATAGTACATCAGTGATGGTCCATAGTACATCAGTGATGGTCCATAGTACATCAGTGATGGTCCATAGTACACCAGTGATGATCCATAGTACACCAGTGATGGCCCATAGTACACCAGTGATGGCCCATAGTACATCAGTGATGATCCATAGTACATCAGTGATGATCCACAGTACATCAGTGATGATCCACAGTACATCAGGGATGGTCCATAGTACATCAGTGATGATCCATAGTACACCAGTGATGATCCATAGTACACCAGTGATGACCCATAGTACATCAGTGATGAACTATAGTACATCAGTGATGATCCACAGTACATCAGGGATGGTCCATAGTACATCAGTGATGATCCATAGTACACCAGTGATGATCCATAGTACACCAGTGATGGCCCATAGTACATCAGTGATGAACTATAGTACATCAGTGATGATCCACAGTACATCAGTGATGATCCATAGTACATCAGTGATGATCCACAGTACATCAGTGATGATCCACAGTACATCAGGGATGGTCCATAGTACATCAGTGATGATCCATAGTACACCAGTGATGATCCATAGTACACCAGTGATGGCCCATAGTACATCAGTGATGAACTATAGTACATCAGTGATGATCCACAGTACATCAGTGATGATCCACAGTACATCAGGGATGGTCCATAGTACACCAGTGATGATCCACAGTACACCAGTGATGATCCATAGTACACCAGTGATGGTCCATAGTACATCAGTGATGATCTATAGTACATCAGTGATGGTCCATAGTACATCAGTGATGATCTATAGTACATCAGTGATGATCTATAGTACATCAGTGATGATCCATAGTACATCAGTGATGATCCACAGTACATCAGTGATGGTCCACAGTACATCAGGGATGGTCCACAGTACATCGGTGATGATCCATTGTACACCAGTGATGGCCCATAGTACATCAGTGATGGTCCATAGTACATCAGTGATGATCCATAGTAGATCAGTGATGATCCATAGTACACCAGTGATGGCCCATAGTACACCAGTGATGGCCCATAGTACATCAGTGATGATCCACAGTACATCAGTGATGATCCATAGTACATCAGTGATGATCCACAGTACATCAGTGATGATCCACAGTACATCAGGGATGGTCCATAGTACATCAGTGATGATCCATAGTACACCAGTGATGATCCATAGTACACCAGTGATGGCCTATAGTACATCAGTGATGAACTATAGTACATCAGTGATGATCCACAGTACATCAGTGATGATCCACAGTACATCAGGGATGGTCCATAGTACACCAGTGATGATCCACAGTACACCAGTGATGATCCATAGTACACCAGTGATGGTCCATAGTACATCAGTGATGATCTATAGTACATCAGTGATGGTCCATAGTACATCAGTGATGATCTATAGTACATCAGTGATGATCCACAGTACATCAGTTATGATACACAGTACATCAGTGATGATCCACAGTACATCAGTGATGATCCACAATACTTCAGTGATGATCCACAGTACATCAGTGATGATCCACAGTACATCAGGGATGGTCCACAGTATATCAGTGATGATCCATAGTACATCAGTGATGGTCCATAGTACATCAGTGATGGTCCATAGTACACCAGTGATGATCCATAGTACACCAGTGATGATCCATAGTACACCAGTGATGGCCCATAGTACACCAGTGATGGCCCATAGTACATCAGTGATGATCCATAGTACATCAGTGATGATCCACAGTACATCAGTGATGATCCACAGTACATCAGGGATGGTCCATAGTACATCAGTGATGATCCATAGTACACCAGTGATGATCCATAGTACACCAGTGATGGACCATAGTACATCAGTGATGAACTATAGTACATCAGTGATGATCCACAGTACATCAGGGATGGTCCATAGTACATCAGTGATGATCCATAGTACACCAGTGATGATCCATAGTACACCAGTGATGGCCCATAGTACTTCAGTGATGAACTATAGTACATCAGTGATGATCCACAGTACATCAGTGATGATCCACAGTACACCAGTGATGATCCACAGTACACCAGTGATGATCCATAGTACACCAGTGATGGTCCATAGTACATCAGGGATGGTCCATAGTACATCAGTGATGATCCATAGTACACCAGTGATGATCCATAGTACACCAGTGATGACCCATAGTACATCAGTGATGAACTATAGTACATCAGTGATGATCCACAGTACATCATTGATGATCCACAGTACATCAGGGATGGTCCATAGTACACCAGTGATGATCCACAGTACACCAGTGATGATCCATAGTACACCAGTGATGGTCCATAGTACATCAGTGATGATCTATAGTACATCAGTGATGGTCCATAGTACATCAGTGATGATCTATAGTACATCAATGATGTTCAATAGTACATCAGTGATGATCCACAGTACATCAGTTATGATACACAGTACATCAGTGATGATCCACAGTACATCAGTGATGATCCACAATACTTCAGTGATGATCCACAGTACATCAGTGATGATCCACAGTACATCAGGGATGGTCCACAGTATATCAGTGATGATCCACAGTACATCAGTGATGGTCCATAGTACATCAGTGATGGTCCATAGTACACCAGTGATGATCCATAGTACACCAGTGATGGCCCATAGTACATCAGTGATGACCCATAGTACATCAGTGATGAACTATAGTACATCAGTGATGATCCACAGTACATCAGGGATGGTCCATAGTACATCAGTGATGATCCATAGTACACCAGTGATGATCCATAGTACACCAGTGATGGCCCATAGTACATCAGTGATGAACTATAGTACATCAGTGATGATCCACAGTACATCAGTGATGATCCATAGTACATCAGTGATGATCCACAGTACATCAGTGATGATCCACAGTACATCAGGGATGGTCCATAGTACATCAGTGATGATCCATAGTACACCAGTGATGATCCATAGTACACCAGTGATGGCCCATAGTACATCAGTGATGAACTATAGTACATCAGTGATGATCCACAGTACATCAGTGATGATCCACAGTACATCAGGGATGGTCCATAGTACACCAGTGATGATCCACAGTACACCAGTGATGATCCATAGTACACCAGTGATGGTCCATAGTACATCAGTGATGATCTATAGTACATCAGTGATGATCCACAGTACATCAGTTATGATACACAGTACATCAGTGATGATCCACAGTACATCAGTGATGATCCACAATACTTCAGTGATGATCCACAGTACATCAGTGATGATCCACAGTACATCAGGGATGGTCCACAGTATATCAGTGATGATCCATAGTACATCAGTGATGGTCCATAGTACATCAGTGATGGTCCATAGTACATCAGTGATGGTCCATAGTACACCAGTGATGATCCATAGTACACCAGTGATGGCCCATAGTACACCAGTGATGGCCCATAGTACATCAGTGATGATCCATAGTACATCAGTGATGATCCACAGTACATCAGTGATGATCCACAGTACATCAGGGATGGTCCATAGTACATCAGTGATGATCCATAGTACACCAGTGATGATCCATAGTACACCAGTGATGACCCATAGTACATCAGTGATGAACTATAGTACATCAGTGATGATCCACAGTACATCAGGGATGGTCCATAGTACATCAGTGATGATCCATAGTACACCAGTGATGATCCATAGTACACCAGTGATGGTCCATAGTACATCAGTGATGAACTATAGTACATCAGTGATGATCCACAGTACATCAGTGATGATCCATAGTACATCAGTGATGATCCACAGTACATCAGTGATGATCCACAGTACATCAGGGATGGTCCATAGTACATCAGTGATGAACTATAGTACACCAGTGATGATCCATAGTACACCAGTGATGGCCCATAGTACATCAGTGATGAACTATAGTACATCAGTGATGATCCACAGTACATCAGTGATGATCCACAGTACATCAGGGATGGTCCATAGTACACCAGTGATGATCCACAGTACACCAGTGATGATCCATAGTACACCAGTGATGGTCCATAGTACATCAGTGATGATCTATAGTACATCACTGATGATCCATAGTACACCAGTTATGATCCATAGTACACCAGTGATGGCCCATAGTACATCAGTGATGAACTATAGTACATCAGTGATGATCCACAGTACATCAGGGATGGTCCATAGTACATCAGTGATGATCCATAGTACATCAGTGATGATCCATAGTACACCAGTGATGGCCCATAGTACATCAGTGATGAACTATAGTACATCAGTGATGATCCACAGTACATCAGTGATGATCCATAGTACATCAGTGATGATCCACAGTACATCAGTGATGATCCACAGTACATCAGGGATGGTCCATAGTACATCAGTGATGATCCATAGTACACCAGTGATGATCCATAGTACACCAGTGATGGCCCATAGTACATCAGTGATGAACTATAGTACATCAGTGATGATCCACAGTACATCAGTGATGATCCACAGTACATCAGGGATGGTCCATAGTACATCAGTGATGATCCATAGTACACCAGTGATGATCCATAGTACACCAGTGATGACCCATAGTACATCAGTGATGAACTATAGTACATCAGTGATGATCCACAGTACATCAGGGATGGTCCATAGTACATCAGTGATGATCCATAGTACACCAGTGATGATCCATAGTACACCAGTGATGGTCCATAGTACATCAGTGATGAACTATAGTACATCAGTGATGATCCACAGTACATCAGTGATGATCCATAGTACATCAGTGATGATCCACAGTACATCAGTGATGATCCACAGTACATCAGGGATGGTCCATAGTACATCAGTGATGAACTATAGTACACCAGTGATGATCCATAGTACACCAGTGATGGCCCATAGTACATCAGTGATGAACTATAGTACATCAGTGATGATCCACAGTACATCAGTGATGATCCACAGTACATCAGGGATGGTCCATAGTACACCAGTGATGATCCACAGTACACCAGTGATGATCCATAGTACACCAGTGATGGTCCATAGTACATCAGTGATGATCTATAGTACATCACTGATGATCCATAGTACACCAGTTATGATCCATAGTACACCAGTGATGGCCCATAGTACATCAGTGATGAACTATAGTACATCAGTGATGATCCACAGTACATCAGGGATGGTCCATAGTACATCAGTGATGATCCATAGTACATCAGTGATGATCCATAGTACACCAGTGATGGCCCATAGTACATCAGTGATGAACTATAGTACATCAGTGATGATCCACAGTACATCAGTGATGATCCATAGTACATCAGTGATGATCCACAGTACATCAGTGATGATCCACAGTACATCAGGGATGGTCCATAGTACATCAGTGATGATCCATAGTACACCAGTGATGATCCATAGTACACCAGTGATGGCCCATAGTACATCAGTGATGAACTATAGTACATCAGTGATGATCCACAGTACATCAGTGATGATCCACAGTACATCAGGGATGGTCCATAGTACACCAGTGATGATCCACAGTACACCAGTGATGATCCATAGTACACCAGTGATGGTCCATAGTACATCAGTGATGATCTATAGTACATCAGTGATGGTCCATAGTACATCAGTGATGATCTATAGTACATCAGTGATGATCCATAGTACATCAGTGATGATCCATAGTACATCAGTGATGATCCACAGTACATCAGTGATGGTCCACAGTACATCAGGGATGGTCCACAGTACATCGGTGATGATCCATAGTACACCAGTGATGGCCCATAGTACATCAGTGATGGTCCATAGTACATCAGTGATGATCCATAGTAGATCAGTGATGATCCATAGTACACCAGTGATGGCCCATAGTACACCAGTGATGGCCCATAGTACATCAGTGATGATCCACAGTACATCAGTGATGATCCATAGTACATCAGTGATGATCCACAGTACATCAGTGATGATCCACAGTACATCAGGGATGGTCCATAGTACATCAGTGATGATCCATAGTACACCAGTGATGATCCATAGTACACCAGAGATGGCCCATAGTACATCAGTGATGAACTATAGTACATCAGTGATGATCCACAGTACATCAGTGATGATCCACAGTACATCAGGGATGGTCCATAGTACACCAGTGATGATCCACAGTACACCAGTGATGATCCATAGTACACCAGTGATGGTCCATAGTACATCAGTGATGATCTATAGTACATCAGTGATGGTCCATAGTACATCAGTGATGATCTATAGTACATCAGTGATGATCCACAGTACATCAGTTATGATACACAGTACATCAGGGATGGTCCATAGTACATCAGTGATGAACTATAGTACACCAGTGATGATCCATAGTACACCAGTGATGGCCCATAGTACATCAGTGATGAACTATAGTACATCAGTGATGATCCACAGTACATCAGTGATGATCCACAGTACATCAGGGATGGTCCATAGTACACCAGTGATGATCCACAGTACACCAGTGATGATCCATAGTACACCAGTGATGGTCCATAGTACATCAGTGATGATCTATAGTACATCACTGATGATCCATAGTACACCAGTTATGATCCATAGTACACCAGTGATGGCCCATAGTACATCAGTGATGAACTATAGTACATCAGTGATGATCCACAGTACATCAGGAATGGTCCATAGTACATCAGTGATGATCCATAGTACATCAGTGATGATCCATAGTACACCAGTGATGGCCCATAGTACATCAGTGATGAACTATAGTACATCAGTGATGATCCACAGTACATCAGTGATGATCCATAGTACATCAGTGATGATCCACAGTACATCAGTGATGATCCACAGTACATCAGGGATGGTCCATAGTACATCAGTGATGATCCATAGTACACCAGTGATGATCCATAGTACACCAGTGATGGCCCATAGTACATCAGTGATGAACTATAGTACATCAGTGATGATCCACAGTACATCAGTGATGATCCACAGTACATCAGGGATGGTCCATAGTACACCAGTGATGATCCACAGTACACCAGTGATGATCCATAGTACACCAGTGATGGTCCATAGTACATCAGTGATGATCTATAGTACATCAGTGATGGTCCATAGTACATCAGTGATGATCTATAGTACATCAGTGATGATCCATAGTACATCAGTGATGATCCATAGTACATCAGTGATGATCCACAGTACATCAGTGATGGTCCACAGTACATCAGGGATGGTCCACAGTACATCGGTGATGATCCATAGTACACCAGTGATGGCCCATAGTACATCAGTGATGGTCCATAGTACATCAGTGATGATCCATAGTAGATCAGTGATGATCCATAGTACACCAGTGATGGCCCATAGTACACCAGTGATGGCCCATAGTACATCAGTGATGATCCACAGTACATCAGTGATGATCCATAGTACATCAGTGATGATCCACAGTACATCAGTGATGATCCACAGTACATCAGGGATGGTCCATAGTACATCAGTGATGATCCATAGTACACCAGTGATGATCCATAGTACACCAGAGATGGCCCATAGTACATCAGTGATGAACTATAGTACATCAGTGATGATCCACAGTACATCAGTGATGATCCACAGTACATCAGGGATGGTCCATAGTACACCAGTGATGATCCACAGTACACCAGTGATGATCCATAGTACACCAGTGATGGTCCATAGTACATCAGTGATGATCTATAGTACATCAGTGATGGTCCATAGTACATCAGTGATGATCTATAGTACATCAGTGATGATCTATAGTACATCAGTGATGATCCATAGTACATCAGTGATGATCCACAGTACATCAGTGATGGTCCACAGTACATCAGGGATGGTCCACAGTACATCGGTGATGATCCATAGTACACCAGTGATGGCCCATAGTACATCAGTGATGGTCCATAGTACATCAGTGATGATCCATAGTAGATCAGTGATGATCCATAGTACACCAGTGATGGCCCATAGTACACCAGTGATGGCCCATAGTACATCAGTGATGATCCACAGTACATCAGTGATGATCCATAGTACATCAGTGATGATCCACAGTACATCAGTGATGATCCACAGTACATCAGGGATGGTCCATAGTACATCAGTGATGATCCATAGTACACCAGTGATGATCCATAGTACACCAGTGATGGCCTATAGTACATCAGTGATGAACTATAGTACATCAGTGATGATCCACAGTACATCAGTGATGATCCACAGTACATCAGGGATGGTCCATAGTACACCAGTGATGATCCACAGTACACCAGTGATGATCCATAGTACACCAGTGATGGTCCATAGTACATCAGTGATGATCTATAGTACATCAGTGATGGTCCATAGTACATCAGTGATGATCTATAGTACATCAGTGATGATCTATAGTACATCAGTGATGATCCACAGTACATCAGTTATGATACACAGTACATCAGTGATGATCCACAGTACATCAGTGATGATCCACGATACTTCAGTGATGATCCACAGTACATCAGTGATGATCCACAGTACATCAGGGATGGTCCACAGTATATCAGTGATGATCCATAGTACATCAGTGATGGTCCATAGTACATCAGTGATGGTCCATAGTACACCAGTGATGATCCATAGTACACCAGTGATGATCCATAGTACACCAGTGATGGCCCATAGTACACCAGTGATGGCCCATAGTACATCAGTGATGATCCATAGTACATCAGTGATGATCCACAGTACATCAGTGATGATCCACAGTACATCAGGGATGGTCCATAGTACATCAGTGATGATCCATAGTACACCAGTGATGATCCATAGTACACCAGTGATGGCCCATAGTACATCAGTGATGAACTATAGTACATCAGTGATGATCCACAGTACATCAGGGATGGTCCATAGTACATCAGTGATGATCCATAGTACACCAGTGATGATCCATAGTACACCAGTGATGGCCCATAGTACATCAGTGATGAACTATAGTACATCAGTGATGATCCACAGTACATCAGTGATGATCCATAGTACATCAGTGATGATCCACAGTACATCAGTGATGATCCACAGTACATCAGGGATGGTCCATAGTACATCAGTGATGATCCATAGTACACCAGTGATGATCCATAGTACACCAGTGATGGCCCATAGTACTTCAGTGATGAACTATAGTACATCAGTGATGATCCACAGTACATCAGTGATGATCCACAGTACATCAGGGATGGTCCATAGTACACCAGTGATGATCCACAGTACACCAGTGATGATCCATAGTACACCAGTGATGGTCCATAGTACATCAGGGATGGTCCATAGTACATCAGTGATGATCCATAGTACACCAGTGATGATCCATAGTACACCAGTGATGGCCCATAGTACATCAGTGGTGAACTATAGTACATCAGTGATGATCCACAGTACATCAGTGATGATCCACAGTACATCAGTGATGGTCCATAGTACACCAGTGATGATCCACAGTACACCAGTGATGATCCATAGTACACCAGTGATGGTCCATAGTACATCAGTGATGATCTATAGTACATCAGTGATGGTCCATAGTACATCAGTGATGATCTATAGTACATCAGTGATGATCTATAGTACATCAGTGATGATCCACAGTACATCAGTTATGATACACAGTACATCAGTGATGATCCACAGTACATCAGTGATGATCCACAATACTTCAGTGATGATCCACAGTACATCAGTGATGATCCACAGTACATCAGGGATGGGCCACAGTAAATCAGTGATGATTCACAGTACATCAGTGATGGTCCATAGTACATCAGTGATGGTCCATAGTACACCAGTGATGATCCATAGTACACCAGTGATGGCCCATAGTACACCAGTGATGGCCCATAGTACATCAGTGATGAACTATAGTACATCAGTGATGATCCACAGTACATCAGGGATGGTCCATAGTACATCAGTGATGATCCATAGTACACCAGTGATGATCCATAGTACACCAGTGATGGCCCATAGTACATCAGTGATGAACTATAGTACATCAGTGATGATCCACAGTACATCAGTGATGATCCATAGTACATCAGTGATGATCCACAGTACATCAGTGATGATCCACAGTACATCAGGGATGGTCCATAGTACATCAGTGATGATCCATAGTACACCAGTGATGATCCATAGTACACCAGTGATGGCCCATAGTACATCAGTGATGAACTATAGTACATCAGTGATGATCCACAGTACATCAGTGATGATCCACAGTACATCAGGGATGGTCCATAGTACACCAGTGATGATCCACAGTACACCAGTGATGATCCATAGTACACCAGTGATGGTCCATAGTACATCAGTGATGATCTATAGTACATCAGTGATGGTCCATAGTACATCAGTGATGAGCTATAGTACATCAGTGATGATCTATAGTACATCAGTGATGATCCATAGTACACCAGTGATGATCCATAGTACACCAGTGATGGCCCATAGTACATCAGTGATGATCCACAGTACATCAGGGATGGTCCATAGTACATCAGTGATGATCCATAGTACACCAGTGATGATCCATAGTACACCAGTGATGGCCCATAGTACATCAGTGATGAACTATAGTGCATCAGTGATGATCCACAGTACATCAGTGATGATCCACAGTACATCAGGGATGGTCCATAGTACACCAGTGATGATCCACAGTACACCAGTGATGATCCATAGTACACCAGTGATGGTCCATAGTACATCAGTGATGATCTATAGTACATCAGGGATGGTTTATAGTACATCAGTGATGATCCACAGTACACCAGTGATGATCCATAGTACACCAGTGATGGTCCATAGTACATCAGGGATGGTCCATAGTACATCAGTGATGATCCATAGTACACCAGTGATGATCCATAGTACACCAGTGATGGCCCATAGTACATCAGTGGTGAACTATAGTACATCAGTGATGATCCACAGTACATCAGTGATGATCCACAGTACATCAGTGATGGTCCATAGTACACCAGTGATGATCCACAGTACACCAGTGATGATCCATAGTACACCAGTGATGGTCCATAGTACATCAGTGATGATCTATAGTACATCAGTGATGGTCCATAGTACATCAGTGATGATCTATAGTACATCAGTGATGATCTAAAGTACATCAGTGATGATCCACAGTACATCAGTTATGATACACAGTACATCAGTGATGATCCACAGTACATCAGTGATGATCCACAATACTTCAGTGATGATCCACAGTACATCAGTGATGATCCACAGTACATCAGGGATGGGCCACAGTAAATCAGTGATGATCCACAGTACATCAGTGATGGTCCATAGTACATCAGTGATGGTCCATAGTACACCAGTGATGATCCATAGTACACCAGTGATGGCCCATAGTACACCAGTGATGGCCCATAGTACATCAGTGATGAACTATAGTACATCAGTGATGATCCACAGTACATCAGGGATGGTCCATAGTACATCAGTGATGATCCATAGTACACCAGTGATGATCCATAGTACACCAGTGATGGCCCATAGTACATCAGTGATGAACTATAGTACATCAGTGATGATCCACAGTACATCAGTGATGATCCATAGTACATCAGTGATGATCCACAGTACATCAGTGATGATCCACAGTACATCAGGGATGGTCCATAGTACATCAGTGATGATCCATAGTACACCAGTGATGATCCATAGTACACCAGTGATGGCCCATAGTACATCAGTGATGAACTATAGTACATCAGTGATGATCCACAGTACATCAGTGATGATCCACAGTACATCAGGGATGGTCCATAGTACACCAGTGATGATCCACAGTACACCAGTGATGATCCATAGTACACCAGTGATGGTCCATAGTACATCAGTGATGATCTATAGTACATCAGTGATGGTCCATAGTACATCAGTGATGATCTATAGTACATCAGTGATGATCTATAGTACATCAGTGATGATCCATAGTACATCAGTGATGATCTATAGTACATCAGTGATGATCTATAGTACATCAGTGATGATCTATAGTACATCAGTGATGATCCATAGTACATCAGTGATGATCCACAGTACATCAGTGATGTTCCACAGTACATCAGGGATGGTCCACAGTACATCAGTGATGATCCATAGTACACCAGTGATGGCCCATAGTACATCAGTGATGGTCCATAGTACATCAGTGATGATCCATAGTACATCAGTGATGATCCATAGTACACCAGTGATGGCCCATAGTACATCAGTGATGATCCATAGTACATCAGTGATGATCCACAGTACATCAGTGATGATCCACAGTACATCAGGGATGGTCCATAGTACATCAGTGATGATCCATAGTACAAAAGTGATGATCCATAGTACACCAGTGATGGCCCATAGTACATCAGTGATGAACTATAGTACATCAGTGATGATCCACTGTACATCAGTGATGATCCACAGTGCATCAGGGATGGTCCATAGTACACCAGTGATGATCCACAGTACATCAGTTATGATCCACAGTACATTAGTGATGATCCACAGTACATCAGTGATGATCCACAGTACATCAGTGATGATCCACAATACTTCAGTGATGATCCACAGTACATCAGGGATGGTCCACAGTACATCAGTGATGGTCCACAGTATATCAGTGATGATCCATAGTACATCAGTGATGGTCCATAGTACACCAGTGATGATCCATAGTACACCAGTGATGGCCCATAGTACACCAGTGATGGCCCATAGTACATCAGTGATGATCCATAGTACATCAGTGATGATCCACAGTACATCAGTGATGATCCACAGTACATCAGGGATGGTCCATAGTACATCAGTGATGATCCATAGTACACCAGTGATGATCCATAGTACACCAGTGATGGCCCATAGTACATCAGTGATTAACTATAGTACATCAGAGATGATCCACAGTACATCAGGGATGGTCCATAGTACATCAGTCATGATCCATAGTACACCAGTGATGATCCATAGTACACCAGTGATGGCCCATAGTACATCAGTGATGAACTATAGTACATCAGTGATGATCCACAGTACATCAGTGATGATCCATAGTACATCAGTGATGATCCACAGTACATCAGGGATGGTCCATAGTACATCAGTGATGATCCATAGTACACCAGTGATGATCCATAGTACACCAGTGATGGCCCATAGTACATCAGTGATGAACTATAGTACATCAGTGATGATCCACAGTACATCAGGGATGGTCCATAGTACATCAGTGATGATCCATAGTACACCAGTGATGATCCATAGTACACCAGTGATGGCCCATAGTACATCAGTGATGAACTATAGTACATCAGTGATGATCCACAGTACATCAGTGATGATCCATAGTACATCAGTGATGATCCACAGTACATCAGTGATGATCCACAGTACATCAGGGATGGTCCATAGTACATCAGTGATGATCCATAGTACACCAGTGATGATCCATAGTACACCAGTGATTGCCCATAGTACTTCAGTGATGAACTATAGTACATCAGTGATGATCCACAGTACATCAGTGATGATCCACAGTACATCAGGGATGGTCCATAGTACACCAGTGATGATCCATAGTACACCAGTGATGGTCCATAGTACATCAGGGATGGTCCATAGTACATCAGTGATGATCCATAGTACACCAGTGATGATCCATAGTACACCAGTGATGGCCCATAGTACATCAGTGATGAACTATAGTACATCAGTGATGATCCACAGTACATCAGTGATGATCCACAGTACATCAGTGATGGTCCATAGTACACCAGTGATGATCCACAGTACACCAGTGATGATCCATAGTACACCAGTGATGGTCCATAGTACATCAGTGATGATCTATAGTACATCAGTGATGGTCCATAGTACATCAGTGATGATCTATAGTACATCAGTGATGATCTATAGTACATCAGTGATGATCCACAGTACATCAGTTATGATACACAGTACATCAGTGATGATCCACAGTACATCAGTGATGATCCACAATACTTCAGTGATGATCCACAGTACATCAGTGATGATCCACAGTACATCAGGGATGGTCCACAGTAAATCAGTGATGATCCACAGTACATCAGTGATGGTCCATAGTACATCAGTGATGGTCCATAGTACACCAGTGATGATCCATAGTACACCAGTGATGGCCCATAGTACACCAGTGATGGCCCATAGTACATCAGTGATGAACTATAGTACATCAGTGATGATCCACAGTACATCAGTGATGATCCACAGTACATCAGGGATGGTCCATAGTACATCAGTGATGATCCATAGTACACCAGTGATGATCCATAGTACACCAGTGATGGCCCATAGTACATCAGTGATGAACTATAGTACATCAGAGATGATCCACAGTACATCAGGGATGGTCCATAGTACATCAGTCATGATCCATAGTACACCAGTGATGATCCATAGTACACCAGTGATGGCCCATAGTACATCAGTGATGAACTATAGTACATCAGTGATGATCCACAGTACATCAGTGATGATCCATAGTACATCAGTGATGATCCACAGTACATCAGGGATGGTCCATAGTACATCAGTGATGATCCATAGTACACCAGTGATGATCCATAGTACACCAGTGATGGCCCATAGTACATCAGTGATGAACTATAGTACATCAGTGATGATCCACAGTACATCAGGGATGGTCCATAGTACATCAGTGATGATCTATAGTACACCAGTGATGATCCATAGTACACCAGTGATGGCCCATAGTACATCAGTGATGAACTATAGTACATCAGTGATGATCCACAGTACATCAGTGATGATCCATAGTACATCAGTGATGATCCACAGTACATCAGTGATGATCCACAGTACATCAGGGATGGTCCATAGTACATCAGTGATGATCCATAGTACACCAGTGATGATCCATAGTACACCAGTGATGGCCCATAGTACTTCAGTGATGAACTATAGTACATCAGTGATGATCCACAGTACATCAGTGATGATCCACAGTACATCAGGGATGGTCCATAGTACACCAGTGATGATCCACAGTACACCAGTGATGATCCATAGTACACCAGTGATGGTCCATAGTACATCAGGGATGGTCCATAGTACATCAGTGATGATCCATAGTACACCAGTGATGATCCATAGTACACCAGTGATGGCCCATAGTACATCAGTGATGAACTATAGTACATCAGTGATGATCCACAGTACATCAGTGATGATCCACAGTACATCAGTGATGGTCCATAGTACACCAGTGATGATCCACAGTACACCAGTGATGATCCATAGTACACCAGTGATGGTCCATAGTACATCAGTGATGATCTATAGTACATCAGTGATGGTCCATAGTACATCAGTGATGATCTATAGTACATCAGTGATGATCTATAGTACATCAGTGATGATCCACAGTACATCAGTTATGATACACAGTACATCAGTGATGATCCACAGTACATCAGTGATGATCCACAATACTTCAGTGATGATCCACAGTACATCAGTGATGATCCACAGTACATCAGGGATGGTCCACAGTAAATCAGTGATGATCCACAGTACATCAGTGATGGTCCATAGTACATCAGTGATGGTCCATAGTACACCAGTGATGATCCATAGTACACCAGTGATGGCCCATAGTACACCAGTGATGGCCCATAGTACATCAGTGATGAACTATAGTACATCAGTGATGATCCACAGTACATCAGGGATGTTCCATAGTACATCAGTGATGATCCATAGTACACCAGTGATGATCCATAGTACACCAGTGATGGCCCATAGTACATCAGTGATGAACTATAGTACATCAGTGATGATCCACAGTACATCAGTGATGATCCATAGTACATCAGTGATGATCCACAGTACATCAGTGATGATCCACAGTACATCAGGGATGGTCCATAGTACATGAGTGATGATCCATAGTACACCAGTGATGATCCATAGTACACCAGTGATGGCCCATAGTACATCAGTGATGAACTATAGTACATCAGTGATGATCCACAGTACATCAGTGATGATCCACAGTACATCAGGGATGGTCCATAGTACACCAGTGATGATCCACAGTACACCAGTGATGATCCATAGTACACCAGTGATGGTCCATAGTACATCAGTGATGATCTATAGTACATCAGTGATGGTCCATAGTACATCAGTGATGAGCTATAGTACATCAGTGATGATCTATAGTACATCAGTGATGATCCATAGTACACCAGTGATGATCCATAGTACACCAGTGATGGCCCATAGTACATCAGTGATGATCCATAGTACACCAGTGATGATCCATAGTACACCAGTGATGGCCCATAGTACATCAGTGATGAACTATAGTACATCAGTGATGATCCACAGTACATCAGTGATGATCCATAGTACATCAGTGATGATCCACAGTACATCAGTGATGATCCACAATACATCAGTGATGATCCACAGTACATCAGGGATGGTCCATAGTACATCAGTGATGATCCATAGTACACCAGTGATGATCCATAGTACACCAGTGATGGCCCACAGTATATCAGTGATGAACTATAGTACATCAGTGATGATCCACAGTACATCAGTGATGATCCACAGTACATCAGGGATGGTCCATAGTACACCAGTGATGATCCACAGTACACCAGTGATGATCCATAGTACACCAGTGATGGTCCATAGTACATCAGTGATGATCTATAGTACATCAGTGATGGTCCATAGTACATCAGTGATGATCTATAGTACATCAGTGATGATCTATAGTACATCAGTGATGATCCATAGTACATCAGTGATGATCTATAGTACATCAGTGATGATCTATAGTACATCAGTGATGATCTATAGTACATCAGTGATGATCCATAGTACATCAGTGATGATCCACAGTACATCAGTGATGTTCCACAGTACATCAGGGATGGTCCACAGTACATCAGTGATGATCCATAGTACATGAGTGATGGCCCATAGTACATCAGTGATGGTCCATAGTACATCAGTGATGATCCATAGTACATCAGTGATGATCCATAGTACACCAGTGATGGCCCATAGTACATCAGTGATGATCCATAGTACATCAGTGATGATCCACAGTACATCAGTGATGATCCACAGTACATCAGGGATGGTCCATAGTACATCAGTGATGATCCATAGTACACCAGTGATGATCCATAGTACACCAGTGATGGCCCATAGTACATCAGTGATGAACTATAGTACATCAGTGATGATCCACTGTACATCAGTGATGATCCACAGTACATCAGGGATGGTCCATAGTACACCAGTGATGATCCACAGTACATCAGTTATGATCCACAGTACATTAGTGATGATCCAAAGTACATCAGTGATGATCCACAGTACATCAGTGATGATCCACAATACTTCAGTGATGATCCACAGTACATCAGGGATGATCCACAGTATATCAGGGATGGTCCACAGTATATCAGTGATGAGCCATAGTACATCAGTGATGGTCCATAGTACACCAGTGATGATCCATAGTACACCAGTGATGGCCCATAGTACACCAGTGATGGCCCATAGTACACCAGTGATGATCCATAGTACACCAGTGATGGCCCATAGTACACCAGTGATGTCCCATAGTACATCAGTGATGATCCACAGTACATCAGTGATGATCCATAGTACACCAGGGATGGCCCATAGTACATCAGTGATGGCTCATAGTACATCAGTGATGATCCATAGTACATCAGTGATGATCCATAGTACACCAGTGATGATCCATAGTACATCAGTGATGGCTCATAGTACATCAGTGATGATCCATAGTACACCAGTGATGATCCATAGTACATCAGTGATGGCTCATAGTACATCAGTGATGATCCATAATACATCAGTGATGATCCATAGTACATCAGTGATGATCCATAGTACACCAGTCATGGCCCATAGTACTACAGTGATGATCTATAGTACATCAGTGATGATCCACAGTACATCAGTGATGATCCACAGTACATCAGTGATGATCCAAGGTACATCAGTGATGATCCATAGTACATCAGTGATGATCCTCAGTACATCAGTGATGATCCACAGTACATCAGTGATGATCCACAGTACATCAGTGATGATCCACAGTACATCAGGGATGGTCCACAGTACATCAGTGATGATCATAGTACACCAGTCATGATCCATAGTACATCAGTGATGATCCATAGTACATCAGTGATGATCCATAGTACACCAGTGATGGCCCATAGTACTTCAGTGATAATTAATAGTACATCAGTGATGATCCACAGTACATCAGTGATGATCCACAATACATCAGGGATGGTCCACAGTATATCAGTGATGATCCATAGTACATCAGTGATGGCCCACAGTACATCAGTGATGATCCACAGTACATCAGTGATGATCCATAGTACACCAGTGATGGCCCATAGTACATCAGTGATGGTCCATAGTACATCAGTGATGATCCATAGTACATCAGTGATGATCCATAGTACACCAGTGATGATCCACAGTACATCAGTTATGATCCACAGTACATCAGTGATGATCCACAGTACATCAGTGATGATCCACAATACTTCAGTGATGATCCACAGTACATCAGTGATGATCCACAGTACATCAGGGATGGTCCACAGTATATCAGTGATGATCCATAGTACATCAGTGATGGCCCATAGTACATCAGTGATGATCCATAGTACACCAGTGATGATCCATAGTACACCAGTAATGTTCCATAGTACACCAGGGATGATCCACAGTACATCAGTGATGATCCACAGTACATCAGTGGTGGTCCACAGTACATCAGTGATGGTCCATAGTACACCAGTGATGATCCATAGTACACCAGTGATGATCCATAGTACACCAGTGATGGACCGTAGTACACCAGTGATGGCCCATAGTACATCAGTGATGATCCATAGTACATCAATGATGATCCACAGTACATCAGTGATGATCCACAGTACATCAGGGATGGTCCATAGTACATCAGTGATGATCCATAGTACACCAGTGATGATCCATAGTACACCAGTGATGGCCCATAGTACATCAGTGATGAACTATAGTACATCAGTGATGAACTATAGTACATCAGTGATGATCCACAGTACATCAGGGATGGTCCATAGTACATCAGTGATGATCCATATTACACCAGTGATGATCCATAGTACATCAGTGATGATCCACAGTACATCAGGGATGGTCCATAGTACACCAGTGATGATCCACAGTACACCAGTGATGATCCATAGTACACCAGTGATGGTCCATAGTACATCAGTGATGATCTATAGTACATCAGTGATGGTCCATAGTACATCAGTGATGATCTATATACATAGTACACCAGTGATGATCTATAGTACATCAGTGATGATCTACAGTACATCAGTTATGATCCACAGTACATTAGTGATGATCCACAGTACATCAGTGATGATCCACAATACTTCAGTGATGATCCACAGTACATCAGTGATGATCCACAGTACATCAGGGATGGTCCACAGTATATCAGTGATGATCCATAGTACATCAGTGATGGTCCATAGTACATCAGTGATGGTCCATAGTACACCAGTGATGATCCATAGTACACCAGTGATGATCCATAGTACACCAGTGATGGCCCATAGTACATCAGTGATGAACTATAGTACATCAGTGATGATCCACAGTACATCAGGGATGGTCCATAGTACATCAGTGATGATCCATAGTACACCAGTGATGATCCATAGTACACCAGTGATGGCCCATAGTACATCAGTGATGAACAATAGTACATCAGTGATGATCCACAGTACATCAGTGATGATCCATAGTACATCAGTGATGATCCACAGTACATCAGTGATGATCCACAGTACATCAGGGATGGTCCATAGTACATCAGTGATGATCCATAGTACACCAGTGATGATCCATAGTACAACAGTGATGGCCCATAGTACATCAGTGATGAACTATAGTACATCAGTGATGATCCACAGTACATCAGTGATGATCCACAGTACATCAGGGATGGTCCATAGTACACCAGTGATGATCCACAGTACACCAGTGATGATCCATAGTACACCAGTGATGGTCCATAGTACATCAGTGATGATCTATAGTACATCAGTGATGGTCCATAGTACATCAGTGATGATCTATAGTACATCAGTAATGATCCACAGTACATCAGTTATGATACACAGTACATCAGTGATGATCCACAGTACATCAGTGATGATCCACAATACTTCAGTGATGATCCACAGTACATCAGTGATGATCCACAGTACATCAGGGATGGTCCACAGTATATCAGTGATGATCCATAGTACATCAGTGATGGTCCATAGTACACCAGTGATGATCTATAGTACACCAGTGATGGCCCATAGTACACCAGTGATGGCCCATAGTACATCAGTGATGATCCATAGTACATCAGTGATGATCCACAGTACATCAGTGATGGCCCACAGTACATCAGGGATGATCCACAGTACATCAGTGATGATCCATAGTACACCAGTGATGGCCCATAGTACACCAGTGATGGCCCATAGTACATCAGTGATGATCCACAGTACATCAGTGATGATCTATAGTACATCAGTGATGATCCACAGTACACCAGTGATGATTCACAGTACATCAGGGATGGTCCATAGTACATCAGGGATGGTCCATAGTACATCAGTGATGATCCACAGTACATCAGGGATGGTCCACAGTACATCAGTGATGATTAGGGATGAGCTTCGAGTTCGAGTCGAACTCATGTTCGACTCGAACATTGCCTGTTCGCCCGTTCGCCGAACAGCGAACAAATTGGGGTGTTCGCGGCAAATTCGAAAAATCTATGGGAGAAATCTAAAGTGCTAATTATAAAGGCTTATATGCAAGTTATTGTCCTAAAAAGTGTTTGGGGACCCGGGTCCTGCCCCAGGGGACATGTATCAATGCAAAAAGAAGTTTTAAAAACGGCTGTTTTTTCGGGAGCAGTGATTTTAATAATGCTTAAAATGAAAAAATAAAAGTGAAATATTCCTTTAAATTTCATACCTGGGGGGTGTGTATGATATGCATGTAAAGTGGCGCATGTTTCCCGTGCTTAGAACTGTCCCTGCAAAAAGTGTCATTTTTGAAAGAAAAAAATGCATTTAAAACTGACTCGCGGCTATTAATGAATTGTCGGCTCCCAGCAATACATACAAAAGTCATTGATAAAAAATAAAAAAAAAGCGTGGGGGTTCCCCAGAATTCAATTACCAGGCCCTTCAGGTCTGGAATGGATATTAAGGGGAACCCCGCCGCAAATAAAAAAAAAAATTGACGTGGGGTTCCCCCAAATATCCATTCCAGGCCCTTCAGATCTGGCATGGATTTTAAGGGGAACTCCACCCCAAATTAAAAAAAAAATGGCGTGGAGTCCCCCTAAAAATCCATACCAGACCCCTTATCCGAGCATGCAACCTGGCCGGCCGCAGGGGAAAAGGGGGGGACGAGAGAGCGGCCCCCCCTCCCTCCTGAACCGTACCAAGCCACATGCCCTCAACATGGGGAGGATGTCCCCATGTTGATGGGGACAAGGGCCTCATCCCCACAACCCTTGCCCGGTGGTTGTGGGGGTCTGCGGGCGGGGGGCTTATCGGAATCTGGAAGACCCCTTTAACAAAGAGGACCCCCAGATCCCGGCCCCCCCCCCCCATGTGAATTGGTAAGGGGTACATTGTACCCCTACCATTTCACGAAGAAAGCGTAAAAAAATGTTTAAAAAAACACACAAACACGTTGAAAAAGTCCTTTATTAAAAAAAAAAAAAAAAAACCCATTCCAGCGGTGAAATCCAGTGTCCCGCGGCGATCCCGATGTCCAGCGCTGTCCGTCATTGGTTGTGCCTGAGCGGACCTGATGGGGAACTCCCTCTCAGTATTTTAAATGTATAGACCCGCCCCTTCTAATGTTCCCCATCAGGTCCGCTCAGCGGACGAGATGCAGAACATGAGAAGGGGCGGGTCTATACATGTATTACCAAAGTGAGAGCAGTTCCCCATCAGGTCCGCCCCCTCGGTATGTCAGACCCGCCTACGTCATTGGCTTGAGCGGGGAACTTCCTTCACTATGTAAATTTAAATTACACAGTGAAGGAAGTTCCCCGCTCAAGCCAATGACGTAGGCGGGTCCGACATACCGAGGGGGCGGACCTGATGGGGAACTGCTCTCACTTTGGTAATACATGTATAGACCCGCCCCTTCTCATGTTCCGCATCTGGTCCGCTGAGCGGACCTGATGGGGAACTTTAGAAGGGGCGGGTCTATACATTTAAAATACTGAGAGGGAGTTCCCCATCAGGTCCGCTCAGGCACAACCAATGACGGACAGCGCTGGACATCGGGATCGCCGCGGGACACTGGATTTCACCGCTGGAATGGGTTTTTTTTTTTTTTTTAATAAAGGACTTTTTCAACGTGTTTGTGTGTTTTTTTAAACATTTTTTTACGCTTTCTTCGTGAAATGGTAGGGGTACAATGTACCCCTTACCAATTCACATGGGGGGGGGCGGGATCTGGGGGTCCTCTTTGTTAAAGGGGTCTTCCAGATTCCGATAAGCCCCCCGCCCGCAGACCCCCACAACCACCGGGCAAGGGTTGTGGGGATGAGGCCCTTGTCCCCATCAACATGGGGACATCCTCCCCATGTTGAGGGCATGTGGCTTGGTACGGTTCAGGAGGGAGGGGGGGCCGCTCTCTCGTCCCCCCCTTTTCCCCTGCGGCCGGCCAGGTTGCGTGCTCGGATAAGGGGTCTGGTATGGATTTTTAGGGGGACTCCACGCCATTTTTTTTTTAAACTTGGGGTGGAGTTCCCCTTAAAATCCATGCCAGATCTGAAGGGCCTGGTAATTGAATTCTGGGGAACCCCCACGCTTTTTTTTTTTTTTTTCTCAATGACTTTTGTATGTATTGCCGGGAGCCGACAATTCATTAATAGCCGCGAGTCAGTTTTAAATGCATTTTTTTTCTTTCAAAAATGACATTTTTTGCAGGGACAGTTCTAAGCACGGGAAACATGCGCCACTTCACATGCATATCATACACACCCCCCAGGTACGAAATTTAAAGGAATATTTCACTTTTATTTTTTCATTTTAAGCATTATTAAAATCACTGCTCCCGAAAAAACGGCCGTTTTTAAAACTTCTTTTTGCATTGATACATGTCCCCTGGGGCAGGACCCAGGTCCCCAAACACTTTTTAGGACAATAACTTGCATATTAGCCTTTATAATTAACACTTTAGATTTCGAACGTTCGAGTCCATTGTATTTAATAGGGTTCTAAAGTTTACACGAACATTTTGTCTGTTCGCAGGTTCTGGTGCGAACCGAACAGGGGGGTGTTCGGCTCATCCCTGGTGATGATCCATAGTACATCAGTGATGGCCCATAGTACATCAGTGATGATCCATATTACACCAGTGATGATCCATAGTACACCAGGGATGACCCACAGTACATCAGTGATGATCCACAGTACATCAGTGATGGTCCATATTAAATCAGTGATGGTCCATAGTACACCAGTGATGATCCATAGTTCACCAGTGATGGCCCATAGTACACCAGTGATGATCCATAGTACACCAGAGATGGCCCATAGTATACCAGTGATGTCCCATAGTACATCAGTGATGATCCACAGTACATCAGTGATGATCCATAGTACACCAGGGATGGCCCATAGTACATCAGTGATGGCTCATAGTACATCAGTGATGATCCATAGTACATCAGTGATGATCCATAGTACACCAGTGATGATCCATAGTACATCAGTGATGGCTCATAGTACATCAGTGATGATCCATAGTACATCAGTGATGATCCATAGTACACCAGTGATGATCCATAGTACATCAGTGATGGCTCATAGTACATCAGTGATGATCCATAATACATCAGTGATGATCCATAGTACACCAGTGATGGCCCATAGTACTTCAGTGATGATCTATAGTACATCAGTGATGATCCACAGTACAACAGTGATGATCCACACTACATCAGTGATGATCCACGGTACATCAGTGATGATCCATAGTACATCAGTGATGATCCTCAGTACATCAATGATGATCCACAGTACATCAGTGATGATCCACAGTACATCAGTGATGATCCACAGTACATCAGTGATGATCCACAGGACATCAGGGATGGTCCACAGTACATCAGTGATGATCCATAGTAAACCAGTCATGATCCATAGTACATCAGTGATGATCCACAGTACATCAGTGATGATCCATAGTACACCAGTGATGGCCCATAGTACACCAGTGATGATCCATAGTACACCAGTGATGGCCCATAGTACTTCAGTGATGATCTATAGTACATCAGTGATGATCCACAGTACATCAGTGATGATCCACAATACATCAGGGATTGTCCACAGTATATCAGTGATGATCCATAGTACATCAGTGATGGCCCACAGTACATTAGTGATGATCCACAGTACATCAGTGATGATCCATAGTACGCCAGTGATGGTCCATAGTACACCAGTGATGGTCCATAGTACATCAGTGATGATCCATAGTACATCAGTGATGATCCACAGTACATCAGGGATGGTCCACAGTACATCAGTGATGATCCATAGTACACCAGTGATGGCCCAAAGCACATCACTGATGGTCCATAGTACACCAGGGATGATCCATAGTAATCCAGTGATGATCCATAGTACACCAGTGATGGCCCATAGTACACCAGTGATGGCCCATAGTACATCAGTGATGATCCACAGTACATCAGTGATGATCTATAGTACATCAGGGATGGTCCACAGTACATCAGTGATGATCCATAGTACACCAGTGATGATCCATAGTACATCAGTGATGCTCCATAGTACACCTGTGATGGCCCACAGTACACCTGTGATGGCCCACAGTAGATCAGTGATGATCCACAGTACATCAGGGATGATCCACAGTATATCAGGGATGGTCCACAGTATATCAGTGATGAGCCATAGTACATCAGTGATGGTCCATAGTACACCAGTGATGATCCATAGTACACCAGTGATGGCCCATAGTACACCAGTGATGGCCCATAGTACACCAGTGATGATCCATAGTACACCAGTGATGGCCCATAGTACACCAGTGATGTCCCATAGTACATCAGTGATGATCCACAGTACATCAGTGATGATCCATAGTACACCAGGGATGGCCCATAGTACATCAGTGATGGCTCATAGTACATCAGTGATGATCCATAGTACATCAGTGATGATCCATAGTACACCAGTGATGATCCATAGTACATCAGTGATGGCTCATAGTACATCAGTGATGGCTCATAGTACATCAGTGATGATCCATAGTACACCAGTGATGATCCATAGTACATCAGTGATGGCTCATAGTACATCAGTGATGATCCATAATACATCAGTGATGATCCATAGTACATCAGTGATGATCCATAGTACACCAGTCATGGCCCATAGTACTACATTGATGATCTATAGTACATCAGTGATGATCCACAGTACATCAGTGATGATCAAAGGTACATCAGTGATGATCCATAGTACATCAGTGATGATCCTCAGTACATCAGTGATGATCCACAGTACATCAGTGATGATCCACAGTACATCAGTGATGATCCACAGTACATCAGGGATGGTCCACAGTACATCAGTGATGATCCATAGTACACCAGTCATGATCCATAGTACATCAGTGATGATCCATAGTACATCAGTGATGATCCATAGTACACCAGTGATGATCCATAGTACACCAGTGATGGCCCATAGTACTTCAGTGATAATTAATAGTACATCAGTGATGATCCACAGTACATCAGTGATGATCCACAATACATCAGGGATGGTCCACAGTATATCAGTGATGATCCATAGTACATCAGTGATGGCCCACAGTACATCAGTGATGATCCACAGTACATCAGTGATGATCCATAGTACACCAGTGATGGCCCATAGTACATCAGTGATGGTCCATAGTACATCAGTGATGATCCATAGTACATCAGTGATGATCCATAGTACACCAGTGATGATCCACAGTACATCAGTTATGATCCATAGTACATCAGTGATGATCCACAGTACATCAGTGATGATCCACAATACTTCAGTGATGATCCACAGTACATCAGTGATGATCCACAGTACATCAGGGATGGTCCACAGTATATCAGTGATGATCCATAGTACATCAGTGATGGCCCATAGTACATCAGTGATGATCCATAGTACACCAGTGATGATCCATAGTACTTCAGTGATGATCTATAGTACATCAGTGATGATCCACAGTACATCAGTGATGATCCACAATACATCAGGGATTGTCCACAGTATATCAGTGATGATCCATAGTACATCAGTGATGGCCCACAGTACATCAGTGATGATCCACAGTACATCAGTGATGATCCATAGTACGCCAGTGATGGTCCATAGTACACCAGTGATGGTCCATAGTACATCAGTGATGATCCATAGTACATCAGTGATGATCCACAGTACATCAGGGATGGTCCACAGTACATCAGTGATGATCCATAGTACACCAGTGATGGCCCAAAGCACATCACTGATGGTCCATAGTACACCAGGGATGATCCATAGTAATCCAGTGATGATCCATAGTACACCAGTGATGGCCCATAGTACACCAGTGATGGCCCATAGTACATCAGTGATGATCCACAGTACATCAGTGATGATCTATAGTACATCAGGGATGGTCCACAGTACATCAGTGATGATCCATAGTACACCAGTGATGATCCATAGTACATCAGTGATGCTCCATAGTACACCTGTGATGGCCCACAGTACACCTGTGATGGCCCACAGTAGATCAGTGATGATCCACAGTACATCAGGGATGATCCACAGTATATCAGGGATGGTCCACAGTATATCAGTGATGAGCCATAGTACATCAGTGATGGTCCATAGTACACCAGTGATGATCCATAGTACACCAGTGATGGCCCATAGTACACCAGTGATGGCCCATAGTACACCAGTGATGATCCATAGTACACCAGTGATGGCCCATAGTACACCAGTGATGTCCCATAGTACATCAGTGATGATCCACAGTACATCAGTGATGATCCATAGTACACCAGGGATGGCCCATAGTACATCAGTGATGGCTCATAGTACATCAGTGATGATCCATAGTACATCAGTGATGATCCATAGTACACCAGTGATGATCCATAGTACATCAGTGATGGCTCATAGTACATCAGTGATGGCTCATAGTACATCAGTGATGATCCATAGTACACCAGTGATGATCCATAGTACATCAGTGATGGCTCATAGTACATCAGTGATGATCCATAATACATCAGTGATGATCCATAGTACATCAGTGATGATCCATAGTACACCAGTCATGGCCCATAGTACTACAGTGATGATCTATAGTACATCAGTGATGATCCACAGTACATCAGTGATGATCAAAGGTACATCAGTGATGATCCATAGTACATCAGTGATGATCCTCAGTACATCAGTGATGATCCACAGTACATCAGTGATGATCCACAGTACATCAGTGATGATCCACAGTACATCAGGGATGGTCCACAGTACATCAGTGATGATCCATAGTACACCAGTCATGATCCATAGTACATCAGTGATGATCCATAGTACATCAGTGATGATCCATAGTACACCAGTGATGATCCATAGTACACCAGTGATGGCCCATAGTACTTCAGTGATAATTAATAGTACATCAGTGATGATCCACAGTACATCAGTGATGATCCACAATACATCAGGGATGGTCCACAGTATATCAGTGATGATCCATAGTACATCAGTGATGGCCCACAGTACATCAGTGATGATCCACAGTACATCAGTGATGATCCATAGTACACCAGTGATGGCCCATAGTACATCAGTGATGGTCCATAGTACATCAGTGATGATCCATAGTACATCAGTGATGATCCATAGTACACCAGTGATGATCCACAGTACATCAGTTATGATCCATAGTACATCAGTGATGATCCACAGTACATCAGTGATGATCCACAATACTTCAGTGATGATCCACAGTACATCAGTGATGATCCACAGTACATCAGGGATGGTCCACAGTATATCAGTGATGATCCATAGTACATCAGTGATGGCCCATAGTACATCAGTGATGATCCATAGTACACCAGTGATGATCCATAGTACACCAGTAATGTTCCATAGTACACCAGGGATGATCCACAGTACATCAGTGATGATCCACAGTACATCAGTGGTGGTCCACAGTACATCAGTGATGGTCCATAGTACACCAGTGATGATCCACAGTACATCAGTGATGATCCACAGTACATCAGGGATGGTCCATAGTACATCAGTGATGATCCATAGTACACCAGTGATGATCCATAGTACACCAGTGATGGCCCATAGTACATCAGTGATGAACTATAGTACATCAGTGATGATCCACAGTACATCAGGGATGGTCCATAGTACATCAGTGATGATCCATAGTACACCAGTGATGATCCATAGTACACCAGTGATGGCCCATAGTACATCAGTGATGAACTATAGTACATCAGTAATGATCCACAGTACATCAGTGATGATCCACAGTACATCAGGGATGGTCCATAGTACACCAGTGATGATCCACAGTACACCAGTGATGATCCATAGTACACCAGTGATGGTCCATAGTACATCACTGATGATCTATAGTACATCAGTGATGGTCCATAGTACATCAGTGATGATCTATATATATAGTACACCAGTGATGATCTATAGTACATCAGTGATGATCTACAGTACATCAGTTATGATCCACAGTACATTAGTGATGATCCACAGTACATCAGTGATGATCCACAATACTTCACTGATGATCCACAGTACATCAGTGATGATCCACAGTACATCAGGGATGGTCCACAGTATATCAGTGATGATCCATAGTACATCAGTGATGGTCCATAGTACATCAGTGATGGTCCATAGTACACCAGTAATGATCCATAGTACACCAGTGATGATCCATAGTACACCAGTGATGGCCCATAGTACACCAGTGATGGCCCATAGTACATCAGTGATGATCCATAGTACATCAGTGATGATCCACAGTACATCAGTGATGATCCACAGTACATCAGGGATGGTCCATAGTACATCAGTGATGATCCATAGTACACCAGTGATGATCCATAGTACACCAGTGATGGCCCATAGTACATCAGTGATGAACTATAGTACATCAGTGATGATCCACAGTACATCAGGGATGGTCCATAGTACATCAGTGATGATCCATAGTACACCAGTGATGATCCATAGTACACCAGTGATGGCCCATAGTAAATCAGTGATGAACAATAGTACATCAGTGATGATCCACAGTACATCAGTGATGATCCATAGTACATCAGTGATGATCCACAGTACATCAGTGATGATCCACAGTACATCAGGGATGGTCCATAGTACATCAGTGATGATCCATAGTACACCAGTGATGATCCATAGTACACCAGTGATGGCCCATAGTACATCAGTGATGAACTATAGTACATCAGTGATGATCCACAGTACATCAGTGATGATCCACAGTACATCAGGGATGGTCCATAGTACACCAGTGATGATCCACAGTACACCAGTGATGATCCATAGTACACCAGTGATGGTCCATAGTACATCAGTGATGATCTATAGTACATCAGTGATGGTCCATAGTACATCAGTGATGATCTATAGTACTTCAGTGATGATCCACAGTACATCAGTTATGATACACAGTACATCAGTGATGATCCACAGTACATCAGTGATGATCCACAATACTTCAGTGATGATCCACAGTACATCAGTGATGATCCACAGTACATCAGGGATGGTCCACAGTATATCAGTGATGATCCATAGTACATCAGTGATGGTCCATAGTACACCAGTGATGATCTATAGTACACCAGTGATGGCCCATAGTACACCAGTGATGGCCCATAGTACATCAGTGATGATCCATAGTACATCAGTGATGATCCACAGTACATCAGTGATGATCCACAGTACATCAGGGATGGTCAATAGTACATCAGTGATGATCCATAGTACACCAGTGATGATCCATAGTACACCAGTGATGGCCCATAGTACATCAGTGATGAACTATAGTACATCAGTGATGATCCACAGTACATCAGGGATGGTCCATAGTACATCAGTGATGATCCATAGTACACCAGTGATGATCCATAGTACACCAGTGATGGCCCATAGTACATCAGTGATGAACTATAGTACATCAGTGATGATCCACAGTACATCAGTGATGATCCTTAGTACATCAGTGATGATCCACAGTATATCAGTGATGATCCACAGTACATCAGGGATGGTCCATAGTACATCAGTGATGATCCATAGTACTCCAGTGATGATCCATAGTACACCAGTGATGGCCCATAGTACATCAGTGAAGAACTATAGTACATCAGTGATGATCCACAGTACATCAGTGATGATCCACAGTACACCAGTGATGATCCACAGTACACCAGTGATGATCCATAGTACACCAGTGATGGTCCATAGTACATCAGTGATGATCTATAGTACATCAGTGATGGTCCATAGTACATCAGTGATGAGCTATAGTACATGAGTGATGATCTATAGTACATCAGTGATGATCCATAGTACACCAGTGATGATCCATAGTACACCAGTGATGGCCCATAGTACATCAGTGATGAACTATAGTACATCAGTGATGATCCACAGTACATCAGGGATGGTCCATAGTACATCAGTGATGATTCATAGTACACCAGTGATTGCCCATAATACATCAGTGATGAACTATAGTACATCAGTGATGATCCACAGTACATCAGTGATGATCCACAGTACATCAGGGATGGTCCATAGTACACCAGTGATGATCCACAGTACACCAGTGATGATCCATAGTACACCAGTGATGGTCCATAGTACATCAGTGATGATCTATAGTACATCAGTGATGGTCCATAGTACATCAGTGATGATCTATATACATAGTACACCAGTGATGATCTATAGTACATCAGTGATGATCTACAGTACATCAGTTATGATCCACAGTACATTAGTGATGATCCACAGTACATCAGTGATGATCCACAATACTTCAGTGATGATCCACAGTACATCAGTGATGATCCACAGTACATCAGGGATGGTCCACAGTATATCAGTGATGATCCATAGTACATCAGTGATGGTCCATAGAACATCAGTGATGGTCCATAGTACACCAGTGATGATCCATAGTACACCAGTGATGGCCCATAGTACACCAGTGATGGCCCATAGTACATCAGTGATGATCCATAGTACATCAGTGATGATCCACAGTACATCAGTGATGATCCACAGTACATCAGGGATGGTCCATAGTACATCAGTGATGATCCATAGTACACCAGTGATGATCCATAGTACACCAGTGATGGCCCATAGTACATCAGTGATGAACTATAGTACATCAGTGATGATCCACAGTACATCAGGGATGGTCCATAGTACATCAGTGATGATCCATAGTACACCAGTGATGATCCATAGTACACCAGTGATGGCCCATAGTACATCAGTGATGAACAATAGTACATCAGTGATGATCCACAGTACATCAGTGATGATCCATAGTACATCAGTGATGATCCACAGTACATCAGTGATGATCCACAGTACATCAGGGATGGTCCATAGTACATCAGTGATGATCCATAGTACACCAGTGATGATCCATAGTACACCAGTGATGGCCTATAGTACATCAGTGATGAACTATAGTACATCAGTGATGATCCACAGTACATCAGTGATGATCCACAGTACATCAGGGATGGTCCATAGTACACCAGTGATGATCCACAGTACACCAGTGATGATCCATAGTACACCAGTGATGGTCCATAGTACATCAGTGATGATCTATAGTACATCAGTGATGGTCCATAGTACATCAGTGATGATCCATAGTACATCAGTGATGATCCACAGTACATCAGTGATGATCCACAGTACATCAGGGATGGTCCATAGTACATCAGTGATGATCCATAGTACACCTGTGATGATCCATAGTACACCAGTGATGGCCCATAGTACATCAGTGATGAACTATAGTACATCAGTGATGATCCACAGTACATCAGTGATGATCCACAGTACATCAGGGATGGTCCATAGTACACCAGTGATGATCCACAGTACACCAGTGATGATCCATAGTACACCAGTGATGGTCCATAGTACATCAGTGATGATCTATAGTACATCAGTGATGGTCCATAGTACATCAGTGATGATCTATAGTACATCAGTGATGATCCACAGTACATCAGTTATGATACACAGTACATCAGTGATGATCCACAGTACATCAGTGATGATCCACAATACTTCAGTGATGATCAACAGTACATCAGTGATGATCCACAGTACATCAGGGATGGTCCACAGTATATCAGTGATGATCCATAGTACATCAGTGATGGTCCATAGTACACCAGTGATGATCTATAGTACACCAGTGATGGCCCATAGTACACCAGTGATGGCCCATAGTACATCAGTGATGATCCATAGTACATCAGTGATGATCCACAGTACATCAGTGATGATCCACAGTACATCAGGGATGGTCCATAGTACATCAGTGATGATCCATAGTACACCCGTGATGATCCATAGTGCACCAGTGATGGCCCATAGTACATCAGTGATGAACTATAGTACATCAGTGATGATCCACAGTACATCAGGGATGGTCCATAGTACATCAGTGATGATCCATAGTACACCAGTGATGATCCATAGTACACCAGTGATGGCCCATAGTACATCAGTGATGAACTATAGTACATCAGTGATGATCCACAGTACATCAGTGATGATCCATAGTACATCAGTGATTATCCACAGTATATCAGTGATGATCCACAGTACATCAGGGATGGTCCATAGTACATCAGTGATGATCCATAGTACACCAGTGATGATCCATAGTACACCAGTGATGGCCCATAGTACATCAGTGATGAACTATAGTACATCAGTGATGATCCACAGTACATCAGTGATGATCCACAGTACACCAGTGATCATCCACCGTACACCAGTGATGATCCATAGTACACCAGTGATGGTCCATAGTACATCAGTGATGATCTATAGTACATCAGTGATGGTCCATAGTACATCAGTGATGAGCTATAGTACATGAGTGATGATCTATAGTACATCAGTGATGATCCATAGTACACCAGTGATGATCCATAGTACACCAGTGATGACCCATAGTACATCAGTGATGAACTATAGTACATCAGTGATGATCCACAGTACATCAGGGATGGTCCATAGTACATCAGTGATGATCCATAGTACACCAGTGAGGATCCATAGTACACCAGTGATGGCCCATAGTACATCAGTGATGAACAATAGTACATCAGTGATGATCCACAGTACATCAGTGATGATCCATAGTACATCAGTGATGATCCACAGTACATCAGTGATGATCCACAGTACATCAGGGATGGTCCATAGTACATCAGTGATGATCCATAGTACACCAGTGATGATCCATAGTACACCAGTGATGGCCTATAGTACATCAGTGATGAACTATAGTACATCAGTGATGATCCACAGTACATCAGTGATGATCCACAGTACATCAGGGATGGTCCATAGTACACCAGTGATGATCCACAGTACACCAGTGATGATCCATAGTACACCAGTGATGATCCACAGTACACCAGTGATGATCCACAGTACACCAGTGATGATCCATAGTACACCAGTGGTGGTCCATAGTACATCAGTGATGATCTATAGTACATCAGTGATGGTCCATAGTACATCAGTGATGAGCTATAGTACATGAGTGATGATCTATAGTACATCAGTGATGATCCATAGTACACCAGTGATGATCCATAGTACACCAGTGATGGCCCATAGTACATCAGTGATGAACTATAGTACATCAGTGATGATCCACAGTACATCAGGGATGGTCCATAGTACATCAGTGATGATTCATAGTACACCAGTGATGGCCCATAGTACATCAGTGATGAACTATAGTACATCAGTGATGATCCACAGTACATCAGTGATGATCCACAGTACATCAGGGATGGTCCATAGTACACCAGTGATGATCCACAGTACACCAGTGATGATCCATAGTACACCAGTGATGGTCCATAGTACATCAGTGATGATCTATAGTACATCAGTGATGGTCCATAGTACATCAGTGATGATCTATTTACATAGTACACCAGTGATGATCTATAGTACATCAGTGATGATCTACAGTACATCAGTTATGATCCACAGTACATTAGTGATGATCCACAGTACATCAGTGATGATCCACAATACTTCAGTGATGATCCACAGTACATCAGTGATTATCCACAGTACATCAGGGATGGTTCACAGTATATCAGTGATGATCCATAGTACATCAGTGATGGTCCATAGAACATCAGTGATGGTCCATAGTACACCAGTGATGATCCATAGTACACCAGTGATGGCCCATAGTACACCAGTGATGGCCCATAGTACATCAGTGATGATCCATAGTACATCAGTGATGATCCACAGTACATCAGTGATGATCCACAGTACATCAGGGATGGTCCATAGTACATCAGTGATGATCCATAGTACACCAGTGATGATCCATAGTACACCAGTGATGGCCCATAGTACATCAGTGATGAACTATGGTACATCAGTGATGATCCACAGTACATCAGGGATGGTCCATAGTACATCAGTGATGATCCATAGTACACCAGTGATGATCCATAGTACACCAGTGATGGCCCATAGTACATCAGTGATGAACAATAGTACATCAGTGATGATCCACAGTACATCAGTGATGATCCATAGTACATCAGTGATGATCCACAGTACATCAGTGATGATCCACAGTACATCAGGGATGCTCCATAGTACATCAGTGATGATCCATAGTACACCAGTGATGATCCATAGTACACCAGTGATGGCCTATAGTACATCAGTGATGAACTATAGTACATCAGTGATGATCCACAGTACATCAGTGATGATCCACAGTACATCAGGGATGGTCCATAGTACACCAGTGATGATCCACAGTACACCAGTGATGATCCATAGTACACCAGTGATGGTCCATAGTACATCAGTGATGATCTATAGTACATCAGTGATGGTCCATAGTACATCAGTGATGATCCATAGTACATCAGTGATGATCCACAGTACATCAGTGATGATCCACAGTACATCAGGGATGGTCCATAGTACATCAGTGATGATCCATAGTACACCTGTGATGATCCATAGTACACCAGTGATGGCCCATAGTACATCAGTGATGAACTATAGTACATCAGTGATGATCCACAGTACATCAGTGATGATCCACAGTACATCAGGGATGGTCCATAGTACACCAGTGATGATCCACAGTACACCAGTGATGATCCATAGTACACCAGTGATGGTCCATAGTACATCAGTGATGATCTATAGTACATCAGTGATGGTCCATAGTACATCAGTGATGATCTATAGTACATCAGTGATGATCCACAGTACATCAGTTATGATACACAGTACATCAGTGATGATCCACAGTACATCAGTGATGATCCACAGTACATCAGGGATGGTCCACAGTATATCAGTGATGATCCATAGTACATCAGTGATGGTCCATAGTACACCAGTGATGATCTATAGTACACCAGTGATGGCCCTTAGTACACCAGTGATGGCCCATGGTACATCAGTGATGATCCATAGTACATCAGTGATGATCCACAGTACATCAGTGATGATCCACAGTACATCAGGGATGGTCCATAGTACATCAGTGATGATCCATAATACACCAGTGATGATCCATAGTGCACCAGTGATGGCCCATAGTACATCAGTGATGAACTATAGTACATCAGTGATGATCCACAGTACATCAGGGATGGTCCATAGTACATCAGTGATGATCCATAGTACACCAGTGATGATCCATAGTACACCAGTGATGGCCCATAGTACAACAGTGATGAACTATAGTACATCAGTGATGATCCACAGTACATCAGTGATGATCCATAGTACATCAGTGATGATCCACAGTATATCAGTGATGATCCACAGTACATCAGGGATGGTCCATAGTACATCAGTGATGATCCATAGTACACCAGTGATGATCCATAGTACACCAGTGATGGCCCATAGTACATCAGTGATGAACTATAGTACATCAGTGATGATCCACAGTACATCAGTGATGATCCACAGTATACCAGTGATGATCCACCGTACACCAGTGATGATCCATAGTACACCAGTGATGGTCCATAGTACATCAGTGATGATCTATAGTACATCAGTGATGGTCCATAGTACATCAGTGATGAGCTATAGTACATGAGTGATGATCTATAGTACATCAGTGATGATCCATAGTACACCAGTGATGATCCATAGTACACCAGTGATGACCCATAGTACATCAGTGATGAACTATAGTACATCAGTGATGATCCACAGTACATCAGGGATGGTCCATAGTACATCAGTGATGATCCATAGTACACCAGTGAGGATCCATAGTACACCAGTGATGGCCCATAGTACATCAGTGATGAACAATAGTACATCAGTGATGATCCACAGTACATCAGTGATGATCCATAGTACATCAGTGATGATCCACAGTACATCAGTGATGATCCACAGTACATCAGGGATGGTCCATAGTACATCAGTGATGATCCATAGTACACCAGTGATGATCCATAGTACACCAGTGATGGCCTATAGTACATCAGTGATGAACTATAGTACATCAGTGATGATCCACAGTACATCAGTGATGATCCACAGTACATCAGTGATGATCCACAGTACATCAGGGATGGTCCATAGTACACCAGTGATGATCCACAGTACACCAGTGATGATCCATAGTACACCAGTGATGATCCACAGTACACCAGTGATGATCCACAGTACACCAGTGATGATCCATAGTACACCAGTGGTGGTCCATAGTACATCAGTGATGATCTATAGTACATCAGTGATGGTCCATAGTACATCAGTGATGAGCTATAGTACATGAGTGATGATCTATAGTACATCAGTGATGATCCATAGTACACCAGTGATGATCCATAGTACACCAGTGATGGCCCATAGTACATCAGTGATGAACTATAGTACATCAGTGATGATCCACAGTACATCAGTGATGATCCACAGTACATCAGGGATGGTCCATAGTACACCAGTGATGATCCACAGTACACCAGTGATGATCCATAGTACACCAGTGATGGTCCATAGTACATCAGTGATGATCTATAGTACATCAGTGATGGTCCATAGTACATCAGTGATGATCTATATACATAGTACACCAGTGATGATCTATAGTACATCAGTGATGATCTACAGTACATCAGTTATGATCCACAGTACATTAGTGATGATCCACAGTACATCAGTGATGATCCACAATACTTCAGTGATGATCCACAGTACATCAGTGATTATCCACAGTACATCAGGGATGGTTCACAGTATATCAGTGATGATCCATAGTACATCAGTGATGGTCCATAGAACATCAGTGATGGTCCATAGTACACCAGTGATGATCCATAGTACACCAGTGATGGCCCATAGTACACCAGTGATGGCCCATAGTACATCAGTGATGATCCATAGTACATCAGTGATGATCCACAGTACATCAGTGATGATCCACAGTACATCAGGGATGGTCCATAGTACATCAGTGATGATCCATAGTACACCAGTGATGATCCATAGTACACCAGTGATGGCCCATAGTACATCAGTGATGAACTATGGTACATCAGTGATGATCCACAGTACATCAGGGATGGTCCATAGTACATCAGTGATGATCCATAGTACACCAGTGATGATCCATAGTACACCAGTGATGGCCCATAGTACATCAGTGATGAACAATAGTACATCAGTGATGATCCACAGTACATCAGTGATGATCCATAGTACATCAGTGATGATCCACAGTACATCAGTGATGATCCACAGTACATCAGGGATGCTCCATAGTACATCAGTGATGATCCATAGTACACCAGTGATGATCCATAGTACACCAGTGATGGCCTATAGTACATCAGTGATGAACTATAGTACATCAGTGATGATCCACAGTACATCAGTGATGATCCACAGTACATCAGGGATGGTCCATAGTACACCAGTGATGATCCACAGTACACCAGTGATGATCCATAGTACACCAGTGATGGTCCATAGTACATCAGTGATGATCTATAGTACATCAGTGATGGTCCATAGTACATCAGTGATGATCCATAGTACATCAGTGATGATCCACAGTACATCAGTGATGATCCACAGTACATCAGGGATGGTCCATAGTACATCAGTGATGATCCATAGTACACCTGTGATGATCCATAGTACACCAGTGATGGCCCATAGTACATCAGTGATGAACTATAGTACATCAGTGATGATCCACAGTACATCAGTGATGATCCACAGTACATCAGGGATGGTCCATAGTACACCAGTGATGATCCACAGTACACCAGTGATGATCCATAGTACACCAGTGATGGTCCATAGTACATCAGTGATGATCTATAGTACATCAGTGATGGTCCATAGTACATCAGTGATGATCTATAGTACATCAGTGATGATCCACAGTACATCAGTTATGATACACAGTACATCAGTGATGATCCACAGTACATCAGTGATGATCCACAGTACATCAGGGATGGTCCACAGTATATCAGTGATGATCCATAGTACATCAGTGATGGTCCATAGTACACCAGTGATGATCTATAGTACACCAGTGATGGCCCTTAGTACACCAGTGATGGCCCATGGTACATCAGTGATGATCCATAGTACATCAGTGATGATCCACAGTACATCAGTGATGATCCACAGTACATCAGGGATGGTCCATAGTACATCAGTGATGATCCATAATACACCAGTGATGATCCATAGTGCACCAGTGATGGCCCATAGTACATCAGTGATGAACTATAGTACATCAGTGATGATCCACAGTACATCAGGGATGGTCCATAGTACATCAGTGATGATCCATAGTACACCAGTGATGATCCATAGTACACCAGTGATGGCCCATAGTACAACAGTGATGAACTATAGTACATCAGTGATGATCCACAGTACATCAGTGATGATCCATAGTACATCAGTGATGATCCACAGTATATCAGTGATGATCCACAGTACATCAGGGATGGTCCATAGTACATCAGTGATGATCCATAGTACACCAGTGATGATCCATAGTACACCAGTGATGGCCCATAGTACATCAGTGATGAACTATAGTACATCAGTGATGATCCACAGTACATCAGTGATGATCCACAGTATACCAGTGATGATCCACCGTACACCAGTGATGATCCATAGTACACCAGTGATGGTCCATAGTACATCAGTGATGATCTATAGTACATCAGTGATGGTCCATAGTACATCAGTGATGAGCTATAGTACATGAGTGATGATCTATAGTACATCAGTGATGATCCATAGTACACCAGTGATGATCCATAGTACACCAGTGATGACCCATAGTACATCAGTGATGAACTATAGTACATCAGTGATGATCCACAGTACATCAGGGATGGTCCATAGTACATCAGTGATGATCCATAGTACACCAGTGAGGATCCATAGTACACCAGTGATGGCCCATAGTACATCAGTGATGAACAATAGTACATCAGTGATGATCCACAGTACATCAGTGATGATCCATAGTACATCAGTGATGATCCACAGTACATCAGTGATGATCCACAGTACATCAGGGATGGTCCATAGTACATCAGTGATGATCCATAGTACACCAGTGATGATCCATAGTACACCAGTGATGGCCTATAGTACATCAGTGATGAACTATAGTACATCAGTGATGATCCACAGTACATCAGTGATGATCCACAGTACATCAGGGATGGTCCATAGTACACCAGTGATGATCCACAGTACACCAGTGATGATCCATAGTACACCAGTGATGGTCCATAGTACATCAGTGATGATGTATAGTACATCAGTGATGGTCCATAGTACATCAGTGATGATCCATAGTACATCAGTGATGATCCACAGTACATCCGTGATGATCCACATTACATCAGGGATGGTCCATAGTACATCAGTGATGATCCATAGTACACCAGTGATGATCCATAGTACACCAGTGATGGCCCATAGTACATCAGTGATGAACTATAGTACATCAGTGATGATCCACAGTACATCAGTGATGATCCACAGTACATCAGGGATGGTCCATAGTACACCAGTGATGATCCACAGTACACCAGTGATGATCCATAGTACACCAGTGATGGTCCATAGTACATCAGTGATGATCTATAGTACATCAGTGATGGTCCATAGTACATCAGTGATGATCTATAGTACATCAGTGATGATCCACAGTACATCAGTTATGATACACAGTACATCAGTGATGATCCACAGTACATCAGTGATGATCCACAATACTTCAGTGATGATCCACAGTACATCAGTGATGATCCACAGTACATCAGGGATGGTCCACAGTATATCAGTGATGATCCATAGTACATCAGTGATGGTCCATAGTACACCAGTGATGATCTATAGTACACCAGTGATGGCCCATAGTACACCAGTGATGGCCCATAGTACATCAGTGATGATCCATAGTACATCAGTGATGATCCACAGTACATCAGTGATGATCCACAGTACATCAGGGATGGTCCATAGTACATCAGTGATGATCCATAGTACACCTGTGATGATCCATAGTACACCAGTGATGGTCCATAGTACATCAGTGATGAACTATAGTACATCAGTGATGATCCACAGTACATCAGGGATGGTCCATAGTACATCAGTGATGATCCATAGTACACCAGTGATGATCCATAGTACACCAGTGATGGCCCATAGTACATCAGTGATGAACTATAGTACATCAGTGATGATCCACAGTACATCAGTGATGATCCATAGTACATCAGTGATGATCCACAGTATATCAGTGATGATCCACAGTACATCAGTGATGGCCCATAGTACATCAGTGATGAACTATAGTACATCAGTGATGATCCACAGTACATCAGTGATGATCCACAGTACACCAGTGATGATCCATAGTACACCAGTGATGATCCATAGTACACCAGTGATGGCCCATAGTACATCAGTGATGAACTATAGTACATCAGTGATGATCCACAGTACATCAGTGATGATCCACAGTATACCAGTGATGATCCACCGTACACCAGTGATGATCCATAGTACACCAGTGATGGTCCATAGTACATCAGTGATGATCTATAGTACATCAGTGATGGTCCATAGTACATCAGTGATGAGCTATAGTACATGAGTGATGATCTATAGTACATCAGTGATGATCCATAGTACACCAGTGATGATCCATAGTACACCAGTGATGACCCATAGTACATCAGTGATGAACTATAGTACATCAGTGATGATCCACAGTACATCAGGGATGGTCCATAGTACATCAGTGATGATCCATAGTACACCAGTGAGGATCCATAGTACACCAGTGATGGCCCATAGTACATCAGTGATGAACAATAGTACATCAGTGATGATCCACAGTACATCAGTGATGATCCATAGTACATCAGTGATGATCCACAGTACATCAGTGATGATCCACAGTACATCAGGGATGGTCCATAGTACATCAGTGATGATCCATAGTACACCAGTGATGATCCATAGTACACCAGTGATGGCCTATAGTACATCAGTGATGAACTATAGTACATCAGTGATGATCCACAGTACATCAGTGATGATCCACAGTACATCAGGGATGGTCCATAGTACACCAGTGATGATCCACAGTACACCAGTGATGATCCATAGTACACCAGTGATGGTCCATAGTACATCAGTGATGATCTATAGTACATCAGTGATGGTCCATAGTACATCAGTGATGATCCATAGTACATCAGTGATGATCCACAGTACATCAGTGATGATCCACATTACATCAGGGATGGTCCATAGTACACCAGTGATGATCCATAGTACATCAGTGATGAACTATAGTACATCAGTGATGATCCACAGTACATCAGTGATGATCCATAGTACATCAGTGATGATCCACAGTATATCAGTGATGATCCACAGTACATCAGTGATGGCCCATAGTACATCAGTGATGAACTATAGTACATCAGTGATGATCCACAGTACATCAGTGATGATCCACAGTACACCAGTGATGATCCACAGTACACCAGTGATGATCCATAGTATACCAGTGATGGTCCATAGTACATCAGTGATGATCTATAGTACATCAGTGATGGTCCATAGTACATCAGTGATGAGCTATAGTACATGAGTGATGATCTATAGTACATCAGTGATGATCCATAGTACACCAGTGATGATCCATAGTACACCAGTGATGACCCATAGTACATCAGTGATGAACTATAGTACATCAGTGATGATCCACAGTACATCAGGGATGGTCCATAGTACATCAGTGATGATCCATAGTACACCAGTGATGATCCATAGTACACCAGTGATGGCCCATAGTACATCAGTGATGAACAATAGTACATCAGTGATGATCCACAGTACATCAGTGATGATCCATAGTACATCAGTGATGATCCACAGTACATCAGTGATGATCCACAGTACATCAGGGATGGTCCATAGTACATCAGTGATGATCCATAGTACACCAGTGATGATCCATAGTACACCAGTGATGGCCTATAGTACATCAGTGATGAACTATAGTACATCAGTGATGATCCACAGTACATCAGTGATGATCCACAGTACATCAGTGATGATCCATAGTACATCAGTGATGATCCACAGTACATCAGTGATGATCCACAGTACATCAGGGATGGTCCATAGTACATCAGTGATGATCCATAGTACACCAGTGATGATCCATAGTACACCAGTGATGGCCCATAGTACATCAGTGATGAACTATAGTACATCAGTGATGATCCACAGTACATCAGTGATGATCCACAGTACATCAGTGATGATCCACAGTACATCAGGGATGGTCCATAGTACATCAGTGATGATCCATAGTACACCAGTGATGATCCATAGTACACCAGTGATGGCCCATAGTACATCAGTGATGAACTATAGTACATCAGTGATGATCCACAGTACATCAGGGATGGTCCATAGTACATCAGTGATGATCCATAGTACATCAGTGATGATCCACAGTACATCAGTGATGATCCACAGTACATCAGGGATGGTCCATAGTACATCAGTGATGATCCATAGTACACCAGTGATGATCCATAGTACACCAGTGATGGCCTATAGTACATCAGTGATGAACTATAGTACATCAGTGATGATCCACAGTACATCAGTGATGATCCACAGTACATCAGTGATGATCCATAGTACATCAGTGATGATCCACAGTACATCAGTGATGATCCACAGTACATCAGGGATGGTCCATAGTACATCAGTGATGATTCATAGTACACCAGTGATGATCTATAGTACACCAGTGATGGTCCATAGTACATCTGTGATGATCTATAGTACATCAGTGATGGTCCATAGTACATCAGTGATGATCTATAGTACATCAGTGATGATCCACAGTACATCAGTTATGATACACAGTACATCAGTGATGATCCACAGTACATCAGTGATGATCCACAATACTTCAGTGATGATCCACAGTACATCAGTGATGATCCACAGTACATCAGGGATGGTCCACAGTATATCAGTGATGATCCATAGTACATCAGTGATGGTCCATAGTACACCAGTGATGATCTATAGTACACCAGTGATGGCCCGTAGTACACCAGTGATGGCCCATAGTACATCAGTGATGATCCATAGTACATCAGTGATGATCCACAGTACATCAGTGATTATCCACAGTACATCAGGGATGGTCCATAGTACATCAGTGATGATCCATAGTACACCAGTGATGATCCATAGTACACCAGTGATGGCCCATAGTACATCAGTGATGAACTATAGTACATCAGTGATGATCCACAGTACATCAGGGATGGTCCATAGTACACCAGTGATGATCCATAGTACACCAGTGATGATCCATAGTACACCAGTGATGGCCCATAGTACATCAGTGATGATCCACAGTACATCAGTGATGATCCATAGTACATCAGTGATGATCCACAGTATATCAGTGATGATCCACAGTACATCAGGGATGGTCCATAGTACACCAGTGATGGCCCATAGTACATCAGTGATGATCCACAGTACATCAGTGATGATCCATAGTACATCAGTGATGATCCACAGTATATCAGTGATGATCCACAGTACATCAGGGATGGTCCATAGTACACCAGTGATGGCCCATAGTACATCAGTGATGAACTATAGTACATCAGTGATGATCCACAGTACATCAGTGATGATCCATAGTACATCAGTGATGATCCACAGTATATCAGTGATGATCCACAGTACATCAGGGATGGTCCATAGTACATCAGTGATGGCCCATAGTACATCAGTGATGAACTATAGTACATCAGTGATGATCCACAGTACATCAGTGATGATCCATAGTACATCAGTGATGATCCATAGTACACCAGTGATGGCCCATAGTACACCAGTGATGAACTATAGTACATCAGTGATGATCCACAGTACATCAGTGATGATCCACAGTACATCAGGGATGGTCCATAGTACACCAGTGATGATCCACAGTACACCAGTGATGATCCATAGTACACCAGTGATGGTCCATAGTACATCAGTGATGAACTATAGTACATCAGTGATGATCCACAGTACATCAGGGATGGTCCATAGTACATCAGTGATGATCCATAGTACACCAGTGATGATCCATAGTACACCAGTGATGGCCCATAGTACATCAGTGATGAACTATAGTACATCAGTGATGATCCACAGTACATCAGTGATGATCCATAGTACATCAGTGATGATCCACAGTATATCAGTGATGATCCACAGTACATCAGGGATGGTCCATAGTACATCAGTGATGATCCATAGTACACCAGTGATGATCCATAGTACACCAGTGATGGCCCATAGTACATCAGTGATGAACTATAGTACATCAGTGATGATCCACAGTACATCAGTGATGATCCACAGTACACCAGTGATGATCCACAGTACACCAGTGATGATCCATAGTACACCAGTGATGGTCCATAGTACATCAGTGATGATCTATAGTACATCAGTGATGGTCCATAGTACATCAGTGATGAGCTATAGTACATGAGTGATGATCTATAGTACATCAGTGATGATCCATAGTACACCAGTGATGATCCATAGTACACCAGTGATGGCCCATAGTACATCAGTGATGAACTATAGTACATCAGTGATGATCCACAGTACATCAGGGATGGTCCATAGTACATCAGTGATGATCCATAGTACACCAGTGATGGCCCATAGTACATCAGTGATGAACTATAGTACATCAGTGATGATCCACAGTACATCAGTGATGATCCACAGTACATCAGGGATGGTCCATAGTACACCAGTGATGATCCACAGTACACCAGTGATGGCCCATAGTACATCAGTGATGAACTATAGTACATCAGTGATGATCCACAGTACATCAGTGATGATCCATAGTACATCAGTGATGATCCACAGTATATCAGTGATGATCCACAGTACATCAGGGATGGTCCATAGTACATCAGTGATGATCCATAGTACACCAGTGATGATCCATAGTACACCAGTGATGGCCCATAGTACATCAGTGATGAACTATAGTACATCAGTGATGATCCACAGTACATCAGTGATGATCCACAGTACACCAGTGATGATCCACAGTACACCAGTGATGATCCATAGTACACCAGTGATGGTCCATAGTACATCAGTGATGATCTATAGTACATGAGTGATGGTCCATAGTACATCAGTGATGAGCTATAGTACATGAGTGATGATCTATAGTACATCAGTGATGATCCATAGTACACCAGTGATGATCCATAGTACACCAGTGATGGCCCATAGTACATCAGTGATGAACTATAGTACATCAGTGATGATCCACAGTACATCAGGGATGGTCCATAGTACATCAGTGATGATCCATAGTACACCAGTGATGGCCCATAGTACATCAGTGATGAACTATAGTACATCAGTGATGATCCACAGTACATCAGTGATGATCCACAGTACATCAGGGATGGTCCATAGTACACCAGTGATGATCCACAGTACACCAGTGATGATCCATAGTACACCAGTGATGGTCCATAGTACATCAGTGATGATCTATAGTACATCAGTGATGGTCCATAGTACATCAGTGATGATCTATATACATAGTACACCAGTGATGATCTATAGTACATCAGTGATGATCTACAGTACATCAGTTATGATCCACAGTACATTAGTGATGATCCACAGTACATCAGTGATGATCCACAATACTTCAGTGATGATCCACAGTACATCAGTGATGATCCACAGTACATCAGGGATGGTCCACAGTATATCAGTGATGATCCATAGTACATCAGTGATGGTCCATAGTACATCAGTGATGGTCCATAGTACACCAGTGATGATCCATAGTACACCAGTGATGGCCCATAGTACACCAGTGATGGCCCATAGTACATCAGTGATGATCCATAGTACATCAGTGATGATCCACAGTACATCAGTGATGATCCACAGTACATCAGGGATGGTCCATAGTACATCAGTGATGATCCATAGTACACCAGTGATGATCCATAGTACACCAGTGATGGCCCATAGTACATCAGTGATGAACTATAGTACATCAGTGATGATCCACAGTACATCAGGGATGGTCCATAGTACATCAGTGATGATCCATAGTACACCAGTGATGATTCATAGTACACCAGTGATGGCCCATAGTACATCAGTGATGAACAATAGTACATCAGTGATGATCCACAGTACATCAGTGATGATCCATAGTACATCAGTGATGATCCACAGTACATCAGTGATGATCCACAGTACATCAGGGATGGTCCATAGTACATCAGTGATGATCCATAGTACACCAGTGATGATCCATAGTACACCAGTGATGGCCTATAGTACATCAGTGATGAACTATAGTACATCAGTGATGATCCACAGTACATCAGTGATGATCCACAGTACATCAGGGATGGTCCATAGTACACCAGTGATGATCCACAGTACACCAGTGATGATCCATAGTACACCAGTGATGGTCCATAGTACATCAGTGATGATCTATAGTACATCAGTGATGGTCCATAGTACATCAGTGATGATCTATAGTACATCCGTGATGATCCACAGTACATCAGTTATGATACACAGTACATCAGTGATGATCCACAGTACATCAGTGATGATCCACAGTACATCAGTGATGATCCACAGTACATTAGGGATGGTCCATAGTACATCAGTGATGATCCATAGTACACCAGTGATGATCCATAGTACACCAGTGATGGCCCATAGTACATCAGTGATGAACTATAGTACATCAGTGATGATCCACAGTACATCAGGGATGGTCCATAGTACATCAGTGATGATCCATAGTACACCAGTGATGATCCATAGTACACCAGTGATGGCCCATAGTACATCAGGGATGAACTATAGTACATCAGTGATGATCCACAGTACATCAGTGATGATCCTTAGTACATCAGTGATGATCCACAGTATATCAGTGATGATCCAAAGTACATCAGGGATGGTCCATAGCACATCAGTGATGATCCATAGTACACCAGTGATGATCCATAGTACACCAGTGATGGCCCATAGTACATCAGTGATGAACTATAGTACATCAGTGATGATCCACAGTACACCAGTGATGATCCACAGTACACCAGTGATGATCCACAGTACACCAGTGATGGTCCATAGTACATCAGTGATGATCTATAGTACATCAGTGATGGCCCATAGTACATCAGTGATGAGCTATAGTACATGAGTGATGATCTATAGTACATCAGTGATGATCCATAGTACACCAGTGATGATCCATAGTACACCAGTGATGGCCCATAGTACATCAGTGATGAACTATAGTACATCAGTGATGATCCACAGTACATCAGGGATGGTCCATAGTACATCAGTGATGATCCATAGTACACCAGTGATGGCCCATAGTACATCAGTGATGAACTATAGTACATCAGTGATGATCCACAGTACATCAGTGATGATCCACAGTACATCAGGGATGGTCCATAGTACACCAGTGATGATCCACAGTACACCAGTGATGATCCATAGTACATCAGTGATGGTCCATAGTACATCAGTGATGATCTATAGTACATCAGTGATGGTCCATAGTACATCAGTGATGATCTATATACATAGTACACCAGTGATGATCTATAGTACATCAGTGATGATCTACAGTACATCAGTTATGATCCACAGTACATTAGTGATGATCCACAGTACATCAGTGATGATCCACAATACTTCAGTGATGATCCACAGTACATCAGTGATGATCCACAGTACATCAGGGATGGTCCACAGTATATCAGTGATGATCCATAGTACATCAGTGATGGTCCATAGTACATCAGTGATGGTCCATAGTACACCAGTGATGATCCATAGTACACTAGTGATGGCCCATAGTACACCAGTGATGGCCCATAGTACATCAGTGATGATCCATAGTACATCAGTGATGATCCACAGTACATCAGTGATGATCCACAGTACATCAGGGATGGTCCATAGTACATCAGTGATGAACTATAGTACATCAGTGATGATCCATAGTACATCAGGGATGGTCCATAGTACATCAGTGATGATCCATAGTACACCAGTGATGATCCATAGTACACCAGTGATGGCCCATAGTACATCAGTGATGAACAATAGTACATCAGTGATGATCCACAGTACATCAGTGATGATCCATAGTACATCAGTGATGATCCACAGTGCATCAGTGATGATCCACAGTACATCAGGGATGGTCCATAGTACATCAGTGATGATCCATAGTACACCAGTGATGATCCATAGTACACCAGTGATGGCCTATAGTACATCAGTGATGAACTATAGTACATCAGTGATGATCCACAGTACATCAGTGATGATCCACAGTACATCAGGGATGGTCCATAGTACACCAGTGATGATCCACAGTACACCAGTGATGATCCATAGTACACCAGTGATGGTCCATAGTACATCAGTGATGATCTATAGTACATCAGTGATGGTCCATAGTACATCAGTGATGATCTATAGTACATCAGTGATGATCCACAGTACATCAGTGATGATCCACAGTACATCAGTTATGATACACAGTACATCAGTGATGATCCACAGTACATCAGAGATGATCCACAATACTTCAGTGATGATCCACAGTACATCAGTGATGATCCACAGTACATCAGGGATGGTCCACAGTATATCCGTGATGATCCATAGTACATCAGTGATGGTCCATAGTACACCAGTGATGATCTATAGTACACCAGTGATGGCCCATAGTACACCAGTGATGGCCCATAGTACATCAGTGATGATCCATAGTACATCAGTGATGATCCACAGTACATCAGTGATGATCCACAGTACATCAGGGATGGTCCATAGTACATCAGTGATGATCCATAGTACACCAGTGATGATCCATAGTACACCAGTGATGGCCCATAGTACATCAGTGATGAACTATAGTACATCAGTGATGATCCACAGTACATCAGGGATGGTCCATAGTACATCAGTGATGATCCATAGTACACCAGTGATGATCCATAGTACACCAGTGATGATCCATAGTACACCAGTGATGGCCCATAGTACATCAGTGATGAACTATAGTACATCAGTGATGATCCACAGTACATCAGCGATGATCCATAGTACATCAGTGATGATCCACAGTATATCAGTGATGATCCACAGTACATCAGGGATGGTCCATAGTACATCAGTGATGATCCATAGTACACCAGTGATGATCCATAGTACACCAGTGATGGCCCATAGTACATCAGTGATGAACTATAGTACATCAGTGATGATCCACAGTACATCAGTGATGATCCACAGTACACCAGTGATGATCCACAGTACACCAGTGATGATCCATAGTACACCAGTGATGGTCCATAGTACATCAGTGATGATCTATAGTACATCAGCGATGGTCCATAGTACATCAGTGATGAGCTATAGTACATGAGTGATGATCTATAGTACATCAGTGATGATCCATAGTACACCAGTGATGATCCATAGTACACCAGTGATGGCCCATAGTACATCAGTGATGAACTATAGTACATCAGTGATGATCCACAGTACATCAGGGATGGTCCATAGTACATCAGTGATGATCCATAGTACACCAGTGATGATCCATAGTACACCAGTGATGGCCCATAGTACATCAGTGATGAACTATAGTACATCAGTGATGATCCACAGTACATCAGTGATGATCCATAGTACATCAGTGATGATCCACAGTACATCAGTGATGATCCACAGTACATCAGGGATGGTCCATAGTACATCAGTGATGATCCGTAGTACACCAGTGATGATCCATAGTACACCAGTGATGGCCCATAGTACATCAGTGATGAACTATAGTACATCAGTGATGATCCACAGTACATCAGTGATGATCCACAGTACACCAGGGATGGTCCATAGTACACCAGTGATGATCCACAGTACACCAGTGATGATCCATAGTACACCAGTGATGGTCCATAGTACATCAGTGATGATCTATAGTACATCAGTGATGGTCCATAGTACATCAGTGATGATCTATAGTACATCAGTGATGATCTATAGTACATCAGTGATGATCCATAGTATATCAGTGATGATCCACAGTACATCAGTGATGGTCCACAGTACATCAGGGATGGTCCACAGTACATCGGTGATGATCCATAGTACACCAGTGATGGCCCATAGTACATCAGTGATGGTCCATAGTACATCAGTGATGATCCATAGTACATCAGTGGTGATGCATAGTACACCAGTGATGGCCCATAGTACACCAGTGATGGCCCATAGTACATCAGTGATGATCCACAGTACATCAGTGATGATCCATAGTACATCAGTGATGATCCACAGTACATCAGTGATGATCCACAGTACATCAGGGATGGTCCATAGTACATCAGTGATGATCCATAGCACACCAGTGATGATCCATAGTACACCAGTGATGGCCCATAGTACATCAGTGATGAACTATAGTACATCAGTGATGATCCACAGTACATCAGTGATGATCCACAGTACATCAAGGATGGTCCATAGTACACCAGTGATGATCCACAGTACACCAGTGATGATCCATAGTACACCAGTGATGGTCCATAGTACATCAGTGATGATCTATAGTACATCAGTGATGGTCCATAGTACATCAGTGATGATCTATAGTACATCAGTGATGATCCACAGTACATCAGTTATGATACACAGTACATCAGTGATGATCCACAGTACATCAGTGATGATCCACAATACTTCAGTGATGATCCACAGTACATCAGTGATGATCCACAGTACATCAGGGATGGTCCATAGTACATCAGTGATGGTCCATAGTACACCAGTGATGATCCATAGTACACCAGTGATGGCCCATAGTACACCAGTGATGGCCCATAGTACATCAGTGATGATCCATAGTACATCAGTGATGATCCACAGTACATCAGTGATGATCCATAGTACATCAGTGATGGTCCATAGTACATCAGTGATGGTCAATAGTACACCAGTGATGATCCATAGTACACCAGTGATGGCCCATAGTACACCAGTGATGGCCCATAGTACATTAGTGATGATCCATAGTACATCAGTGATGATCCACAGTACATCAGTGATGATCCACAGTACATCAGGGATGGTCCATAGTACATCAGTGATGATCCATAGTACACCAGTGATGATCCATAGTACACCAGTGATGGCCCATAGTACATCAGTGATGAACTATAGTACATCAGTGATGATCCACAGTACATCAGGGATGGTCCATAGTACATCAGTGATGATCCATAGTACACCAGTGATGATCCATAGTACACCAGTGATGGCCCATAGTACATCAGTGATGAACTATAGTACATCAGTGATGATCCATAGTACATCAGTGATGATCCATAGTACATCAGTGATGATCCACAGTACATCAGTGATGATCCACAGTACATCAGGGATGGTCCATAGTACATCAGTGATGATCCACAGTACATCAGGGATGGTCCATAGTAAATCAGTGATGATCCATAGTACACCAGTGATGATCCATAGTACACCAGTGATGGCCCATAGTACATCAGTGATGAACTATAGTACATCAGTGATGATCCACAGTACACCAGTGATGATCCACAGTACACCAGTGATGATCCATAGTACACCAGTGATGGTCCATAGTACATCAGTGATGATATATAGTACATCAGTGATGGTCCATAGTACATCAGTGATGAGCTATAGTACATCAGTGATGATCTATAGTACATCAGTGATGATCCATAGTACACCAGTGATGATCCATAGTACACCAGTGATGGCCCATAGTACATCAGTGATGAACTATAGTACTTCAGTGATGATCCACAGTACATCAGGGATGGTCCATAGTACATCAGTGATGATCCATAGTACACCAGTGATGATCCATAGTACACCAGTGATGGCCCATAGTACATCAGTGATGAACTATAGTACATCAGTGATGAACTATAGTACATCAGTGATGATCCACAGTACATCAGTGATGATCCATAGTACATCAGTGATGATCCACAGTACATCAGTGATGATCCACAGTACATCAGGGATGGTCCATAGTACATCAGTGATGATCCATAGTACACCAGTGATGATCCATAGTACACCAGTGATGGCCCATAGTACATCAGTGATGAACTATAGTACATCAGTGATGATCCACAGTACATCAGTGATGATCCACAGTACATCAGGGATGGTCCATAGTACACCAGTGATGATCCACAGTACACCAGTGATGATCCATAGTACACCAGTGATGGTCCATAGTACATCAGTGATGATCTATAGTACATCAGTGATGGTCCATAGTACATCAGTGATGATCTATAGTACATCAGTGATGATCCACAGTACATCAGTGATGGTCCATAGTACATCAGTGATGATCCACAGTACATCAGTGATGGCTCATAGTACATCACGGATGGTCCACAGTACATCGGTGATGATCCATAGTACATCAGTGATGGCCCATAGTACATCAGTGATGGTCCATAGTACATCAGTGATGATCCATAGTACATCAGTGATGATCCATAGTACACCAGTGATGGCCCATAGTACACCAGTGATGGCCCATAGTACATCAGTGATGATCTATAGCACATCAGTGATGATCTATAGTACATCAGTGATGATTAGTGATGAGCCGAACACCCCCGGGTTCGGTTCGCACCAGAACCCGCGAACGGACCGAAAGTTCGCACGAACATTAGAACCCTATTAAATACAATGGACTCGAAAGTTCGAAATCTAAAGTGCTAATTATAAAGGCTAATATGCAAGTTATTGTCCTAAAAAGTGTCTGGGGACCTGGGTCCTGCCCCAGGGGACATGTATCAATGCACAAAAAGGTTTTATGGACCATCGCTGATTTACTATGGACCATCACTGATGTACTGTGGATCATCACTGATGTACTGTGGATCATCCCTGGTGTACTATGGATCATAACTGGTGTAATATGGATCATCACTGATGTACTATGGGCCATCACTGATGTACTATGGATCATCACTGATGTACTGTGGACCATCCCTGATGTACTGTGGATCATCACTGATGTACTGTGGATCATCACTGATGTACTGTGGATCATCACTGATGTACTGAGGATCATCACTGATGAACTATAGATCATCACTGATGTACTATGGGCCATCACTGGGGTACTATGGGCCATCACTGGTGTACTATGGATCATCACTGATGTACTGTGGATCATCACTGATGTACTGTGGATCATCACTGATGTACTGTGGATCATCACTGATGTACTATAGATCATCACTGATGTACTATGGACCATCACTGGTGTACTATGGATCATCACTGGTGTACTATGGATCATCACTGATGTACTATAGATCATCACTGATGTACTATGGGCCATCACTTGTGTACTATGGATCATCACTGGTGTACTATGGATCATCCCTGATGTACTATGGACCATCCCTGATGTACTATGGACCATCCCTGATGTACTGTGAATCATCACTGGTGTACTGTTGATCATCACTGATGTACTATAGATCATCACTGATGTACTGTGAATCATCACTGATGTACTATGGGCCATCACTGGTGTTCTATGGGCCATCACTGGTGTACTATGGATCATCACTGATGTACTGTGGATCATCCCTGATGTACTGTGGGCCATCACTGATGTACTATGGATCATCACTGATGTACTATGGATCATGACTGGTGTACTATGGATCATCACTGATGTACTGTGGACCATCCCTGATGTACTGTGGATCATCACTGATGTACTGTGGATCATCACTGATGTACTGTGGATCATCACTGATGTACTATGGATCATCACTGATGTACTATGGACCATCCATGATGTACTGTGGATCATCACTGATGTACTATAGATCATCACTGATGTACTATGGGCCATCACTGGTGTACTATAGATCATCACTGATGTACTATGGGCCATCACTGGTGTACTATGGGCCATCACTGGAGTACTATGGATCATCACTGGTGTACTATGGACCATCACTAATTTACTATGGACCATCACTGATGTACTGTGGATCATCACTGATGTACTGTGGATCATCCCTGGTGTACTATGGATAATCACTGGTGTACTATGGATCATCACTGATGTACTATGGGCCATCACTGATGTACTATGGATCATCACTGATGTACTGTGGACCATCACTGATGTACTGTGGATCATCACTGATGTACTGTGGATCATCACTGATGTACTGAGGATCATCACCGATGTACTATAGATCATCACTGATGTACTATGGGCCATCACTGGTGTACTGTGGATCATCACTGATGTACTGAGGATCATCACCGATGTACTATAGATCATCACTGATGTACTATGGACCATCACTGGTGTACTATGAATCATCACTGGTGTACTATTAATCATCACTGGTGTACTATGGATCATCACTGATGTACTATAGATCATCACTGATGTACTATGGACCATCACTGGTGTACTATGGATCATCACTGGTGTACTGTGGATCATCCCTGATGTACTATGGACCATCCCTGATGTACTGTGGATCATCACTGATGTACTATAGATCATCACTGATGTACTATGGGCCATCACTGGTGTACTATGGGCCATCACTGGTGTATTATGGATCATCACTGGTGTAGTATGGATCATCACTGGTGTACTATGGACCATCACTGATGTACTTTGGACCATTACTGATGTACTGTGGATCATCACTGATGTACTGTGGATCATCACTGATGTAGTGAGGATCATCACTGATGTACTGAGGATCATCACTGATGTACTGTGGATCATCACAGATGTAGTATAGATCATCACTGATGTACTGAGGATCCTCAGATGTACTGAGGATCATCACTGATGTACTGAGGATCATCACTGATGTACTGTGGATCATCACTGATGTAGTATAGATCATCACCATAGATCATCACCATCACTGGTGTACTATGGGCCATCACTGGTGTATTATGGATCATCACTGGTGTAGTATGGATCATCACTGGTGTACTATGGACCATCACTGATGTACTATGGACCATCACTGATGTACTGTGGATCATCACTGATGTACTGTGGATCATCACTGATGTACTGAGGATCATCACTGATGTACTGAGGATCATCACTGATGTACTGTGGATCATCACTGATGTAGTATAAATCATCACTGATGTACTATGGGCCATAGTGTACTATGGATCATCACTGATGTACTATGGATCATCACTGATGTACTATGGATCATCACTGATGTATTATGGATCATCACTGATGTACTATGGACCATCCCTAATGTACTGTGGATCATCCCTGATGTACTGTGGATCATCACTGATGTACTGTGGATCATCACTGATGTACTGTGGATCATCACTGATGTACTGAGGATCATCACTGATGTACTATAGATCATCACTGATGTACTATGGGCCATCACTGGTGTACTGTGGATCATCACTGATGTACTGTGGATCATCACTGATGTACTATAGATCATCACTGATGTACTATGGACCATCACTGGTGTACTATGAATCATCACAGGTGTACTATTAATCATCACTGGTGTACTATGGATCATCACTGATGTACTATAGATCATCCCTGATGTACTATGGACCATCCCTGATGTACTATGGACCATCACTGATGTACTGTGAATCATCACTGGTGTACTGTGGATCATCACTGATGTACTATAGATAATCACTGATGTAAAGTGGATCATCACTGATGTACTATGGGCCATCACTGGTGTACTATGGACCATCCCTGATGTACCATGGACCATCCCTGATGTACTGCGGATCATCACTGATGTACTGTGGATCATCACTGATGTACTATAGATCATCACTGATGTACTATGGGCCATCACTGGTGTACTATGGGCCATCACTGGTGTATTATGGATCATCACTGGTGTAGTATGGATCATCACTGGTGTACTATGGACCATCACTGATGTACTATGGACCATCACTGATGTACTGTGGATCATCACTGATGTACTGTGGATCATCACTGATGTACTGAGGATCATCACTGATGTACTGAGGAACATCACTGATGTACTGTGGATCATCACTGATGTAGTATAGATCATCACTGATGTACTGAGGATCCTCAGATGTACTGAGGATCATCACTGATGTACTGAGGATCATCACTGATGTACTGTGGATCATCACTGATGTAGTATAGATCATCACCATAGATCATCACCATCACTGGTGTACTATGGGCCATCACTGGTGTATTATGGATCATCACTGGTGTAGTATGGATCATCACTGGTGTACTATGGACCATCACTTATGTACTATGGACCATCACTGATGTACTGTGGATCATCACTGATGTACTGTGGATCATCACTGATGTACTGAGGATCATCACTGATGTACTGAGGATCATCACTGATGTACTGAGGATCATCACTGATGTACTGTTGATCATCACTGATGTACTATAGATCATCACTGATGTACTGTGAATCATCACTGATGTACTATGGGCCATCACTGGTGTTCTATGGGCCATCACTGGTGTACTATGGATCATCACTGATGTACTGTGGATCATCCCTGATGTACTGTGGGCCATCACTGATGTACTATGGATCATCACTGATGTACTATGGATCATGACTGGTGTACTATGGATCATCACTGATGTACTGTGGACCATCCCTGATGTACTGTGGATCATCACTGATGTACTGTGGATCATCACTGATGTACTGTGGATCATCACTGATGTACTATGGATCATCACTGATGTACTATGGACCATCCCTGATGTACTGTGGATCATCACTGATGTACTATAGATCATCACTGATGTACTATGGGCCATCACTGGTGTACTATAGATCATCACTGATGTACTATGGGCCATCACTGGTGTACTATGGGCCATCACTGGAGTACTATGGATCATCACTGGTGTACTATGGACCATCACTAATTTACTATGGACCATCACTGATGTACTGTGGATCATCACTGATGTACTGTGGATCATCCCTGGTGTACTATGGATAATCACTGGTGTACTATGGATCATCACTGATGTACTATGGGCCATCACTGATGTACTATGGATCATCACTGATGTACTGTGGACCATCACTGATGTACTGTGGATCATCACTGATGTACTGTGGATCATCACTGATGTACTGAGGATCATCACCGATGTACTATAGATCATCACTGATGTACTATGGGCCATCACTGGTGTACTATGGATCATCACTGATGTACTATGGATCATCACTGATGTATTATGGATCATCACTGATGTACTATGGACCATCCCTGATGTACTGTGGATCATCCCTGATGTACTGTGGATCATCACTGATGAACTGTGGATTATCACAGTACATCAGTGATGATCCACAGTACATCGGGGATGGTCCACAGTACATCAGTGATGGTCCATAGTACACCAGTGATGATCCATAATACATCAGTGATGATCCATAATACATCAGTGATGATCCATAGTACATCAGTGATGATCCATAGTACATCAGTGATGATCCATAGTACATCAGTGATGATCCATAGTACACTATGGCCCATAGTACATCAGTGATGATTTATACTAGTGCCTGTAGTTGTGTGCAGAACTTGTCAGCTGAGTTGCAGACGTGGAGATGCAGGCAGAGCATCTGGTAAGGAACTGGACTCAGGAAAGCTGGTAGGATGGACAGCTAGCACAGGCACTGGAGACAGTGTTAAGCCAAGCAGGAGGCTGGTGCAGGATCACAAGGGTGGCCGGGTTCGGTAGCAGACGGGCAGCGAGGTACTGGAAAAGGTTCAAGATTCAAATTGCCTCTTCTCTTCTTGTCGAAGAACTTTTTATTATCTGCCTGGGTCTTGGAGATTGTATCCTGCAGTAATTGGTAGTTTGAGTTAAGGAAGTTCAACCTGTCTTGTACGGCAGGTACAGAAGAATCAATAGGCAGCTCAGGCAAGAAAGAAGGATGGTATCCATAATTGGCGAAAAAAGGTGACTGTTTGGTTGCCGAATGGGTGGAATTATTGTATGAAAATTCCGCGAGTGGGAGAAGTGATAGCCAGTCATCCTGCGCAAAAGAAGAAAAGCATCGTAGGTACTGTTCAAGGGTTTGATTGACCCTTTCAGTCTGTCCATTAGTTTGTGGGTGATAAGCTGTGGAGAGGCGGAGTTCAATGTTCAAAGTTTCACATAAGGCCCTCCAACATCTAGAAGTGAACTGCACCCCTCGATCAGAAACTATGCTGTCAGGGATGCCATGCAACCTTACAATCTCCTTGATAAAAGTTGAGTCAGTCTCCGGGGCAGAAGGAGTTCCTTGCAGAGGTACAAAGTGGGCCATTTTGGTCAAACGGCAGCTCAGGCAAGAAAGAAGGATGGTATCCATAATTGGCGAAAAAAGGTGACTGTTTGGTTACCGAATGGGTGGAATTATTGTATGAAAATTCCGCGAGTGGGAGAAGTGATAGCCAGTCATCCTGTGCAAAAGAAGAAAAGCATCGTAGGTACTGTTCAAGGGTTTGATTGACCCTTTCAGTCTGTCCATTAGTTTGTGGGTGATAAGCTGTGGAGAGGCGGAGTTCAATGTTCAAAGTTTCACATAAGGCCCTCCAAAATCTAGAAGTGAACTGCACCCCTCGATCAGAAACTATGCTGTCAGGGATGCCATGCAACCTTACAATCTCCTTGATAAAAGTTGAGGCAGTCTCCGGGGCAGAAGGAGTTCCTTGCAGAGGTACAAAGTGGGCCATTTTGGTCAAACGATCAACCACAACGAAAATGGTAGTAAAGTCTTCAGATGGGGGAAGTTCTACTATAAAATCCATGGAGATCATGCTCCATGGTTTCTCAGGTACAGGAAGGGGCTCAAGTAGACCCCAAGTTCTGGCTCTGTCTGTCTTATTCCGAAGGCATGAAATACAAGATCTTACATATTTCTTGCAGTCGTTCATCAAGTTTGGCCACTAGAATGTACGGGAGATCAAATTAGCCGTCTTGTGAATCCCAAAGTGACCCGCTCTTGTAACTTCTGCACAATATTTGAGAGCGCAGAAATAGTTTGGTAAATGTCCTTCGGTGGAGAGGCCTCCCGTCCAGACTCCATCTCTGGCTGACTGGTACTGTCACGTACCTGGTAGGAGTCTGGAATGACGAGGTCGGCCTCCCTTGTATCTCCAACCCAAGCCCCACTGAGGATGGGACAGACCTAGGGTGAGGAGTTACACGAGAGCCTGTAGTTGCGTGCAGAACTTGTCAGCTGAGTTGCAGACGTGGAGATGCAGGCAGAGCATCTGGTAAGGAACTGGACTCAGGAAAGCTGGTAGGATGGACAGCTAGCACAGGCACTGGAGACAGCGTTAAGCCAAGCAGGAGGCTGGTGCAGGATCACAAGGGTGGCCGGGTTCGGTAGCAGACGGGCAGCGAGGTACTGGAAAAGGCCCCAAAAATCTTGGGCCAAGCTTCCTCGAGGGGCAACTTAGTTTCAAGTTCGCTGTGGAAAGCCAGACCTTATCTCCAGGTTCAAGATTCAAATTGCCTCTTCTCTTCTTGTCGAATAACTTTTTATTATCTGCCTGGGTCTTGGAGATTGTATCCTGCAGTAATTGGTAGTTGGAGTTAAGGAAGTTCAACCTGTCTTGTACGGCAGGTACAGAAGAATCAATAGGCAGCTCAGGCAAGAAAGAAGGATGGTATCCATAATTGGCGAAAAAAGGTGACTGTTTGGTTGCCGAATGGGTGGAATTATTGTATGAAAATTCCGCGAGTGGGAGAAGTGATAGCCAGTCATCCTGTGCAAAAGAAGAAAAGCATCGTAGGTACTGTTCAAGGGTTTGATTGACCCTTTCAGTCTGTCCATTAGTTTGTGGGTGATAAGCTGTGGAGAGGCGGAGTTCAATGTTCAAAGTTTCACATAAGGCCCTCCAAAATCTAGAAGTGAACTGCACCCCTCGATCAGAAACTATGCTGTCAGGGATGCCATGCAACCTTACAATCTCCTTGATAAAAGTTGAGGCAGTCTCCGGGGCAGAAGGAGTTCCTTGCAGAGGTACAAAGTGGGCCATTTTGGTCAAACGATCAACTACAATGAAAATGGTAGTGAAGTCTTCAGATGGGGGAAGTTCTACTATAAAATCCATGGAGATCATGCTCCATGGTTTCTCAGGTACAGGAAGGGGCTCAAGTAGACCCCAAGTTCTGGCTCTGTCTGTCTTATTCCGAAGGCATGAAATACAAGATCTTACATATTTCTTGCAGTCGTTCATCAAATTTGGCAACCAGAATGTACGGGAGATCAAATTGGCCGTCTTGTGAATCCCAAAGTGACCCGCTCTTGTAACTTCTGCACAATATTTGAGAGCGCAGAAATAGTTTGGTAAATGTCCTTCGGTGGAGAGGCCTCCCTTCCAGACTCCATCTCTGGCTGACTGGTACTGTCACGTACCTGGTAGGAGTCTGGAATGACGAGGTCGGCCTCCCTTGTATCTCCAACCCAAGCCCCACTGAGGATGGGACAGACCTAGGGTGAGGAGTTACACGAGTGCCTGTAGTTGCGTGCAGAACTTGTCAGCTGAGTTGCAGACGTGGAGATGCAGGCAGAGCATCTGGTAAGGAACTGGACTCAGGAAAGCTGGTAGGATGGACAGCTAGCACAGGCACTGGAGACAGCGTTAAGCCAAGCAGGAGGCTGGTGCAGGATCACAAGGGTGGCCGGGTTCGGTAGCAGACGGGCAGCGAGGTACTGGAAAAGGTTCAAGATTCAAATTGCCTCTTCTCTTCTTGTCGAATAACTTTTTATTATCTGCCTGGGTCTTGGAGATTGTATCCTGCAGTAATTGGTAGTTTGAGTTAAGGAAGTTCAACCTGTCTTGTACGGCAGGTACAGAAGAATCAATAGGCAGCTCAGGCAAGAAAGAAGGATGGTATCCATAATTGGCGAAAAAAGGTGACTGTTTGGTTGCCGAATGGGTGGAATTATTGTATGAAAATTCCGCGAGTGGGAGAAGTGATAGCCAGTCATCCTGTGCAAAAGAAGAAAAACATCGTAGGTACTGTTCAAGGGTTTGATTGACCCTTTCAGTCTGTCCATTAGTTTGTGGGTGATAAGCTGTGGAGAGGCGGAGTTCAATGTTCAAAGTTTCACATAAGGCCCTCCAAAATCTAGAAGTGAACTGCACCCCTCGATCAGAAACTATGCTGTCAGGGATGCCATGCAACCTTACAATCTCCTTGATAAAAGTTGAGGCAGTCTCCGGGGCAGAAGGAGTTCCTTGCAGAGGTACAAAGTGGGCCATTTTGGTGAAACGATCAACCACAACGAAAATGGTAGTGAAGTCTTCAGATGGGGGAAGTTCTACTATAAAATCCATGGAGATCATGCTCCATGGTTTCTCAGGTACAGGAAGGGGCTCAAGTAGACCCCAAGTTCTGGCTCTGTCTGTCTTATTCCGAAGGCATGAAATACAAGATCTTACATATTTCTTGCAGTCGTTCATCAAGTTTGGCCACTAGAATGTACGGGAGATCAAATTAGCCGTCTTGTGAATCCCAAAGTGACCCGCTAGGGGATGATCATGACATCGCCCTAGGACGGCAACTCTGAACTGTTCTGGGACCTGCAGTAATTGGTAGTTGGAGTTAAGGAAGTTCAACCTGTCTTGTACGGCAGGTACAGAAGAATCAATAGGCAGCTCAGGCAAGAAAGAAGGATGGTATCCATAATTGGCGAAAAAAGGTGACTGTTTGGTTGCCGAATGGGTGGAATTATTGTATGAAAATTCCGCGAGTGGGAGAAGTGATAGCCAGTCATCCTGTGCAAAAGAAGAAAAGCATCGTAGGTACTGTTCAAGGGTTTGATTGACCCTTTCAGTCTGTCCATTAGTTTGTGGGTGATAAGCTGTGGAGAGGCGGAGTTCAATGTTCAAAGTTTCACATAAGGCCCTCCAAAATCTAGAAGTGAACTGCACCCCTCGATCAGAAACTATGCTGTCAGGGATGCCATGCAACCTTACAATCTCCTTGATAAAAGTTGAGGCAGTCTCCGGGGCAGAAGGAGTTCCTTGCAGAGGTACAAAGTGGGCCATTTTGGTCAAACGATCAACCACAACGAAAATGGTAGTGAAGTCTTCAGATGGGGGAAGTTCTACTATAAAATCCATGGAGATCATGCTCCATGGTTTCTCAGGTACAGGAAGGGGCTCAAGTAGACCCCAAGTTCTGGCTCTGTCTGTCTTATTCCGAAGGCATGAAATACAAGATCTTACATATTTCTTGCAGTCGTTCATCAAGTTTGGCCACCAGAATGTACGGGAGATCAAATTAGCCGTCTTGTGAATCCCAAAGTGACCCGCTAGGGGATGATCATGACATCGCCCTAGGACGGCAACTCTGAACTGTTCTAGGACCTGCAGTAATTGGTAGTTGGAGTTAAGGAAGTTCAACCTGTCTTGTACGGCAGGTACAGAAGAATCAATAGGCAGCTCAGGCAAGAAAGAAGGATGGTATCCATAATTGGCGAAAAAAGGTGACTGTTTGGTTACCGAATGGGTGGAATTATTGTATGAAAATTCCGCGAGTGGGAGAAGTGATAGCCAGTCATCCTGTGCAAAAGAAGAAAAGCATTGTAGGTACTGTTCAAGGGTTTGATTGACCCTTTCAGTCTGTCCATTAGTTTGTGGGTGATAAGCTGTGGAGAGGCGGAGTTTAATGTTCAAAGTTTCACATAAGGCCCTCCAAAATCTAGAAGTGAACTGCACCCCTCGATCAGAAACTATGCTGTCAGGGATGATGGATGCCATGCAACCTTACAATCTCCTTGATAAAAGTTGAGGCAGTCTCCGGGGCAGAAGGAGCTCCTTGCAGAGGTACAAAGTGGGCCATTTTGGTCAAACGATCAACCACAACGAAAATGGTAGTAAAGTCTTCAGATGGGGGAAGTTCTACTATAAAATCCATGGAGATCATGCTCCATGGTTTCTCAGGTACAGGAAGGGGCTCAAGTAGACCCCAAGTTCTGGCTCTGTCTGTCTTATTCCGAAGGCATGAAATACAAGATCTTACATATTTCTTGCAGTCGTTCATCAAGTTTGGCCACTAGAATGTACGGGAGATCAAATTAGCCGTCTTGTGAATCCCAAAGTGACCCGCTCTTGTAACTTCTGCACAATATTTGAGAGCGCAGAAATAGTTTGGTAAATGTCCTTCGGTGGAGAGGCCTCCCTTCCAGACTCCATCTCTGGCTGACTGGTACTGTCACGTACCTGGTAGGAGTCTGGAATGACGAGGTCGGCCTCCCTTGTATCTCCAACCCAAGCCCCACTGAGGATGGGACAGACCTAGGGTGAGGAGTTACACGAGAGCCTGTAGTTGCGTGCAGAACTTGTCAGCTGAGTTGCAGACGTGGAGATGCAGGCAGAGCATCTGGTAAGGAACTGGACTCAGGAAAGCTGGTAGGATGGACAGCTAGCACAGGCACTGGAGACAGCGTTAAGCCAAGCAGGAGGCTGGTGCAGGATCACAAGGGTGGCCGGGTTCGGTAGCAGACGGGCAGCGAGGTAATGGAAAAGGCCCCAAAAATCTTGGGCCAAGCTTCCTCGAGGGGCAACTTAGTTTTTTGTTCGCTGTGGAAAGCCAGACCTTATCTCCAGGTTCAAGATTCAAATTGCCTCTTCTCTTCTTGTCGAAGAACTTTTTATTATCTGCCTGGGTCTTGGAGATTGTATCCTGCAGTAATTGGTAGTTGGAGTTAAGGAAGTTCAACCTGTCTTGTACGGCAGGTACAGAAGAATCAATAGGCAGCTCAGGCAAGAAAGAAGGATGGTATCCATAATTGGAGAAAAAAGGTGACTGTTTGGTTGCCGAATGGGTGGAATTATTGTATGAAAATTCCGCGAGTGGGAGAAGTGATAGCCAGTCATCCTGTGCAAAAGAAGAAAAGCATCGTAGGTACTGTTCAAGGGTTTGATTGACCCTTTCAGTCTGTCCATTAGTTTGTGGGTGATAAGCTGTGGAGAGGCGGAGTTCAATGTTCAAAGTTTCACATAAGGCCCTCCAAAATCTAGAAGTGAACTGCACCCCTCGATCAGAAACTATGCTGTCAGGGATGCCATGCAACCTTACAATCTCCTTGATAAAAGTTGAGGCAGTCTCCGGGGCAGAAGGAGTTCCTTGCAGAGGTACAAAGTGGGCCATTTTGGTCAAACGATCAACCACAACGAAAATGGTAGTGAAGTCTTCAGATGGGGGAAGTTCTACTATAAAATCCATGGAGATCATGCTCCATGGTTTCTCAGGTACAGAAAGGGGCTCAAGTAGACCCCAAGTTCTGGCTCTGTCTGTCTTATTCCGAAGGCATGAAATACAAGATCTTACATATTTCTTGCAGTCGTTCATCAAATTTGGCAACCAGAATGTACGGGAGATCAAATTGGCCGTCTTGTGAATCCCAAAGTGACCCGCTCTTGTAACTTCTGCACAATATTTGAGAGCGCAGAAATAGTTTGGTAAATGTCCTTCGGTGGAGAGACCTCCCTTCCAGACTCCATCTCTGGCTGACTGGTACTGTCACGTACCTGGTAGGAGTCTGGAATGACGAGGTCGGCCTCCCTTGTATCTCCAACCCAAGCCCCACTGAGGATGGGACAGACCTAGGGTGAGGAGTTACACGAGTGCCTGTAGTTGCGTGCAGAACTTGTCAGCTGAGTTGCAGACGTGGAGATGCAGGCAGAGCATCTGGTAAGGAACTGGACTCAGGAAAGCTGGTAGGATGGACAGCTAGCACAGGCAATGGAGACAGCGTTAAGCCAAGCAGGAGGCTGGTGCAGGATCACAAGGGAGGCCGGGTTCGGTAGCAGACGGGCAGCGAGGTACTGGAAAAGGTTCAAGATTCAAATTGCCTCTTCTCTTCTTGTCGAATAACTTTTTATTATCTGCCTGGGTCTTGGAGATTGTATCCTGCAGTAATTGGTAGTTTGAGTTAAGGAAGTTCAACCTGTCTTGTACGGCAGGTACAGAAGAATCAATAGGCAGCTCAGGCAAGACAGAAGGATGGTATCCATAATTGGCGAAAAAAGGTGACTGTTTGGTTGCCGAATGGGTGGAATTATTGTATGAAAATTCCGCGAGTGGGAGAAGTGATAGCCAGTCATCCTGCGCAAAAGAAGAAAAGCATCGTAGGTACTGTTCAAGGGTTTGATTGACCCTTTCAGTCTGTCCATTAGTTTGTGGGTGATAAGCTGTGGAGAGGCGGAGTTCAATGTTCAAAGTTTCACATAAGGCCCTCCAACATCTAGAAGGGAACTGCACCCCTCGATCAGAAACTATGCTGTCAGGGATGCCATGCAACCTTACAATCTCCTTGATAAAAGTTGAGGCAGTCTCCGGGGCAGAAGGAGTTCCTTGCAGAGGTACAAAGTGGGCCATTTTGGTCAAACGATCAACCACAACGAAAATGGTAGTGAAGTCTTCAGATGGGGGAAATTCTACTATAAAATCCATGGAGATCATGCTCCATGGTTTCTCAGGTACAGGAAGGGGCTCAAGTAGACCCCAAGTTCTGGCTCTGTCTGTCTTATTCCGAAGGCATGAAATACAAGATCTTACATATTTCTTGCAGTCGTTCCTCAAATTTGGCCACCAGAATGTACGGGAGATCAAATTGGCCGTCTTGTGAATCCCAAAGTGACCCGCTCTTGTAACTTCTGCACAATATTTGAGAGCGCGGAAATCGTTTGGTAAATGTCCTTCGGTGGAGAGGCCTCCCTTCCAGACTCCATCTCTGGCTGACTGGTACTGTCACGTACCTGGTAGGAGTCTGGAATGACGAGGTCGGCCTCCCTTGTATCTCCAACCCAAGCCCCACTGAGGATGGGACAGACCTAGGGTGAGGAGTTACACGAGTGCCTGTAGTTGCGTGCAGAACTTGTCAGCTGAGTTGCAGACGTGGAGATGCAGGCAGAGCATCTGGTAAGGAACTGGACTCAGGAAAGCTGGTAGGATGGACAGCTAGCACAGGCACTGGAGACAGCATTAAGCCAAGCAGGAGGCTGGTGCAGGATCACAAGGGTGGCCGGGTTCGGTAGCAGACGGGCAGCGAGGTACTGGAAAAGGTTCAAGATTCAAATTGCCTCTTCTCTTCTTGTCGAATAACTTTTTATCATCTGCCTGGGTCTTGGAGATTGTATCCTGCAGTAATTGGTAGTTTGAGTTAAGGAAGTTCAACCTGTCTTGTACGGCAGGTACAGAAGAATCAATAGGCAGCTCAGGCAAGAAAGAAGGATGGTATCCATAATTGGCGAAAAAAGGTGACTGTTTGGTTGCCGAATGGGTGGAATTATTGTATGAAAATTCCGCGAGTGGGAGAAGTGATAGCCAGTCATCCTGCGCAAAAGAAGAAAAGCATCGTAGGTACTGTTCAAGGGTTTGATTGACCCTTTCAGTCTGTCCATTAGTTTGTGGGTGATAAGCTGTGGAGAGGCGGAGTTCAATGTTCAAAGTTTCACATAAGGCCCTCCAACATCTAGAAGTAAACTGCACCCCTCGATCAGAAACTATGCTGTCAGGGATGCCATGCAACCTTACAATCTCCTTGATAAAAGTTGAGGCAGTCTCCGGGGCAGAAGGAGTTCCTTGCAGAGGTACAAAGTGGGCCATTTTGGTCAAACGATCAACCACAACGAAAATGGTAGTGAAGTCTTCAGATGGGGGAAGTTCTACTATAAAATCCATGGAGATCATGCTCCATGGTTTCTCAGGTACAGGAAGGGGCTCAAGTAGACCCCAAGTTCTGGCTCTGTCTGTCTTATTCCGAAGGCATGAAATACAAGATCTTACATATTTCTTGCAGTCGTTCATCAAGTTTGGCCACCAGAATGTACGGGAGATCAAATTAGCCGTCTTGTGAATCCCAAAGTGACCCGCTAGGGGATGATCATGACATCGCCCTAGGACGGCAACTCTGAACTGTTCTGGGACCTGCAGTAATTGGTAGTTGGAGTTAAGGAAGTTCAACCTGTCTTGTACGGCAGGTACAGAAGAATCAATAGGCAGCTCAGGCAAGAAAGAAGGATGGTATCCATAATTGGCGAAAAAAGGTGACTGTTTGGTTACCGAATGGGTGGAATTATTGTATGAAAATTCCGCGAGTGGGAGAAGTGATAGCCAGTCATCCTGTGCAAAAGAAGAAAAGAATCGAAGGTACTGTTCAAGGGTTTGATTGACCCTTTCAGTCTGTCCATTAGTTTGTGGGTGATAAGCTGTGGAGAGGCGGAGTTCAATGTTCAATGTTTCACATAAGGCCCTCCAAAATCTAGAAGTGAACTGCACCCCTCGATCAGAAACTATGCTGTCAGGGATGCCATGCAACCTTAAAATCTCCTTGATAAAAGTTGAGGCAGTCTCCGGGGCAGAAGGAGTTCCTTGCAGAGGTACAAAGTGGGCCATTTTGGTCAAACGATCAACCACAACAAAAATGGTAGTAAAGTCTTCAGATGGGGGAAGTTCTACTATAAAATCCATGGAGATCATGCTCCATGGTTTCTCAGGTACAGGAAGGGGCTCAAGTAGACCCCAAGTTCTGGCTCTGTCTGTCTTATTCCGAAGGCATGAAATACAAGATCTTACATATTTCTTGCAGTCGTTCATCAAGTTTGGCCACCAGAATGTACGGGAGATCAAATTAGCCGTCTTGTGAATCCCAAAGTGACCCGCTCTTGTAACTTCTGCACAATATTTGAGAGCGCAGAAATAGTTTGGTAAATGTCCTTCGGTGGAGAGGCCTCCCTTCCAGACTCCATCTCTGGCTGACTGGTACTGTCACGTACCAGGTAGGAGTCTGGAATGACGAGGTCGGCCTCCCTTGTGTCTCCAACCCAAGCCCCACTGAGAATGGGACAGACCTAGGGTGAGGAGTTACACGAGTGCCTGTAGTTGCGTGCAGAACTTGTCAGCTGAGTTGCAGACGTGGAGATGCAGGCAGAGCATCTGGTAAGGAACTGGACTCAGGAAAGCTGGTAGGATGGACAGCTAGCACAGGCACTGGAAAAAGCGTTAAGCCAAGCAGGAGGCTGGTGCAGGATCACAAGGGTGGCCGGGTTCGGTAGCAGACGGGCAGCGAGGTACTGGAAAAGGTTCAAGATTCAAATTGCCTCTTCTCTTCTTGTCGAAGAACTTTTTATTATCTGCCTGGGTCTTGGAGATTGTATCCTGCAGTAATTGGTAGTTGGAGTTAAGGAAGTTCAACCTGTCTTGTACGGCAGGTACAGAAGAATCAATAGGCAGCTCAGGCAAGAAAGAAGGATGGTATCCATAATTGGCGAAAAAAGGTGACTGTTTGGTTGCCGAATGGGTGGAATTATTGTATGAAAATTCCGCGAGTGGGAGAAGTGATAGCCAGTCATCCTGTGCAAAAGAAGAAAAGCATCGTAGGTACTGTTCAAGGGTTTGATTGACCCTTTCAGTCTGTCCATTAGTTTGTGGGTGATAAGCTGTGGAGAGGCGGAGTTCAATGTTCAAAGTTTCACATAAGGCCCTCCAAAATCTAGAAGTGAACTGCACCCCTCGATCAGAAACTATGCTGTCAGGGATGCCATGCAACCTTACAATCTCCTTGATAAAAGTTGAGGCAGTCTCCGGGGCAGAAGGAGTTCCTTGCAGAGGTACAAAGTGGGCCATTTTGGTCAAACGATCAACCACAACGAAAATGGTAGTGAAGTCTTCAGATGGGGGAAGTTCTACTATAAAATCCATGGAGATCATGCTCCATGTTTTTTTAGGTACAGGAAGGGGCTCAAGTAGACCCCAAGTTCTGGCTCTGTCTGTCTTATTCCGAAGGCATGAAATACAAGATCTTACATATTTCTTGCAGTCGCTCATCAAGTTTGGCCACCAGAATGTACGGGAGATCAAATTAGCCGTCTTGTGAATCCCAAAGTGACCCGCTAGGGGATGATCATGACATCGCCCTAGGACGGCAACTCTGAACTGTTCTGGGACCTGCAGTAATTGGTAGTTGGAGTTAAGGAAGTTCAACCTGTCTTGTACGGCAGGTACAGAAGAATCAATAGGCAGCTCAGGCAAGAAAGAAGGATGGTATCCATAATTGGCGAAAAAAGGTGACTGTTTGGTTGCCGAATGGGTGGAATTATTGTATGAAAATTTCGCGAGTGGGAGAAGTGATAGCCAGTTATCCTGTGCAAAAGAAGAAAAGCATCGTAGGTACTGTTCAAGGGTTTGATTGACCCTTTCAGTCTGTCCATTAGTTTGTGGGTAATAAGCTGTGGAGAGGCGGAGTTCAGTGTTCAAAGTTTCACATAAGGCCCTCCAAAATCTAGAAGTGAACTGCACCCCTCGATCAGAAACTATGCTGTCAGGGATGCCATGCAACCTTACAATCTCCTTGATAAAAGTTGAGGCAGTCTCCGGGGCAGAAGGAGTTCCTTGCAGAGGTACAAAGTGGGCCATTTTGGTCAAACGATCAACCACAACGAAAATGGTAGTGAAGTCTTCAGATGGGGGAAGTTCTACTATAAAATCCATGGAGATCATGCTCCATGGTTTCTCAGGTACAGGAAGGGGCTCAAGTAGACCCCAAGTTCTGGCTCTGTCTGTCTTATTCCGAAGGCATGAAATACAAGATCTTACATATTTCTTGCAGTCGTTCATCAAGTTTGGCCACCAGAATGTACGGGAGATCAAATTAGCCGTCTTGTGAATCCCAAAGTGACCCGCTCTTGTAACTTCTGCACAATATTTGAGAGCGCAGAAATAGTTTGGTAAATGTCCTTCGGTGGAGAGGCCTCCCTTCCAGACTCCATCTCTGGCTGACTGGTACTGTCACGTACCAGGTAGGAGTCTGGAATGACGAGGTCGGCCTCCCTTGTGTCTCCAACCCAAGCCCCACTGAGAATGGGACAGACCTAGGGTGAGGAGTTACACGAGTGCCTGTAGTTGCGTGCAGAACTTGTCAGCTGAGTTGCAGACGTGGAGATGCAGGCAGAGCATCTGGTAAGGAACTGGACTCAGGAAAGCTGGTAGGATGGACAGCTAGCACAGGCACTGGAAAAAGTGTTAAGCCAAGCAGGAGGCTGGTGCAGGATCACAAGGGTGGCCGGGTTCGGTAGCAGACGGGCAGCGAGGTACTGGAAAAGGTTCAAGATTCAAATTGCCTCTTCTCTTCTTGTCGAAGAACTTTTTATTATCTGCCTGGGTCTTGGAGATTGTATCCTGCAGTAATTGGTAGTTGGAGTTAAGGAAGTTCAACCTGTCTTGTACGGCAGGTACAGAAGAATCAATAGGCAGCTCAGGCAAGAAAGAAGGATGGTATCCATAATTGGCGAAAAAAGGTGACTGTTTGGTTGCCGAATGGGTGGAATTATTGTATGAAAATTCCGCGAGTGGGAGAAGTGATAGCCAGTCATCCTGTGCAAAAGAAGAAAAGCATCATAGGTACTGTTCAAGGGTTTGATTGACCCTTTCAGTCTGTCCATTAGTTTGTGGCAGGGATGAGCCGAACACCCCCCTGTTCGGTTCGCACCAGAACCTGCGAACAGACAAAATGTTCGTGTAAAATTTAGAACCCTATTAAATACAATGGACTCGAACGTTCGAAATCTAAAGTGTTAATTATAAAGGCTAATATGCAAGTTATTGTCCTAAAAAGTGTTTGGGGACCCGGGTCCTGCCCCAGGGGACATGTATCAATGCAAAAAGAAGTTTTAAAAACGGCCGTTTTTTCGGGAGCAGTGATTTTAATAATGCTTAAAATGAAAAAATAAAAGTGAAATATTCCTTTAAATTTCGTACCTGGGGGGTGTGTATGATATGCATGTGAAGTGGCGCATGTTTCCCGTGCTTAGAACTGTCCCTGCAAAAAATGTCATTTTTGAAAGAAAAAAAGTCTTTTAAAACTGACTCGCGGCTATTAATGAATTGTCGGCTCCCGGCAATACATACAAAAGTCATTGATAAAAAAAAAAAAAAAAGCGTGGGGGTTCCCCAGAATTCAATTACCAGGCCCTTCAGGTCTGGAATGGATATTAAGGGGAACCCCGCCGCAAATTTAAAAAAAAATTGACGTGGGGTTCCCCCAAATATCCATTCCAGGCCCTTCAGATCTGGCATGGATTTTAAGGGGAACTCCACCCCAAATTAAAAAAAAAATGGCGTGGAGTCCCCCTAAAAATCCATACCAGACCCCTTATCCGAGCACGCAACCTGGCCGGCCGCAGGGGAAAAGGGGGGGACGAGAGAGCGGCCCCCCCTCCCTCCTGAACCGTACCAAGCCACATGCCCTCAACATGGGGAGGATGTCCCCATGTTGATGGGGACAAGGGCCTCATCCCCACAACCCTTGCCCGGTGGTTGTGGGGGTCTGCGGGCAGGGGGCTTATCGGAAACTGGAAGACCCCTTTACCAAAGGGGACCCCCAGATCCCGGCCCCCCCCCTATGTGAATTGGTAAGGGGTACATTGTACCCCTACCATTTCACGAAGAAAGCGTAAAAAAATGTTTAAAAAAACACACAAACACCTTGAAAAAGTCCTTTATTTAAAAAAAAAAAAACATTCCAGCGGTGAAATCCAGTGTCCCGCGGCGATCCCGATGTCCAGCGCTGTCCTTCATTGGTTGTGCCTGAGCGGACCTGATGGGGAACTCCCTCTCAGTATTTTAAATGTATAGACCCGCCCCTTCTAAAGTTCCCCATCAGGTCCGCCAGCGGACCAGATGCGGAACATGAGAAGGGGCGGGTCTATACATGTATTACCAAAGTGAGAGCAGTTCCCCATCAGGTCCGCCTCCTCGGTATGTCGGACCCGCCTACGTCATTGGCTTGAGCGGGGAACTTCCTTCACTATGTAAATTTAAATTACACAGTGAAGGAAGTTCCCCGCTCAAGCCAATGACGTAGGCGGGTCCGACATACCGAGGAGGCGGACCTGATGGGGAACTTCTCTCACTGTGGTAATACATGTATAGACCCGCCCCTTCTCATGTTCCGCATCTGGTCCGCTGGCGGACCTGATGGGGAACTTTAGAAGGGGCGGGTCTATACATTTAAAATACTGAGAGGGAGTTCCCCATCAGGTCCGCTCAGGCACAACCAATGAAGGACAGCGCTGGACATCGGGATCGCCGCGGGACACTGGATTTCACCGCTGGAATGTTTTTTGTTTTTTTTTTTTTAAATAAAGGACTTTTTCAAGGTGTCTGTGTGTTTTTTTAAACATTTTTTTACGCTTTCTTCGTGAAATGGTAGGGGTACAATGTACCCCTTACCAATTCACATAGGGGGGGGGCGGGATCTGGGGGTCCCCTTTGTTAAAGGGGTCTTCCAGATTCCGATAAGCCCCCTGCCCGCAGACCCCCACAACCACCGGGCAAGGGTTGTGGGGATGAGGCCCTTGTCCCCATCAACATGGGGACATCCTCCCCATGTTGAGGGCATGTGGCTTGGTACGGTTCAGGAGGGAGGGGGGGCCGCTCTCTCGTCCCCCCCTTTTCCCCTGCGGCCGGCCAGGTTGCGTGCTCGGATAAGGGGTCTGGTATGGATTTTTAGGGGGACTCCACGCCATTTTTTTTTTAATTTGGGGTGGAGTTCCCCTTAAAATCCATGCCAGATCTGAAGGGCCTGGAATGGATATTTGGGGGAACCCCACGTCAATTTTTTTTTTAAATTTGCGGCGGGGTTCCCCTTAATATCCATTCCAGACCTGAAGGGCCTGGTAATTGAATTCTGGGGAACCCCCACGCTTTTTTTTTTTTTTTTATCAATGACTTTTGTATGTATTGCCGGGAGCCGACAATTCATTAATAGCCGCGAGTCAGTTTTAAAAGACTTTTTTTCTTTCAAAAATGACATTTTTTGCAGGGACAGTTCTAAGCACGGGAAACATGCGCCACTTCACATGCATATCATACACACCCCCCAGGTACGAAATTTAAAGGAATATTTCACTTTTATTGTTTCACTTTAAGCATTATTAAAATCACTGCTCCCGAAAAAACGGCCGTTTTTAAAACTTCTTTTTGCATTGATACATGTCCTCTGGGGCAGGACCCAGGTCCCCAAACACTTTTTAGGACAATAACTTGCATATAAGCCTTTATAATTAGCACTTTAGATTTCTCCCATAGATTTTTCGAATTTGCCGCGAACACCCCAATTTGTTCGCTGTTCGGCGAACGGGCGAACAAGCAATGTTCGAGTCGAACATGAGTTCGACTCGAACTCGAAGCTCATCCCTAGTTTGTGGGTGATAAGCTGTGGAGAGGCGGAGTTCAATGTTCAAAGTTTCACATAAGGCCCTCCAAAATCTAGAAGTGAACTGCACCCCTCGATCAGAAACTATGCTGTCAGGGATGCCATGCAACCTTACAATCTCCTTGATAAAAGTTGAGGCAGTCTCCGGGGCAGAAGGAGTTCCTTGCAGAGGTACAAAGTGGGCCATTTTGGTCAAACGATCAACCACAACGAAAATGGTAGTGAAGTCTTCAGATGGGGGAAGTTCTACTATAAAATCCATGGAGATCATGCTCCATGTTTTTTTAGGTACAGGAAGGGGCTCAAGTAGACCCCAAGTTCTGGCTCTGTCTGTCTTATTCCGAAGGCATGAAATACAAGATCTTACATATTTCTTGCAGTCGTTCATCAAGTTTGGCCACCAGAATGTACGGGAGATCAAATTAGCCGTCTTGTGAATCCCAAAGTGACCCGCTAGGGGATGATCATGACATCGCCCTAGGACGGCAACTCTGAACTGTTCTGGGACCTGCAGTAATTGGTAGTTGGAGTTAAGGAAGTTCAACCTGTCTTGTACGGCAGGTACAGAAGAATCAATAGGCAGCTCAGGCAAGAAAGAAGGATGGTATCCATAATTGGCGAAAAAAGGTGACTGTTTGGTTGCCGAATGGGTGGAATTATTGTATGAAAATTTCGCGAGTGGGAGAAGTGATAGCCAGTCATCCTGTGCAAAAGAAGAAAAGCATCGTAGGTACTGTTCAAGGGTTTGATTGACCCTTTCAGTCTGTCCATTAGTTTGTGGGTGATAAGCTGTGGAGAGGCGGAGTTCAGTGTTCAAAGTTTCACATAAGGCCCTCCAAAATCTAGAAGTGAACTGCACCCCTCGATCAGAAACTATGCTGTCAGGGATGCCATGCAACCTTACAATCTCCTTGATAAAAGTTGAGGCAGTCTCCGGGGCAGAAGGAGTTCCTTGCAGAGGTACAAAGTGGGCCATTTTGGTCAAACGATCAACCACAACGAAAATGGTAGTGAAGTCTTCAGATGGGGGAAGTTCTACTATAAAATCCATGGGGATCATGCTCCATGGTTTCTCAGGTACAGGAAGGGGCTCAAGTAGACCCCAAGTTCTGGCTCTGTCTGTCTTATTCCGAAGGCATGAAATACAAGATCTTACATATTTCTTGCAGTCGTTCATCAAGTTTGGCCACCAGAATGTACGGGAGATCAAATTAGCCGTCTTGTGAATCCCAAAGTGACCCGCTCTTGTAACTTCTGCACAATATTTGAGAGCGCAGAAATAGTTTGGTAAATGTCCTTCGGTGGAGAGGCCTCCCTTCCAGACTCCATCTCTGGCTGACTGGTACTGTCACGTACCTGGTAGGAGTCTGGAATGACGAGGTCGGCCTCCCTTGTATCTCCAACCCAAGCCCCACTGAGGATGGGACAGACCTAGGGTGAGGAGTTACACGAGAGCCTGTAGTTGCGTGCAGAACTTGTCAGCTGAGTTGCAGATGTGGAGATGCAGGCAGAGCATCTGGTAAGGAACTGGACTCAGGAAAGCTGGTAGGATGGACAGCTAGCACAGGCACTGGAGACAGCGTTAAGCCAAGCAGGAGGCTGGTGCAGGATCACAAGGGTGGCCGGGTTCGGTAGCAGACGGGCAGCGAGGTACTGGAAAAGGCCCCAAAAGTCTTGGGCCAAGCTTCCTCGAGGGGCAACTTAGTTTCAAGTTCGCTGTGGAAAGCCAGACCTTATCTCCAGGTTCAAGATTTAAATTGCCTCTTCTCTTCTTGTCGAAGAACTTTTTATTATCTGCCTGGGTCTTGGAGATTGTATCCTGCAGTAATTGGTAGTTGGAGTTAAGGAAGTTCAACCTGTCTTGTACGGCAGGTACAGAAGAATCAATAGGCAGCTCAGGCAAGAAAGAAGGATGGTATCCATAATTGGCGAAAAAAGGTGACTGTTTGGTTGCCGAATGGGTGGAATTATTGTATGAAAATTCCGGAGTGGGAGAAGTGATAGCCAGTCATCCTGTGCAAAAGAAGAAAAGCATCGTAGGTACTGTTCAAGGGTTTGATTGACCCTTTCAGTCTGTCCATTAGTTTGTGGGTGATAAGCTGTGGAGAGGCGGAGTTCAATGTTCAAAGTTTCACATAAGGCCCTCCAACATCTAGAAGTGAACTGCACCCCTCGATCAGAAACTATGCTGTCAGGGATGCCATGCAACCTTACAATCTCCTTGATAAAAGTTGAGGCAGTCTCCGGGGCAGAAGGAGTTCCTTGCAGAGGTACAACGTGGGCCATTTTGGTCAAACGATCAACCACAACGAAAATGGTAGTGAAGTCTTCAGATGGGGGAAGTTCTACTATAAAATCCATGGAGATCATGCTCCATGGTTTCTCAGGTACAGGAAGGGGCTCAAGTAGACCCCAAGTTCTGGCTCTGTCTGTCTTATTCCGAAGGCATGAAATACAAGATCTTACATATTTCTTGCAGTCGTTCATCAAGTTTGGCCACCAGAATGTACGGGAGATCAAATTAGCCGTCTTGTGAATCCCAAAGTGACCCGCTAGGGGATGATCATGACATCGCCCTAGGACGGCAACTCTGAACTGTTCTAGGACCTGCAGTAATTGGTAGTTGGAGTTAAGGAAGTTCAACCTGTCTTGTACGGCAGGTACAGAAGAATCAATAGGCAGCTCAGGCAAGAAAGAAGGATGGTATCCATAATTGGCGAAAAAAGGTGACTGTTTGGTTACCGAATGGGTGGAATTATTGTATGAAAATTCCGCGAGTGGGAGAAGTGATAGCCAGTCATCCTGTGCAAAAGAAGAAAAGCATCGTAGGTACTGTTCAAGGGTTTGATTGACCCTTTCAGTCTGTCCATTAGTTTGTGGGTGATAAGCTGTGGAGAGGCGGAGTTCAATGTTCAAAGTTTCACATAAGGCCCTCCAAAATCTAGAAGTGAACTGCACCCCTCGATCAGAAACTATGCTGTCAGGGATGATGGATGCCATGCAACCTTACAATCTCCTTGATAAAAGTTGAGGCAGTCTCCGGGGCAGAAGGAGTTCCTTGCAGAGGTACAAAGTGGGCCATTTTGGTCAAACGATCAACCACAACGAAAATGGTAGTAAAGTCTTCAGATGGGGGAAGTTCTACTATAAAATCCATGGAGATCATGCTCCATGGTTTCTCAGGTACAGGAAGGGGCTCAAGTAGACCCCAAGTTCTGGCTCTGTCTGTCTTATTCCGAAGGCATGAAATACAAGATCTTACATATTTCTTGCAGTCGTTCATCAAGTTTGGCCACTAGAATGTACGGGAGATCAAATTAGCCGTCTTGTGAATCCCAAAGTGACCCGCTCTTGTAACTTCTGCACAATATTTGAGAGCGCAGAAATAGTTTGGTAAATGTCCTTCGGTGGAGAGGCCTCCCTTCCAGACTCCATCTCTGGCTGACTGGTACTGTCACGTACCTGGTAGGAGTCTGGAATGACGAGGTCGGCCTCCCTTGTATCTCCAACCCAAGCCCCACTGAGGATGGGACAGACCTAGGGTGAGGAGTTACACGAGAGCCTGTAGTTGCGTGCAGAACTTGTCAGCTGAGTTGCAGACGTGGAGATGCAGGCAGAGCATCTGGTAAGGAACTGGACTCAGGAAAGCTGGTAGGATGGACAGCTAGCACAGGCACTGGAGACAGCGTTAAGCCAAGCAGGAGGCTGGTGCAGGATCACAAGGGTGGCCGGGTTCGGTAGCAGACGGGCAGCGAGGTACTGGAAAAGGCCCCAAAAATCTTGGGCCAAGCTTCCTCGAGGGGCAACTTAGTTTTTTGTTCGCTGTGGAAAGCCAGACCTTATCTCCAGGTTCAAGATTCAAATTGCCTCTTCTCTTCTTGTCGAAGAACTTTTTATTATCTGCCTGGGTCTTGGAGATTGTATCCTGCAGTAATTGGTAGTTGGAGTTAAGGAAGTTCAACCTGTCTTGTACGGCAGGTACAGAAGAATCAATAGGCAGCTCAGGCAAGAAAGAAGGATGGTATCCATAATTGGCGAAAAAAGGTGACTGTTTGGTTGCCGAATGGGTGGAATTATTGTATGAAAATTCCGCGAGTGGGAGAAGTGATAGCCAGTCATCCTGTGCAAAAGAAGAAAAGCATCGTAGGTACTGTTCAAGGGTTTGATTGACCCTTTCAGTCTGTCCATTAGTTTGTGGGTGATAAGCTGTGGAGAGGCGGAGTTCAATGTTCAAAGTTTCACATAAGGCCCTCCAAAATCTAGAAGTGAACTGCACCCCTCGATCAGAAACTATGCTGTCAGGGATGCCATGCAACCTTACAATCTCCTTGATAAAAGTTGAGGCAGTCTCCGGGGCAGAAGGAGTTCCTTGCAGAGGTACAAAGTGGGCCATTTTGGTCAAACGATCAACCACAACGAAAATGGTAGTGAAGTCTTCAGATGGGGGAAGTTCTACTATAAAATCCATGGAGATCATGCTCCATGGTTTCTCAGGTACAGGAAGGGGCTCAAGTAGACCCCAAGTTCTGGCTCTGTCTGTCTTATTCCGAAGGCATGAAATACAAGATCTTACATATTTCTTGCAGTCGTTCATCAAATTTGGCCACCAGAATGTACGGGAGATCAAATTGGCCGTCTTGTGAATCCCAAAGTGACCCGCTCTTGTAACTTCTGCACAATATTTGAGAGCGCAGAAATAGTTTGGTAAATGTCCTTCGGTGGAGAGGCCTCCCTTCCAGACTCCATCTCTGGCTGACTGGTACTGTCACGTACCTGGTAGGAGTCTGGAATGACGAGGTCGGCCTCCCTTGTATCTCCAACCCAAGCCCCACTGAGGATGGGACAGACCTAGGGTGAGGAGTTACACGAGTGCCTGTAGTTGCGTGCAGAACTTGTCAGCTGAGTTGCAGACGTGGAGATGCAGGCAGAGCATCTGGTAAGGAACTGGACTCAGGAAAGCTGGTAGGATGGACAGCTAGCACAGGCACTGGAGACAGCATTAAGCCAAGCAGGAGGCTGGTGCAGGATCACAAGGGTGGCCGGGTTCGGTAGCAGACGGGCAGCGAGGTACTGGAAAAGGTTCAAGATTCAAATTGCCTCTTCTCTTCTTGTCGAAGAACTTTTTATCATCTGCCTGGGTCTTGGAGATTGTATCCTGCAGTAATTGGTAGTTTGAGTTAAGGAAGTTCAACCTGTCTTGTACGGCAGGTACAGAAGAATCAATAGGCAGCTCAGGCAAGAAAGAAGGATGGTATCCATAATTGGCGAAAAAAGGTGACTGTTTGGTTGCCGAATGGGTGGAATTATTGTATGAAAATTCCGCGAGTGGGAGAAGTGATAGCCAGTCATCCTGCGCAAAAGAAGAAAAGCATCGTAGGTACTGTTCAAGGGTTTGATTGACCCTTTCAGTCTGTCCATTAGTTTGTGGGTGATAAGCTGTGGAGAGGCGGAGTTCAATGTTCAAAGTTTCACATAAGGCCCTCCAACATCTAGAAGTAAACTGCACCCCTCGATCAGAAACTATGCTGTCAGGGATGCCATGCAACCTTACAATCTCCTTGATAAAAGTTGAGGCAGTCTCCGGGGCAGAAGGAATTTCCTTGCAGAGGTACAAAGTGGGCCATTTTGGTCAAACGATCAACCACAACGAAAATGGTAGTGAAGTCTTCAGATGGGGGAAGTTCTACTATAAAATCCATGGAGATCATGCTCCATGGTTTCTCAGGTACAGGAAGGGGCTCAAGTAGACCCCAAGTTCTGGCTCTGTCTGTCTTATTCCGAAGGCATGAAATACAAGATCTTACATATTTCTTGCAGTCGTTCATCAAGTTTGGCCACCAGAATGTACGGGAGATCAAATTAGCCGTCTTGTGAATCCCAAAGTGACCCGCTAGGGGATGATCATGACATCGCCCTAGGACGGCAACTCTGAACTGTTCTGGGACCTGCAGTAATTGGTAGTTGGAGTTAAGGAAGTTCAACCTGTCTTGTACGGCAGGTACAGAAGAATCAATAGGCAGCTCAGGCAAGAAAGAAGGATAGTATCCATAATTGGCGAAAAAAGGTGACTGTTTGGTTACCGAATGGGTGGAATTATTGTATGAAAATTCCGTGAGTGGGAGAAGTGATAGCCAGTCATCCTGTGCAAAAGAAGAAAAGCATCGTAGGTACTGTTCAAGGGTTTGATTGACCCTTTCAGTCTGTCCATTAGTTTGTGGGTGATAAGCTGTGGAGAGGCGGAGTTCAATGTTCAATGTTTCACATAAGGCCCTCCAAAATCTAGAAGTGAACTGCACCCCTCGATCAGAAACTATGCTGTCAGGGATGCCATGCAACCTTACAATCTCCTTGATAAAAGTTGAGGCAGTCTCCGGGGCAGAAGGAGTTCCTTGCAGAGGTACAAAGTGGGCCATTTTGGTCAAACGATCAACCACAACAAAAATGGTAGTAAAGTCTTCAGATGGGGGAAGTTCTACTATAAAATCCATGGAGATCATGCTCCATGGTTTCTCAGGTACAGGAAGGGGCTCAAGTAGACCCCAAGTTCTGGCTCTGTCTGTCTTATTCCGAAGGCATGAAATACAAGATCTTACATATTTCTTGCAGTCGTTCATCAAGTTTGGCCACCAGAATGTACGGGAGATCAAATTAGCCGTCTTGTGAATCCCAAAGTGACCCGCTCTTGTAACTTCTGCACAATATTTGAGAGCGCAGAAATAGTTTGGTAAATGTCCTTCGGTGGAGAGGCCTCCCTTCCAGACTCCATCTCTGGCTGACTGGTACTGTCACGTACCAGGTAGGAGTCTGGAATGACGAGGTCGGCCTCCCTTGTGTCTCCAACCCAAGCCCCACTGAGAATGGGACAGACCTAGGGTGAGGAGTTACACGAGTGCCTGTAGTTGCGTGCAGAACTTGTCAGCTGAGTTGCAGACGTGGAGATGCAGGCAGAGCATCTGGTAAGGAACTGGACTCAGGAAAGCTGGTAGGATGGACAGCTAGCACAGGCACTGGAAAAAGCGTTAAGCCAAGCAGGAGGCTGGTGCAGGATCACAAGGGTGGCCGGGTTCGGTAGCAGACGGGCAGCGAGGTACTGGAAAAGGTTCAAGATTCAAATTGCCTCTTCTCTTCTTGTTGAAGAACTTTTTATTATCTGCCTGGGTCTTGGAGATTGTATCCTGCAGTAATTGGTAGTTGGAGTTAAGGAAGTTCAACCTGTCTTGTACGGCAGGTACAGAAGAATCAATAGGCAGCTCAGGCAAGAAAGAAGGATGGTATCCATAATTGGCGAAAAAAGGTGACTGTTTGGTTGCCGAATGGGTGGAATTATTGTATGAAAATTCCGCGAGTGGGAGAAGTGATAGCCAGTCATCCTGTGCAAAAGAAGAAAAGCATCGTAGGTACTGTTCAAGGGTTTGATTGACCCTTTCAGTCTGTCCATTAGTTTGTGGGTGATAAGCTGTGGAGAGGCGGAGTTCAATGTTCAAAGTTTCACATAAGGCCCTCCAAAATCTAGAAGTGAACTGCACCCCTCGATCAGAAACTATGCTGTCAGGGATGCCATGCAACCTTACAATCTCCTTGATAAAAGTTGAGGCAGTCTCCGGGGCAGAAGGAGTTCCTTGCAGAGGTACAAAGTGGGCCATTTTGGTCAAACGATCAACCACAACGAAAATGGTAGTGAAGTCTTCAGATGGGGGAAGTTCTACTATAAAATCCATGGAGATCATGCTCCATGTTTTTTTAGGTACAGGAAGGGGCTCAAGTAGACCCCAAGTTCTGGCTCTGTCTGTCTTATTCCGAAGGCATGAAATACAAGATCTTACATATTTCTTGCAGTCGTTCATCAAGTTTGGCCACCAGAATGTACGGGAGATCAAATTAGCCGTCTTGTGAATCCCAAAGTGACCCGCTAGGGGATGATCATGACATCGCCCTAGGACGGCAACTCTGAACTGTTCTGGGACCTGCAGTAATTGGTAGGGATGAGCTTCGTGTTCGAGTCGAACATACGTTCGACTCGAACATCGGCTGTTCGATCGTTAGACGAAGATCGAACGATTTGGGCCGTTCGCGCCAAATTCGAGTGACGCGAACGGCCCACAATGCACTACGCCATCGCAGTGTCATCCAGGCGCTGTGATTGGCCAAGCATGCACTGTGACCCCGCATGCTTGGCCAATCACAGCGCCGGCAGCGAGGAGAGCAATGATTGGCCACAGGCAGGATGCCTGTGGCCAATTATTGCTGAGGGTGTTTAGTACACGCCCCACACTATAAAAGGCCGCCAGCACGGCGGCCTAGTGTAGTGTGTTCCGGAGCAGGGATAGAGCAGCATAGGCAGGGACAGTGACTTTTATTTCTTTCTTGCTTAACCTGGATTCCTTTAGTTTAGGGAAAGAGAAGGATAGGTAGGGAGAGTGTCAGTGTGTTTTGTGCTTGTGCTATATTGTGCTTAAAAAAAACATTTTTTCTAGGGACAGAAAACTGTAGGTAGGGAGAGTGTCAGTTTCTTTCACTGTCAAAGTCCTTGTTTCCAGGGACCTGGAAGGACAGTGAGTGAATTCTCCTTGTGCTAAATTGTGCTTAAAAAAAACATTTTTTCTAGGGACAGAAAACTGTAGGTAGGGAGAGTGTCAGTTTCTTTCACTGTGAAAGTCCTTGTTTCCAGGGACCTGGAAGGACAGTGAGTGAATTCTCCTTGTGCTAAATTGTGCTTAAAAAAAACATTTTTTCTAGGGACAGAAAACTGTAGGTAGGGAGAGTGTCAGTTTCTTTCACTGTGAAAGTCCTTGTTTCCAGGGACCTGGAAGGACAGTGAGTGAATTCTCCTTGTGCTAAATTGTGCTTAAAAAAAACATTTTTTCTAGGGACAGAAAACTGTAGGTAGGGAGAGTGTCAGTTTCTTTCACTGTCAAAGTCCTTGTTTCCAGGGACCTGGAAGGACAGTGAGTGAATTCTCCTTGTGCTAAATTGTGCTTAAAAAAAACATTTTTTCTAGGGACAGAAAACTGTAGGTAGGGAGAGTGTCAGTTTCTTTCACTGTGAAAGTCCTTGTTTCCAGGGACCTGGAAGGACAGTGAGTGAATTCTCCTTGTGCTAAATTGTGCTTAAAAAAAACATTTTTTCTAGGGACAGAAAACTGTAGGTAGGGAGAGTGTCAGTTTCTTTCACTGTGAAAGTCCTTGTTTCCAGGGACCTGGAAGGACAGTGAGTGAATTCTCCTTGTGCTAAATTGTGCTTAAAAAAAACATTTTTTCTAGGGACAGAAAACTGTAGGTAGGGAGAGTGTCAGTTTCTTTCACTGTCAAAGTCCTTGTTTCCAGGGACCTGGAAGGACAGTGAGTGAATTCTCCTTGTGCTAAATTGTGCTTAAAAAAAACATTTTTTCTAGGGACAGAAAACTGTAGGTAGGGAGAGTGTCAGTTTCTTTCACTGTCAAAGTCCTTGTTTCCAGGGACCTGGAAGGACAGTGAGTGAATTCTCCTTGTGCTAAATTGTGCTTAAAAAAAACATTTTTTCTAGGGACAGAAAACTGTAGGTAGGGAGAGTGTCAGTTTCTTTCACTGTCAAAGTCCTTGTTTCCAGGGACCTGGAAGGACAGTGAGTGAATTCTCCTTGTGCTAAATTGTGCTTAAAAAAAACATTTTTTCTAGGGACAGAAAACTGTAGGTAGGGAGAGTGTCAGTTTCTTTCACTGTGAAAGTCCTTGTTTCCAGGGACCTGGAAGGACAGTGAGTGAATTCTCCTTGTGCTAAATTGTGCTTAAAAAAAACATTTTTTCTAGGGACAGAAAACTGTAGGTAGGGAGAGTGTCAGTTTCTTTCACTGTCAAAGTCCTTGTTTCCAGGGACCTGGAAGGACAGTGAGTGAATTCTCCTTGTGCTAAATTGTGCTTAAAAAAAACATTTTTTCTAGGGACAGAAAACTGTAGGTAGGGAGAGTGTCAGTTTCTTTCACTGTCAAAGTCCTTGTTTCCAGGGACCTGGAAGGACAGTGAGTGAATTCTCCTTGTGCTAAATTGTGCTTAAAAAAAACATTTTTTCTAGGGACAGAAAACTGTAGGTAGGGAGAGTGTCAGTTTCTTTCACTGTCAAAGTCCTTGTTTCCAGGGACCTGGAAGGACAGTGAGTGAATTCTCCTTGTGCTAAATTGTGCTTAAAAAAAACATTTTTTCTAGGGACAGAAAACTGTAGGTAGGGAGAGTGTCAGTTTCTTTCACTGTCAAAGTCCTTGTTTCCAGGGACCTGGAAGGACAGTGAGTGAATTCTCCTTGTGCTAAATTGTGCTTAAAAAAAACATTTTTTCTAGGGACAGAAAACTGTAGGTAGGGAGAGTGTCAGTTTCTTTCACTGTCAAAGTCCTTGTTTCCAGGGACCTGGAAGGACAGTGAGTGAATTCTCCTTGTGCTAAATTGTGCTTAAAAAAAACATTTTTTCTAGGGACAGAAAACTGTAGGTAGGGAGAGTGTCAGTTTCTTTCACTGTGAAAGTCCTTGTTTCCAGGGACCTGGAAGGACAGTGAGTGAATTCTCCTTGTGCTAAATTGTGCTTAAAAAAACATTTTTTCTAGGGACAGAAAACTGTAGGTAGGGAGAGTGTCAGTTTCTTTCACTGTGAAAGTCCTTGTTTCCAGGGACCTGGAAGGACAGTGAGTGAATTCTCCTTGTGCTAAATTGTGCTTAAAAAAAACATTTTTTCTAGGGACAGAAAACTGTAGGTAGGGAGAGTGTCAGTTTCTTTCACTGTGAAAGTTCTTGTTTCCAGGGACCTGGAAGGACAGTGAGTGAATTCTCCTTGTGCTAAATTGTGCTTAAAAAAAACATTTTTTCTAGGGACAGAAAACTGTAGGTAGGGAGAGTGTCAGTTTCTTTCACTGTCAAAGTCCTTGTTTCCAGGGACCTGGAAGGACAGTGAGTGAATTCTCCTTGTGCTAAATTGTGCTTAAAAAAAACATTTTTTCTAGGGACAGAAAACTGTAGGTAGGGAGAGTGTCAGTTTCTTTCACGGTGAAAGTCCTTGTTTCCAGGGACCTGGAAGGACAGTGAGTGAATTCTCCTTGTGCTAAATTGTGCTTAAAAAAAACATTTTTTCTAGGGACAGAAAACTGTAGGTAGGGAGAGTGTCAGTTTCTTTCACTGTCAAAGTCCTTGTTTCCAGGGACCTGGAAGGACAGTGAGTGAATTCTCCTTGTGCTAAATTGTGCTTAAAAAAAACATTTTTTCTAGGGACAGAAAACTGTAGGTAGGGAGAGTGTCAGTTTCTTTCACTGTCAAAGTCCTTGTTTCCAGGGACCTGGAAGGACAGTGAGTGAATTCTCCTTGTGCTAAATTGTGCTTAAAAAAAACATTTTTTCTAGGGACAGAAAACTGTAGGTAGGGAGAGTGTCAGTTTCTTTCACTGTCAAAGTCCTTGTTTCCAGGGACCTGGAAGGACAGTGAGTGAATTCTCCTTGTGCTAAATTGTGCTTAAAAAAAACATTTTTTCTAGGGACAGAAAACTGTAGGTAGGGAGAGTGTCAGTTTCTTTCACTGTGAAAGTCCTTGTTTCCAGGGACCTGGAAGGACAGTGAGTGAATTCTCCTTGTGCTAAATTGTGCTTAAAAAAAACATTTTTTCTAGGGACAGAAAACTGTAGGTAGGGAGAGTGTCAGTTTCTTTCACGGTGAAAGTCCTTGTTTCCAGGGACCTGGAAGGACAGTGAGTGAATTCTCCTTGTGCTAAATTGTGCTTAAAAAAAACATTTTTTCTAGGGACAGAAAACTGTAGGTAGTGTGAGGGGGCTAGCTCGGCAGCGGGTATGTGTGACCCCCGGGATGGGCTCCCCACCCAAAAACAGGCCCAGCAGACGGAGGTTGTGGTTTTCAAAATCAAAAAAAGGTGCGGTTTATTTTCTATTTACAGTGACAAAAACACAGCAAGGCAAAAAAAACAAACACAAAATAAATCCTGGTCAACTTGACCTCTGACTAAACTTACAGGTTTCCTAACTAACGACTGGGATCAGCCTAGTGCTGTCCTAGTCCCTGGTTTTAAATGTCCAAGCAAAATATAGCCACACAGGCTTTCTCTCACCGCACAGGGGTTCACTCTCCCTAGACAGTCCACACAGGTCTGCTTCCAGGCATGAGCCAACATCTAATGAATCTGGGCTTTCTTATAGAGGCCTAAATGAGCTGACAAGGTTCAGCCTGACTCATCAACTCCCTGTCTGCACGACGCCCAGCCCTCTCCCTAGAGGTATGAGTCATCAATGAGCCCACTAGTCTCAGCTGGGCTTATACAACTCTCCACCTAGCTGTATAAATCGGCGTAAAGCCTGAATCTGGGCGAAATATATCTACCCCCCTGGATGCAACCAGGTGACTTTACCTTCCTGCTGTCACATACCCCCCCCTCTTGTTTTAACCTCGGGGTTGGAACACCAGCAATCAGGCATTCATGTACTCGAGACAAAGCATCCACATTCCCCATTTGAACGCCAGGGCGATGCTTTACTGTGAAGTTGAATTCCTGGAGGGCCAGGAACCACCTATTCACTCTTCTATTTGTTTCCTTGTTTTGAGCCATCCACTTTAACGGAGCGTGATCCGTAACCATGTCAAAGTGCCTACCTAGCAGGTAGTACCGAAGGGAATCTAGAGCCCACTTCACCGCTAAACACTCCTTTTCAACGGTGGCGTAATTTACCTCATGGGACTTCAACTTCCTGCTGAGGTAAATGACTGGGTGCTCTTCCCCGTTCCAGACCTGGGACAATACTGCTCCTAACCCCACATCTGACGCATCACTTTGTACGACAAAGTCTTTAGAGAAGTCGGGTGAGTACAACACTGGCTGGCTACATAAGGCTTGTTTCAAGAATTGGAATGCTGCCTCAGCCTCGGGGGTCCATTTAATCATGACCGACCCTTTCCCCTTCGTCAGGTTGGTTAGGGGCACAGCCTTAGAAGCAAAGTGGGGAATGAATCGCCGATAATACCCAGCGATTCCCAGAAAGGCTCGTACTTGCTTCTTGCTGTTGGGACGTGGCCAACTCTGGATGGCCTCGACTTTGTTGAGTTGGGGTTTTATTACTCCCCTCCCAATGGTGTACCCAAGATATTTGGCCTCCTCCTGCCCAATGGTACACTTCTTGGGGTTAGCCGTAAACCCTGCTTCCCGAACAGAGTCCAGGACTGCTTGCACTTTTGGCCGATGTGAGGCCCAATCTGTGCTATGGACAATTACGTCATCCAGGTAAGCCGCAGCATACTTCCGATGGGGCCTCAGCATCTGGTCCATTTTCCGCTGGAATGTGGCCGGCGCATTCTGTAACCCGAACGGCATTCTTTTATATTGGAACGCCCCGTCTGGGGTTACAAATGCGGTTTTCTCTTTGGCTGACTTGGCCAGGGGGATTTGCCAATACCCTTTTGTGAGGTCAAGAGTCGTCATGTATCGGGCTGTTCCCAGCCGGTCGATCAACTCATCTATACGTGGCATGGGGTAGGTGTCAAATTTTGTAACTTTGTTCAACTGACGAAAATCGTTACAAAATCGCCAGCTCCCATCCGGTTTAGGCACCAACACAATGGGACTAGACCAATCACTTTGGGACTCCTCTATCACCCCTAAGTTCAGCATTTTCTGTACTTCCTCCCGTATTGCCTCCCGTCGGGCCTCTGGGATCCGATAGGGTTTTAACTTCACCCTTTCACCGGGCGGGGTAATAATGTCATGCTCTACCCCAGATGTTTGTCCCGGCAGCTCAGAGAATACCTCCTTGTTGCGAAGCACAAACTCCTTAACCTCCTGTTGTTGGGGTTGTGACAAGGTGGCTGCGATTCCAACCTCAGGAATCACGCAACCAGTTTGAGCTGGTGACCAAGTGTCTGCGACTAGGGACTCTCTATCCCTCCAGGCTTTCAACAGATTAACGTGATAGATCTGTTCGGGCTTTCGCCTTCCTGGTTGTCTGACCTTGTAATTCACTTCGCTCACTTTTTCCATTATCTCGTAGGGGCCTTGCCATTTGGCAAGGAATTTACTTTCAACCGTAGGGACAAGTACCAATATCCTATCCCCCGGGGAAAAGGTACGGGTCTTGGCTCCACGGTTGTACACTCTCTGCTGTGCCAACTGCGCTTGGGCCAAATGTTCCTTCACGATGGGCATTACCTGTGCAATTCGATCTTGCATCAGGGCGACATGCTCAATCACACTCCTGTGGGGAGAACTCTCACTTTCCCAAGTTTCCTTGGCAATATCCAACAGCCCTCTTGGGTGTCTCCCATACAGTAACTCAAAGGGGGAGAATCCCGTAGAGGATTGGGGCACCTCCCTAATAGCAAACATCAAATAAGGAAGTAGACAGTCCCAATCCTTTCCATCCCTATCCACCACTTTCTTCAACATTTGTTTTAGGGTTTTGTTGAATCTTTCAACCAGCCCATCGGTTTGGGGGTGATACACAGATGTACGTAATTGCGTCACTTTGAACAATTTACACAGCTCCTTCATAACCCGGGACATAAAGGGTGTACCTTGGTCCGTAAGCAGTTCTTTACAAATACCCACCCGGCTAAAAACAAGAGATAGCTCTTTGGCTATGGTTTTGGCCGAGGTATTTCTGAGAGGGATCGCTTCTGGATAACGGGTGGCATAGTCCATTATAACCAATATGTACTGGTGCCCCCTAGCGGACTTGATTATAGGACCTACCAAATCCATTGCGATTCTCTCAAACGGGACCTCAATGATGGGTAGAGGGACCAGCGGGCTACGGAAGTGTGGCATCGGGGCCGACCTCTGACACACAGGGCAGGAGGAACAATAATTTTCTATGTCCTTCATCACCCCAGGCCAATAGAATCTCTGTAATACCCTCTCTCGGGTTTTCTCTGTCCCCAGATGACCTCCAAGAATGTGCCCATGGGCCAACTCCAACACCAACTTCCTGTAAGGTTTGGGCACCACCAGCTGCTCAACGGTTTCTTCTGCCCTTTTTGCCACCCGATACAGTAGGTCCTTCTCTACGCTGAAGTATGGGTAAGTGCAGGTATTATCTGGGTTCACTAACTCGCCATCTATTTTCACTACGTTTTCCCGTGCCTTTATTAGGGCGGGGTCTTTCAACTGTTCTGTGGCAAAGTTTTCCCTGTGAACCTCAAGATCAGAAAACTCCACAGACGGTAGGTTTTCGTCTGAGGAGGTGGGCTCCTCTCCAGTTTCTTGAGTCTCCCCTGCCAATACTGACAAGGGAAATTCGGGAGAGTCCTCACCACTCTCAGAGGAGTTCTGGCTATCATATTCCTGGTACATAGGGGCACCAGTGGGGGGCTCATGATCATCCCACAGTTCCCAGAACTTCGGAAAATCCCTTCCCACAATGGCGTCATGCGGTAACTGAGACACTAAGCCCACTGGATGAGAAAGGGTACCTTTGGGGGTCTCGAAACACACTGTAGTCACTGGATACTCTCGGGTGTCCCCATGCACACAAATAACGGCTACCTTGCTATTCCCAGAGACCTCTGTTTTAACTAACTCAGCCTTTATCAGGGTCACAAGGCTACCTGAATCCAGCAATACCACAACATTTCTACCATTAATACACATTTTGCATAAATGTTTCTCAGTTCCCCGAATGGCAGTGCATGCGACTGTCGCACACAGCGACTGACGTCTGCCCGTCAGAAAGTCACACTGCATGGGTTCCTCCAAAACCGGGCAATTTGCTGCAATATGTCCCGCTTGCCGGCAGCGGTAGCAAATGATCCTTCTTGCCGCCTCTTGAGCCGCTGATTTCCCAGGCTGTTCTCGCCAAACTTGGGGTAGAGCTCCCACCCTCTCACTCTCTCCACCCTTACCCCTTGGAATCATCTTATCCGCCCCTGGGGATGGTCTGGTCTTAGGGTGGAAAGTCCGAGTGTCTCTGGAAGAGGCCGTCAGGTTCTCTGTAGCCAAGTATTTCTCCACACGATCCACAAGACCATCGGCCGTCTCTGGGTCTCCATGGCTTACCCACTTTTGGATGGCAGTAGGAAGAGCTCTCAAAAACCGATCCATTACAACACGTTCCACAATCTTTGGTGTTGACAAAGTCTCTGGCTGTAGCCACTTTCTGCTCAGGTGAATGAGATCATACATTTGAGACCTGGGGGGTTTTCCAAGCTGGAAAGTCCAGTTATGCACACGCTGAGCCCGGACAGCCAGGGTGACACCCAGCCTTGCCAATATTTCAGCTTTTAGCATCACATAGTCTTTTGCTTGGTCAGGCTCTAGGTCATAGTAAGCTTTCTGCGATTCACCCGTTAACAGAGGAGCCACCAGTCCAGCCCACTGCTCCTCAGGCCACTTTTCTCTTTCAGCGGTCCTTTCAAATGTGGTCAAAAATACCTCTGGATCATCCTCTCCAGTCATTTTTGTCAATAAACGACTCACCCCAAAGGACGCGGTATTAGTGGGACGGCTTTCCTCACCGGTCTGCGGACGTTGCTGCATTACTGCTTCCATCTGTTGTTGTAGTCTCTGCTCTTGCTTCTGCAACAGGTCTATGAAGCGGGCCTCAGATTGCTGTTGGGCTTGTTGCTGAGCCTCCAGACTCTGTTGTAAAGTTGCAAGGCTCTGTTGATGAGCTTGCTGCTGGGCTGCAAGGCTCCTTTGCAAACCTGCATTTGTCTGCTGTTGATTGGCATTTGCTAGAGCCAGCTGTTTCAGTATCTCCTCCATGCTGGCTTAAAAAAAAACTGCCCGCATTCTCCACCAACTGTGAGGGGGCTAGCTCGGCAGCGGGTATGTGTGACCCCCGGGATGGGCTCCCCACCCAAAAACAGGCCCAGCAGACGGAGGTTGTGGTTTTCAAAATCAAAAAAAAGGTGCGGTTTATTTTCTATTTACAGTGACAAAAACACAGCAAGGCAAAAAAAACAAACACAAAATAAATCCTGGTCAACTTGACCTCTGACTAAACTTACAGGTTTCCTAACTAACGACTGGGATCAGCCTAGTGCTGTCCTAGTCCCTGGTTTTAAATGTCCAAGCAAAATATAGCCACACAGGCTTTCTCTCACCGCACAGGGGTTCACTCTCCCTAGACAGTCCACACAGGTCTGCTTCCAGGCATGAGCCAACATCTAATGAATCTGGGCTTTCTTATAGAGGCCTAAATGAGCTGACAAGGTTCAGCCTGACTCATCAACTCCCTGTCTGCACGACGCCCAGCCCTCTCCCTAGAGGTATGAGTCATCAATGAGCCCACTAGTCTCAGCTGGGCTTATACAACTCTCCACCTAGCTGTATAAATCGGCGTAAAGCCTGAATCTGGGCGAAATATATCTACCCCCCTGGATGCAACCAGGTGACTTTACCTTCCTGCTGTCACAGTAGGGAGAGTGTCAGTTTCTTTCACTGTGAAAGTCCTTGTTTCCAGGGACCTGGAAGGACAGTGAGTGAATTCTCCTTGTGCTAAATTGTGCTTAAAAAAAACATTTTTTCTAGGGACAGAAAACTGTAGGTAGGGAGAGTGTCAGTTTCTTTCACTGTCAAAGTCCTTGTTTCCAGGGACCTGGAAGGACAGTGAGTGAATTCTCCTTGTGCTAAATTGTGCTTAAAAAAACATTTTTTCTAGGGACAGAAAACTGTAGGTAGGGAGAGTGTCAGTTTCTTTCACTGTCAAAGTCCTTGTTTCCAGGGACCTGGAAGGACAGTGAGTGAATTCTCCTTGTGCTAAATTGTGCTTAAAAAAAACATTTTTTCTAGGGACAGAAAACTGTAGGTAGGGAGAGTGTCAGTTTCTTTCACTGTCAAAGTCCTTGTTTCCAGGGACCTGGAAGGACAGTGAGTGAATTCTCCTTGTGCTAAATTGTGCTTAAAAAAAACATTTTTTCTAGGGACAGAAAACTGTAGGTAGGGAGAGTGTCAGTTTCTTTCACTGTCAAAGTCCTTGTTTCAAGGGACAGAGAAGGACACCTGAAGGTAGCCCTTATTGCTTTTTTCCCATCTCCCTGCAGGCCATCTATTAGAATGTCTGGAAGGCAAACAAGGAGAGGCAGACAGTCAGGAGGCAATAAAAGAGGGCAAGCAGGCTCTGTGTCTGGGGGCAACAGTGCTGGTCGTGGACGCGGTGCATTGTCATCAGCACATGGCCATGGGACACGCTTGTCCTTCTTTTCGGCAGCTGGACATGTTGAGCCACATCATGCCGAAGACTTGGTAGAGTGGATGACCAAGCCCTCCTCCTCCTCCTCATCCTCTCTCACCCAGGCTCAGGGTACTGGAAAAGCAGCTGCCAAAGCGTCCTCTTCCCTGGTATCAATGTCAGACTCATCATCAGTCACTCCTTCCCTAGACCCACCATGTCCTCCTCCTGAGGAGTCCCCCGAACTGTTTCAGCACAGTGTTGGGTACATGCTCCAGGAGGATGCCCAGCGTTTCGAAGGGTCTGATGATGAAACCCAGCTAGAGGAAGGCAGTAGCGTGAGAGCAGACAGAGGGGATGCTCAAGAAGGACACCAATCTGGCAGTCATGTTCCAGCAGCTGCAGCATACTGCCAGATTGGCTCCAGTGATGAGGAGGGAGGTGATGATGAGGTCACTGACTCCACGTGGGTGCCTAATAGGAGAGAGGAGGAGGAGGAGGATGAGGAGGAGGCACATCTCCAACGAGGCAGGATGCCCTTTGGTGGCCAGCGTAAGGGCAGTACACCGACGGAATCACACCGCAGAGCTCCGCCTGTGCAGGGCGCTGCCTCTGCCCGTCATTCAAAAAGTTCTTTGGTGTGGGCCTTTTTTGAGGCTAGTGCATCAGATCGCACAGCTGCTGTTTGCAACATATGTCTCAAGCGTATATCGCGTGGCCAAAACATCAGCCGCTTGGGTACCACATGCCTGACCAGACATATGTTGACCTGCCATGCAGCTCGTTGGCAAGCCTACCTCAAAGACCCACACCAAAGAACAAAGCGGACCTCTCCTTGCACCGCATCAGCTGGGATCTCCAACCCCACTATAACTTCAGTCCTCTCTGAAACATGCACTGAGAGGAATGAAGGTGTAGAATTAGGTGTGTCACAGCCAAGTACTTGCGGCCACTCTGCTAGCAGTACACCGACGTCCGATTCTAGCAGGCAAATTTCCCTGCCCCAGCTGCTGGACCGTCGAAAGAAGTTCACTCCCAGCCATCCACATGCCCAGCGGTTGAATGCTAGCTTGGCTAAATTGCTAGCGCTTCAACTGCTGCCTTTTCAGTTGGTAGACTCGGCCCCCTTCCGTGAGTTTGTGCAATGTGCGGTTCCTCAGTGGCAGGTTCCCAAACGCCACTTTTTCTCACGGAAGGCTATTCCGGCTCTCTACCGGCATGTGGAAGGCAATGTCTTGGCCTCGCTGGACAGGGCGGTCAGCGGTAAGGTGCATATTACCGCTGACTCATGGTCCAGCAGGCATGGACAGGGACGTTACCTTTCTTTCACGGCCCATTGGGTCACTCTTTTGGCAGCTGGGAAGGATGCAGGACAAGGTGCAGTAGTGTTGGAGGTTGTCCCACCGCCACGCCTCCAAAATGCTACTACTGGTTGTGACACACCTCTCTCCTCCACCCCCTCCTCTTCTTCTTCCTCCATGGCCTCTTCCTGTGGTTTGTCCTATGAACCAGCGGTGCTCCGTAGCCGTTCACGGGGCTACGCAAGTACGCAGGCAAAAAGATGCCATGCCGTGCTTGCGCTGGTGTGTTTGGGGGACAGAAGCCACACTGGGGCAGAGGTCCTGTCTGCTCTGCAGGGCCAGGCCGAGAGGTGGTTGACGCCACGCCAGCTTAAGCCAGGAATGGTGGTTTGCGACAATGGCACCAACCTCCTCTCCGCCCTCCGACAGGGACAACTGACCCATGTGCCCTGTGTGGCTCACGTCCTTAACCTGGTGGTGCAGCGGTTCTTGGGCAGGTACCCGGGCTTACAGGATGTCCTGAGGCAGGCCAGGAAAGTCTGTGTGCATTTCCGCAGATCTTATAATGCCAGTGCTCGCCTGGCTGAGCTGCAAAAGGAGTTGAACCTGCCCAAGAACCGCCTTATATGTGACATGCCCACCAGGTGGAACTCAACGTTGGCCATGCTGCAGCGGCTGCACACGCAGCAGAGGGCCATCAATGAGTACCTGTGCGACTACGGCACCAGGACAGGGTCAGGGGAGCTTGGTTTTTTTTCTCCACGCCAGTGGGGCATGATCAGGGATGCATGCACTGTCCTGGCACCATTTGAGGAGGCCACGAGGATGGTGAGCAGTGACAGTGCATGCATCAGTGACACTGTACCTCTTGTCCACCTGTTGGAGCACACGCTGCGTGGAATAATGGACAGGGCACTTGAGGCAGAACAGAGGCAGGAAGAGGAGGACTTCCTTGCCTCTCAAGGCCCCCTTTACCCAGACAGTGTTCCTTCTGTCCCACCCATCGCACAGGAAGAGGAGGAGGAGGAGGAGGAGGAGGATTGTGTCAGCATGGAGGTGGAGGCTGGCACTCAGCATCATCAGCAGCAGTCTTTTAGGGATGATTTACAGTCCCAAGAAACCAGTGGACTTGTACGTGGCTGGGAGGAGGTGGCTGCGGATCATGTCGTCCTTAGTGACCCAGAGGACTCCGGAGCGAATGCCTCAGCAAACCTACGCTGCATGGCCTCCCTGATCCTGCAAAGTCTGCGGAAGGATCCTCGTATTCTTCGGATCAAGGAGAGGGACCATTACTGGCTGGCCACTCTCCTTGATCCACGGTACAAGGGTAAGGTTGCGGACCTTATGTTACCGTCGCAGAGGGAGCAGAGGATGAGACAACTCCGGGAGGCCTTGCAGAAAGGTCTGTGCAACGCGTTCCCAGAGACTGGGAGGTTACAAACTCCTGGTCCTGGACAACGAGTTGCTGAGGCTTCAGCCAGTCAAAGAAGGAGCGGTGGGGAAGGTGGCCGTCTGACCGATGCGTTCAGACAATTCTTTAGTCCGCAGCCCCAAAGTATGATCGGTTCCAGCAACCATCGCCAGCGTCTGATAAACATGGTGCAGGAATATCTAGGGGCAAGGTCAGACTTGGACACCTTCCCCACCGAAAATCCTCTGGCTTACTGGGTCTTGAGGATGGATCACTGGCCAGAGCTTGCACAGTATGCAATTGAGCTACTGGCCTGTCCTGCATCCAGCGTTCTTTCGGAACGCACATTCAGTGCTGCTGGAGGATTTGTCACGGATCACAGGGTGCGCCTGTCCACCGACTCGGTTGATCGACTGACTTTCATCAAGATGAACCAGTCTTGGATCACCACCAGCTAACACACACCTGATGCTGATATAACAGACTAATTGATTTTAACATGTCACATCCCTTCAAGACTGATGCTGATGCTGAGTGCCTGTGCTGTTATGTTGACTGGCTATCCTCCTCCTCCGAGTCCTCAATGATACGATTGATGATGATAGCTTGGAAGATCATTTTTGTTTATGGGTGCCGCCACCAGTGGCTAAGGCCCAATTTTTCAGCCCCTGTTTTACAGGGGCGTGTAATTACAATTTTTTTTGCAATAATTTGCCATAGGGCTCATTGCTGTGCTCCAAGTACAGTATCTGTGAGGGGTTGGAGTGTTGTGGCACCAGTGCCTAAGGCCCAATTTTTCAGCCCCTGTTTAACAGGGGCGTGTCATTACAATTTTTGAAGCAATACTTTGCAACAGGGCTCATTGCTGTGCTCCAAGTACAGTATCTGTGAGGGGTTGTAGTGTTGTGCCACCAGTGCCTAAGGCCCAATTTTTTAGCCCCTGTTCAACAGGGGCATGCAATTACAATTCTTGATCTAATAATTCACAGCAGGGTCCATTGCTGCACCCACCAAGAGTAACTCTGAGGGCTTACAGTCTTGTGGCAACGCCACCACCACCACCACCACGAAAGGCCCAATTTTTCAGCCCCTGTTCAAAAGGGGCATGTAATTACAATTCTTGATCTAATAATTCACAGCAGGGCCCATTGCTGCACCCACCAAGAGTAACTGTCAGGGCTTACAGTGTTGTGACACCAGCACCACCATCAAAGCCCCAATTTTTACTACCACTGTTCAACAATTATATGTAATTAAAATTCCTGATATAATAGTTGACAGCAGGGCGTTCCAGCACCAACCAAGAGTAACTGAGTGCTTACAGTGTTGTGCCAACACCAACAACTAAGGGGCCTATTTCTGCAGAGTATATACGGCAGGTCCCTACTTTCAAACATCCAACTTACAAACGACTCCTACTTGCAAACGAAAGAAGACAACAGGAAGTGAGAGGAAATCTACCCCTAGAAAGGAAAATTCTCTCCTGTAAGAATAAATATGGGAGAAAGGGGTCTCATCTGTACTGATGCTTTATCAGCAATCCTTGTTTCAAGAAAAACACCACATTTCAAAAACAGTTGTCATTGGGACGGAAAGTGAGGTGAAATGTTCTGAACAGGGGCACAGACAGCAAAACAAATGTTACAGGGGTGATAACCCTTACCTATGTTTCCCAAAAAGTTTAAAAATAGATTTTTGGGCTGGAGCTACACTTCAACAATGTACCTGTTCAAAATTACAAACACATTCTACATAAGAACAAACCTACAGTCCCTGTCTTGTATGCACCGCCTGTATACGGCTGTTCAGAGTATATAGGGCCTTTTTTATTTTATGTGCGGGGTTCCCCTTAATATCCATACAAGACCCAAAGGGGCTGGTAATGGGCTGGGGTAGGGGGGGGGGGTCATGGGGTAGCTATGCCATTTTTCTTAAAGATTTTCATCCATATTACCGGGACCAGACATTACATTAAAGTCGCAAGCAGTTTTAAATGGCTTTTTTTTCCTTTAGAAGTGTCATTTTGTGCAGGGACAGTTCTAAACACGGGAAACACGTGGCACTTCACAGGCATACTTTAGACACCCCCCAGGTACGATATTTAAAGGAATATTTGACTTTTTTTTTCACTTTATGCATCATTAAAATGACTGCTCCCGAAAAACGACCGTTTTTAAAACTTCTTTTTGCATTGATACATGTCCCCTGGTGCAGAACCCGGGTTCCCAAACCCTTTTTAGGACAATAACATGCATAATAGTTGTTATAATTAGCACTTTAGAATTCGAACGTTCGCATCCATTGTATTTAATAGGGTTCTAATGTTCGTTCGAACTTTCGGTCCGTTCGCGGGTTCTGGTGCGAACCGAACCCGGGGGTGTTCGGCTCATCACTAGTAATTGGTAGTTGGAGTTAAGGAAGTTCAACCTGTCTTGTACGGCAGGTACAGAAGAATCAATAGGCAGCTCAGGCAAGAAAGAAGGATGGTATCCATAATTGGCGGAAAAAGGTGACTGTTTGGTTGCCGAATGGGTGGAATTATTGTATGAAAATTTCGCGAGTGGGAGAAGTGATAGCCAGTCATCCTGTGCAAAAGAAGAAAAGCATCGTAGGTACTGTTCAAGGGTTTGATTGACCCTTTCAGTCTGTCCATTAGTTTGTGGGTGATAAGCTGTGGAGAGGCGGAGTTCAGTGTTCAAAGTTTCACATAAGGCCCTCCAAAATCTAGAAGTGAACTGCACCCCTCGATCAGAAACTATGCTGTCAGGGATGCCATGCAACCTTACAATCTCCTTGATAAAAGTTGAGGCAGTCTCCGGGGCAGAAGGAGTTCCTTGCAGAGGTACAAAGTGGGCCATTTTGGTCAAACGATCAACCACAACGAAAATGGTAGTGAAGTCTTCAGATGGGGGAAGTTCTACTATAAAATCCATGGAGATCATGCTCCATGGTTTCTCAGGTACAGGAAGGGGCTCAAGTAGACCCCAAGTTCTGGCTCTGTCTGTCTTATTCCGAAGGCATGAAATACAAGATCTTACATATTTCTTGCAGTCGTTCATCAAGTTTGGCCACCAGAATGTACGGGAGATCAAATTAGCCGTCTTGTGAATCCCAAAGTGACCCGCTCTTGTAACTTCTGCACAATATTTGAGAGCGCAGAAATAGTTTGGTAAATGTCCTTCGGTGGAGAGGCCTCCCTTCCAGACTCCATCTCTGGCTGACTGGTACTGTCACGTACCTGGTAGGAGTCTGGAATGACGAGGTCGGCCTCCCTTGTATCTCCAACCCAAGCCCCACTGAGGATGGGACAGACCTAGGGTGAGGAGTTACACGAGAGCCTGTAGTTGCGTGCAGAACTTGTCAGCTGAGTTGCAGACGTGGAGATGCAGGCAGAGCATCTGGTAAGGAACTGGACTCAGGAAAGCTGGTAGGATGGACAGCTAGCACAGGCACTGGAGACAGCGTTAAGCCAAGCAGGAGGCTGGTGCAGGATCACAAGGGTGGCCGGGTTCGGTAGCAGACGGGCAGCGAGGTACTGGAAAAGGCCCCAAAAGTCTTGGGCCAAGCTTCCTCGAGGGGCAACTTAGTTTCAAGTTCGCTGTGGAAAGCCAGACCTTATCTCCAGGTTCAAGATTCAAATTGCCTCTTCTCTTCTTGTCGAAGAACTTTTTATTATCTGCCTGGGTCTTGGAGATTGTATCCTGCAGTAATTGGTAGTTGGAGTTAAGGAAGTTCAACCTGTCTTGTACGGCAGGTACAGAAGAATCAATAGGCAGCTCAGGCAAGAAAGAAGGATGGTATCCATAATTGGCGAAAAAAGGTGACTGTTTGGTTGCCGAATGGGTGGAATTATTGTATGAAAATTCCGGAGTGGGAGAAGTGATAGCCAGTCATCCTGTGCAAAAGAAGAAAAGCATCGTAGGTACTGTTCAAGGGTTTGATTGACCCTTTCAGTCTGTCCATTAGTTTGTGGGTGATAAGCTGTGGAGAGGCGGAGTTCAATGTTCAAAGTTTCACATAAGGCCCTCCAAAATCTAGAAGTGAACTGCACCCCTCGATCAGAAACTATGCTGTCAGGGATGCCATGCAACCTTACAATCTCCTTGATAAAAGTTGAGGCAGTCTCCGGGGCAGAAGGAGTTCCTTGCAGAGGTACAAAGTGGGCCATTTTGGTCAAACGATCAACCACAACGAAAATGGTAGTGAAGTCTTCAGATGGGGGAAGTTCTACTATAAAATCCATGGAGATCATGCTCCATGGTTTCTCAGGTACAGGAAGGGGCTCAAGTAGACCCCAAGTTCTGGCTCTGTCTGTCTTATTCCGAAGGCATGAAATACAAGATCTTACATATTTCTTGCAGTCGTTCATCAAGTTTGGCCACCAGAATGTACGGGAGATCGAATTAGCCGTCTTGTGAATCCCAAAGTGACCCGCTAGGGGATGATCATGGCATCGCCCTAGGACGGCAACTCTGAACTGTTCTGGGATAAAGATTGGCCTCTTAGACAAATAGGCCTCTTAGTACAGGCCATCCCTTAGTTGAAGAGCCAGGTTCTTGGAAGGCGGTTGGTCTTCCACATATTTTCTTATTTGTGACATCAGATCCGCCTGAAGAAGTAAAAAATTATTGGCTGGTAAAATAGTATCAGGTTCCGAGGATACAACTGGATCACTAAACATGCGGGACAAGGCATCTGGTTTCCCGTTCTTTGAGCCAGGACGGTAGGTTATATGAAACATGAAACGAGAGAAAAAAAGTGCCCATCTTGCCTGTCGAGGTCTTAGGCGTTTAGCTGTCTTCAAATACTCAAGATTCTTGTGATCTGTGAAGATAAGAATTGGGTGAGAAGCTTCCTCCAAAAGGTAACGCCATTCTTCAAGAGCGGCCTTGATAGCCAGTAGCTCTCGGTCACCAACATCATAATTCCTTTCGGAAGGATTTAATTTTTTAGAGAAGGCCACAGGGTGGAGCAATGATTTGGGCCCTTGGCGTTGGGAAATAATAGCCTCAACTGCATTTTCCGAGGCGTCTACCTCCAAAACATAAGCTAAGGAGGGATCGGGATGTTTCAAGATGGGAGCTGAGGTGAATAAGGCTTTCAACTGTTCAAACGCTGTCTGAGCCTCTGGGGTCCATCGAAAGGGAACATGCTGTTTCGTTAGCTGAGTAATGGGAGTGATGATGCCAGAAAAGTCCTTAATAAATGTTCTATAAAAGTTAGCAAACCCCTCGAACCTCTGTACAGCTTTTCTGTCAGTAGGAGCAGACCATTCCAAGACAGAAGCGACTTTCTAAGGGTCCATGGAGATTCCTTCGGCGGAGATGACAAGCCCTAGGAAATGCACAACTTGCTTTTCAAAGTCGCATTTTTCAGCCTTTGCGTAAAGTCAGTGTTCCCGCAATCGAGCTAATACCTTTTTTACATGAGTCCGATGGGATTCTAAAGTTTCAGAGAATACAAGGATGTCATCCAGATACACGATGACGAATAAATCAAGAAAGTCCCGAAAAAAATCGTTTACCAGATGCTGGAATGTGGCTGGAGCATTGCAGAGCCCGAATGGCATGACTAAATACTCAAAGTGGCCAAAACGTGTCCGGAATGCCGTCTTCCATTCGTCTCCCTCCCTGATTCTGACAAGATTATAGGCACCCCTCAAGTCCAGTTTGGAGAACACTCGTGCCCCTCGCAGCCTCTGGAATAGTTCGGGAATCAGAGGAAGAGGGTACCGATTCTTGACAGTGACCCTGTTAAGGTCACGATAGTCCACACAGGGCCTCAAGGTGTGGTCTTTTTTCTCAACGAAGAAAATACCGGCTCCTGCTGGTGAAGTGGAAGGCCGAATGAACTGCTTTTCAAGGCTCTCGTCGATATTGGTACGCATAACCCTGTTAAGGTCACGATAGTCCACACAGGGCCTCAAGGTGTGGTCTTTTTTCTCAACGAAGAAAATACCGGCTCCTGCTGGTGAAGTGGAAGGCCGAATGAACTGCTTTTCAAGGCTCTCGTCGATATAGGTACGCAGGGCTTCCAATTCAGGCTCAGAGAGAGGGTAAATCCGACCAAACGGGATCTCGGCTCCCGGTAGAAGTTCAATGGAGCAATCGTAAGTTCTATGAGGTGGAAGAGTGTCTGCACCCTTTTTATTAAAGACGTCCAGAAATTCGTGATAAGCAACCGGGATCAGTTTAGAGGCTTCATGGTCAGGGTGGATACCCAGGAGGTGCGTGGAGTTGACAGTTCCTCCCAAGAGGCAGTGCGTCTGGCAGTAGTTGGACGAAAAAGAGATATCTCCGGTAAGCCAGTCAACGTGAGGGTTGTGTGCCTTCAACCATGGAATGCCGAGGATAACGGGAAACATGGGAGAAGCTATGACATCCAAACGGAGGAGTTCGCTATGGCCTGAAGAAGTCTGACAGAGAATAGGCAAGGTCCCCTGAGTAACCGGGCCTGATTTAATACCGGAGCCGTCAGCCAGATGCACATGGAACCCTTGCCTCTTGGTACCCAAGGGCAGCTGCTGAAGAGAAGCAAATGCAGAGTCCACAAAACAGCTGCAGGCCCCAGAGTCTATGATTGCAAGTACTGAAACCGTCTTTTCGGGGAGCTGAAGCTTGATGGGAAGAGAGACATGTGACTGATCCTTCCCAGGGAGATGCATCACAAGAGGCTGACGGGAAGAGACCCTGCAGGTCTCTGCCGGACAAGTTCGCATGAAGTGGCCAACCTCCCCGCAGTAGAGACACAGACTGCCTTGGACTCGACGTAGACGTTCAGCAGGAGAAAGAGGTAACCTACGAAAACTGCTGTGAGGTGCCTTATGCTGTTCCCTCCTTCTGGGGGAAGGAACAGGTAGAGGAGCAGGGGCGGCTGGCCTTGAAACCACAGAAAGAGTCCCTTTAGATTTTTCCGATTGCCTTTCTCGAAACCGCCGATCGATCTGAATAGTTAAATTTATCAGATCTTCCAGGGACGCAGGTATTCCCACTCTGGCAAGTTCATCTTTTACGGTGTCAGAAAGTACTAGACGGAACTGGTGACGAAGTGCAGAGTGATTCCATTGGGTATCTGCGCTCCAAACACGAAAGTCAGTTACGTAATCTTCAACAGGCCTTGGCCCTTGCTGTAATTTGTCAAGCATGGATTTGGCAGTTTGCTGGGAAAAGGGGTCAGTGGTCAGGGGTCAGGAGGCTGGTGCAGGATCACAAGGGTGGCCGGGTTCGGTAGCAGACGGGCAGCGAGGTACTGGAAAAGGTTCAAGATTCAAATTGCCTCTTCTCTTCTTGTCGAATAACTTTTTATTATCTGCCTGTGTCTTGGAGATTGTATCCTGCAGTAATTGGTAGTTGGAGTTAAGGAAGTTCAACCTGTCTTGTACGGCAGGTACAGAAGAATCAATAGGCAGCTCAGGCAAGAAAGAAGGATGGTATCCATAATTGACGAAAAAAGGTGACTGTTTGGTTGCCGAATGGGTGGAATTATTGTGTGAAAATTCCTCGAGTGGGAGAAGTGATAGCCAGTCATCCTGCGCAAAAGAAGAAAAGCATCGTAGGTACTGTTCAAGGGTTTGATTGACCCTTTCAGTCTGTCCATTAGTTTGTGGGTGATAAGCTGTGGAGAGGCGGAGTTCAATGTTCAAAGTTTCACATAAGGCCCTCCAAAATCTAGAAGTGAACTGCACCCCTCGATCAGAAACTATGCTGTCAGGGATGCCAAGCAACCTTACAATCTCCTTGATAAAAGTTGAGGCAGTCTCCGGGGCAGAAGGAGTTCCTTGCAGAGGTACAAAGTGGGCCATTTTGGTCAAACGATCAACCACAACGAAAATGGTAGTAAAGTCTTCAGATGGGGGAAGTTCTACTATAAAATCCATGGAGATAATGCTCCATGGTTTCTCAGGTACAGGAAGGGGCTCAAGTAGACCCCAAGTTCTGGCTCTGTCTGTCTTATTCCGAAGGCATGAAATACAAGATCTTACATATTTCTTGCAGTCGTTCATCAGTTTTGGCCACCAGAATGTACGGGAGATCAAATTAGCCGTCTTGTGAATCCCAAAGTGACCCGCTCTTGTAACTTCTGCACAATATTTGAGAGCGCAGAAATAGTTTGGTAAATGTCCTTCGGTGGAGAGGCCTCCCTTCCAGACTCCATCTCTGGCTGACTGGTACTGTCACGTACCTGGTAGGAGTCTGGAATGACGAGGTCGGCCTCCCTTGTATCTCCAACCCAAGCCCCACTGAGGATGGGACAGACCTAGGGTGAGGAGTTACACGAGAGCCTGTAGTTGCGTGCAGAACTTGTCAGCTGAGTTGCAGACGTGGAGATGCAGGCAGAGCATCTGGTAAGGAACTGGACTCAGGAAAGCTGGTAGGATGGACAGCTAGCACAGGCACTGGAGACAGCGTTAAGCCAAGCAGGAGGCTGGTGCAGGATCAAAAGGGTGGCCGGGTTCGGTAGCAGACGGGCAGCGAGGTACTGGAAAAGGCCCCAAAAATCTTGGGCCAAGCTTCCTCGAGGGGCAACTTAGTTTCAAGTTCGCTGTGGAAAGCCAGACCTTATCTCCAGGTTCAAGATTCAAATTGCCTGAAGAACTTTTTATTATCTGCCTGGGTCTTGGAGATTGTATCCTGCAGTAATTGGTAGTTGGAGTTAAGGAAGTTCAACCTGTCTTGTACGGCAGGTACAGAAGAATCAATAGGCAGCTCAGGCAAGAAAGAAGGATGGTATCCATAATTGGCGAAAAAAGGTGACTGTTTGGTTGCCGAATGGGTGGAATTATTGTATGAAAATTCCGCGAGTGGGAGAAGTGATAGACAGTCATCCTGCGCAAAAGAAGAAAAGCATCGTAGGTACTGTTCAAGGGTTTGATTGACCCTTTCAGTCTGTCCATTAGTTTGTGGGTGATAAGCTGTGGAGAGGCGGAGTTCAATGTTCAATGTTTCACATAAGGCCCTCCAAAATCTAGAAGTGAACTGCACCCCTCGATCAGAAACTATGCTGTCAGGGATGCCATGCAACCTTACAATCTCCTTGATAAAAGTTGAGGCAGTCTCCGGGGCAGAAGGAGTTCCTTGCAGAGGTACAAAGTGGGCCATTTTGGTCAAACGATCAACCACAACGAAAATGGTAGTAAAGTCTTCAGATGGGGGAAGTTCTACTATAAAATCCATGGAGATCATGCTCCATGGTTTCTCAGGTACAGGAAGGGGCTCAAGTAGACCCCAAGTTCTGGCTCTGTCTGTCTTATTCCGAAGGCATGAAATACAAGATCTTACATATTTCTTGCAGTCGTTCATCAAGTTTGGCCACCAGAATGTACGGGAGATCAAATTAGCCGTCTTGTGAATCCCAAAGTGACCCGCTAGGGGATGATCATGACATCGCCCTAGGACGGCAACTCTGAACTGTTCTGGGACCTGCAGTAATTGGTAGTTGGAGTTAAGGAAGTTCAACCTGTCTTGTACGGCAGGTACAGAAGAATCAATAGGCAGCTCAGGCAAGAAAGAAGGATGGTATCCATAATTGGCGAAAAAAGGTGACTGTTTGGTTACCGAATGGGTGGAATTATTGTATGAAAATTCCGCGAGTGGGAGAAGTGATAGCCAGTCATCCTGTGCAAAAGAAGAAAAGCATCGTAGGTACTGTTCAAGGGTTTGATTGACCCTTTCAGTCTGTCCATTAGTTTGTGGGTGATAAGCTGTGGAGAGGCGGAGTTCAATGTTCAATGTTTCACATAAGGCCCTCCAAAATCTAGAAGTGAACTGCACCCCTCGATCAGAAACTATGCTGTCAGGGATGCCATGCAACCTTACAATCTCCTTGATAAAAGTTGAGGCAGTCTCCGGGGCAGAAGGAGTTCCTTGCAGAGGTACAAAGTGGGCCATTTTTGTCAAACGATCAACCACAACGAAAATGGTAGTAAAGTCTTCAGATGGGGGAAGTTCTACTATAAAATCCATGGAGATCATGCTCCATGGTTTCTCAGGTACAGGAAGGGGCTCAAGTAGACCCCAAGTTCTGGCTCTGTCTGTCTTATTCCGAAGGCATGAAATACAAGATCTTACATATTTCTTGCAGTCGTTCATCAAATTTGGCCACCAGAATGTACGGGAGATCAAATTGGCCGTCTTGTGAATCCCAAAGTGACCCGCTCTTGTAACTTCTGCACAATATTTGAGAGCGCAGAAATAGTTTGGTAAATGTCCTTCGGTGGAGAGGCCTCCCTTCCAGACTCCATCTCTGGCTGACTGGTACTGTCACGTACCTGGTAGGAGTCTGGAATGATGAGGTCGGCCTCCCTTGTATCTCCAACCCAAGCCCCACTGAGGATGGGACAGACCTAGGGTGAGGAGTTACACGAGTGCCTGTAGTTGCGTGCAGAACTTGTCAGCTGAGTTGCAGACGTGGAGATGCAGGCAGAGCATCTGGTAAGGAACTGGACTCAGGAAAGCTGGTAGGATGGACAGCTAGCACAGGCACTGGAGACAGCGTTAAGCCAAGCAGGAGGCTGGTGCAGGATCAAAAGGGTGGCCGGGTTCGGTAGCAGACGGGCAGCGAGGTACTGGAAAAGGCCCCAAAAATCTTGGGCCAAGCTTCCTCGAGGGGCAACTTAGTTTCAAGTTCGCTGTGGAAAGCCAGACCTTATCTCCAGGTTCAAGATTCAAATTGCCTCTTCTCTTCTTGTAGAAGAACTTTTTATTATCTGCCTGGGTCTTGGAGATTGTATCCTGCAGTAATTGGTAGTTTGAGTTAAGGAAGTTCAACCTGTCTTGTACGGCAGGTACAGAAGAATCAATAGGCAGCTCAGGCAAGAAAGAAGGATGGTATCCATAATTGGCGAAAAAAGGTGACTGTTTGGTTGCCGAATGGGTGGAATTATTGTATGAAAATTCCGCGAGTGGGAGAAGTGATAGCCAGTCATCCTGCGCAAAAGAAGAAAAGCATCGTAGGTACTGTTCAAGGGTTTGATTGACCCTTTCAGTCTGTCCATTAGTTTGTGGGTGATAAGCTGTGGAGAGGCGGAGTTCAATGTTCAAAGTTTCACATAAGGCCCTCCAACATCTAGAAGTGAACTGCACCCCTCGATCAGAAACTATGCTGTCAGGGATGCCATGCAACCTTACAATCTCCTTGATAAAAGTTGAGGCAGTCTCCGGGGCAGAAGGAGTTCCTTGCAGAGGTACAAAGTGGGCCATTTTGGTCAAACGATCAACCACAACGAAAATGGTAGTAAAGTCTTCAGATGGGGGAAGTTCTACTATAAAATCCATGGAGATCATGCTCCATGTTTTTTTAGGTACAGGAAGGGGCTCAAGTAGACCCCAAGTTCTGGCTCTGTCTGTCTTATTCCGAAGGCATGAAATACAAGATCTTACATATTTCTTGCAGTCGTTCATCAAGTTTGGCCACCAGAATGTACGGGAGATCAAATTAGCCGTCTTGTGAATCCCAAAGTGACCCGCTAGGGGATGATCATGACATCGCCCTAGGACGGCAACTCTGAACTGTTCTGGGACCTGCAGTAATTGGTAGGGATGAGCTTCGTGTTCGAGTCGAACATACGTTCGACTCGAACATCGGCTGTTCGATCGTTCGACGAAGATCGAACGATTTGGGCCGTTCGCGCCAAATTCGAGTGACGCGAACGGCCCACAATGCACTACGCCATCGCAGTGTCATCCAGGCGCTGTGATTGGCCAAGCATGCACTGTGACCCCGCATGCTTGGCCAATCACAGCGCCGGCAGCGAGGAGAGCAATGATTGGCCACAGGCAGGATGCCTGTGGCCAATTATTGCTGAGGGTGTTTAGTACACGCCCCACACTATAAAAGGCCGCCAGCACGGCGGCCTAGTGTAGTGTGTTCCGGAGCAGGGATAGAGCAGCATAGGCAGGGACAGTGACTTTTATTTCTTTCTTGCTTAACCTGGATTCCTTTAGTTTAGGGAAAGAGAAGGATAGGTAGGGAGAGTGTCAGTGTGTTTTGTGCTTGTGCTATATTGTGCTTAAAAAAAACATTTTTTCTAGGGACAGAAAACTGTAGGTAGGGAGAGTGTCAGTTTCTTTCACTGTCAAAGTCCTTGTTTCCAGGGACCTGGAAGGACAGTGAGTGAATTCTCCTTGTGCTAAATTGTGCTTAAAAAAAACATTTTTTCTAGGGACAGAAAACTGTAGGTAGGGAGAGTGTCAGTTTCTTTCACTGTGAAAGTCCTTGTTTCCAGGGACCTGGAAGGACAGTGAGTGAATTCTCCTTGTGCTAAATTGTGCTTAAAAAAAAACATTTTTTCTAGGGACAGAAAACTGTAGGTAGGGAGAGTGTCAGTTTCTTTCACTGTGAAAGTCCTTGTTTCCAGGGACCTGGAAGGACAGTGAGTGAATTCTCCTTGTGCTAAATTGTGCTTAAAAAAAACATTTTTTCTAGGGACAGAAAACTGTAGGTAGGGAGAGTGTCAGTTTCTTTCACTGTCAAAGTCCTTGTTTCCAGGGACCTGGAAGGACAGTGAGTGAATTCTCCTTGTGCTAAATTGTGCTTAAAAAAAACATTTTTTCTAGGGACAGAAAACTGTAGGTAGGGAGAGTGTCAGTTTCTTTCACTGTGAAAGATCTTGTTTCCAGGGACCTGGAAGGACAGTGAGTGAATTCTCCTTGTGCTAAATTGTGCTTAAAAAAAACATTTTTTCTAGGGACAGAAAACTGTAGGTAGGGAGAGTGTCAGTTTCTTTCACTGTCAAAGTCCTTGTTTCCAGGGACCTGGAAGGACAGTGAGTGAATTCTCCTTGTGCTAAATTGTGCTTAAAAAAAACATTTTTTCTAGGGACAGAAAACTGTAGGTAGGGAGAGTGTCAGTTTCTTTCACTGTCAAAGTCCTTGTTTCCAGGGACCTGGAAGGACAGTGAGTGAATTCTCCTTGTGCTAAATTGTGCTTAAAAAAAACATTTTTTCTAGGGACAGAAAACTGTAGGTAGGGAGAGTGTCAGTTTCTTTCACTGTCAAAGTCCTTGTTTCCAGGGACCTGGAAGGACAGTGAGTGAATTCTCCTTGTGCTAAATTGTGCTTAAAAAAAACATTTTTTCTAGGGACAGAAAACTGTAGGTAGGGAGAGTGTCAGTTTCTTTCACTGTGAAAGTCCTTGTTTCCAGGGACCTGGAAGGACAGTGAGTGAATTCTCCTTGTGCTAAATTGTGCTTAAAAAAAACATTTTTTCTAGGGACAGAAAACTGTAGGTAGGGAGAGTGTCAGTTTCTTTCACTGTGAAAGTCCTTGTTTCCAGGGACCTGGAAGGACAGTGAGTGAATTCTCCTTGTGCTAAATTGTGCTTAAAAAAAACATTTTTTCTAGGGACAGAAAACTGTAGGTAGGGAGAGTGTCAGTTTCTTTCACTGTCAAAGTCCTTGTTTCCAGGGACCTGGAAGGACAGTGAGTGAATTCTCCTTGTGCTAAATTGTGCTTAAAAAAAACATTTTTTCTAGGGACAGAAAACTGTAGGTAGGGAGAGTGTCAGTTTCTTTCACTGTCAAAGTCCTTGTTTCCAGGGACCTGGAAGGACAGTGAGTGAATTCTCCTTGTGCTAAATTGTGCTTAAAAAAAACATTTTTTCTAGGGACAGAAAACTGTAGGTAGGGAGAGTGTCAGTTTCTTTCACTGTGAAAGTTCTTGTTTCCAGGGACCTGGAAGGACAGTGAGTGAATTCTCCTTGTGCTAAATTGTGCTTAAAAAAAACATTTTTTCTAGGGACAGAAAACTGTAGGTAGGGAGAGTGTCAGTTTCTTTCACTGTCAAAGTCCTTGTTTCCAGGGACCTGGAAGGACAGTGAGTGAATTCTCCTTGTGCTAAATTGTGCTTAAAAAAAACATTTTTTCTAGGGACAGAAAACTGTAGGTAGGGAGAGTGTCAGTTTCTTTCACGGTGAAAGTCCTTGTTTCCAGGGACCTGGAATGACAGTGAGTGAATTCTCCTTGTGCTAAATTGTGCTTAAAAAAATTTTTTTTCTAGGGACAGAAAACTGTAGGTAGGGAGAGTGTCAGTTTCTTTCACTGTCAAAGTCCTTGTTTCCAGGGACCTGGAAGGACAGTGAGTGAATTCTCCTTGTGCTAAATTGTGCTTAAAAAAAACATTTTTTCTAGGGACAGAAAACTGTAGGTAGGGAGAGTGTCAGTTTCTTTCACTGTCAAAGTCCTTGTTTCCAGGGACCTGGAAGGACAGTGAGTGAATTCTCCTTGTGCTAAATTGTGCTTAAAAAAAACATTTTTTCTAGGGACAGAAAACTGTAGGTAGGGAGAGTGTCAGTTTCTTTCACTGTCAAAGTCCTTGTTTCCAGGGACCTGGAAGGACAGTGAGTGAATTCTCCTTGTGCTAAATTGTGCTTAAAAAAAACATTTTTTCTAGGGACAGAAAACTGTAGGTAGGGAGAGTGTCAGTTTCTTTCACTGTCAAAGTCCTTGTTTCCAGGGACCTGGAAGGACAGTGAGTGAATTCTCCTTGTGCTAAATTGTGCTTAAAAAAAACATTTTTTCTAGGGACAGAAAACTGTAGGTAGGGAGAGTGTCAGTTTCTTTCACTGTGAAAGTCCTTGTTTCCAGGGACCTGGAAGGACAGTGAGTGAATTCTCCTTGTGCTAAATTGTGCTTAAAAAAAACATTTTTTCTAGGGACAGAAAACTGTAGGTAGGGAGAGTGTCAGTTTCTTTCACTGTCAAAGTCCTTGTTTCCAGGGACCTGGAAGGACAGTGAGTGAATTCTCCTTGTGCTAAATTGTGCTTAAAAAAAACATTTTTTCTAGGGACAGAAAACTGTAGGTAGGGAGAGTGTCAGTTTCTTTCACTGTGAAAGTCCTTGTTTCCAGGGACCTGGAAGGACAGTGAGTGAATTCTCCTTGTGCTAAATTGTGCTTAAAAAAAACATTTTTTCTAGGGACAGAAAACTGTAGGTAGGGAGAGTGTCAGTTTCTTTCACTGTCAAAGTCCTTGTTTCCAGGGACCTGGAAGGACAGTGAGTGAATTCTCCTTGTGCTAAATTGTGCTTAAAAAAACATTTTTTCTAGGGACAGAAAACTGTAGGTAGGGAGAGTGTCAGTTTCTTTCACTGTCAAAGTCCTTGTTTCCAGGGACCTGGAAGGACAGTGAGTGAATTCTCCTTGTGCTAAATTGTGCTTAAAAAAAACATTTTTTCTAGGGACAGAAAACTGTAGGTAGGGAGAGTGTCAGTTTCTTTCACTGTCAAAGTCCTTGTTTCCAGGGACCTGGAAGGACAGTGAGTGAATTCTCCTTGTGCTAAATTGTGCTTAAAAAAAACATTTTTTCTAGGGACAGAAAACTGTAGGTAGGGAGAGTGACAGTTTCTTTCACTGTCAAAGTCCTTGTTTCAAGGGACAGAGAAGGACACCTGAAGGTAGCCCTTATTGCTTTTTTCCCATCTCCCTGCAGGCCATCTATTAGAATGTCTGGAAGGCAAACAAGGAGAGGCAGACAGTCAGGAGGCAATAAAAGAGGGCAAGCAGGCTCTGTGTCTGGGGGCAACAGTGCTGGTCGTGGACGCGGTGCATTGTCATCAGCACATGGCCATGGGACACGCTTGTCCTTCTTTTCGGCAGCTGGACATGTTGAGCCACATCATGCCGAGTACTTGGTAGAGTGGATGACCAAGCCCTCCTCCTCCTCCTCATCCTCTCTCACCCAGGCTCAGGGTACTGGAAAAGCAGCTGCCAAAGCGTCCTCTTCCCTGGTATCAATGTCAGACTCATCATCAGTCACTCCTTCCCTAGACCCACCATGTCCTCCTCCTGAGGAGTCCCCCGAACTGTTTCAGCACAGTGTTGGGTACATGCTCCAGGAGGATGCCCAGCGTTTCGAAGGGTCTGATGATGAAACCCAGCTAGAGGAAGGCAGTAGCGTGAGAGCAGACAGAGGGGATGCTCAAGAAGGACACCAATCTGGCAGTCATGTTCCAGCAGCTGCAGCATACTGCCAGATTGGCTCCAGTCATGAGGAGGGAGGTGATGATGAGGTCACTGACTCCACGTGGGTGCCTAATAGGAGAGAGGAGGAGGAGGAGGATGAGGAGGAGGCACATCTCCAACGAGGCAGGATGCCCTTTGGTGGCCAGCGTAAGGGCAGTACACCGACGGAATCACACCGCAGAGCTCCGCCTGTGCAGGGCGCTGCCTCTGCCCGTCATTCAAAAAGTTCTTTGGTGTGGGCCTTTTTTGAGGCTAGTGCATCAGATCGCACAGCTGCTGTTTGCAACATATGTCTCAAGCGTATATCGCGTGGCCAAAACATCAGCCGCTTGGGTACCACATGCCTGACCAGACATATGTTGACCTGCCATGCAGCTCGTTGGCAAGCCTACCTCAAAGACCCACACCAAAGAACAAAGCGGACCTCTCCTTGCACCGCATCAGCTGGGATCTCCAACCCCACTATAACTTCAGTCCTCTCTGAAACATGCACTGAGAGGAATGAAGGTGTAGAATTAGGTGTGTCACAGCCAAGTACTTGCGGCCACTCTGCTAGCAGTACACCGACGTCCGATTCTAGCAGGCAAATTTCCCTGCCCCAGCTGCTGGACCGTCGAAAGAAGTTCACTCCCAGCCATCCACATGCCCAGCGGTTGAATGCTAGCTTGGCTAAATTGCTAGCGCTTCAACTGCTGCCTTTTCAGTTGGTAGACTCGGCCCCCTTCCGTGAGTTTGTGCAATGTGCGGTTCCTCAGTGGCAGGTTCCCAAACGCCACTTTTTCTCACGGAAGGCTATTCCGGCTCTCTACCGGCATGTGGAAGGCAATGTCTTGGCCTCGCTGGACAGGGCGGTCAGCGGTAAGGTGCATATTACCGCTGACTCATGGTCCAGCAGGCATGGACAGGGACGTTACCTTTCTTTCACGGCCCATTGGGTCACTCTTTTGGCAGCTGGGAAGGATGCAGGACAAGGTGCAGTAGTGTTGGAGGTTGTCCCACCGCCACGCCTCCAAAATGCTACTACTGGTTGTGACACACCTCTCTCCTCCACCCCCTCCTCTTCTTCTTCCTCCATGGCCTCTTCCTGTGGTTTGTCCTATGAACCAGCGGTGCTCCGTAGCCGTTCACGGGGCTACGCAAGTACGCAGGCAAAAAGATGCCATGCCGTGCTTGCGCTGGTGTGTTTGGGGGACAGAAGCCACACTGGGGCAGAGGTCCTGTCTGCTCTGCAGGGCCAGGCCGAGAGGTGGTTGACGCCACGCCAGCTTAAGCCAGGAATGGTGGTTTGCGACAATGGCACCAACCTCCTCTCCGCCCTCCGACAGGGACAACTGACCCATGTGCCCTGTGTGGCTCACGTCCTTAACCTGGTGGTGCAGCGGTTCTTGGGCAGGTACCCGGGCTTACAGGATGTCCTGAGGCAGGCCAGGAAAGTCTGTGTGCATTTCCGCAGATCTTATAATGCCAGTGCTCGCCTGGCTGAGCTGCAAAAGGAGTTGAACCTGCCCAAGAACCGCCTTATATGTGACATGCCCACCAGGTGGAACTCAACGTTGGCCATGCTGCAGCGGCTGCACACGCAGCAGAGGGCCATCAATGAGTACCTGTGCGACTACGGCACCAGGACAGGGTCAGGGGAGCTTGGTTTTTTTTCTCCACGCCAGTGGGGCATGATCAGGGATGCATGCACTGTCCTGGCACCATTTGAGGAGGCCACGAGGATGGTGAGCAGTGACAGTGCATGCATCAGTGACACTGTACCTCTTGTCCACCTGTTGGAGCACACGCTGCGTGGAATAATGGACAGGGCACTTGAGGCAGAACAGAGGCAGGAAGAGGAGGACTTCCTTGCCTCTCAAGGCCCCCTTTACCCAGACAGTGTTCCTTCTGTCCCACCCATCGCACAGGAAGAGGAGGAGGAGGAGGAGGAGGAGGATTGTGTCAGCATGGAGGTGGAGGCTGGCACTCAGCATCATCAGCAGCAGTCTTTTAGGGATGATTTACAGTCCCAAGAAACCAGTGGACTTGTACGTGGCTGGGAGGAGGTGGCTGCGGATCATGTCGTCCTTAGTGACCCAGAGGACTCCGGAGCGAATGCCTCAGCAAACCTACGCTGCATGGCCTCCCTGATCCTGCAAAGTCTGCGGAAGGATCCTCGTATTCTTCGGATCAAGGAGAGGGACCATTACTGGCTGGCCACTCTCCTTGATCCACGGTACAAGGGTAAGGTTGCGGACCTTATGTTACCGTCGCAGAGGGAGCAGAGGATGAGACAACTCCGGGAGGCCTTGCAGAAAGGTCTGTGCAACGCGTTCCCAGAGACTGGGAGGTTACAAACTCCTGGTCCTGGACAACGAGTTGCTGAGGCTTCGGCCAGTCAAAGAAGGAGCGGTGGGGAAGGTGGCCGTCTGACCGATGCGTTCAGACAATTCTTTAGTCCGCAGCCCCAAAGTATGATCGGTTCCAGCAACCATCGCCAGCGTCTGATAAACATGGTGCAGGAATATCTAGGGGCAAGGTCAGACTTGGACACCTTCCCCACCGAAAATCCTCTGGCTTACTGGGTCTTGAGGATGGATCACTGGCCAGAGCTTGCACAGTATGCAATTGAGCTACTGGCCTGTCCTGCATCCAGCGTTCTTTCGGAACGCACATTCAGTGCTGCTGGAGGATTTGTCACGGATCACAGGGTGCGCCTGTCCACCGACTCGGTTGATCGACTGACTTTCATCAAGATGAACCAGTCTTGGATCACCACCAGCTAACACACACCTGATGCTGATATAACAGACTAATTGATTTTAACATGTCACATCCCTTCAAGACTGATGCTGATGCTGAGTGCCTGTGCTGTTATGTTGACTGGCTATCCTCCTCCTCCGAGTCCTCAATGATACGATTGATGATGATAGCTTGGAAGATCATTTTTGTTTATGGGTGCCGCCACCAGTGGCTAAGGCCCAATTTTTCAGCCCCTGTTTTACAGGGGCGTGTAATTACAATTTTTTTAGCAATAATTTGCCATAGGGCTCATTGCTGTGCTCCAAGTACAGTATCTGTGAGGGGTTGGAGTGTTGTGGCACCAGTGCCTAAGGCCCAATTTTTCAGCCCCTGTTTAACAGGGGCGTGTCATTACAATTTTTGAAGCAATACTTTGCAACAGGGCTCATTGCTGTGCTCCAAGTACAGTATCTGTGAGGGGTTGTAGTGTTGTGCCACCAGTGCCTAAGGCCCAATTTTTTAGCCCCTGTTCAACAGGGGCATGCAATTACAATTCTTGATCTAATAATTCACAGCAGGGTCCATTGCTGCACCCACCAAGAGTAACTCTGAGGGCTTACAGTCTTGTGGCAACGCCACCACCACCACCACCACGAAAGGCCCAATTTTTCAGCCCCTGTTCAAAAGGGGCATGTAATTACAATTCTTGATCTAATAATTCACAGCAGGGCCCATTGCTGCACCCACCAAGAGTAACTGTCAGGGCTTACAGTGTTGTGACACCAGCACCACCATCAAAGCCCCAATTTTTACTACCACTGTTCAACAATTATATGTAATTAAAATTCCTGATATAATAGTTGACAGCAGGGCGTTCCAGCACCAACCAAGAGTAACTGAGTGCTTACAGTGTTGTGCCAACACCAACAACTAAGGGGCCTATTTCTGCAGAGTATATACGGCAGGTCCCTACTTTCAAACATCCAACTTACAAACGACTCCTACTTGCAAACGAAAGAAGACAACAGGAAGTGAGAGGAAATCTACCCCTAGAAAGGAAAATTCTCTCCTGTAAGAATAAATATGGGAGAAAGGGGTCTCATCTGTACTGATGCTTTATCAGCAATCCTTGTTTCAAGAAAAACACCACATTTCAAAAACAGTTGTCATTGGGACGGAAAGTGAGGTGAAATGTTCTGAACAGGGGCACAGACAGCAAAACAAATGTTACAGGGGTGATAACCCTTACCTATGTTTCCCAAAAAGTTTAAAAATAGATTTTTGGGCTGGAGCTACACTTCAACAATGTACCTGTTCAAAATTACAAACACATTCTACATAAGAACAAACCTACAGTCCCTGTCTTGTATGCACCGCCTGTATACGGCTGTTCAGAGTATATAGGGCCTTTTTTATTTTATGTGCGGGGTTCCCCTTAATATCCATACAAGACCCAAAGGGGCTGGTAATGGGCTGGGGTAGGGGGGGGGGGTCATGGGGTAGCTATGCCATTTTTCTTAAAGATTTTCATCCATATTACCGGGACCAGACATTACATTAAAGCCGCAAGCAGTTTTAAATGGCTTTTTTTTCCTTTAGAAGTGTCATTTTGTGCAGGGACAGTTCTAAACACGGGAAACACGTGGCACTTCACAGGCATACTTTAGACACCCCCCAGGTACGATATTTAAAGGAATATTTGACTTTTTTTTTCACTTTATGCATCATTAAAATGACTGCTCCCGAAAAACGACCGTTTTTAAAACTTCTTTTTGCATTGATACATGTCCCCTGGTGCAGAACCCGGGTTCCCAAACCCTTTTTAGGACAATAACATGCATAATAGTTGTTATAATTAGCACTTTAGAATTCGAACGTTCGCATCCATTGTATTTAATAGGGTTCTAATGTTCGTTCGAACTTTCGGTCCGTTCGCGGGTTCTGGTGCGAACCGAACCCGGGGGTGTTCGGCTCATCACTAGTAATTGGTAGTTGGAGTTAAGGAAGTTCAACCTGTCTTGTACGGCAGGTACAGAAGAATCAATAGGCAGCTCAGGCAAGAAAGAAGGATGGTATCCATAATTGGCGGAAAAAGGTGACTGTTTGGTTGCCGAATGGGTGGAATTATTGTATGAAAATTTCGCGAGTGGGAGAAGTGATAGCCAGTCATCCTGTGCAAAAGAAGAAAAGCATCGTAGGTACTGTTCAAGGGTTTGATTGACCCTTTCAGTCTGTCCATTAGTTTGTGGGTGATAAGCTGTGGAGAGGCGGAGTTCAGTGTTCAAAGTTTCACATAAGGCCCTCCAAAATCTAGAAGTGAACTGCACCCCTCGATCAGAAACTATGCTGTCAGGGATGCCATGCAACCTTACAATCTCCTTGATAAAAGTTGAGGCAGTCTCCGGGGCAGAAGGAGTTCCTTGCAGAGGTACAAAGTGGGCCATTTTGGTCAAACGATCAACCACAACGAAAATGGTAGTGAAGTCTTCAGATGGGGGAAGTTCTACTATAAAATCCATGGAGATCATGCTCCATGGTTTCTCAGGTACAGGAAGGGGCTCAAGTAGACCCCAAGTTCTGGCTCTGTCTGTCTTATTCCGAAGGCATGAAATACAAGATCTTACATATTTCTTGCAGTCGTTCATCAAGTTTGGCCACCAGAATGTACGGGAGATCAAATTAGCCGTCTTGTGAATCCCAAAGTGACCCGCTCTTGTAACTTCTGCACAATATTTGAGAGCGCAGAAATAGTTTGGTAAATGTCCTTCGGTGGAGAGGCCTCCCTTCCAGACTCCATCTCTGGCTGACTGGTACTGTCACGTACCTGGTAGGAGTCTGGAATGACGAGGTCGGCCTCCCTTGTATCTCCAACCCAAGCCCCACTGAGGATGGGACAGACCTAGGGTGAGGAGTTACACGAGAGCCTGTAGTTGCGTGCAGAACTTGTCAGCTGAGTTGCAGACGTGGAGATGCAGGCAGAGCATCTGGTAAGGAACTGGACTCAGGAAAGCTGGTAGGATGGACAGCTAGCACAGGCACTGGAGACAGCGTTAAGCCAAGCAGGAGGCTGGTGCAGGATCACAAGGGTGGCCGGGTTCGGTAGCAGACGGGCAGCGAGGTACTGGAAAAGGCCCCAAAAGTCTTGGGCCAAGCTTCCTCGAGGGGCAACTTAGTTTCAAGTTCGCTGTGGAAAGCCAGACCTTATCTCCAGGTTCAAGATTCAAATTGCCTCTTCTCTTCTTGTCGAAGAACTTTTTATTATCTGCCTGGGTCTTGGAGATTGTATCCTGCAGTAATTGGTAGTTGGAGTTAAGGAAGTTCAACCTGTCTTGTACGGCAGGTACAGAAGAATCAATAGGCAGCTCAGGCAAGAAAGAAGGATGGTATCCATAATTGGCGAAAAAAGGTGACTGTTTGGTTGCCGAATGGGTGGAATTATTGTATGAAAATTCCGGAGTGGGAGAAGTGATAGCCAGTCATCCTGTGCAAAAGAAGAAAAGCATCGTAGGTACTGTTCAAGGGTTTGATTGACCCTTTCAGTCTGTCCATTAGTTTGTGGGTGATAAGCTGTGGAGAGGCGGAGTTCAATGTTCAAAGTTTCACATAAGGCCCTCCAAAATCTAGAAGTGAACTGCACCCCTCGATCAGAAACTATGCTGTCAGGGATGCCATGCAACCTTACAATCTCCTTGATAAAAGTTGAGGCAGTCTCCGGGGCAGAAGGAGTTCCTTGCAGAGGTACAAAGTGGGCCATTTTGGTCAAACGATCAACCACAACGAAAATGGTAGTGAAGTCTTCAGATGGGGGAAGTTCTACTATAAAATCCATGGAGATCATGCTCCATGGTTTCTCAGGTACAGGAAGGGGCTCAAGTAGACCCCAAGTTCTGGCTCTGTCTGTCTTATTCCGAAGGCATGAAATACAAGATCTTACATATTTCTTGCAGTCGTTCATCAAGTTTGGCCACCAGAATGTACGGGAGATCGAATTAGCCGTCTTGTGAATCCCAAAGTGACCCGCTAGGGGATGATCATGGCATCGCCCTAGGACGGCAACTCTGAACTGTTCTGGGATAAAGATTGGCCTCTTAGACAAATAGGCCTCTTAGTACAGGCCATCCCTTAGTTGAAGAGCCAGGTTCTTGGAAGGCGGTTGGTCTTCCACATATTTTCTTATTTGTGACATCAGATCCGCCTGAAGAAGTAAAAAATTATTGGCTGGTAAAATAGTATCAGGTTCCGAGGATACAACTGGATCACTGAACATGCGGGACAAGGCATCTGGTTTCCCGTTCTTTGAGCCAGGACGGTAGGTTATATGAAACATGAAACGAGAGAAAAAAAGTGCCCATCTTGCCTGTCGAGGTCTTAGGCGTTTAGCTGTCTTCAAATACTCAAGATTCTTGTGATCTGTGAAGATAAGAATTGGGTGAGAAGCTTCCTCCAAAAGGTAACGCCATTCTTCAAGAGCGGCCTTGATAGCCAGTAGCTCTCGGTCACCAACATCATAATTCCTTTCGGAAGGATTTAATTTTTTAGAGAAGGCCACAGGGTGGAGCAATGATTTGGGCCCTTGGCGTTGGGAAATAATAGCCTCAACTGCATTTTCCGAGGCGTCTACCTCCAAAACATAAGCTAAGGAGGGATCGGGATGTTTCAAGATGGGAGCTGAGGTGAATAAGGCTTTCAACTGTTCAAACGCTGTCTGAGCCTCTGGGGTCCATCGAAAGGGAACATGCTGTTTCGTTAGCTGAGTAATGGGAGTGATGATGCCAGAAAAGTCCTTAATAAATGTTCTATAAAAGTTAGCAAACCCCTCGAACCTCTGTACAGCTTTTCTGTCAGTAGGAGCAGACCATTCCAAGACAGAAGCGACTTTCTAAGGGTCCATGGAGATTCCTTCGGCGGAGATGACAAGCCCTAGGAAATGCACAACTTGCTTTTCAAAGTCGCATTTTTCAGCCTTTGCGTAAAGTCAGTGTTCCCGCAATCGAGCTAATACCTTTTTTACATGAGTCCGATGGGATTCTAAAGTTTCAGAGAATACAAGGATGTCATCCAGATACACGATGACGAATAAATCAAGAAAGTCCCGAAAAAAATCGTTTACCAGATGCTGGAATGTGGCTGGAGCATTGCAGAGCCCGAATGGCATGACTAAATACTCAAAGTGGCCAAAACGTGTCCGGAATGCCGTCTTCCATTCGTCTCCCTCCCTGATTCTGACAAGATTATAGGCACCCCTCAAGTCCAGTTTGGAGAACACTCGTGCCCCTCGCAGCCTCTGGAATAGTTCGGGAATCAGAGGAAGAGGGTACCGATTCTTGACAGTGACCCTGTTAAGGTCACGATAGTCCACACAGGGCCTCAAGGTGTGGTCTTTTTTCTCAACGAAGAAAATACCGGCTCCTGCTGGTGAAGTGGAAGGCCGAATGAACTGCTTTTCAAGGCTCTCGTCGATATAGGTACGCATAACCCTGTTAAGGTCACGATAGTCCACACAGGGCCTCAAGGTGTGGTCTTTTTTCTCAACGAAGAAAATACCGGCTCCTGCTGGTGAAGTGGAAGGCCGAATGAACTGCTTTTCAAGGCTCTCGTCGATATAGGTACGCAGGGCTTCCAATTCAGGCTCAGAGAGAGGGTAAATCCGACCAAACGGGATCTCGGCTCCCGGTAGAAGTTCAATGGAGCAATCGTAAGTTCTATGAGGTGGAAGAGTGTCTGCACCCTTTTTATTAAAGACGTCCAGAAATTCGTGATAAGCAACCGGGATCAGTTTAGAGGCTTCATGGTCAGGGTGGATACCCAGGAGGTGCGTGGAGTTGACAGTTCCTCCCAAGAGGCAGTGCGTCTGGCAGTAGTTGGACGAAAAAGAGATATCTCCGGTAAGCCAGTCAACGTGAGGGTTGTGTGCCTTCAACCATGGAATGCCGAGGATAACGGGAAACATGGGAGAAGCTATGACATCCAAACGGAGGAGTTCGCTATGGCCTGAAGAAGTCTGATAGAGAATAGGCAAGGTCCCCTGAGTAACCGGGCCTGATTTAATACCGGAGCCGTCAGCCAGATGCACATGGAACCCTTGCCTCTTGGTACCCAAGGGCAGCTGCTGAAGAGAAGCAAATGCAGAGTCCACAAAACAGCTGCAGGCCCCAGAGTCTATGATTGCAAGTACTGAAACCGTCTTTTCGGGGAGCTGAAGCTTGATGGGAAGAGAGACATGTGACTGATCCTTCCCAGGGAGATGCATCACAAGAGGCTGACGGGAAGAGACCCTGCAGGTCTCTGCCGGACAAGTTCGCATGAAGTGGCCAACCTCCCCGCAGTAGAGACACAGACTGCCTTGGACTCGACGTAGACGTTCAGCAGGAGAAAGAGGTAACCTACGAAAACTGCTGTGAGGTGCCTTATGCTGTTCCCTCCTTCTGGGGGAAGGAACAGGTAGAGGAGCAGGGGCGGCTGGCCTTGAAACCACAGAAAGAGTCCCTTTAGATTTTTCCGATTGCCTTTCTCGAAACCGCCGATCGATCTGAATAGTTAAATTTATCAGATCTTCCAGGGACGCGGGTATTCCCACTCTGGCAAGTTCATCTTTTACGGTGTCAGAAAGTACTAGACGGAACTGGTGACGAAGTGCAGAGTGATTCCATTGGGTATCTGCGCTCCAAACACGAAAGTCAGTTACGTAATCTTCAACAGGCCTTGGCCCTTGCTGTAATTTGTCAAGCATGGATTCGGCAGTTTGCTGGGAAAAGGGGTCAGTGGTCAGGGGTCAGGAGGCTGGTGCAGGATCACAAGGGTGGCCGGGTTCGGTAGCAGACGGGCAGCGAGGTACTGGAAAAGGTTCAAGATTCAAATTGCCTCTTCTCTTCTTGTCGAATAACTTTTTATTATCTGCCTGTGTCTTGGAGATTGTATCCTGCAGTAATTGGTAGTTGGAGTTAAGGAAGTTCAACCTGTCTTGTACGGCAGGTACAGAAGAATCAATAGGCAGCTCAGGCAAGAAAGAAGGATGGTATCCATAATTGACGAAAAAAGGTGACTGTTTGGTTGCCGAATGGGTGGAATTATTGTATGAAAATTCCGCGAGTGGGAGAAGTGATAGCCAGTCATCCTGCGCAAAAGAAGAAAAGCATCGTAGGTACTGTTCAAGGGTTTGATTGACCCTTTCAGTCTGTCCATTAGTTTGTGGGTGATAAGCTGTGGAGAGGCGGAGTTCAATGTTCAAAGTTTCACATAAGGCCCTCCAAAATCTAGAAGTGAACTGCACCCCTCGATCAGAAACTATGCTGTCAGGGATGCCAAGCAACCTTACAATCTCCTTGATAAAAGTTGAGGCAGTCTCCGGGGCAGAAGGAGTTCCTTGCAGAGGTACAAAGTGGGCCATTTTGGTCAAACGATCAACCACAACGAAAATGGTAGTAAAGTCTTCAGATGGGGGAAGTTCTACTATAAAATCCATGGAGATAATGCTCCATGGTTTCTCAGGTACAGGAAGGGGCTCAAGTAGACCCCAAGTTCTGGCTCTGTCTGTCTTATTCCGAAGGCATGAAATACAAGATCTTACATATTTCTTGCAGTCGTTCATCAGTTTTGGCCACCAGAATGTACGGGAGATCAAATTAGCCGTCTTGTGAATCCCAAAGTGACCCGCTCTTGTAACTTCTGCACAATATTTGAGAGCGCAGAAATAGTTTGGTAAATGTCCTTCGGTGGAGAGGCCTCCCTTCCAGACTCCATCTCTGGCTGACTGGTACTGTCACGTACCTGGTAGGAGTCTGGAATGACGAGGTCGGCCTCCCTTGTATCTCCAACCCAAGCCCCACTGAGGATGGGACAGACCTAGGGTGAGGAGTTACACGAGAGCCTGTAGTTGCGTGCAGAACTTGTCAGCTGAGTTGCAGACGTGGAGATGCAGGCAGAGCATCTGGTAAGGAACTGGACTCAGGAAAGCTGGTAGGATGGACAGCTAGCACAGGCACTGGAGACAGCGTTAAGCCAAGCAGGAGGCTGGTGCAGGATCAAAAGGGTGGCCGGGTTCGGTAGCAGACGGGCAGCGAGGTACTGGAAAAGGCCCCAAAAATCTTGGGCCAAGCTTCCTCGAGGGGCAACTTAGTTTCAAGTTCGCTGTGGAAAGCCAGACCTTATCTCCAGGTTCAAGATTCAAATTGCCTCTTCTCTTCTTGTCGAAGAACTTTTTATTATCTGCCTGGGTCTTGGAGATTGTATCCTGCAGTAATTGGTAGTTTGAGTTAAGGAAGTTCAACCTGTCTTGTACGGCAGGTACAGAAGAATCAATAGGCAGCTCAGGCAAGAAAGAAGGATGGTATCCATAATTGGCGAAAAAAGGTGACTGTTTGGTTACCGAATGGGTGGAATTATTGTATGAAAATTCCGCGAGTGGGAGAAGTGATAGCCAGTCATCCTGTGCAAAAGAAGAAAAGCATCATAGGTACTGTTCAAGGGTTTGATTGACCCTTTCAGTCTGTCCATTAGTTTGTGGGTGATAAGCTGTGGAGAGGCGGAGTTCAATGTTCAATGTTTCACATAAGGCCCTCCAAAATCTAGAAGTGAACTGCACCCCTCGATCAGAAACTATGCTGTCAGGGATGCCATGCAACCTTACAATCTCCTTGATAAAAGTTGAGGCAGTCTCCGGGGCAGAAGGAGTTCCTTGCAGAGGTACAAAGTGGGCCATTTTGGTCAAACGATCAACCACAACGAAAATGGTAGTAAAGTCTTCAGATGGGGGAAGTTCTACTATAAAATCCATGGAGATCATGCTCCATGGTTTCTCAGGTACAGGAATGGGCTCAAGTAGACCCCAATTTCTGTCTCTGTCTGTCTTATTCCGAAGGCATGAAATACAAGATCTTACATATTTCTTGCAGTCGTTCATCAAATTTGGCCACCAGAATGTACGGGAGATCAAATTGGCCGTCTTGTGAATCCCAAAGTGACCCGCTCTTGTAACTTCTGCACAATATTTGAGAGCGCAGAAATAGTTTGGTAAATGTCCTTCGGTGGAGAGGCCTCCCTTCCAGACTCCATCTCTGGCTGACTGGTACTGTCACGTACCTAGTAGGAGTCTGGAATGACGAGGTCGGCCTCCCTTGTATCTCCAACCCAAGCCCCACTGAGGATGGGACAGACCTAGGGTGAGGAGTTACACGAGTGCCTGTAGTTGCGTGCAGAACTTGTCAGCTGAGTTACAGACGTGGAGATGCAGGCAGAGCATCTGGTAAGGAACTGGACTCAGGAAAGCTGGTAGGATGGACAGCTAGCACAGGCACTGGAGACAGCGTTAAGCCAAGCAGGAGGCTGGTGCAGGATCACAAGGGTGGCCGGGTTCGGTAGCAGACGGGCAGCGAGGTACTGGAAAAGGTTCAAGATTCAAATTGCCTCTTCTCTTCTTGTCGAAGAACTTTTTATTATCTGCCTGGGTCTTGGAGATTGTATCCTGCAGTAATTGGTAGTTTGAGTTAAGGAAGTTCAACCTGTCTTGTACGGCAGGTACAGAAGAATCAATAGGCAGCTCAGGCAAGAAAGAAGGATGGTATCCATAATTGGCGAAAAAAGGTGACTGTTTGGTTGCCGAATGGGTGGAATTATTGTATGAAAATTCCGCGAGTGGGAGAAGTGATAGCCAGTCATCCTGCGCAAAAGAAGAAAAGCATCGTAGGTACTGTTCAAGGGTTTGATTGACCCTTTCAGTCTGTCCATTAGTTTGTGGGTGATAAGCTGTGGAGAGGCGGAGTTCAATGTTCAAAGTTTCACATAAGGCCCTCCAACATCTAGAAGTGAACTGCACCCCTCGATCAGAAACTATGCTGTCAGGGATGCCATGCAACCTTACAATCTCCTTGATAAAAGTTGAGGCAGTCTCCGGGGCAGAAGGAGTTCCTTGCAGAGGTACAAAGTGGGCCATTTTGGTCAAACGATCAACCACAACGAAAATGGTAGTAAAGTCTTCAGATGGGAGAAGTTCTACTATAAAATCCATGGAGATCATGCTCCATGGTTTCTCAGGTACAGGAAGGGGCTCAAGTAGACCCCAAGTTCTGGCTCTGTCTGTCTTATTCCGAAGGCATGAAATACGAGATCTTACATATTTCTTGCAGTCGTTCATCAAGTTTGGCCACCAGAATGTACGGGAGATCAAATTAGCCGTCTTGTGAATCCCAAAGTGACCCGCTACGGGATGATCAGGACATCGCCCTAGGACGGCAACTCTGAACTGTTCTGGGACCTGCAGTAATTGGTAGTTGGAGTTAAGGAAATTCAACCTGTCTTGTACGGCAGGTACAGAAGAATCAATAGGCAGCTCAGGCAAGAAAGAAGGATGGTATCCATAATTGGCGAAAAAAGGTGACTGTTTGGTTACCGAATGGGTGGAATTATTGTATGAAAATTCCGCGAGTGGGAGAAGTGATAGCCAGTCATCCTGTGCAAAAGAAGAAAAGCATCATAGGTACTGTTCAAGGGTTTGATTGACCCTTTCAGTCTGTCCATTAGTTTGTGGGTGATAAGCTGTGGAGAGGCGGAGTTCAATGTTCAATGTTTCACATAAGGCCCTCCAAAATCTAGAAGTGAACTGCACCCCTCGATCAGAAACTATGCTGTCAGGGATGCCATGCAACCTTACAATCTCCTTGATAAAAGTTGAGGCAGTCTCCGGGGCAGAAGGAGTTCCTTGCAGAGGTACAAAGTGGGCCATTTTGGTCAAACGATCAACCACAACGAAAATGGTAGTAAAGTCTTCAGATGGGGGAAGTTCTACTATAAAATCCATGGAGATCATGCTCCATGGTTTCTCAGGTACAGGAATGGGCTCAAGTAGACCCCAATTTCTGTCTCTGTCTGTCTTATTCCGAAGGCATGAAATACAAGATCTTACATATTTCTTGCAGTCGTTCATCAAATTTGGCCACCAGAATGTACGGGAGATCAAATTGGCCGTCTTGTGAATCCCAAAGTGACCCGCTCTTGTAACTTCTGCACAATATTTGAGAGCGCAGAAATAGTTTGGTAAATGTCCTTCGGTGGAGAGGCCTCCCTTCCAGACTCCATCTCTGGCTGACTGGTACTGTCACGTACCTGGTAGGAGTCTAGAATGACGAGGTCGGCCTCCCTTGTGTCTCCAACCCAAGCCCCACTGAGGATGGGACAGACCTAGGGTGAGGAGTTACACGAGTGCCTGTAGTTGCGTGCAGAACTTGTCAGCTGAGTTGCAGACGTGGAGATGCAGGCAGAGCATCTGGTAAGGAACTGGACTCAGGAAAGCTGGTAGGATGGACAGCTAGCACAGGCACTGGAGACAGCGTTAAGCCAAGCAGGAGGCTGGTGCAGGATCACAAGGGTGGCCGGGTTCGGTAGCAGACGGGCAGCGAGGTACTGGAAAAGGTTCAAGATTCAAATTGCCTCTTCTCTTCTTGTCGAAGAACTTTTTATTATCTGCCTGGGTCTTGGAGATTGTATCCTGCAGTAATTGGTAGTTTGAGTTAAGGAAGTTCAACCTGTCTTGTACGGCAGGTACAGAAGAATCAATAGGCAGCTCAGGCAAGAAAGAAGGATGGTATCCATAATTGGCGAAAAAAGGTGACTGGTTGCCGAATGGGTGGAATTATTGTATGAAAATTCCGCGAGTGGGAGAAGTGATAGCCTGTCATCCTGCGCAAAAGAAGAAAAGCATCGTAGGTACTGTTCAAGGGTTTGATTGACCCTTTCAGTCTGTCCATTAGTTTGTGGGTGATAAGCTGTGGAGAGGCGGAGTTCAATGTTCAAAGTTTCACATAAGGCCCTCCAACATCTAGAAGTGAACTGCACCCCTCGATCAGAAACTATGCTGTCAGGGATGCCATGCAACCTTACAATCTCCTTGATAAAACTTGAGGCAGTCTCCGGGGCAGAAGGAGTTCCTTGCAGAGGTACAAAGTGGGCCATTTTGGTCAAACGATCAACCACAACGAAAATGATAGTGAAGTCTTCAGATGGGGGAAGTTCTACTATAAAATCCATGGAAATCATGCTCCATGGTTTCTCAGGTACAGGAAGGGGCTCAAGTAGACCCCAAGTTCTGGCTCTGTCTGTCTTATTCCGAAGGCATGAAATACGAGATCTTACATATTTCTTGCAGTCGTTCATCAAGTTTGGCCACCAGAATGTACGGGAGATCAAATTAGCCGTCTTGTGAATCCCAAAGTGACCCGCTACGGGATGATCAGGACATCGCCCTAGGACGGCAACTCTGAACTGTTCTGGGACCTGCAGTAATTGGTAGTTGGAGTTAAGGAAGTTCAACCTGTCTTGTACGGCAGGTACAGAAGAATCAATAGGCAGCTCAGGCAAGAAAGAAGGATGGTATCCATAATTGGCGAAAAAAGGTGACTGTTTGGTTACCGAATGGGTGGAATTATTGTATGAAAATTCCGCGAGTGGGAGAAGTGATAGCCAGTCATCCTGTGCAAAAGAAGAAAAGCATCGTAGGTACTGTTCAAGGGTTTGATTGACCCTTTCAGTCTGTCCATTAGTTTGTGGGTGATAAGCTGTGGAGAGGCGGAGTTCAATGTTCAAAGTTTCACATAAGGCCCTCCAAAATCTAGAAGTGAACTGCACCCCTCGATCAGAAACTATGCTGTCAGGGATGCCATGCAACCTTACAATCTCCTTGATAAAAGTTGAGGCAGTCTCCGGGGCAGAAGGAGTTCCTTGCAGAGGTACAAAGTGGGCCATTTTGGTCAAACGATCAACCACAACGAAAATGGTAGTAAAGTCTTCAGATGGGGGAAGTTCTACTATAAAATCCATGGAGATCATGCTCCATGGTTTCTCAGGTACAGGAAGGGGCTCAAGTAGACCCCAAGTTCTGGCTCTGTCTGTCTTATTCCGAAGGCATGAAATACAAGATCTTACATATTTCTTGCAGTCGTTCATCAAGTTTGGCCACTAGAATGTACGGGAGATCAAATTAGCCGTCTTGTGAATCCCAAAGTGACCCGCTCTTGTAACTTCTGCACAATATTTGAGAGCGCAGAAATAGTTTGGTAAATGTCCTTCGGTGGAGAGGCCTCCCTTCCAGACTCCATCTCTGGCTGACTGGTACTGTCACGTACCTGGTAGGAGTCTGGAATGACGAGGTCGGCCTCCCTTGTATCTCCAACCCAAGCCCCACTGAGGATGGGACAGACCTAGGGTGAGGAGTTACACGAGAGCCTGTAGTTGCGTGCAGAACTTGTCAGCTGAGTTGCAGACGTGGAGATGCAGGCAGAGCATCTGGTAAGGAACTGGACTCAGGAAAGCTGGTAGGATGGACAGCTAGCACAGGCACTGGAGACAGCGTTAAGCCAAGCAGGAGGCTGGTGCAGGATCACAAGGGTGGCCGGGTTCGGTAGCAGACGGGCAGCGAGGTACTGGAAAAGGCCCCAAAAATCTTGGGCCAAGCTTCCTCGAGGGGCAACTTAGTTTCAAGTTCGCTGTGGAAAGCCAGACCTTATCTCCAGGTTCAAGATTCAAATTGCCTGAAGAACTTTTTATTATCTGCCTGGGTCTTGGAGATTGTATCCTGCAGTAATTGGTAGTTGGAGTTAAGGAAGTTCAACCTGTCTTGTACGGCAGGTACAGAAGAATCAATAGGCAGCTCAGGCAAGAAAGAAGGATGGTATCCATAATTGGCGAAAAAAGGTGACTGTTTGGTTGCCGAATGGGTGGAATTATTGTATGAAAATTCCGCGAGTGGGAGAAGTGATAGCCAGTCATCCTGCGCAAAAGAAGAAAAGCATCGTAGGTACTGTTCAAGGGTTTGATTGACCCTTTCAGTCTGTCCATTAGTTTGTGGGTGATAAGCTGTGGAGAGGCGGAGTTCAATGTTCAAAGTTTCACATAAGGCCCTCCAACATCTAGAAGTGAACTGCACCCCTCGATCAGAAACTATGCTGTCAGGGATGCCATGCAACCTTACAATCTCCTTGATAAAACTTGAGGCAGTCTCCGGGGCAGAAGGAGTTCCTTGCAGAGGTACAAAGTGGGCCATTTTGGTCAAACGATCAACCACAACGAAAATGGTAGTGAAGTCTTCAGATGGGGGAAGTTCTACTATAAAATCCATGGAGATCATGCTCCATGGTTTCTCAGGTACAGGAAGGGGCTCAAGTAGACCCCAAGTTCTGGCTCTGTCTGTCTTATTCCGAAGGCATGAAATACGAGATCTTACATATTTCTTGCAGTCGTTCATCAAGTTTGGCCACCAGAATGTACGGGAGATCAAATAAGCCGTCTTGTGAATCCCAAAGTGACCCGCTACGGGATGATCAGGACATCGCCCTAGGACGGCAACTCTGAACTGTTCTGGGACCTGCAGTAATTGGTAGTTGGAGTTAAGGAAATTCAACCTGTCTTGTACGGCAGGTACAGAAGAATCAATAGGCAGCTCAGGCAAGAAAGAAGGATGGTATCCATAATTGGCGAAAAAAGGTGACTGTTTGGTTGCCGAATGGGTGGAATTATTGTATGAAAATTCCGCGAGTGGGAGAAGTGATAGCCAGTCATCCTGCGCAAAAGAAGAAAAGCATCGTAGGTACTGTTCAAGGGTTTGATTGACCCTTTCAGTCTGTCCATTAGTTTGTGGGTGATAAGCTGTGGAGAGGCGGAGTTCAATGTTCAAAGTTTCACATAAGGCCCTCCAACATCTAGAAGTGAACTGCACCCCTCGATCAGAAACTATGCTGTCAGGGATGCCATGCAACCTTACAATCTCCTTGATAAAAGTTGAGGCAGTCTCCGGGGCAGAAGGAGTTCCTTGCAGAGGTACAAAGTGGGCCATTTTGGTCAAACGATCAACCACAACGAAAATGGTAGTAAAGTCTTCAGATGGGGGAAGTTCTACTATAAAATCCATGGAGATCATGCTCCATGGTTTCTCAGGTACAGGAAGGGGCTCAAGTAGACCCCAAGTTCTGGCTCTGTCTGTCTTATTCCGAAGGCATGAAATACAAGATCTTACATATTTCTTGCAGTCGTTCATCAAATTTGGCCACCAGAATGTACGGGAGATCAAATTGGCCGTCTTGTGAATCCCAAAGTGACCCGCTCTTGTAACTTCTGCACAATATTTGAGAGCGCAGAAATAGTTTGGTAAATGTCCTTCGGTGGAGAGGCCTCCCTTCCAGACTCCATCTCTGGCTGACTGGTACTGTCACGTACCTGGTAGGAGTCTGGAATGATGAGGTCGGCCTCCCTTGTATCTCCAACCCAAGCCCCACTGAGGATGGGACAGACCTAGGGTGAGGAGTTACACGAGTGCCTGTAGTTGCGTGCAGAACTTGTCAGCTGAGTTGCAGACGTGGAGATGCAGGCAGAGCATCTGGTAAGGAACTGGACTCAGGAAAGCTGGTAGGATGGACAGCTAGCACAGGCACTGGAGACAGCGTTAAGCCAAGCAGGAGGCTGGTGCAGGATCAAAAGGGTGGCCGGGTTCAGTAGCAGACGGGCAGCGAGGTACTGGAAAAGGCCCCAAAAATCTTGGGCCAAGCTTCCTCGAGGGGCAACTTAGTTTCAAGTTCGCTGTGGAAAGCCAGACCTTATCTCCAGGTTCAAGATTCAAATTGCCTCTTCTCTTCTTGTCGAAGAACTTTTTATTATCTGCCTGGGTCTTGGAGATTGTATCCTGCAGTAATTGGTAGTTTGAGTTAAGGAAGTTCAACCTGTCTTGTACGGCAGGTACAGAAGAATCAATAGGCAGCTCAGGCAAGAAAGAAGGATGGTATCCATAATTGGCGAAAAAAGGTGACTGTTTGGTTACCGAATGGGTGGAATTATTGTATGAAAATTCCGCGAGTGGGAGAAGTGATAGCCAGTCATCCTGTGCAAAAGAAGAAAAGCATCGTAGGTACTGTTCAAGGGTTTGATTGACCCTTTCAGTCTGTCCATTAGTTTGTGGGTGATAAGCTGTGGAGAGGCGGAGTTCAATGTTCAATGTTTCACATAAGGCCCTCCAAAATCTAGAAGTGAACTGCACCCCTCGATCAGAAACTATGCTGTCAGGGATGCCATGCAACCTTACAATCTCCTTGATAAAAGTTGAGGCAGTCTCCGGGGCAGAAGGAGTTCCTTGCAGAGGTACAAAGTGGGCCATTTTTGTCAAACGATCAACCACAACGAAAATGGTAGTAAAGTCTTCAGATGGGGGAAGTTCTACTATAAAATCCATGGAGATCATGCTCCATGGTTTCTCAGGTACAGGAAGGGGCTCAAGTAGACCCCAAGTTCTGGCTCTGTCTGTCTTATTCCGAAGGCATGAAATACAAGATCTTACATATTTCTTGCAGTCGTTCATCAAATTTGGCCACCAGAATGTACGGGAGATCAAATTGGCCGTCTTGTGAATCCCAAAGTGACCCGCTCTTGTAACTTCTGCACAATATTTGAGAGCGCAGAAATAGTTTGGTAAATGTCCTTCGGTGGAGAGGCCTCCCTTCCAGACTCCATCTCTGGCTGACTGGTACTGTCACGTACCTGGTAGGAGTCTGGAATGATGAGGTCGGCCTCCCTTGTATCTCCAACCCAAGCCCCACTGAGGATGGGACAGACCTAGGGTGAGGAGTTACACGAGTGCCTGTAGTTGCGTGCAGAACTTGTCAGCTGAGTTGCAGACGTGGAGATGCAGGCAGAGCATCTGGTAAGGAACTGGACTCAGGAAAGCTGGTAGGATGGACAGCTAGCACAGGCACTGGAGACAGCGTTAAGCCAAGCAGGAGGCTGGTGCAGGATCACAAGGGTGGCCGGGTTCGGTAGCAGACGGGCAGCGAGGTACTGGAAAAGGTTCAAGATTCAAATTGCCTCTTCTCTTCTTGTCGAAGAACTTTTTATTATCTGCCTGGGTCTTGGAGATTGTATCCTGCAGTAATTGGTAGTTGGAGTTAAGGAAGTTCAACCTGTCTTGTACGGCAGGTACAGAAGAATCAATAGGCAGCTCAGGCAAGAAAGAAGGATGGTATCCATAATTGGCGAAAAAAGGTGACTGTTTGGTTGCCGAATGGGTGGAATTATTGTATGAAAATTCCGCGAGTGGGAGAAGTGATAGCCAGTCATCCTGCGCAAAAGAAGAAAAGCATCGTAGGTACTGTTCAAGGGTTTGATTGACCCTTTCAGTCTGTCCATTAGTTTGTGGGTGATAAGCTGTGGAGAGGCGGAGTTCAATGTTCAAAGTTTCACATAAGGCCCTCCAACATCTAGAAGTGAACTGCACCCCTCGATCAGAAACTATGCTGTCAGGGATGCCATGCAACCTTACAATCTCCTTGATAAAACTTGAGGCAGTCTCCGGGGCAGAAGGAGTTCCTTGCAGAGGTACAAAGTGGGCCATTTTGGTCAAACGATCAACCACAACGAAAATGGTAGTGAAGTCTTCAGATGGGGGAAGTTCTACTATAAAATCCATGGAGATCATGCTCCATGGTTTCTCAGGTACAGGAAGGGGCTCAAGTAGACCCCAAGTTCTGGCTCTGTCTGTCTTATTCCGAAGGCATGAAATACGAGATCTTACATATTTCTTGCAGTCGTTCATCAAGTTTGGCCACCAGAATGTACGGGAGATCAAATAAGCCGTCTTGTGAATCCCAAAGTGACCCGCTACGGGATGATCAGGACATCGCCCTAGGACGGCAACTCTGAACTGTTCTGGGACCTGCAGTAATTGGTAGTTGGAGTTAAGGAAATTCAACCTGTCTTGTACGGCAGGTACAGAAGAATCAATAGGCAGCTCAGGCAAGAAAGAAGGATGGTATCCATAATTGGCGAAAAAAGGTGACTGTTTGGTTGCCGAATGGGTGGAATTATTGTATGAAAATTCCGCGAGTGGGAGAAGTGATAGCCAGTCATCCTGCGCAAAAGAAGAAAAGCATCGTAGGTACTGTTCAAGGGTTTGATTGACCCTTTCAGTCTGTCCATTAGTTTGTGGGTGATAAGCTGTGGAGAGGCGGAGTTCAATGTTCAAAGTTTCACATAAGGCCCTCCAACATCTAGAAGTGAACTGCACCCCTCGATCAGAAACTATGCTGTCAGGGATGCCATGCAACCTTACAATCTCCTTGATAAAAGTTGAGGCAGTCTCCGGGGCAGAAGGAGTTCCTTGCAGAGGTACAAAGTGGGCCATTTTGGTCAAACGATCAACCACAACGAAAATGGTAGTAAAGTCTTCAGATGGGGGAAGTTCTACTATAAAATCCATGGAGATCATGCTCCATGGTTTCTCAGGTACAGGAAGGGGCTCAAGTAGACCCCAAGTTCTGGCTCTGTCTGTCTTATTCCGAAGGCATGAAATACAAGATCTTACATATTTCTTGCAGCCGTTCATCAAATTTGGCCACCAGAATGTACGGGAGATCAAATTGGCCGTCTTGTGAATCCCAAAGTGACCCGCTCTTGTAACTTCTGCACAATATTTGAGAGCGCAGAAATAGTTTGGTAAATGTCCTTCGGTGGAGAGGCCTCCCTTCCAGACTCCATCTCTGGCTGACTGGTACTGTCACGTACCTGGTAGGAGTCTGGAATGATGAGGTCGGCCTCCCTTGTATCTCCAACCCAAGCCCCACTGAGGATGGGACAGACCTAGGGTGAGGAGTTACACGAGTGCCTGTAGTTGCGTGCAGAACTTGTCAGCTGAGTTGCAGACGTGGAGATGCAGGCAGAGCATCTGGTAAGGAACTGGACTCAGGAAAGCTGGTAGGATGGACAGCTAGCACAGGCACTGGAGACAGCGTTAAGCCAAGCAGGAGGCTGGTGCAGGATCAAAAGGGTGGCCGGGTTCAGTAGCAGACGGGCAGCGAGGTACTGGAAAAGGCCCCAAAAATCTTGGGCCAAGCTTCCTCGAGGGGCAACTTAGTTTCAAGTTCGCTGTGGAAAGCCAGACCATATCTCCAGGTTCAAGATTCAAATTGCCTCTTCTCTTCTTGTCGAAGAACTTTTTATTATCTGCCTGGGTCTTGGAGATTGTATCCTGCAGTAATTGGTAGTTTGAGTTAAGGAAGTTCAACCTGTCTTGTACGGCAGGTACAGAAGAATCAATAGGCAGCTCAGGCAAGAAAGAAGGATGGTATCCATAATTGGCGAAAAAAGGTGACTGTTTGGTTACCGAATGGGTGGAATTATTGTATGAAAATTCCGCGAGTGGGAGAAGTGATAGCCAGTCATCCTGTGCAAAAGAAGAAAAGCATCGTAGGTACTGTTCAAGGGTTTGATTGACCCTTTCAGTCTGTCCATTAGTTTGTGGGTGATAAGCTGTGGAGAGGCGGAGTTCAATGTTCAATGTTTCACATAAGGCCCTCCAAAATCTAGAAGTGAACTGCACCCCTCGATCAGAAACTATGCTGTCAGGGATGCCATGCAACCTTACAATCTCCTTGATAAAAGTTGAGGCAGTCTCCGGGGCAGAAGGAGTTCCTTGCAGAGGTACAAAGTGGGCCATTTTTGTCAAACGATCAACCACAACGAAAATGGTAGTAAAGTCTTCAGATGGGGGAAGTTCTACTATAAAATCCATGGAGATCATGCTCCATGGTTTCTCAGGTACAGGAAGGGGCTCAAGTAGACCCCAAGTTCTGGCTCTGTCTGTCTTATTCCGAAGGCATGAAATACAAGATCTTACGTATTTCTTGCAGTCGTTCATCAAATTTGGCCACCAGAATGTACGGGAGATCAAATTGGCCGTCTTGTGAATCCCAAAGTGACCCGCTCTTGTAACTTCTGCACAATATTTGAGAGCGCAGAAATAGTTTGGTAAATGTCCTTCGGTGGAGAGGCCTCCCTTCCAGACTCCATCTCTGGCTGACTGGTACTGTCACGTACCTGGTAGGAGTCTGGAATGATGAGGTCGGCCTCCCTTGTATCTCCAACCCAAGCCCCACTGAGGATGGGACAGACCTAGGGTGAGGAGTTACACGAGTGCCTGTAGTTGCGTGCAGAACTTGTCAGCTGAGTTGCAGACGTGGAGATGCAGGCAGAGCATCTGGTAAGGAACTGGACTCAGGAAAGCTGGTAGGATGGACAGCTAGCACAGGCACTGGAGACAGCGTTAAGCCAAGCAGGAGGCTGGTGCAGGATCACAAGGGTGGCCGGGTTCGGTAGCAGACGGGCAGCGAGGTACTGGAAAAGGTTCAAGATTCAAATTGCCTCTTCTCTTCTTGTCGAAGAACTTTTTATTATCTGCCTGGGTCTTGGAGATTGTATCCTGCAGTAATTGGTAGTTTGAGTTAAGGAAGTTCAACCTGTCTTGTACGGCAGGTACAGAAGAATCAATAGGCAGCTCAGGCAAGAAAGAAGGATGGTATCCATAATTGGCGAAAAAAGGTGACTGTTTGGTTGCCGAATGGGTGGAATTATTGTATGAAAATTCCGCGAGTGGGAGAAGTGATAGCCAGTCATCCTGCGCAAAAGAAGAAAAGCATCGTAGGTACTGTTCAAGGGTTTGATTGACCCTTTCAGTCTGTCCATTAGTTTGTGGGTGATAAGCTGTGGAGAGGCGGAGTTCAATGTTCAAAGTTTCACATAAGGCCCTCCAATATCTAGAAGTGAACTGCACCCCTCGATCAGAAACTATGCTGTCAGGGATGCCATGCAACCTTACAATCTCCTTGATAAAAGTTGAGGCAGTCTCCGGGGAAGAAGGAGTTCCTTGCAGAGGTACAAAGTGGGCCATTTTGGTCAAACGATCAACCACAACGAAAATGGTAGTAAAGTCTTCAGATGGGGGAAGTTCTACTATAAAATCCATGGAGATCATGCTCCATGGTTTCTCAGGTACAGGAAGGGGCTCAAGTAGACCCCAAGTTCTGGCTCTGTCTGTCTTATTCCGAAGGCATGAAATACGAGATCTTACATATTTCTTGCAGTCGTTCATCAAGTTTGGCCACCAGAATGTACGGGAGATCAAATTAGCCGTCTTGTGAATCCCAAAGTGACCCGCTACGGGATGATCAGGACATCGCCCTAGGACGGCAACTCTGAACTGTTCTGGGACCTGCAGTAATTGGTAGTTGGAGTTAAGGAAATTCAACCTGTCTTGTACGGCAGGTACAGAAGAATCAATAGGCAGCTCAGGCAAGAAAGAAGGATGGTATCCATAATTGGCGAAAAAAGGTGACTGTTTGGTTACCGAATGGGTGGAATTATTGTATGAAAATTCCGCGAGTGGGAGAAGTGATAGCCAGTCATCCTGTGCAAAAGAAGAAAAGCATCATAGGTACTGTTCAAGGGTTTGATTGACCCTTTCAGTCTGTCCATTAGTTTGTGGGTGATAAGCTGTGGAGAGGCGGAGTTCAATGTTCAATGTTTCACATAAGGCCCTCCAAAATCTAGAAGTGAACTGTACCCCTCGATCAGAAACTATGCTGTCAGGGATGCCATGCAACCTTACAATCTCCTTGATAAAAGTTGAGGCAGTCTCCGGGGCAGAAGGAGTTCCTTGCAGAGGTACAAAGTGGGCCATTTTGGTCAAACGATCAACCACAACGAAAATGGTAGTAAAGTCTTCAGATGGGGGAAGTTCTACTATAAAATCCATGGAGATCATGCTCCATGGTTTCTCAGGTACAGGAATGGGCTCAAGTAGACCCCAATTTCTGTCTCTGTCTGTCTTATTCCGAAGGCATGAAATACAAGATCTTACATATTTCTTGCAGTCGTTCATCAAATTTGGCCACCAGAATGTACGGAAGATCAAATTGGCCGTCTTGTGAATCCCAAAGTGACCCGCTCTTGTAACTTCTGCACAATATTTGAGAGCGCAGAAATAGTTTGGTAAATGTCCTTCGGTGGAGAGGCCTCCCTTCCAGACTCCATCTCTGGCTGACTGGTACTGTCACGTACCTGGTAGGAGTCTGGAATGACGAGGTCGGCCTCCCTTGTATCTCCAACCCAAGCCCCACTGAGGATGGGACAGACCTAGGGTGAGGAGTTACACGAGTGCCTGTAGTTGCGTGCAGAACTTGTCAGCTGAGTTGCAGACGTGGAGATGCAGGCAGAGCATCTGGTAAGGAACTGGACTCAGGAAAGCTGGTAGGATGGACAGCTAGCACAGGCACTGGAGACAGCGTTAAGCCAAGCAGGAGGCTGGTGCAGGATCACAAGGGTGGCCGGGTTCGGTAGCAGACGGGCAGCGAGGTACTGGAAAAGGTTCAAGATTCAAATTGCCTCTTCTCTTCTTGTCGAAGAACTTTTTATTATCTGCCTGGGTCTTGGAGATTGTATCCTGCAGTAATTGGTAGTTTGAGTTAAGGAAGTTCAACCTGTCTTGTACGGCAGGTACAGAAGAATCAATAGGCAGCTCAGGCAAGAAAGAAGGATGGTATCCATAATTGGCGAAAAAAGGTGACTGTTTGGTTGCCGAATGGGTGGAATTATTGTATGAAAATTCCGCGAGTGGGAGAAGTGATAGCCTGTCATCCTGCGCAAAAGAAGAAAAGCATCGTAGGTACTGTTCAAGGGTTTGATTGACCCTTTCAGTCTGTCCATTAGTTTGTGGGTGATAAGCTGTGGAGAGGCGGAGTTCAATGTTCAAAGTTTCACATAAGGCCCTCCAACATCTAGAAGTGAACTGCACCCCTCGATCAGAAACTATGCTGTCAGGGATGCCATGCAACCTTACAATCTCCTTGATAAAACTTGAGGCAGTCTCCGGGGCAGAAGGAGTTCCTTGCAGAGGTACAAAGTGGGCCATTTTGGTCAAACGATCAACCACAACGAAAATGGTAGTGAAGTCTTCAGATGGGGGAAGTTCTACTATAAAATCCATGGAGATCATGCTCCATGGTTTCTCAGGTACAGGAAGGGGCTCAAGTAGACCCCAAGTTCTGGCTCTGTCTGTCTTATTCCGAAGGCATGAAATACGAGATCTTACATATTTCTTGCAGTCGTTCATCAAGTTTGGCCACCAGAATGTACGGGAGATCAAATTAGCCGTCTTGTGAATCCCAAAGTGACCCGCTACGGGATGATCAGGACATCGCCCTAGGACTTCAACTCTGAACTGTTCTGGGACCTGCAGTAATTGGTAGTTGGAGTTAAGGAAGTTCAACCTGTCTTGTACGGCAGGTACAGAAGAATCAATAGGCAGCTCAGGCAAGAAAGAAGGATGGTATCCATAATTGGCGAAAAAAGGTGACTGTTTGGTTACCGAATGGGTGGAATTATTGTATGAAAATTCCGCGAGTGGGAGAAGTGATAGCCAGTCATCCTGTGCAAAAGAAGAAAAGCATCGTAGGTACTGTTCAAGGGTTTGATTGACCCTTTCAGTCTGTCCATTAGTTTGTGGGTGATAAGCTGTGGAGAGGCGGAGTTCAATGTTCAAAGTTTCACATAAGGCCCTCCAAAATCTAGAAGTGAACTGCACCCCTCGATCAGAAACTATGCTGTCAGGGATGCCATGCAACCTTACAATCTCCTTGATAAAAGTTGAGGCAGTCTCCGGGGCAGAAGGAGTTCCTTGCAGAGGTACAAAGTGGGCCATTTTGGTCAAACGATCAACCACAACGAAAATGGTAGTAAAGTCTTCAGATGGGGGAAGTTCTACTATAAAATCCATGGAGATCATGCTCCATGGTTTCTCAGGTACAGGAAGGGGCTCAAGTAGACCCCAAGTTCTGGCTCTGTCTGTCTTATTCCGAAGGCATGAAATACAAGATCTTACATATTTCTTGCAGTCGTTCATCAAGTTTGGCCACTAGAATGTACGGGAGATCAAATTAGCCGTCTTGTGAATCCCAAAGTGACCCGCTCTTGTAACTTCTGCACAATATTTGAGAGCGCAGAAATAGTTTGGTAAATGTCCTTCGGTGGAGAGGCCTCCCTTCCAGACTCCATCTCTGGCTGACTGGTACTGTCACGTACCTGGTAGGAGTCGGGAATGACGAGGTCGGCCTCCCTTGTATCTCCAACCCAAGCCCCACTGAGGATGGGACAGACCTAGGGTGAGGAGTTACACGAGAGCCTGTAGTTGCGTGCAGAACTTGTCAGCTGAGTTGCAGACGTGGAGATGCAGGCAGAGCATCTGGTAAGGAACTGGACTCAGGAAAGCTGGTAGGATGGACAGCTAGCACAGGCACTGGAGACAGCGTTAAGCCAAGCAGGAGGCTGGTGCAGGATCACAAGGGTGGCCGGGTTCGGTAGCAGACGGGCAGCGAGGTACTGGAAAAGGCCCCAAAAATCTTGGGCCAAGCTTCCTCGAGGGGCAACTTAGTTTCAAGTTCGCTGTGGAAAGCCAGACCTTATCTCCAGGTTCAAGATTCAAATTGCCTGAAGAACTTTTTATTATCTGCCTGGGTCTTGGAGATTGTATCCTGCAGTAATTGGTAGTTGGAGTTAAGGAAGTTCAACCTGTCTTGTACGGCAGGTACAGAAGAATCAATAGGCAGCTCAGGCAAGAAAGAAGGATGGTATCCATAATTGGCGAAAAAAGGTGACTGTTTGGTTGCCGAATGGGTGGAATTATTGTATGAAAATTCCGCGAGTGGGAGAAGTGATAGCCAGTCATCCTGCGCAAAAGAAGAAAAGCATCGTAGGTACTGTTCAAGGGTTTGATTGACCCTTTCAGTCTGTCCATTAGTTTGTGGGTGATAAGCTGTGGAGAGGCGGAGTTCAATGTTCAAAGTTTCACATAAGGCCCTCCAACATCTAGAAGTGAACTGCACCCCTCGATCAGAAACTATGCTGTCAGGGATGCCATGCAACCTTACAATCTCCTTGATAAAACTTGAGGCAGTCTCCGGGGCAGAAGGAGATCCTTGCAGAGGTACAAAGTGGGCCATTTTGGTCAAACGATCAACCACAACGAAAATGGTAGTGAAGTCTTCAGATGGGGGAAGTTCTACTATAAAATCCATGGAGATCATGCTCCATGGTTTCTCAGGTACAGGAAGGGGCTCAAGTAGACCCCAAGTTCTGGCTCTGTCTGTCTTATTCCGAAGGCATGAAATACGAGATCTTACATATTTCTTGCAGTCGTTCATCAAGTTTGGCCACCAGAATGTACGGGAGATCAAATTAGCCGTCTTGTGAATCCCAAAGTGACCCGCTACGGGATGATCAGGACATCGCCCTAGGACGGCAACTCTGAACTGTTCTGGGACCTGCAGTAATTGGTAGTTGGAGTTAAGGAAATTCAACCTGTCTTGTACGGCAGGTACAGAAGAATCAATAGGCAGCTCAGGCAAGAAAGAAGGATGGTATCCATAATTGGCGAAAAAAGGTGACTGTTTGGTTACCGAATGGGTGGAATTATTGTATGAAAATTCCGCGAGTGGGAGAAGTGATAGCCAGTCATCCTGTGCAAAAGAAGAAAAGCATCGTAGGTACTGTTCAAGGGTTTGATTGACCCTTTCAGTCTGTCTATTAGTTTGTGGGTGATAAGCTGTGGAGAGGCGGAGTTCAATGTTCAATGTTTCACATAAGGCCCTACAAAATCTAGAAGTGAACTGCACCCCTTGATCAGAAACTATGCTGTCAGGGATGCCATGCAACCTTACAATCTCCTTGATAAAAGTTGAGACAGTCTCCGGGGCAGAAGGAGTTCCTTGCAGAGGTACAAAGTGGGCCATTTTGGTCAAACGATCAACCACAACGAAAATGGTAGTAAAGTCTTCAGATGGGGGAAGTTCTACTATAAAATCCATGGAGATCATGCTCCATGGTTTCTCAGGTACAGGAAGGGGCTCAAGTAGACCCCAAGTTCTGGCTCTGTCTGTCTTATTCCGAAGGCATGAAATACAAGATCTTACATATTTCTTGCAGTCGTTCATCAAATTTGGCCACCAGAATGTACGGGAGATCAAATTGGCCGTCTTGTGAATCCCAAAGTGACCCGCTCTTGTAACTTCTGCACAATATTTGAGAGCGCAGAAATAGTTTGGTAAATGTCCTTCGGTGGAGAGGCCTCCCTTCCAGACTCCATCTCTGGCTGACTGGTACTGTCACGTACCTGGTAGGAGTCTGGAATGACGAGGTCGGCCTCCCTTGTATCTCCAACCCAAGCCCCACTGAGGATGGGACAGACCTAGGGTGAGGAGTTACACGAGTGCCTGTAGTTGCGTGCAGAACTTGTCAGCTGAGTTGCAGACGTGGAGATGCAGGCAGAGCATCTGGTAAGGAACTGGACTCAGGAAAGCTGGTAGGATGGACAGCTAGCACAGGCACTGGAGACAGCGTTAAGCCAAGCAGGAGGCTGGTGCAGGATCACAAGGGTGGCCGGGTTCGGTAGCAGACGGGCAGCGAGGTACTGGAAAAGGTTCAAAATTCAAATTGCCTCTTCTCTTCTTGTCGAAGAACTTTTTATTATCTGCCTGGGTCTTGGAGATTGTATCCTGCAGTAATTGGTAGTTTGAGTTAAGGAAGTTCAACCTGTCTTGTACGGCAGGTACAGAAGAATCAATAGGCAGCTCAGGCAAGAAAGAAGGATGGTATCCATAATTGGCGAAAAAAGGTGACTGTTTGGTTGCCGAATGGGTGGAATTATTGTATGAAAATTCCGTGAGTGGGAGAAGTGATAGCCAGTCATCCTGCGCAAAAGAAGAAAAGCATCGTAGGTACTGTTCAAGGGTTTGATTGACCCTTTCAATCTGTCCATTAGTTTGTGGGTGATAAGCTGTGGAGAGGCGGAGTTCAATGTTCAATGTTTCACATAAGGCCCTCCAAAATCTAGAAGTGAACTGCACCCCTCGATCAGAAACTATGCTGTCAGGGATGCCATGCAACCTTACAATCTCCTTGATAAAAGTTGAGGCAGTCTCCGGGGCAGAAGGAGTTCCTTGCAGAGGTACAAAGTGGGCCATTTTGGTCAAACGATCAACCACAACGAAAATGGTAGTAAAGTCTTCAGATGGGGGAAGTTCTACTATAAAATCCATGGAGATCATGCTCCATGGTTTCTCAGGTACAGGAAGGGGCTTAAGTAGACCCCAAGTTCTGGCTCTGTCTGTCTTATTCCGAAGGCATGAAATACAAGATCTTACATATTTCTTGCAGTCGTTCATCAAGTTTGGCCACCAGAATGTACGGGAGATCAAATTAGCCGTCTTGTGAATCCCAAAGTGACCCGCTAGGGGATGATCATGACATCGCCCTAGGACGGCAACTCTGAACTGTTCTGGGACCTGCAGTAATTGGTAGTTGGAGTTAAGGAAGTTCAACCTGTCTTGTACGGCAGGTACAGAAGAATCAATAGGCAGCTCAGGCAAGAAAGAAGGATGGTATCCATAATTGGCGAAAAAAGGTGACTGTTTGGTTGCCGAATGGGTGGAATTATTGTATGAAAATTCCGCTAGTGGGAGAAGTGATAGCCAGTCATCCTGCGCAAAAGAAGAAAAGCATCATAGGTACTGTTCAAGGGTTTGATTGACCCTTTCAGTCTGTCCATTAGTTTGTGGGTGATAAGCTGTGGAGAGGCGGAGTTCAATGTTCAAAGTTTCACATAAGGCCCTCCAACATCTAGAAGTGAACTGCACCCCTCGATCAGAAACTATGCTGTCAGGGATGCCATGCAACCTTACAATCTCCTTGATAAAACTTGAGGCAGTCTCCGGGGCAGAAGGAGTTCCTTGCAGAGGTACAAAGTGGGCCATTTTGGTCAAACGATCAACCACAACGAAAATGGTAGTAAAGTCTTCAGATGGGGGAAGTTCTACTATAAAATCCATGGAGATCATGCTCCATGGTTTCTCAGGTACAGGAAGGGGCTTAAGTAGACCCCAAGTTCTGGCTCTGTCTGTCTTATTCCGAAGGCATGAAATACAAGATCTTACATATTTCTTGCAGTCGTTCATCAAGTTTGGCCACCAGAATGTACGGGAGATCAAATTAGCCGTCTTGTGAATCCCAAAGTGACCCGCTACGGGATGATCAGGACATCGCCCTAGGACGGCAACTCTGAACTGTTCTGGGACCTGCAGTAATTGGTAGTTGGAGTTAAGGAAATTCAACCTGTCTTGTACGGCAGGTACAGAAGAATCAATAGGCAGCTCAGGCAAGAAAGAAGGATGGTATCCATAATTGGCGAAAAAAGGTGACTGTTTGGTTACCGAATGGGTGGAATTATTGTATGAAAATTCCGCGAGTGGGAGAAGTGATAGCCAGTCATCCTGTGCAAAAGAAGAAAAGCATCGTAGGTACTGTTCAAGGGTTTGATTGACCCTTTCAGTCTGTCTATTAGTTTGTGGGTGATAAGCTGTGGAGAGGCGGAGTTCAATGTTCAATGTTTCACATAAGGCCCTACAAAATCTAGAAGTGAACTGCACCCCTTGATCAGAAACTATGCTGTCAGGGATGCCATGCAACCTTACAATCTCCTTGATAAAAGTTGAGACAGTCTCCGGGGCAGAAGGAGTTCCTTGCAGAGGTACAAAGTGGGCCATTTTGGTCAAACGATCAACCACAACGAAAATGGTAGTAAAGTCTTCAGATGGGGGAAGTTCTACTATAAAATCCATGGAGATCATGCTCCATGGTTTCTCAGGTACAGGAAGGGGCTCAAGTAGACCCCAAGTTCTGGCTCTGTCTGTCTTATTCCGAAGGCATGAAATACAAGATCTTACATATTTCTTGCAGTCGTTCATCAAATTTGGCCACCAGAATGTACGGGAGATCAAATTGGCCGTCTTGTGAATCCCAAAGTGACCCGCTCTTGTAACTTCTGCACAATATTTGAGAGCGCAGAAATAGTTTGGTAAATGTCCTTCGGTGGAGAGGCCTCCCTTCCAGACTCCATCTCTGGCTGACTGGTACTGTCACGTACCTGGTAGGAGTCTGGAATGACGAGGTCGGCCTCCCTTGTATCTCCAACCCAAGCCCCACTGAGGATGGGACAGACCTAGGGTGAGGAGTTACACGAGTGCCTGTAGTTGCGTGCAGAACTTGTCAGCTGAGTTGCAGACGTGGAGATGCAGGCAGAGCATCTGGTAAGGAACTGGACTCAGGAAAGCTGGTAGGATGGACAGCTAGCACAGGCACTGGAGACAGCGTTAAGCCAAGCAGGAGGCTGGTGCAGGATCACAAGGGTGGCCGGGTTCGGTAGCAGACGGGCAGCGAGGTACTGGAAAAGGTTCAAAATTCAAATTGCCTCTTCTCTTCTTGTCGAAGAACTTTTTATTATCTGCCTGGGTCTTGGAGATTGTATCCTGCAGTAATTGGTAGTTTGAGTTAAGGAAGTTCAACCTGTCTTGTACGGCAGGTACAGAAGAATCAATAGGCAGCTCAGGCAAGAAAGAAGGATGGTATCCATAATTGGCGAAAAAAGGTGACTGTTTGGTTACCGAATGGGTGGAATTATTGTATGAAAATTCCGCGAGTGGGAGAAGTGATAGCCAGTCATCCTGTGCAATAGAAGAAAAGCATCGTAGGTACTGTTCAAGGGTTTGATTGACCCTTTCAGTCTGTCCATTAGTTCGTGGGTGATAAGCTGTTGAGAGGCGGAGTTCAATGTTCAAAGTTTCACATAAGGCCCTCCAAAATCTAGAAGTGAACTGCACCCCTCGATCAGAAACTATGCTGTCAGGGATGCCATGCAACCTTACAATCTCCTTGATAAAAGTTGAGGCAGTCTCCGGGGCAGAAGGAGTTCCTTGCAGAGGTACAAAGTGGGCCATTTTGGTCAAACGATCAACCACAACGAAAATGGTAGTAAAGTCTTCAGATGGGGGAAGTTCTACTATAAAATCCATGGAGATCATGCTCCATGGTTTCTCAAGTACAGGAAGGGGCTCAAGTAGACCCCAAGTTCTGGCTCTGTCTGTCTTATTCCGAAGGCATGAAATACAAGATCTTACATATTTCTTGCAGTCGTTCATCAAGTTTGGCCACTAGAATGTACGGGAGATCAAATTAGCCGTCTTGTGAATCCCAAAGTGACCCGCTCTTGTAACTTCTGCACAATATTTGAGAGCGCAGAAATAGTTTGGTAAATGTCCTTCGGTGGAGAGGCCTCCCTTCCAGACTCCATCTCTGGCTGACTGGTACTGTCACGTACCTGGTAGGAGTCTGGAATGACGAGGTCGGCCTCCCTTGTATCTCCAACCCAAGCCCCACTGAGGATGGGACAGACCTAGGGTGAGGAGTTACACGAGAGCCTGTAGTTGCGTGCAGAACTTGTCAGCTGAGTTGCAGACGTGGAGATGCAGGCAGAGCATCTGGTAAGGAACTGGACTCAGGAAAGCTGGTAGGATGGACAGCTAGCACAGGCACTGGAGACAGCGTTAAGCCAAGCAGGAGGCTGGTGCAGGATCACAAGGGTGGCCGGGTTCGGTAGCAGACGGGCAGCGAGGTACTGGAAAAGGCCCCAAAAATCTTGGGCCAAGCTTCCTCGAGGGGCAACTTAGTTTCAAGTTCGCTGTGGAAAGCCAGACCTTATCTCCAGGTTCAAGATTCAAATTGCCTGAAGAACTTTTTATTATCTGCCTGGGTCTTGGAGATTGTATCCTGCAGTAATTGGTAGTTGGAGTTAAGGAAGTTCAACCTGTCTTGTACGGCAGGTACAGAAGAATCAATAGGCAGCTCAGGCAAGAAAGAAGGATGGTATCCATAATTGGCGAAAAAAGGTGACTGTTTGGTTGCCGAATGGGTGGAATTATTGTATGAAAATTCCGTGAGTGGGAGAAGTGATAGCCAGTCATCCTGCGCAAAAGAAGAAAAGCATCGTAGGTACTGTTCAAGGGTTTGATTGACCCTTTCAATCTGTCCATTAGTTTGTGGGTGATAAGCTGTGGAGAGGCGGAGTTCAATGTTCAATGTTTCACATAAGGCCCTCCAAAATCTAGAAGTGAACTGCACCCCTCGATCAGAAACTATGCTGTCAGGGATGCCATGCAACCTTACAATCTCCTTGATAAAAGTTGAGGCAGTCTCCGGGGCAGAAGGAGTTCCTTGCAGAGGTACAAAGTGGGCCATTTTGGTCAAACGATCAACCACAACGAAAATGGTAGTAAAGTCTTCAGATGGGGGAAGTTCTACTATAAAATCCATGGAGATCATGCTCCATGGTTTCTCAGGTACAGGAAGGGGCTTAAGTAGACCCCAAGTTCTGGCTCTGTCTGTCTTATTCCGAAGGCATGAAATACAAGATCTTACATATTTCTTGCAGTCGTTCATCAAGTTTGGCCACCAGAATGTACGGGAGATCAAATTAGCCGTCTTGTGAATCCCAAAGTGACCCGCTAGGGGATGATCATGACATCGCCCTAGGACGGCAACTCTGAACTGTTCTGGGACCTGCAGTAATTGGTAGTTGGAGTTAAGGAAGTTCAACCTGTCTTGTACGGCAGGTACAGAAGAATCAATAGGCAGCTCAGGCAAGAAAGAAGGATGGTATCCATAATTGGCGAAAAAAGGTGACTGTTTGGTTGCCGAATGGGTGGAATTATTGTATGAAAATTCCGCTAGTGGGAGAAGTGATAGCCAGTCATCCTGCGCAAAAGAAGAAAAGCATCATAGGTACTGTTCAAGGGTTTGATTGACCCTTTCAGTCTGTCCATTAGTTTGTGGGTGATAAGCTGTGGAGAGGCGGAGTTCAATGTTCAAAGTTTCACATAAGGCCCTCCAACATCTAGAAGTGAACTGCACCCCTCGATCAGAAACTATGCTGTCAGGGATGCCATGCAACCTTACAATCTCCTTGATAAAACTTGAGGCAGTCTCCGGGGCAGAAGGAGTTCCTTGCAGAGGTACAAAGTGGGCCATTTTGGTCAAACGATCAACCACAACGAAAATGGTAGTAAAGTCTTCAGATGGGGGAAGTTCTACTATAAAATCCATGGAGATCATGCTCCATGGTTTCTCAGGTACAGGAAGGGGCTTAAGTAGACCCCAAGTTCTGGCTCTGTCTGTCTTATTCCGAAGGCATGAAATACAAGATCTTACATATTTCTTGCAGTCGTTCATCAAGTTTGGCCACCAGAATGTACGGGAGATCAAATTAGCCGTCTTGTGAATCCCAAAGTGACCCGCTAGGGGATGATCATGACATCGCCCTAGGACGGCAACTCTGAACTGTTCTGGGACCTGCAGTAATTGGTAGTTGGAGTTAAGGAAGTTCAACCTGTCTTGTACGGCAGGTACAGAAGAATCAATAGGCAGCTCAGGCAAGAAAGAAGGATGGTATCCATAATTGGCGAAAAAAGGTGACTGTTTGGTTGCCGAATGGGTGGAATTATTGTATGAAAATTCCGCTAGTGGGAGAAGTGATAGCCAGTCATCCTGCGCAAAAGAAGAAAAGCATCGTAGGTACTGTTCAAGGGTTTGATTGACCCTTTCAGTCTGTCCATTAGTTTGTGGATGATAAGCTGTGGAGAGGCGGAGTTCAATGTTCAAAGTTTCACATAAGGCCCTCCAACATCTAGAAGTGAACTGCACCCCTCGATCAGAAACTATGCTGTCAGGGATGCCATGCAACCTTACAATCTCCTTGATAAAACTTGAGGCAGTCTCCGGGGCAGAAGGAGTTCCTTGCAGAGGTAGAAAGTGGGCCATTTTGGTCAAACGATCAACCACAACGAAAATGGTAGTGAAGTCTTCAGATGGGGGAAGTTCTTCTATAAAATCCATGGAGATCATGCTCCATGGTTTCTCAGGTACAGGAAGGGGCTCAAGTAGACCCCAAGTTCTGGCTCTGTCTGTCTTATTCCGAAGGCATGAAATACAAGATCTTACATATTTCTTGCAGTCGTTCATCAAGTTTGGCCACCAGAATGTACGGGAGATCAAATTGGCCGTCTTGTGAATCCCAAAGTGACCCGCTCTTGTAACTTCTGCACAATATTTGAGAGCGCAGAAATAGTTTGGTAAATGTCCTTCGGTGGAGAGGCCTCCCTTCCAGACTCCATCTCTGGCTGACTGGTACTGTCACGTACCTGGTAGGAGTCTGGAATGACAAGGTCGGCCTCCCTTGTATCTCCAACCCAAGCCCCACTGAGGATGGGACAAACCTAGGGTGAGGAGTTACACGAGTGCCTGTAGTTGCGTGCAGAACTTGTCAGCTGAGTTGCAGACGTGGAGATGCAGGCAGAGCATCTGGTAAGGAACTGGACTCAGGAAAGCTGGTAGGATGGACAGCTAGCACAGGCACTGGAGACAGCGTTAAGCCAAGCAGGAGGCTGGTGCAGGATCACAAGGGTGGCCGGGTTCGGTAGCAGACGGGCAGCGAGGTACTGGAAAAGGTTCAAGATTCAAATTGCCTCTTCTCTTCTTGTCGAAGAACTTTTTATTATCTGCCTGGGTCTTGGAGATTGTATCCTGCAGTAATTGGTAGTTTGAGTTAAGGAAGTTCAACCTGTCTTGTACGGCAGGTACAGAAGAATCAATAGGCAGCTCAGGCAAGAAAGAAGGATGGTATCCATAATTGGCGAAAAAAGGTGACTGTTTGGTTGCCGAATGGGTGGAATTATTGTATGAAAATTCCGCGAGTGGGAGAAGTGATAGCCAGTCATCCTGCGCAAAAGAAGAAAAGCATCGTAGGTACTGTTCAAGGGTTTGATTGACCCTTTCAGTCTGTCCATTAGTTTGTGGGTGATAAGCTGTGGAGAGGCGGAGTTCAATGTTCAAAGTTTCACATAAGGCCCTCCAACATCTAGAAGTGAACTGCACCCCTCGATCAGAAACTATGCTGTCAGGGATGCCATGCAACCTTACAATCTCCTTGATAAAACTTGAGGCAGTCTCCGGGGCAGAAGGAGTTCCTTGCAGAGGTACAAAGTGGGCCATTTTGGTCAAACGATCAACCACAACGAAAATGGTAGTGAAGTCTTCAGATGGGGGAAGTTCTACTATAAAATCCATGGAGATCATGCTCCATGGTTTCTCAGGTACAGGAAGGGGCTCAAGTAGACCCCAAGTTCTGGCTCTGTCTGTCTTATTCCGAAGGCATGAAATACGAGATCTTACATATTTCTTGCAGTCGTTCATCAAGTTTGGCCACCAGAATGTACGGGAGATCAAATTAGCCGTCTTGTGAATCCCAAAGTGACCCGCTACGGGATGATCAGGACATCGCCCTAGGACGGCAACTCTGAACTGTTCTGGGACCTGCAGTAATTGGTAGTTGGAGTTAAGGAAGTTCAACCTGTCTTGTACGGCAGGTACAGAAGAATCAATAGGCAGCTCAGGCAAGAAAGAAGGATGGTATCCATAATTGGCGAAAAAAGGTGACTGTTTGGTTACCGAATGGGTGGAATTATTGTATGAAAATTCCGCGAGTGGGAGAAGTGATAGCCAGTCATCCTGTGCAAAAGAAGAAAAGCATCGTAGGTACTGTTCAAGGGTTTGATTGACCCTTTCAGTCTGTCCATTAGTTTGTGGGTGATAAGCTGTGGAGAGGCGGAGTTCAATGTTCAATGTTTCACATAAGGCCCTCCAAAATCTAGAAGTGAAATGCACCCCTCGATCAGAAACTATGCTGTCAGGGATGCCATGCAACCTTACAATCTCCTTGATAAAAGTTGAGGCAGTCTCCGGGGCAGAAGGAGTTCCTTGCAGAGGTACAAAGTGGGCCATTTTGGTCAAACGATCAACCACAACGAAAATGGTAGTAAAGTCTTCAGATGGGGGAAGTTCTACTATAAAATCCATGGAGATCATGCTCCATGGTTTCTCAGGTACAGGAAGGGGCTCAAGTAGACCCCAAGTTCTGGCTCTGTCTGTCTTATTCCGAAGGCATGAAATACAAGATCTTACATATTTCTTGCAGTCGTTCATCAAATTTGGCCACCAGAATGTACGGGAGATCAAATTGGCCGTCTTGTGAATCCCAAAGTGACCCGCTCTTGTAACTTCTGCACAATATTTGATAGCGCAGAAATAGTTTGGTAAATGTCCTTCGGTGGAGAGGCCTCCCTTCCAGACTCCATCTCTGGCTGACTGGTACTGTCACGTACCTGGTAGGAGTCTGGAATGACGAGGTCGGCCTCCCTTGTATCTCCAACCCAAGCCCCACTGAGGATGGGACAGACCTAGGGTGAGGAGTTACACGAGTGCCTGTAGTTGCGTGCAGAACTTGTCAGCTGAGTTGCAGACGTGGAGATGCAGGCAGAGCATCTGGTAAGGAACTGGACTCAGGAAAGCTGGTAGGATGGACAGCTAGCACAGGCACTGGAGACAGCGTTAAGCCAAGCAGGAGGCTGGTGCAGGATCACAAGGGTGGCCGGGTTCGGTAGCAGATGGGCAGCGAGGTACTGGAAAAGGTTCAAGATTCAAATTGCCTCTTCTCTTCTTGTCGAAGAACTTTTTATTATCTGCCTGGGTCTTGGAGATTGTATCCTGCAGTAATTGGTAGTTTGAGTTAAGGAAGTTCAACCTGTCTTGTACGGCAGGTACAGAAGAATCAATAGGCAGCTCAGGCAAGAAAGAAGGATGGTATCCATAATTGGCGAAAAAAGGTGACTGTTTGGTTGCCGAATGGGTGGAATTATTGTATGAAAATTCCGCGAGTGGGAGAAGTGATAGCCAGTCATCCTGTGCAAAAGAAGAAAAGCATCGTAGGTACTGTTCAAGGGTTTGATTGACCCTTTCAGTCTGTCCATTAGTTTGTGGGTGATAAGCTGTGGAGAGGCGGAGTTCAATGTTCAAAGTTTCACATAAGGCCCTCCAAAATCTAGAAGTGAACTGCACCCCTCGATCAGAAACTATGCTGTCAGGGATGCCATGCAACCTTACAATCTCCTTGATAAAAGTTGAGGCAGTCTCCGGGGCAGAAGGAGTTCCTTGCAGAGGTACAAAGTGGGCCATTTTGGTCAAACGATCAACCACAACGAAAATGGTAGTGAAGTCTTCAGATGGGGGAAGTTCTACTATAAAATCCATGGAGATCATGCTCCATGGTTTCTCAGGTACAGGGAGGGGCTCAAGTAGACCCCAAGTTCTGGCTCTGTCTGTCTTATTCCGAAGGCATGAAATACAAGATCTTACATATTTCTTGCAGTCGTTCATCAAATTTGGCCACCAGAATGTACGGGAGATCAAATTGGCCGTCTTGTGAATCCCAAAGTGACCCGCTCTTGTAACTTCTGCACAATATTTGAGAGCGCAGAAATAGTTTGGTAAATGTCCTTCGGTGGAGAGGCCTCCCTTCCAGACTCCATCTCTGGCTGACTGGTACTGTCACGTACCTGGTAGGAGTCTGGAATGACGAGGTCGGCCTCCCTTGTATCTTAAACCCAAGCCCCACTGAGGATGGGACAGACCTAGGGTGAGGAGTTACACGAGTGCCTGTAGTTGCGTGCAGAACTTGTCAGCTGAGTTGCAGACGTGGAGATGCAGGCAGAGCATCTGGTAAGGAACTGGACTCAGGAAAGCTGGTAGGATGGACAGCTAGCACAGGCACTGGAGACAGCGTTAAGCCAAGCAGGAGGCTGGTGCAGGATCACAAGGGTGGCCGGGTTCGGTAGCAGACGGGCAGCGAGGTACTGGAAAAGGTTCAAGATTCAAATTGCCTCTTCTCTTCTTGTCGAAGAACTTTTTATTATCTGCCTGGGTCTTGGAGATTGTATCCTGCAGTAATTGGTAGTTTGAGTTAAGGAAGTTCAACCTGTCTTGTACGGCAGGTACAGAAGAATCAATAGGCAGCTCAGGCAAGAAAGAAGGATGGTATCCATAATTGGCGAAAAAAGGTGACTGTTTGGTTGCCGAATGGGTGGAATTATTGTATGAAAATTCCGCGAGTGGGAGAAGTGATAGCCAGTCATCCTGCGCAAAAGAAGAAAAGCATCGTAGGTACTGTTCAAGGGTTTGATTGACCCTTTCAGTCTGTCCATTAGTTTGTGGGTGATAAGCTGTGGAGAGGCGGAGTTCAATGTTCAAAGTTTCACATAAGGCCCTCCAACATCTAGAAGTGAACTGCACCCCTCGATCAGAAACTATGCTGTCAGGGATGTCATGCAACCTTACAATCTCCTTGATAAAACTTGAGGCAGTCTCCGGGGCAGAAGGAGTTCCTTGCAGAGGTACAAAGTGGGCCATTTTGGTCAAACGATCAACCACAACGAAAATGGTAGTGAAGTCTTCAGATGGGGGAAGTTCTACTATAAAATCCATGGAGATCATGCTCCATGGTTTCTCAGGTACAGGAAGGGGCTCAAGTAGACCCCAAGTTCTGGCTCTGTCTGTCTTATTCCGAAGGCATGAAATACGAGATCTTACATATTTCTTGCAGTCGTACATCAAGTTTGGCCACCAGAATGTACGGGAGATCAAATTAGCCGTCTTGTGAATCCCAAAGTGACCCGCTACGGGATGATCAGGACATCGCCCTAGGACGGCAACTCTGAACTGTTCTGGGACCTGCAGTAATTGGTAGTTGGAGTTAAGGAAATTCAACCTGTCTTGTACGGCAGGTACAGAAGAATCAATAGGCAGCTCAGGCAAGAAAGAAGGATGGTATCCATAATTGGCGAAAAAAGGTGACTGTTTGGTTACCGAATGGGTGGAATTATTGTATGAAAATTCCGCGAGTGGGAGAAGTGATAGCCAGTCATCCTGTGCAAAAGAAGAAAAGCATCGTAGGTACTGTTCAAGGGTTTGATTGACCCTTTCAGTCTGTCCATTAGTTTGTGGGTGATAAGCTGTGGAGAGGCGGAGTTCAATGTTCAATGTTTCACATAAGGCCCTACAAAATCAAGAAGTGAACTGCACCCCTCGATCAGAAACTATGCTGTCAGGGATGCCATGCAACCTTACAATCTCCTTGATAAAACTTGAGGCAGTCTCCGGGGCAGAAGGAGTTCCTTGCAGAGGTACAAAGTGGGCCATTTTGGTCAAACGATCAACCACAACGAAAATGGTAGTGAAGTCTTCAGATGGGGGAAGTTCTACTATAAAATCCATGGAGATCATGCTCCATGGTTTCTCAGGTACAGGAAGGGGCTCAAGTAGACCCCAAGTTCTGGCTCTGTCTGTCTTATTCCGAAGGCATGAAATACAAGATCTTACATATTTCTTGCAGTCGTTCATCAAGTTTGGCCACCAGAATGTACGGGAGATCAAATTGGCCGTCTTGTGAATCCCAAAGTGACCCGCTCTTGTAACTTCTGCACAATATTTGAGAGCGCAGAAATAGTTTGGTAAATGTCCTTCGGTGGAGAGGCCTCCCTTCCAGACTCCATCTCTGGCTGACTGGTACTGTCACGTACCTGGTAGGAGTCTGGAATGACGAGGTCGGCCTCCCTTGTATCTCCAACCCAAGCCCCACTGAGGATGGGACAGACCTAGGGTGAGGAGTTACACGAGTGCCTGTAGTTGCGTGCAGAACTTGTCAGCTGAGTTGCAGACGTGGAGATGCAGGCAGAGCATCTGGTAAGGAACTGGACTCAGGAAAGCTGGTAGGATGGACAGCTAGCACAGGCACTGGAGACAGCGTTAAGCCAAGCAGGAGGCTGGTGCAGGATCACAAGGGTGGCCGGGTTCGGTAGCAGACGGGCAGCGAGGTACTGGAAAAGGTTCAAGATTCAAATTGCCTCTTCTCTTCTTGTCGAAGAACTTTTTATTATCTGCCTGGGTCTTGGAGATTGTATCCTGCAGTAATTGGTAGTTTGAGTTAAGGAAGTTCAACCTATCTTGTACGGCAGGTACAGAAGAATCAATAGGCAGCTCAGGCAAGAAAGAAGGATGGTATCCATAATTGGCGAAAAAAGGTGACTGTTTGGTTGCCGAATGGGTGGAATTATTGTATGAAAATTCCGCGAGTGGGAGAAGTGATAGCCAGTCATCCTGCGCAAAAGAAGAAAAGCATCGTAGGTACTGTTCAAGGGTTTGATTGACCCTTTCAGTCTGTCCATTAGTTTGTGGGTGATAAGCTGTGGAGAGGCGGAGTTCAATGTTCAAAGTTTCACATAAGGCCCTCCAACATCTAGAAGTGAACTGCACCCCTCGATCAGAAACTATGCTGTCAGGGATGCCATGCAACCTTACAATCTCCTTGATAAAACTTGAGGCAGTCTCCGGGGCAGAAGGAGTTCCTTGCAGAGGTACAAAGTGGGCCATTTTGTTCAAACGATCAACCACAACGAAAATGGTAGTGAAGTCTTCAGATGGGGGAAGTTCTACTATAAAATCCATGGAGATCATGCTCCATGGTTTCTCAGGTACAGGAAGGGGCTCAAGTAGACCCCAAGTTCTGGCTCTGTCTGTCTTATTCCGAAGGCATGAAATACGAGATCTTACATATTTCTTGCAGTCGTTCATCAAGTTTGGCCACCAGAATGTACGGGAGATCAAATTAGCCGTCTTGTGAATCCCAAAGTGACCCGCTACGGGATGATCAGGACATCGCCCTAGGACGGCAACTCTGAACTGTTCTGGGACCTGCAGTAATTGGTAGTTGGAGTTAAGGAAGTTCAACCTGTCTTGTACGGCAGGTACAGAAGAATCAATAGGCAGCTCAGGCAAGAAAGAAGGATGGTATCCATAATTGGCGAAAAAAGGTGACTGTTTGGTTACCGAATGGGTGGAATTATTGTATGAAAATTCCGCGAGTGGGAGAAGTGATAGCCAGTCATCCTGTGCAATAGAAGAAAAGCATCGTAGGTACTGTTCAAGGGTTTGATTGACCCTTTCAGTCTGTCCATTAGTTTGTGGGTGATAAGCTGTTGAGAGGCGGAGTTCAATGTTCAAAGTTTCACATAAGGCCCTCCAAAATCTAGAAGTGAACTGCACCCCTCGATCAGAAACTATGCTGTCAGGGATGCCATGCAACCTTACAATCTCCTTGATAAAAGTTGAGGCAGTCTCCGGGGCAGAAGGAGTTCCTTGCAGAGGTACAAAGTGGGCCATTTTGGTCAAACGATCAACCACAACGAAAATGGTAGTAAAGTCTTCAGATGGGGGAAGTTCTACTATAAAATCCATGGAGATCATGCTCCATGGTTTCTCAGGTACAGGAAGGGGCTCAAGTAGACCCCAAGTTCTGGCTCTGTCTGTCTTATTCCGAAGGCATGAAATACAAGATCTTACATATTTCTTGCAGTCGTTCATCAAGTTTGGCCACTAGAATGTACGGGAGATCAAATTAGCCGTCTTGTGAATCCCAAAGTGACCCGCTCTTGTAACTTCTGCACAATATTTGAGAGCGCAGAAATAGTTTGGTAAATGTCCTTCGGTGGAGAGGCCTCCCTTCCAGACTCCATCTCTGGCTGACTGGTACTGTCACGTACCTGGTAGGCGTCTGGAATGACGAGGTCGGCCTCCCTTGTATCTCCAACCCAAGCCCCACTGAGGATGGGACAGACCTAGGGTGAGGAGTTACACGAGAGCCTGTAGTTGCGTGCAGAACTTGTCAGCTGAGTTGCAGACGTGGAGATGCAGGCAGAGCATCTGGTAAGGAACTGGACTCAGGAAAGCTGGTAGGATGGACAGCTAGCACAGGCACTGGAGACAGCGTTAAGCCAAGCAGGAGGCTGGTGCAGGATCACAAGGGTGGCCGGGTTCGGTAGCAGACGGGCAGCGAGGTACTGGAAAAGGCCCCAAAAATCTTGGGCCAAGCTTCCTCGAGGGGCAACTTAGTTTCAAGTTTGTTGTGGAAAGCCAGACCTTATCTCCAGGTTCAAGATTCAAATTGCCTGAAGAACTTTTTATTATCTGCCTGGGTCTTGGAGATTGTATCCTGCAGTAATTGGTAGTTGGAGTTAAGGAAGTTCAACCTGTCTTGTACGGCAGGTACAGAAGAATCAATAGGCAGCTCAGGCAAGAAAGAAGGATGGTATCCATAATTGGCGAAAAAAGGTGACTGTTTGGTTGCCGAATGGGTGGAATTATTGTATGAAAATTCCGTGAGTGGGAGAAGTGATAGCCAGTCATCCTGCGCAAAAGAAGAAAAGCATCGTAGGTACTGTTCAAGGGTTTGATTGACCCTTTCAGTCTGTCCATTAGTTTGTGGGTGATAAGCTGTGGAGAGGCGGAGTTCAATGTTCAATGTTTCACATAAGGCCCTCCAAAATCTAGAAGTGAACTGCACCCCTCGATCAGAAACTATGCTGTCAGGGATGCCATGCAACCTTACAATCTCCTTGATAAAAGTTGAGGCAGTCTCCGGGGCAGAAGGAGTTCCTTGCAGAGGTACAAAGTGGGCCATTTTGGTCAAACGATCAACCACAACGAAAATGGTAGTAAAGTCTTCAGATGGGGGAAGTTCTACTATAAAATCCATGGAGATCATGCTCCATGGTTTCTCAGGTACAGGAAGGGGCTCAAGTAGACCCCAAGTTCTGGCTCTGTCTGTCTTATTCCGAAGGCATGAAATACAAGATCTTACATATTTCTTGCAGTCGTTCATCAAGTTTGGCCACCAGAATGTACGGGAGATCAAATTAGCCGTCTTGTGAATCCCAAAGTGACCCGCTAGGGGATGATCATGACATCGCCCTAGGACGGCAACTCTGAACTGTTCTGGGACCTGCAGTAATTGGTAGTTGGAGTTAAGGAAGTTCAACCTGTCTTGTACGGCAGGTACAGAAGAATCAATAGGCAGCTCAGGCAAGAAAGAAGGATGGTATCCATAATTGGCGAAAAAAGGTGACTGTTTGGTTGCCGAATGGGTGGAATTATTGTATGAAAATTCCGCTAGTGGGAGAAGTGATAGCCAGTCATCCTGCGCAAAAGAAGAAAAGCATCGTAGGTACTGTTCAAGGGTTTGATTGACCCTTTCAGTCTGTCCATTAGTTTGTGGGTGATAAGCTGTGGAGAGGCGGAGTTCAATGTTCAAAGTTTCACATAAGGCCCTCCAACATCTAGAAGTGAACTGCACCCCTCGATCAGAAACTATGCTGTCAGGGATGCCATGCAACCTTACAATCTCCTTGATAAAACTTGAGGCAGTCTCCGGGGCAGAAGGAGTTCCTTGCAGAGGTACAAAGTGGGCCATTTTGGTCAAACGATCAACCACAACGAAAATGGTAGTGAAGTCTTCAGATGGGGGAAGTTCTTCTATAAAATCCATGGAGATCATGCTCCATGGTTTCTCAGGTACAGGAAGGGGCTCAAGTAGACCCCAAGTTCTGGCTCTGTCTGTCTTATTCCGAAGGCATGAAATACAAGATCTTACATATTTCTTGCAGTCGTTCATCAAGTTTGGCCACCAGAATGTACGGGAGATCAAATTGGCCGTCTTGTGAATCCCAAAGTGACCCGCTCTTGTAACTTCTGCACAATATTTGAGAGCGCAGAAATAGTTTGGTAAATGTCCTTCGGTGGAGAGGCCTCCCTTCCAGACTCCATCTCTGGCTGACTGGTACTGTCACGTACCTGGTAGGAGTCTGGAATGACGAGGTCGGCCTCCCTTGTATCTTAAACCCAAGCCCCACTGAGGATGGGACAGACCTAGGGTGAGGAGTTACACGAGTGCCTGTAGTTGCGTGCAGAACTTGTCAGCTGAGTTGCAGACGTGGAGATGCAGGCAGAGCATCTGGTAAGGAACTGGACTCAGGAAAGCTGGTAGGATGGACAGCTAGCACAGGCACTGGAGACAGCGTTAAGCCAAGCAGGAGGCTGGTGCAGGATCACAAGGGTGGCCGGGTTCGGTAGCAGACGGCAGCGAGGTACTGGAAAAGGTTCAAGATTCAAATTGCCTCTTCTCTTCTTGTCGAAGAACTTTTTATTATCTGCCTGGGTCTTGGAGATTGTATCCTGCAGTAATTGGTAGTTTGAGTTAAGGAAGTTCAACCTGTCTTGTACGGCAGGTACAGAAGAATCAATAGGCAGCTCAGGCAAGAAAGAAGGATGGTATCCATAATTGGCGAAAAAAGGTGACTGTTTGGTTGCCGAATGGGTGGAATTATTGTATGAAAATTCCGCGAGTGGGAGAAGTGATAGCCAGTCATCCTGCGCAAAAGAAGAAAAGCATCGTAGGTACTGTTCAAGGGTTTGATTGACCCTTTCAGTCTGTCAATTAGTTTGTGGGTGATAAGCTGTGGAGAGGCGGAGTTCAATGTTCAAAGTTTCACATAAGGCCCTCCAACATCTAGAAGTGAACTGCACCCCTCGATCAGAAACTATGCTGTCAGGGATGCCATGCAACCTTACAATCTCCTTGATAAAAGTTGAGGCAGTCTCCGGGGCAGAAGGAGTTCCTTGCAGAGGTACAAAGTGGGCCATTTTGGTCAAACGATCAACCACAACGAAAATGGTAGTGAAGTCTTCAGATGGGGGAAGTTCTACTATAAAATCCATGGAGATCATGCTCCATGGTTTCTCAGGTACAGGAAGGGGCTCAAGTAGACCCCAAGTTCTGGCTCTGTCTGTCTTATTCCGAAGGCATGAAATACGAGATCTTACATATTTCTTGCAGTCGTTCATCAAGTTTGGCCACCAGAATGTACGGGAGATCAAATTAGCCGTCTTGTGAATCCCAAAGTGACCCGCTAGGGGATGATCAGGACATCGCCCTAGGACGGCAACTCTGAACTGTTCTGGGACCTGCAGTAATTGGTAGTTGGAGTTAAGGAAGTTCAACCTGTCTTGTACGGCAGGTACAGAAGAATCAATAGGCAGCTCAGGCAAGAAAGAAGGATGGTATCCATAATTGGCGAAAAAAGGTGACTGTTTGGTTACCGAATGGGTGGAATTATTGTATGAAAATTCCGCGAGTGGGAGAAGTGATAGCCAGTCATCCTGTGCAAAAGAAGAAAAGCATCGTAGGTACTGTTCAAGGGTTTGATTGACCCTTTCAGTCTGTCCATTAGTTTGTGGGTGATAAGCTGTGGAGAGGCGGAGTTCAATGTTCAAAGTTTCACATAAGGCCCTCCAAAATCTAGAAGTGAACTGCACCCCTCGATCAGAAACTATGCTGTCAGGGATGCCATGCAACCTTACAATCTCCTTGATAAAAGCTGAGGCAGTCTCCGGGGCAGAAGGAGTTCCTTGCAGAGGTACAAAGTGGGCCATTTTGGTCAAACGATCAACCACAACGAAAATGGTAGTAAAGTCTTCAGATGGGGGAAGTTCTACTATAAAATCCATGGAGATCATGCTCCATGGTTTCTCAGGTACAGGAAGGGGCTCAAGTAGACCCCAAGTTCTGGCTCTGTCTGTCTTATTCCGAAGGCATGAAATACAAGATCTTACATATTTCTTGCAGTCGTTCATCAAGTTTGGCCACTAGAATGTACGGGAGATCAAATTAGCCGTCTTGTGAATCCCAAAGTGACCCGCTCTTGTAACTTCTGCACAATATTTGAGAGCGCAGAAATAGTTTGGTAAATGTCCTTCGGTGGAGAGGCCTCCCTTCCAGACTCCATCTCTGGCTGACTGGTACTGTCACGTACCTGGTAGGAGTCTGGAATGACGAGGTCGGCCTCCCTTGTATCTCCAACCCAAGCCCCACTGAGGATGGGACAGACCTAGGGTGAGGAGTTACACGAGAGCCTGTAGTTGCGTGCAGAACTTGTCAGCTGAGTTGCAGACGTGGAGATGCAGGCAGAGCTTCTGGTAAGGAACTGGACTCAGGAAAGCTGGTAGGATGGACAGCTAGCACAGGCACTGGAGACAGCGTTAAGCCAAGCAGGAGGCTGGTGCAGGATCACAAGGGTGGCCGGGTTCGGTAGCAGACGGGCAGCGAGGTACTGGAAAAGGCCCCAAAAATCTTGGGCCAAGTTTCCTCGAGGGGCAACTTAGTTTCAAGTTCGCTGTGGAAAGCCAGACCTTATCTCCAGGTTCAAGATTCAAATTGCCTCTTCTCTTCTTGTCGAAGAACTTTTTATTATCTGCCTGGGTCTTGGAGATTGTATCCTGCAGTAATTGGTAGTTGGAGTTAAGGAAGTTCAACCTGTCTTGTACGGCAGGTACAGAAGAATCAATAGGCAGCTCAGGCAAGAAAGAAGGATGGTATCCATAATTGGCGAAAAAAGGTGACTGTTTGGTTGCCGAATGGGTGGAATTATTGTATGAAAATTCCGCGAGTGGGAGAAGTGATAGCCAGTCATCCTGTGCAAAAGAAGAAAAGCATCGTAGGTACTGTTCAAGGGTTTGATTGACCCTTTCAGTCTGTCCATTAGTTTGTGGGTGATAAGCTGTGGAGAGGCGGAGTTCAATGTTCAAAGTTTCACATAAGGCCCTCCAAAATCTAGAAGTGAACTGCACCCCTCGATCAGAAACTATGCTGTCAGGGATGCCATGCAACCTTACAATCTCCTTGATAAAAGTTGAGGCAGTCTCCGGGGCAGAAGGAGTTCCTTGCAGAGGTACAAAGTGGGCCATTTTGGTCAAACGATCAACCACAACGAAAATGGTAGTGAAGTCTTCAGATGGGGGAAGTTCTACTATAAAATCCATGGAGATCATGCTCCATGGTTTCTCAGGTACAGGAAGGGGCTCAAGTAGACCCCAAGTTCTGGCTCTGTCTGTCTTATTCCGAAGGCATGAAATACAAGATCTTACATATTTCTTGCAGTCGTTCATCAAATTTGGCCACCAGAATGTACGGGAGATCAAATTGGCCGTCTTGTGAATCCCAAAGTGACCCGCTCTTGTAACTTCTGCACAATATTTGAGAGCGCAGAAATAGTTTGGTAAATGTCCTTCGGTGGAGAGGCCTCCCTTCCAGACTCCATCTCTGGCTGACTGGTACTGTCACGTACCTGGTAGGAGTCTGGAATGACGAGGTCGGCCTCCCTTGTATCTCCAACCCAAGCCCCACTGAGGATGGGACGGACCTAGGGTGAGGAGTTACACGAGAGCCTGTAGTTGCGTGCAGAACTTGTCAGCTGAGTTGCAGACGTGGAGATGCAGGCAGAGCATCTGGTAAGGAACTGGACTCAGGAAAGCTGGTAGGATGGACAGCTAGCACAGGCACTGGAGACAGCGTTAAGCCAAGCAGGAGGCTGGTGCAGGATCACAAGGGTGGCCGGGTTCGGTAGCAGACGGGCAGCGAGGTACTGGAAAAGGCCCCAAAAATCTTGGGCCAAGCTTCCTCGAGGGGCAACTTAGTTTCAAGTTCGCTGTGGAAAGCCAGACCTTATCTCCAGGTTCAAGATTCAAATTGCCTCTTCTCTTCTTGTCGAAGAACTTTTTATTATCTGCCTGGGTCTTGGAGATTGTATCCTGCAGTAATTGGTAGTTGGAGTTAAGGAAGTTCAACCTGTCTTGTACGGCAGGTACAGAAGAATTCAATAGGCAGCTCAGGCAAGAAAGAATGATGGTATCCATAATTGGCGAAAAAAGGTGACTGTTTGGTTGCCGAATGGGTGGAATTATTGTATGAAAATTCCGTAGTGGGAGAAGTGATAGCCAGTCATCCTGTGCAAAAGAAGAAAAGCATCGTAGGTACTGTTCAAGGGTTTGATTGACCCTTTCAGTCTGTCCATTAGTTTGTGGGTGATAAGCTGTGGAGAGGCGGAGTTCAATGTTCAAAGTTTCACATAAGGCCCTCCAAAATCTAGAAGTGAACTGCACCCCTCGATCAGAAACTATGCTGTCAGGGATGCCATGCAACCTTACAATCTCCTTGATAAAAGTTGAGGCAGTCTCCGGGGCAGAAGGAGTTCCTTGCAGAGGTACAAAGTGGGCCATTTTGGTCAAACGATCAACCACAACGAAAATGGTAGTGAAGTCTTCAGATGGGGGAAGTTCTACTATAAAATCCATGGAGATCATGCTCCATGGTTTCTCAGGTACAGGAAGGGGCACAAGTAGACCCCAAGTTCTGGCTCTGTCTGTCTTATTCCGAAGGCATGAAATACAAGATCTTACATATTTCTTGCAGTCGTTCATCAAGTTTGGCCACCAGAATGTACGGGAGATCGAATTAGCCGTCTTGTGAATCCCAAAGTGACCCGCTAGGGGATGATCATGACATCGCCCTAGGACGGCAACTCTGAACTGTTCTGGGATAAAGATTGGCCTCTTAGACAAATAGGCCTCTTAGTACAGGCCATCCCTTAGTTGAAGAGCCAGGTCCTTGGAAGGCGGTTGGTCTTCCACATATTTTCTTATTTGTGACATCAGATCCGCCTGAAGAAGTAAAAAATTATTGGCTGGTAGAATAGTATCAGGTTCCGAGGATACAACTGGATCACTGAACATGCGGGACAAGGCATCTGGTTTCCCGTTCTTTGAGCCAGGACGGTAGGTTATATGAAACATGAAACGAGAGAAAAAAAGTGCCCATCTTGCCTGCCGAGGTCTTAGGCGTTTAGCTGTCTTCAAATACTCAAGATTCTTGTGATCTGTGAAGATAAGAATTGGGTGAGAAGCTCCCTCCAAAAGGTAACGCCATTCTTCAAGAGCGGCCTTGATAGCCAGTAGCTCTCGGTCACCAACATCATAATTCCTTTCGGAAGGATTTAATTTTTTCAGAGAAGAAGGCCACAGGGTGGAGCAATGATTTGGGCCCTTGGCGTTGGGAAATAATAGCCTCAACTGCATTTTCCGAGGCGTCTACCTCAAAAACATAAGCTAAGGAGGGATCGGGATGTTTCAAGATGGGAGCTGAGGTGAATAAGGCTTTCAACTGTTCAAACGCTGTCTGAGCCTCTGGGGTCCATCGAAAGGGAACATGCTGTTTCGTTAGCTGAGTAATGGGAGTGATGATGCCAGAAAAGTCCTTAATAAATGTTCTATAAAAGTTAGCAAACCCCACGAACCTCTGTACAGCTTTTCTGTCAGTAGGAGCAGACCATTCCAAGACAGAAGCGACTTTGTACGGGTCCATGGAGATTCCCTCGGCGGAGATGACAAGCCCTAGGAAATGCACAACTTAGTAAAGTCAGTGTTCCTGCAATCGAGCTAATACCTTTTTTACATGAGTCCGATGGGATTCTAAAGTTTCAGAGAATACAAGGATGTCATCCAGATACACGATGACGAATAAATCAAGAAAGTCCCGAAAAAAATCGTTTACCAGATGCTGGAATGTGGCTGGAGCATTGCAGAGCCCGAATGGCATGACTAAATACTCAAAGTGGCCAAAACGTGTCCGGAAGGCCGTCTTCCATTCGTCTCCCTCCCTGATTCTGACAAGATTATAGGCACCCCTCAAGTCCAGTTTGGAGAACACTCGTGCCCCTCGCAGCCTCTGGAATAGTTCGGGAATCAGAGGAAGAGGGTACCGATTCTTGACAGTGACCCTGTTAAGGTCACGATAGTCCACACAGGGCCTCAAGGTGTGGTCTTTTTTCTCAACGAAGAAAATACCGGCTCCTGCTGGTGAAGTGGAAGGCCGAATGAACTGCTTTTCAAGGCTCTCGTCGATATAGGTACGCAGGGCTTCCAATTCAGGCTCAGAGAGATGGTAAATCCGACCAAACGGGATCTCGGCTCCCGGTAGAAGTTCAATGGGGCAATCGTAAGTTCTATGAGGTGGAAGAGTGTCTGCACCCTTTTTATTAAAGACGTCCAGAAATTCGTGATAAGCAACCGGGATCAGTTTAGAGGCTTCATGGTCAGGGTGGATACCCAGGAGGTGCGTGGAGTTGACAGTTCCTCCCAAGAGGCAGTGCGTCTGGCAGTAGTTGGACGAAAAAGAGATATCTCCGGTAAGCAAGGTCCCCTGAGTAACCGGGCCTGATTTAATACCGGAGCCGTCAGCCAGATGGACATGGAACCCTTGCCTCTTGGTACCCAAGGGCAGCTGCTGAAGAGAAGCAAATGCAGAGTCCACAAAACAGCTGCAGGCCCCAGAGTCTATGATTGCAAGTACTGACACCGTCTTTTCGGGGAGCTGAAGCTTGATGGGAAGAGAGACATGTGACTGATCCTTCCCAGGGAGATGCATCACAAGAGGCTGACGGGAAGAGACCCTGCAGGTCTCTGCCGGACAAGTTCGTATGAAGTGGCCAACCTCCCCGCAGTAGAGACACAGACTGCCTTGGACTCGACGTAGACGTTCAGCAGAAGAAAGAGGTAACCTTTCAGAGAAGAAGGCCACAGGGTGGAGCAATGGTGGCCGGGTTCGGTAGCAGACGGGCAGCGAGGTACAAGGCACAGGCAGGAGGGAGGTCAGATGGGAAGCCGAGATCAGGAACCAGTAATCAAGTATTCAAGACCGGAAGCAAGGTCAAAGGGAAGCCAAGGTTCAGCAACAGGGATCAAGCCAGGTTTAAACAGAGTTCAGGTATCAGGGTACTTGCTGAAGACCAGTCAGCACTTGTCAGAAGTCAGAGCATCCTTTAAGTAGGCAGGCTGGTGCCAAAGGGAATTAGGAGCATGCTCCTGCGCGCGCACGTTGCCCGTGCGCACGCGCATGCGCGAATTGCGCACACGCATGTGCAATGGTACTCCGGAAAGGCCGCTGCGTACTGGGGATGCGCGCGCGCCAGCATTCCGAGACTGTTGACGAATGCGCGCATGCGCAGACGGATTCCCGGCAGCTTCCTTACATTGCCCCCCCCTTAGGGGCAGCCTCTGGATGCCCCTCAGGACCTCTTTTTCCGGGTGGCGTAGAAAGAAAGCTCGTACCAGTCTTGGAGCATGCACATCAGAAGCTGGTTCCCAGGAACTTTCTTCCGGCCCGTAGCCTTTCCATTTAATGAGAAACTGTGTTTGGTTACCTCTCTTCCTACAGTCCAATACGGCCTCCACCTCAAATTCCTCATTCCCTTCGATAAGTAGCGGTGGAGGGCTTTCAGAAATCTGATTTGGGAAAGGATTTGGCACTGTAGGCTTCAACAAAGAAACATGGAATACTCAGTGGATTCTCAGGTTCTTGGGTAACACTAATTCGAATGCTACTGCATTAATCTTTCTCTTGACTGGAAAAGGCCCCAAAAATCTTGGGCCAAGCTTCCTCGAGGGGCAACTTAGTTTCAAGTTCGCTGTGGAAAGCCAGACCTTATCTCCAGGTTCAAGATTCAAAGTGCCTCTTCTCTTCTTGTCGAAGAACTTTTTATTATCTGCCTGGGTCTTGGAGATTGTATCCTGCAGTAATTGGTAGTTGGAGTTAAGGAAGTTCAACCTGTCTTGTACGGCAGGTACAGAAGAATCAATAGGCAGCTCAGGCAAGAAAGAAGGATGGTATCCATAATTGGCGAAAAAAGGTGACTGTTTGGTTACCGAATGGGTGGAATTATTGTATGAAAATTCCGCGAGTGGGAGAAGTGATAGCCAGTCATCCTGTGCAAAAGAAGAAAAGCATCGTAGGTACTGTTCAAGGGTTTGATTGACCCTTTCAGTCTGTCCATTAGTTTGTGGGTGATAAGCTGTGGAGAGGCGGAGTTCAATGTTCAAAGTTTCACATAAGGCCCTCCAAAATCTAGAAGTGAACTGCACCCCTCGATCAGAAACTATGCTGTCAGGGATGCCATGCAACCTTACAATCTCCTTGATAAAAGTTGAGGCAGTCTCCGGGGCAGAAGGAGTTCCTTGCAGAGGTACAAAGTGGGCCATTTTGGTCAAACGATCAACCACAACGAAAATGGTAGTAAAATCTTCAGATGGGGGAAGTTCTACTATAAAATCCATGGAGATCATGCTCCATGGTTTCTCAGGTACAGGAAGGGGCTCAAGTAGACCCCAAGTTCTGGCTCTGTCTGTCTTATTCCGAAGGCATGAAATACAAGATCTTACATATTTCTTGCAGTCGTTCATCAAGTTTGGCCACTAGAATGTACGGGAGATCAAATTAGCCATCTTGTGAATCCCAAAGTGACCCGCTCTTGTAACTTCTGCACAATATTTGAGAGCGCAGAAATAGTTTGGTAAATGTCCTTCGGTGGAGAGGCCTCCCTTCCAGACTCCATCTCTGGCTGACTGGTACTGTCACGTACCTGGTAGGAGTCTGGAATGACGAGGTCGGCCTCCCTTGTATCTCCAACCCAAGCCCCACTGAGGATGGGACAGACCTAGGGTGAGGAGTTACACGAGAGCCTGTAGTTGCGTGCAGAACTTGTCAGCTGAGTTGCAGACGTGGAGATGCAGGCAGAGCATCTGGAAAGGAACTGGACTCAGGAAAGCTGGTAGGATGGACAGCTAGCACAGGTACTGGAGACAGCGTTAAGCCAAGCAGGAGGCTGGTGCAGGATCACAAGGGTGGCCGGGTTCGGTAGCAGACGGGCAGCGAGGTACTGGAAAAGGCCCCAAAAATCTTGGGCCAAGCTTCCTCGAGGGGCAACTTAGTTTCAAGTTCGCTGTGGAAAGCCAGACCTTATCTCTAGGTTCAAGATTCAAATTGCCTCTTCTCTTCTTGTCGAAAAACTTTTTATTATCTGCCTGGGTCTTGGAGATTGTATCCTGCAGTAATTGGTAGTTGGAGTTAAGGAAGTTCAACCTGTCTTGTACGGCAGGTACAGAAGAATCAATAGGCAGCTCAGGCAAGAAAGAAGGATGGTATCCATAATTGGCGAAAAAAGGTGACTGTTTGGTTGCCGAATGGGTGGAATTATTGTATGAAAATTCCGCGAGTGGGAGAAGTGATAGCCAGTCATCCTGCGCAAAAGAAGAAAAGCATCGTAGGTACTGTTCAAGGGTTTGATTGACCCTTTCAGTCTGTCCATTAGTTTGTGGGTGATAAGCTGTGGAGAGGCGGAGTTCAATGTTCAAAGTTTCACATAAGGCCCTCCAACATCTAGAAGTGAACTGCACCCCTCGATCAGAAACTATGCTGTCAGGGATGCCATGCAACCTTACAATCTCCTTGATAAAAGTTGAGGCAGTCTCCGGGGCAGAAGGAGTTCCTTGCAGAGGTACAAAGTGGGCCATTTTGGTCAAACGATCAACCACAACGAAAATGGTAGTGAAGTCTTCAGATGGGGGAAGTTCTACTATAAAATCCATGGAGATCATGCTCCATGGTTTCTCAGGTACAGGAAGGGGCTCAAGTAGACCCCAAGTTCTGGCTCTGTCTGTCTTATTCCGAAGGCATGAAATACAAGATCTTACATATTTCTTGCAGTCGTTCATCAAGTTTGGCCACCAGAATGTAAGGGAGATCAAATTAGCCGTCTTGTGAATCCCAAAGTGACCCGCTAGGGGATGATCATGACATCGCCCTAGGACGGCAACTCTGAACTGTTCTTGGACCTGCAGTAATTGGTAGTTGGAGTTAAGGAAGTTCAACCTGTCTTGTACGGCAGGTACAGAAGAATCAATAGGCAGCTCAGGCAAGAAAGAAGGATGGTATCCATAATTGGCGAAAAAAGGTGACTGTTTGGTTACCGAATGGGTGGAATTATTGTATGAAAATTCCGCGAGTGGGAGAAGTGATAGCCAGTCATCCTGTGCAAAAGAAGAAAAGCATCGTAGGTACTGTTCAAGGGTTTGATTGACCCTTTCAGTCTGTCCATTAGTTTGTGGGTGATAAGCTGTGGAGAGGCGGAGTTCAATGTTCAATGTTTCACATAAGGCCCTCCAAAATCTAGAAGTGAACTGCACCCCTCGATCAGAAACTATGCTGTCAGGGATGCCATGCAACCTTACAATCTCCTTGAAAAAAGTTGAGGCAGTCTCCGGGGCAGAAGGAGTTCCTTGCAGAGGTACAAAGTGGGCCATTTTGGTCAAACGATCAACCACAACGAAAATGGTAGTAAAATCTTCAGATGGGGGAAGTTCTACTATAAAATCCATGGAGATCATGCTCCATGGTTTCTCAGGTACAGGAAGGGGCTCAAGTAGACCCCAAGTTCTGGCTCTGTCTGTCTTATTCCGAAGGCATGAAATACAAGATCTTACATATTTCTTGCAGTCGTTCATCAAGTTTGGCCACCAGAATGTACGGGAGATCAAATTAGCCGTCTTGTGAATCCCAAAGTGACCCGCTCTTGTAACTTCTGCACAATATTTGAGAGCGCAGAAATAGTTTGGTAAATGTCCTTCGGTGGAGAGGCCTCCCTTCCAGACTCCATCTCTGGCTGACTGGTACTGTCACGTACCTGGTAGGAGTCTGGAATGACGAGGTCGGCCTCCCTTGTATCTCCAACCCAAGCCCCACTGAGAATGGGACAGACCTAGGGTGAGGAGTTACACGAGTGCCTGTAGTTGCGTGCAGAACTTGTCAGCTGAGTTGCAGACGTGGAGATGCAGGCAGAGCATCTGGTAAGGAACTGGACTCAGGAAAGCTGGTAGGATGGACAGCTAGCACAGGCACTGGAGAAAGCGTTAAGCCAAGCAGGAGGCTGGTGCAGGATCACAAGGGTGGCCGGGTTCGGTAGCAGACGGGCAGCGAGGTACTGGAAAAGGTTCAAGATTCAAATTGCCTCTTCTCTTCTTGTCGAAGAACTTTTTATTATCTGCCTGGGTCTTGGAGATTGTATCCTGCAGTAATTGGTAGTTGGAGTTAAGGAAGTTCAACCTGTCTTGTACGGCAGGTACAGAAGAATCAATAGGCAGCTCAGGCAAGAAAGAAGGATGGTATCCATAATTGGCGAAAAAAGGTGACTGTTTGGTTGCCGAATGGGTGGAATTATTGTATGAAAATTCCGCGAGTGGGAGAAGTGATAGCCAGTCATCCTGTGCAAAAGAAGAAAAGCATCGTAGGTACTGTTCTAGGGTTTGATTGACCCTTTCAGTCTGTCCATTAGTTTGTGGGTGATAAGCTGTGGAGAGGCGGAGTTCAATGTTCAAAGTTTCACATAAGGCCCTCCAAAATCTAGAAGTGAACTGCACCCCTCGATCAGAAACTATGCTGTCAGGGATGCCATGCAACCTTACAATCTCCTTGATAAAAGTTGAGGCAGTCTCCGGGGCAGAAGGAGTTCCTTGCAGAGGTACAAAGTGGGCCATTTTGGTCAAAGATCAACCACAACGAAAATGGTAGTGAAGTCTTCAGATGGGGGAAGTTCTACTATAAAATCCATGGAGATCATGCTCCATGGTTTCTCAGGTACAGGAAGGGGCTCAAGTAGACCCCAAGTTCTGGCTCTGTCTGTCTTATTCCGAAGGCATGAAATACAAGATCTTACATATTTCTTGCAGTCGTTCATCAAGTTTGGCCACCAGAATGTACGGGAGATCAAATTAGCCGTCTTGTGAATCCCAAAGTGACCCGCTAGGGGATGATCATGACATCGCCCTAGGACGGCAACTCTGAACTGTTCTGGGACCTGCAGTAATTGGTAGTTGGAGTTAAGGAAGTTCAACCTGTCTTGTACGGCAGGTACAGAAGAATCAATAGGCAGCTCAGGCAAGAAAGAAGGATGGTATCCATAATTGGCGAAAAAAGGTGACTGTTTGGTTGCCGAATGGGTGGAATTATTGTATGAAAATTCCGCGAGTGGGAGAAGTGATAGCCAGTCATCCTGTGCAAAAGAAGAAAAGCATCGTAGGTACTGTTCAAGGGTTTGATTGACCCTTTCAGTCTGTCCATTAGTTTGTGGGTGATAAGCTGTGGAGAGGCGGAGTTCAATGTTCAAAGTTTCACATAAGGCCCTCCAAAATCTAGAAGTGAACTGCACCCCTCGATCAGAAACTATGCTGTCAGGGATGCCATGCAACCTTACAATCTCCTTGATAAAAGTTGAGGCAGTCTCCGGGGCAGAAGGAGTTCCTTGCAGAGGTACAAAGTGGGCCATTTTGGTCAAACGATCAACCACAACGAAAATGGTAGTGAAGTCTTCAGATGGGGGAAGTTCTACTATAAAATCCATGGAGATCATGCTCCATGGTTTCTCAGGTACAGGAAGGGGCTCAAGTAGACCCCAAGTTCTGGCTCTGTCTGTCTTATTCCGAAGGCATGAAATACAAGATCTTACATATTTCTTGCAGTCGTTCATCAAATTTGGCCACCAGAATGTACGGGAGATCAAATTGGCCGTCTTGTGAATCCCAAAGTGACCCGCTCTTGTAACTTCTGCACAATATTTGAGAGCGCAGAAATAGTTTGGTAAATGTCCTTCGGTGGAGAGGCCTCCCTTCCAGACTCCATCTCTGGCTGACTGGTACTGTCACGTACCTGGTAGGAGTCTGGAATGACGAGGTCGGCCTCCCTTGTATCTCCAACCCAAGCCCCACTGAGGATGGGACGGACCTAGGGTGAGGAGTTACACGAGAGCCTGTAGTTGCGTGCAGAACTTGTCAGCTGAGTTGCAGACGTGGAGATGCAGGCAGAGCATCTGGTAAGGAACTGGACTCAGGAAAGCTGGTAGGATGGACAGCTAGCACAGGCACTGGAGACAGCGTTAAGCCAAGCAGGAGGCTGGTGCAGGATCACAAGGGTGGCCGGGTTCGGTAGCAGACGGGCAGCGAGGTACTGGAAAAGGCCCCAAAAATCTTGGGCCAAGCTTCCTCGAGGGGCAACTTAGTTTCAAGTTCGCTGTGGAAAGCCAGACCTTATCTCCAGGTTCAAGATTCAAATTGCCTCTTCTCTTCTTGTCGAAGAACTTTTTATTATCTGCCTGGGTCTTGGAGATTGTATCCTGCAGTAATTGGTAGTTGGAGTTAAGGAAGTTCAACCTGTCTTGTACGGCAGGTACAGAAGAATTCAATAGGCAGCTCAGGCAAGAAAGAATGATGGTATCCATAATTGGCGAAAAAAGGTGACTGTTTGGTTGCCGAATGGGTGGAATTATTGTATGAAAATTCCGTAGTGGGAGAAGTGATAGCCAGTCATCCTGTGCAAAAGAAGAAAAGCATCGTAGGTACTGTTCAAGGGTTTGATTGACCCTTTCAGTCTGTCCATTAGTTTGTGGGTGATAAGCTGTGGAGAGGCGGAGTTCAATGTTCAAAGTTTCACATAAGGCCCTCCAAAATCTAGAAGTGAACTGCACCCCTCGATCAGAAACTATGCTGTCAGGGATGCCATGCAACCTTACAATCTCCTTGATAAAAGTTGAGGCAGTCTCCGGGGCAGAAGGAGTTCCTTGCAGAGGTACAAAGTGGGCCATTTTGGTCAAACGATCAACCACAACGAAAATGGTAGTGAAGTCTTCAGATGGGGGAAGTTCTACTATAAAATCCATGGAGATCATGCTCCATGGTTTCTCAGGTACAGGAAGGGGCACAAGTAGACCCCAAGTTCTGGCTCTGTCTGTCTTATTCCGAAGGCATGAAATACAAGATCTTACATATTTCTTGCAGTCGTTCATCAAGTTTGGCCACCAGAATGTACGGGAGATCGAATTAGCCGTCTTGTGAATCCCAAAGTGACCCGCTAGGGGATGATCATGACATCGCCCTAGGACGGCAACTCTGAACTGTTCTGGGATAAAGATTGGCCTCTTAGACAAATAGGCCTCTTAGTACAGGCCATCCCTTAGTTGAAGAGCCAGGTCCTTGGAAGGCGGTTGGTCTTCCACATATTTTCTTATTTGTGACATCAGATCCGCCTGAAGAAGTAAAAAATTATTGGCTGGTAGAATAGTATCAGGTTCCGAGGATACAACTGGATCACTGAACATGCGGGACAAGGCATCTGGTTTCCCGTTCTTTGAGCCAGGACGGTAGGTTATATGAAACATGAAACGAGAGAAAAAAAGTGCCCATCTTGCCTGCCGAGGTCTTAGGCGTTTAGCTGTCTTCAAATACTCAAGATTCTTGTGATCTGTGAAGATAAGAATTGGGTGAGAAGCTCCCTCCAAAAGGTAACGCCATTCTTCAAGAGCGGCCTTGATAGCCAGTAGCTCTCGGTCACCAACATCATAATTCCTTTCGGAAGGATTTAATTTTTTCAGAGAAGAAGGCCACAGGGTGGAGCAATGATTTGGGCCCTTGGCGTTGGGAAATAATAGCCTCAACTGCATTTTCCGAGGCGTCTACCTCAAAAACATAAGCTAAGGAGGGATCGGGATGTTTCAAGATGGGAGCTGAGGTGAATAAGGCTTTCAACTGTTCAAACGCTGTCTGAGCCTCTGGGGTCCATCGAAAGGGAACATGCTGTTTCGTTAACTGAGTAATGGGAGTGATGATGCCAGAAAAGTCCTTAATAAATGTTCTATAAAAGTTAGCAAACCCCACGAACCTCTGTACAGCTTTTCTGTCAGTAGGAGCAGACCATTCCAAGACAGAAGCGACTTTGTACGGGTCCATGGAGATTCCCTCGGCGGAGATGACAAGCCCTAGGAAATGCACAACTTAGTAAAGTCAGTGTTCCCGCAATCGAGCTAATACCTTTTTTACATGAGTCCGATGGGATTCTAAAGTTTCAGAGAATACAAGGATGTCATCCAGATACACGATGACGAATAAATCAAGAAAGTCCCGAAAAAAATCGTTTACCAGATGCTGGAATGTGGCTGGAGCATTGCAGAGCCCGAATGGCATGACTAAATACTCAAAGTGGCCAAAACGTGTCCGGAAGGCCGTCTTCCATTCGTCTCCCTCCCTGATTCTGACAAGATTATAGGCACCCCTCAAGTCCAGTTTGGAGAACACTCGTGCCCCTCGCAGCCTCTGGAATAGTTCGGGAATCAGAGGAAGAGGGTACCGATTCTTGACAGTGACCCTGTTAAGGTCACGATAGTCCACACAGGGCCTCAAGGTGTGGTCTTTTTTCTCAACGAAGAAAATACCGGCTCCTGCTGGTGAAGTGGAAGGCCGAATGAACTGCTTTTCAAGGCTCTCGTCGATATAGGTACGCAGGGCTTCCAATTCAGGCTCAGAGAGATGGTAAATCCGACCAAACGGGATCTCGGCTCCCGGTAGAAGTTCAATGGGGCAATCGTAAGTTCTATGAGGTGGAAGAGTGTCTGCACCCTTTTTATTAAAGACGTCCAGAAATTCGTGATAAGCAACCGGGATCAGTTTAGAGGCTTCATGGTCAGGGTGGATACCCAGGAGGTGCGTGGAGTTGACAGTTCCTCCCAAGAGGCAGTGCGTCTGACAGTAGTTGGACGAAAAAGAGATATCTCCGGTAAGCCAGTCAACGTGAGGGTTGTGTGCCTTCAACCATGGAATGCCGAGGATAACGGGAAACATGGGAGAAGCTATGACATCCAAACGGAGGAGTTCGCTATGGCCTGAAGAAGTCTGGCAGAGAATAGGCAAGGTCCCCTGAGTAACCGGGCCTGATTTAATACCGGAGCCGTCAGCCAGATGGACATGGAACCCTTGCCTCTTGGTACCCAAGGGCAGCTGCTGAAGAGAAGCAAATGCAGAGTCCACAAAACAGCTGCAGGCCCCAGAGTCTATGATTGCAAGTACTGACACCGTCTTTTCGGGGAGCTGAAGCTTGATGGGAAGAGAGACATGTGACTGATCCTTCCCAGGGAGATGCATCACAAGAGGCTGACGGGAAGAGACCCTGCAGGTCTCTGCCAGACAAGTTCGTATGAAGTGGCCAACCTCCCCGCAGTAGAGACACAGACTGCCTTGGACTCGACGTAGACGTTCAGCAGAAGAAAGAGGTAACCTTTCAGAGAAGAAGGCCACAGGGTGGAGCAATGGTGGCCGGGTTCGGTAGCAGACGGGCAGCGAGGTACAAGGCACAGGCAGGAGGGAGGTCAGATGGGAAGCCGAGATCAGGAACCAGTAATCAAGTATTCAAGACCGGAAGCAAGGTCAAAGGGAAGCCAAGGTTCAGCAACAGGGATCAAGCCAGGTTTAAACAGAGTTCAGGTATCAGGGTACTTGCTGAAGACCAGTCAGCACTTGTCAGAAGTCAGAGCATCCTTTAAGTAGGCAGGCTGGTGCCAAAGGGAATTAGGAGCATGCTCCTGCGCGCGCACGTTGCCCGTGCGCACGCGCATGCGCGAATTGCGCACACGCATGCGCAATGGTACTCCGGAAAGGCCGCTGCGTACTGGGGATGCGCGCGCGCGCGCCAGCATTCCGAGACTGTTGACGAATGCGCGCATGCGCAGACGGATTCCCGGCAGCTTCCTTACATTGCCCCCCCCTTAGGGGCAGCCTCTGGATGCCCCTCAGGACCTCTTTTTCCGGGTGGCGTAGAAAGAAAGCTCGTACCAGTCTTGGAGCATGCACATCAGAAGCTGGTTCCCAGGAACTTTCTTCCGGCCCGTAGCCTTTCCATTTAATGAGAAACTGTGTTTGGTTACCTCTCTTCCTACAGTCCAATACGGCCTCCACCTCAAATTCCTCATTCCCTTCGATAAGTAGCGGTGGAGGGCTTTCAGAAATCTGATTTGGGAAAGGATTTGGCACTGTAGGCTTCAACAAAGAAACATGGAATACTCAGTGGATTCTCAGGTTCTTGGGTAACACTAATTCGAATGCTACTGCATTAATCTTTCTCTTGACTGGAAAAGGCCCCAAAAATCTTGGGCCAAGCTTCCTCGAGGGGCAACTTAGTTTCAAGTTCGCTGTGGAAAGCCAGACCTTATCTCCAGGTTCAAGATTCAAAGTGCCTCTTCTCTTCTTGTCGAAGAACTTTTTATTATCTGCCTGGGTCTTGGAGATTGTATCCTGCAGTAATTGGTAGTTGGAGTTAAGGAAGTTCAACCTGTCTTGTACGGCAGGTACAGAAGAATCAATAGGCAGCTCAGGCAAGAAAGAAGGATGGTATCCATAATTGGCGAAAAAAGGTGACTGTTTGGTTACCGAATGGGTGGAATTATTGTATGAAAATTCCGCGAGTGGGAGAAGTGATAGCCAGTCATCCTGTGCAAAAGAAGAAAAGCATCGTAGGTACTGTTCAAGGGTTTGATTGACCCTTTCAGTCTGTCCATTAGTTTGTGGGTGATAAGCTGTGGAGAGGCGGAGTTCAATGTTCAAAGTTTCACATAAGGCCCTCCAAAATCTAGAAGTGAACTGCACCCCTCGATCAGAAACTATGCTGTCAGGGATGCCATGCAACCTTACAATCTCCTTGATAAAAGTTGAGGCAGTCTCCGGGGCAGAAGGAGTTCCTTGCAGAGGTACAAAGTGGGCCATTTTGGTCAAACGATCAACCACAACGAAACTGGTAGTAAAATCTTCAGATGGGGGAAGTTCTACTATAAAATCCATGGAGATCATGCTCCATGGTTTCTCAGGTACAGGAAGGGGCTCAAGTAGACCCCAAGTTCTGGCTCTGTCTGTCTTATTCCGAAGGCATGAAATACAAGATCTTACATATTTCTTGCAGTCGTTCATCAAGTTTGGCCACTAGAATGTACGGGAGATCAAATTAGCCATCTTGTGAATCCCAAAGTGACCCGCTCTTGTAACTTCTGCACAATATTTGAGAGCGCAGAAATAGTTTGGTAAATGTCCTTCGGTGGAGAGGCCTCCCTTCCAGACTCCATCTCTGGCTGACTGGTACTGTCACGTACCTGGTAGGAGTCTGGAATGACGAGGTCGGCCTCCCTTGTATCTCCAACCCAAGCCCCACTGAGGATGGGACAGACCTAGGGTGAGGAGTTACACGAGAGCCTGTAGTTGTGTGCAGAACTTGTCAGCTGAGTTGCAGACGTGGAGATGCAGGCAGAGCATCTGGAAAGGAACTGGACTCAGGAAAGCTGGTAGGATGGACAGCTAGCACAGGTACTGGAGACAGCGTTAAGCCAAGCAGGAGGCTGGTGCAGGATCACAAGGGTGGCCGGGTTCGGTAGCAGACGGGCAGCGAGGTACTGGAAAAGGCCCCAAAAATCTTGGGCCAAGCTTCCTCGAGGGGCAACTTAGTTTCAAGTTCGCTGTGGAAAGCCAGACCTTATCTCTAGGTTCAAGATTCAAATTGCCTCTTCTCTTCTTGTCGAAAAACTTTTTATTATCTGCCTGGGTCTTGGAGATTGTATCCTGCAGTAATTGGTAGTTGGAGTTAAGGAAGTTCAACCTGTCTTGTACGGCAGGTACAGAAGAATCAATAGGCAGCTCAGGCAAGAAAGAAGGACGGTATCCATAATTGGCGAAAAAAGGTGACTGTTTGGTTGCCGAATGGGTGGAATTATTGTATGAAAATTCCGCGAGTGGGAGAAGTGATAGCCAGTCATCCTGTGCAAAAGAAGAAAAGCATCGTAGGTACTGTTCTAGGGTTTGATTGACCCTTTCAGTCTGTCCATTAGTTTGTGGGTGATAAGCTGTGGAGAGGCGGAGTTCAATGTTCAAAGTTTCACATAAGGCCCTCCAAAATCTAGAAGTGAACTGCACCCCTCGATCAGAAACTATGCTGTCAGGGATGCCATGCAACCTTACAATCTCCTTGATAAAAGTTGAGGCAGTCTCCGGGGCAGAAGGAGTTCCTTGCAGAGGTACAAAGTGGGCCATTTTGGTCAAAGATCAACCACAACGAAAATGGTAGTGAAGTCTTCAGATGGGGGAAGTTCTACTATAAAATCCATGGAGATCATGCTCCATGGTTTCTCAGGTACAGGAAGGGGCTCAAGTAGACCCCAAGTTCTGGCTCTGTCTGTCTTATTCCGAAGGCATGAAATACAAGATCTTACATATTTCTTGCAGTCGTTCATCAAGTTTGGCCACCAGAATGTACGGGAGATCAAATTAGCCGTCTTGTGAATCCCAAAGTGACCCGCTAGGGGATGATCATGACATCGCCCTAGGACGGCAACTCTGAACTGTTCTGGGACCTGCAGTAATTGGTAGTTGGAGTTAAGGAAGTTCAACCTGTCTTGTACGGCAGGTACAGAAGAATCAATAGGCAGCTCAGGCAAGAAAGAAGGATGGTATCCATAATTGGCGAAAAAAGGTGACTGTTTGGTTGCCGAATGGGTGGAATTATTGTATGAAAATTCCGCGAGTGGGAGAAGTGATAGCCAGTCATCCTGTGCAAAAGAAGAAAAGCATCGTAGGTACTGTTCAAGGGTTTGATTGACCCTTTCAGTCTGTCCATTAGTTTGTGGGTGATAAGCTGTGGAGAGGCGGAGTTCAATGTTCAAAGTTTCACATAAGGCCCTCCAAAATCTAGAAGTGAACTGCACCCCTCGATCAGAAACTATGCTGTCAGGGATGCCATGCAACCTTACAATCTCCTTGATAAAAGTTGAGGCAGTCTCCGGGGCAGAAGGAGTTCCTTGCAGAGGTACAAAGTGGGCCATTTTGGTCAAATGATCAACCACAACGAAAATGGTAGTGAAGTCTTCAGATGGGGGAAGTTCTACTATAAAATCCATGGAGATCATGCTCCATGGTTTCTCAGGTACAGGAAGGGGCTCAAGTAGACCCCAAGTTCTGGCTCTGTCTGTCTTATTCCGAAGGCATGAAATACAAGATCTTACATATTTCTTGCAGTCGTTCATCAAATTTGGCCACCAGAATGTACGGGAGATCAAATTAGCCGTCTTGTGAATCCCAAAGTGACCCGCTCTTGTAACTTCTGCACAATATTTGAGAGCGCAGAAATAGTTTGGTAAATGTCCTTCGGTGGAGAGGCCTCCCTTCCAGACTCCATCTCTGGCTGACTGGTACTGTCACGTACCTGGTAGGAGTCTGGGATGACGAGGTCGGCCTCCCTTGTATCTCCAACCCAAGCCCCACTGAGGATGGGACAGACCTAGGGTGAGGAGTTACACGAGTGCCTGTAGTTGCGTGCAGAACTTGTCAGCTGAGTTGCAGACGTGGAGATGCAGGCAGAGCATCTGGTAAGGAACTGGACTCAGGAAAGCTGGTAGGATGGACAGCTAGCACAGGCACTGGAGACAGCGTTAAGCCAAGCAGGAGGCTGGTGCAGGATCACAAGGGTGGCCGGGTTCGGTAGCAGACGGGCAGCGAGGTACTGGAAAAGGCCCCAAAAATCTTGGGCCAAGCTTCCTCGAGGGGCAACTTAGTTTCAAGTTCGCTGTGGAAAGCCAGACCTTATCTCTAGGTTCAAGATTCAAATTGCCTCTTCTCTTCTTGTCGAAGAACTTTTTATTATCTGCCTGGGTCTTGGAGATTGTATCCTGCAGTAATTGGTAGTTGGAGTTAAGGAAGTTCAACCTGTCTTGTACGGCAGGTACAGAAGAATCAATAGGCAGCTCAGGCAAGAAAGAAGGATGGTATCCATAATTGGCGAAAAAAGGTGACTGTTTGGTTGCCGAATGGGTGGAATTATTGTATGAAAATTCCGCGAGTGGGAGAAGTGATAGCCAGTCATCCTGCGCAAAAGAAGAAAAGCATCGTAGGTACTGTTCAAGGGTTTGATTGATCCTTTCAGTCTGTCCATTAGTTTGTGGGTGATAAGCTGTGGAGAGGCGGAGTTCAATGTTCAAAGTTTCACATAAGGCCCTCCAACATCTAGAAGTGAACTGCACCCCTCGATCAGAAACTATGCTGTCAGGGATGCCATGCAACCTTACAATCTCCTTGATAAAAGTTGAGGCAGTCTCCGGGGCAGAAGGAGTTCCTTGCAGAGGTACAAAGTGGGCCATTTTGGTCAAACGATCAACCACAACGAAAATGGTAGTGAAGTCTTCAGATGGGGGAAGTTCTACTATAAAATCCATGGAGATCATGCTCCATGGTTTCTCAGGTACAGGAAGGGGCTCAAGTAGACCCCAAGTTCTGGCTCTGTCTGTCTTATTCCGAAGGCATGAAATACAAGATCTTACATATTTCTTGCAGTCGTTCATCAAGTTTGGCCACCAGAATGTAAGGGAGATCAAATTAGCCGTCTTGTGAATCCCAAAGTGACCCGCTAGGGGATGATCATGACATCGCCCTAGGACGGCAACTCTGAACTGTTCTTGGACCTGCAGTAATTGGTAGTTGGAGTTAAGGAAGTTCAACCTGTCTTGTACGGCAGGTACAGAAGAATCAATAGGCAGCTCAGGCAAGAAAGAAGGATGGTATCCATAATTGGCGAAAAAAGGTGACTGTTTGGTTACCGAATGGGTGGAATTATTGTATGAAAATTCCGCGAGTGGGAGAAGTGATAGCCAGTCATCCTGTGCAAAAGAAGAAAAGCATCGTAGGTACTGTTCAAGGGTTTGATTGACCCTTTCAGTCTGTCCATTAGTTTGTGGGTGATAAGCTGTGGAGAGGCGGAGTTCAATGTTCAATGTTTCACATAAGGCCCTCCAAAATCTAGAAGTGAACTGCACCCCTCGATCAGAAACTATGCTGTCAGGGATGCCATGCAACCTTACAATCTCCTTGAAAAAAGTTGAGGCAGTCTCCGGGGCAGAAGGAGTTCCTTGCAGAGGTACAAAGTGGGCCATTTTGGTCAAACGATCAACCACAACGAAAATGGTAGTAAAATCTTCAGATGGGGGAAGTTCTACTATAAAATCCATGGAGATCATGCTCCATGGTTTCTCAGGTACAGGAAGGGGCTCAAGTAGACCCCAAGTTCTGGCTCTGTCTGTCTTATTCCGAAGGCATGAAATACAAGATCTTACATATTTCTTGCAGTCGTTCATCAAGTTTGGCCACCAGAATGTACGGGAGATCAAATTAGCCGTCTTGTGAATCCCAAAGTGACCCGCTCTTGTAACTTCTGCACAATATTTGAGAGCGCAGAAATAGTTTGGTAAATGTCCTTCGGTGGAGAGGCCTCCCTTCCAGACTCCATCTCTGGCTGACTGGTACTGTCACGTACCTGGTAGGAGTCTGGAATGACGAGGTCGGCCTCCCTTGTATCTCCAACCCAAGCCCCACTGAGGATGGGACAGACCTAGGGTGAGGAGTTACACGAGAGCCTGTAGTTGTGTGCAGAACTTGTCAGCTGAGTTGCAGACGTGGAGATGCAGGCAGAGCATCTGGTAAGGAACTGGACTCAGGAAAGCTGGTAGGATGGACAGCTAGCACAGGCACTGGAGAAAGCGTTAAGCCAAGCAGGAGGCTGGTGCAGGATCACAAGGGTGGCCGGGTTCGGTAGCAGACGGGCAGCGAGGTACTGGAAAAGGTTCAAGATTCAAATTGCCTCTTCTCTTCTTGTCGAAGAACTTTTTATTATCTGCCTGGGTCTTGGAGATTGTATCCTGCAGTAATTGGTAGTTGGAGTTAAGGAAGTTCAACCTGTCTTGTACGGCAGGTACAGAAGAATCAATAGGCAGCTCAGGCAAGAAAGAAGGATGGTATCCATAATTGGCGAAAAAAGGTGACTGTTTGGTTGCCGAATGGGTGGAATTATTGTATGAAAATTCCGCGAGTGGGAGAAGTGATAGCCAGTCATCCTGTGCAAAAGAAGAAAAGCATCGTAGGTACTGTTCTAGGGTTTGATTGACCCTTTCAGTCTGTCCATTAGTTTGTGGGTGATAAGCTGTGGAGAGGCGGAGTTCAATGTTCAAAGTTTCACATAAGGCCCTCCAAAATCTAGAAGTGAACTGCACCCCTCGATCAGAAACTATGCTGTCAGGGATGCCATGCAACCTTACAATCTCCTTGATAAAAGTTGAGGCAGTCTCCGGGGCAGAAGGAGTTCCTTGCAGAGGTACAAAGTGGGCCATTTTGGTCAAACGATCAACCACAACGAAAATGGTAGTGAAGTCTTCAGATGGGGGAAGTTCTACTATAAAATCCATGGAGATCATGCTCCATGGTTTCTCAGGTACAGGAAGGGGCTCAAGTAGACCCCAAGTTCTGGCTCTGTCTGTCTTATTCCGAAGGCATGAAATACAAGATCTTACATATTTCTTGCAGTCGTTCATCAAGTTTGGCCACCAGAATGTACGGGAGATCAAATTAGCCGTCTTGTGAATCCCAAAGTGACCCGCTAGGGGATGATCATGACATCGCCCTAGGACGGCAACTCTGAACTGTTCTGGGACCTGCAGTAATTGGTAGTTGGAGTTAAGGAAGTTCAACCTGTCTTGTACGGCAGGTACAGAAGAATCAATAGGCAGCTCAGGCAAGAAAGAAGGATGGTATCCATAATTGGCGAAAAAAGGTGACTGTTTGGTTGCCGAATGGGTGGAATTATTGTATGAAAATTCCGCGAGTGGGAGAAGTGATAGCCAGTCATCCTGTGCAAAAGAAGAAAAGCATCGTAGGTACTGTTCAAGGGTTTGATTGACCCTTTCAGTCTGTCCATTAGTTTGTGGGTGATAAGCTGTGGAGAGGCGGAGTTCAATGTTCAAAGTTTCACATAAGGCCCTCCAAAATCTAGAAGTGAACTGCACCCCTCGATCAGAAACTATGCTGTCAGGGATGCCATGCAACCTTACAATCTCCTTGATAAAAGTTGAGGCAGTCTCCGGGGCAGAAGGAGTTCCTTGCAGAGGTACAAAGTGGGCCATTTTGGTCAAACGATCAACCACAACGAAAATGGTAGTGAAGTCTTCAGATGGGGGAAGTTCTACTATAAAATCCATGGAGATCATGCTCCATGGTTTCTCAGGTACAGGAAGGGGCTCAAGTAGACCCCAAGTTCTGGCTCTGTCTGTCTTATTCCGAAGGCATGAAATACAAGATCTTACATATTTCTTGCAGTCGTTCATCAAATTTGGCCACCAGAATGTACGGGAGATCAAATTAGCCGTCTTGTGAATCCCAAAGTGACCCGCTCTTGTAACTTCTGCACAATATTTGAGAGCGCAGAAATAGTTTGGTAAATGTCCTTCGGTGGAGAGGCCTCCCTTCCAGACTCCATCTCTGGCTGACTGGTACTGTCACGTACCTGGTAGGAGTCTGGGATGACGAGGTCGGCCTCCCTTGTATCTCCAACCCAAGCCCCACTGAGGATGGGACAGACCTAGGGTGAGGAGTTACACGAGTGCCTGTAGTTGCGTGCAGAACTTGTCAGCTGAGTTGCAGACGTGGAGATGCAGGCAGAGCATCTGGTAAGGAACTGGACTCAGGAAAGCTGGTAGGATGGACAGCTAGCACAGGCACTGGAGACAGCGTTAAGCCAAGCAGGAGGCTGGTGCAGGATCACAAGGGTGGCCGGGTTCGGTAGCAGACGGGCAGCGAGGTACTGGAAAAGGTTCAAGATTCAAATTGCCTCTTCTCTTCTTGTCGAAGAACTTTTTATTATCTGCCTGGGTCTTGGAGATTGTATCCTGCAGTAATTGGTAGTTTGAGTTAAGGAAGTTCAACCTGTCTTGTACGGCAGGTACAGAAGAATCAATAGGCAGCTCAGGCAAGAAAGAAGGATGGTATCCATAATTGGCGAAAAAAGGTGACTGTTTGGTTGCCGAATGGGTGGAATTATTGTATGAAAATTCCGCGAGTGGGAGAAGTGATAGCCAGTCATCCTGCGCAAAAGAAGAAAAACATCGTAGGTACTGTTCAAGGGTTTGATTGACCCTTTCAGTCTGTCCATTAGTTTGTGGGTGATAAGCTGTGGAGAGGCGGAGTTCAATGTTCAAAGTTTCACATAAGGCCCTCCAACATCTAGAAGTGAACTGCACCCCTCGATCAGAAACTATGCTGTCAGGGATGCCATGCAACCTTACAATCTCCTTGATAAAAGTTGAGGCAGTCTCTGGGGCAGAAGGAGTTCCTTGCAGAGGTACAAAGTGGGCCATTTTGGTCAAACGATCAACCACAACGAAAATGGTAGTGAAGTCTTCAGATGGGGGAAGTTCTACTATAAAATCCATGGAGATCATGCTCCATGGTTTCTCAGGTACAGGAAGGGGCTCAAGTAGACCCCAAGTTCTGGCTCTGTCTGTCTTATTCCGAAGGCATGAAATACAAGATCTTACATATTTCTTGCAGTCGTTCATCAAGTTTGGCCACTAGAATGTACGGGAGATCAAATTAGCCGTCTTGTGAATCCCCAAGTGACCCGCTCTTGTAACTTCTGCACAATATTTGAGAGCGCAGAAATAGTTTGGTAAATGTCCTTCGGTGGAGAGGCCTCCCTTCCAGACTCCATCTCTGGCTGACTGGTACTGTCACGTACCTGGTAGGAGTCTGGAATGATGAGGTCGGCCTCCCTTGTATCTCCAACCCAAGCCCCACTGAGGATGGGACAGACCTAGGGTGAGGAGTTACACGAGAGCCTGTAGTTGCGTGCAGAACTTGTCAGCTGAGTTGCAGACGTGGAGATGCAGGCAGAGCATCTGGTAAGGAACTGGACTCAGGAAAGCTGGTAGGATGGAAAGCTAGCACAGGCACTGGAGACAGCGTTAAGCCAAGCAGGAGGCTGGTGCAGGATCACAAGGGTGGCCGGGTTCGGTAGCAGACGGGCAGCGAGGTACTGGAAAAGGCCCCAAAAATCTTGGGCCAAGCTTCCTCGAGGGGCAACTTAGTTTCAAGTTCGCTGTGGAAAGCCAGACCTTATCTCCAGGTTCAAGATTCAAATTGCCTCTTCTCTTCTTGTCGAAGAACTTTTTATTATCTGCCTGGGTCTTGGAGATTGTATCCTGCAGTAATTGGTAGTTGGAGTTAAGGAAGTTCAACCTGTCTTGTACGGCAGGTACAGAAGAATCAATAGGCAGCTCAGGCAAGAAAGAAGGATGGTATCCATAATTGGCGAAAAAAGGTGACTGTTTGGTTGCCGAATGGGTGGAATTATTGTATGAAAATTCCGCGAGAGGGAGAAGTGATAGCCAGTCATCCTGTGCAAAAGAAGAAAAGCATCGTAGGTACTGTTCAAGGGTTTGATTGACCCTTTCAGTCTGTCCATTAGTTTGTGGGTGATAAGCTGTGGAGAGGCGGAGTTCAATGTTCAAAGTTTCACATAAGGCCCTCCAAAATCTAGAAGTGAACTGCACCCCTCGATCAGAAACTATGCTGTCAGGGATGCCATGCAACCTTACAATCTCCTTGATAAAAGTTGAGGCAGTCTCCGGGGCAGAAGGAGTTCCTTGCAGAGGTACAAAGTGGGCCATTTTGGTCAAACGATCAACCACAACGAAAATGGTAGTGAAGTCTTCAGATGGGGGAAGTTCTACTATAAAATCCATGGAGATCATGCTCCATGGTTTCTCAGGTACAGGAAGGGGCTCAAGTAGACCCCAAGTTCTGGCTCTGTCTGTCTTATTCCGAAGGCATGAAATACAAGATCTTACATATTTCTTGCAGTCGTTCATCAAGTTTGGCCACCAGAATGTACGGGAGATCAAATTAGCCGTCTTGTGAATCCCAAAGTGACCCGCTAGGGGATGATCATGACATCGCCCTAGGACGGCAACTCTGAACTGTTCTGGGACCTGCAGTAATTGGTAGTTGGAGTTAAGGAAGTTCAACCTGTCTTGTACGGCAGGTACAGAAGAATCAATAGGCAGCTCAGGCAAGAAAGAAGGATGGTATCCATAATTGGCGAAAAAAGGTGACTGTTTGGTTACCGAATGGGTGGAATTATTGTATGAAAATTCCGCGAGTGGGAGAAGTGATAGCCAGTCATCCTGTGCAAAAGAAGAAAAGCATCGTAGGTACTGTTCAAGGGTTTGATTGACCCTTTCAGTCTGTCCATTAGTTTGTGGGTGATAAGCTGTGGAGAGGCGGAGTTCAATGTTCAAAGTTTCACATAAGGCCCTCCAAAATCTAGAAGTGATATGCACCCCTCGATCAGAAACTATGCTGTCAGGGATGCCATGCAACCTTACAATCTCCTTGATAAAAGTTGAGGCAGTCTCCGGGGCAGAAGTAGTTCCTTGCAGAGGTACAAAGTGGGCCATTTTGGTCAAACGATCAACCACAACGAAAATGGTAGTAAAGTCTTCAGATGGGGGAAGTTCTACTATAAAATCCATGGAGATCATGCTCCATGGTTTCTCAGGTACAGGAAGGGGCTCAAGTAGACCCCAAGTTCTGGCTCTGTCTGTCTTATTCCGAAGGCATGAAATACAAGATCTTACATATTTCTTGCAGTCGTTCATCAAGTTTGGCCACTAGAATGTACGGGAGATCAAATTAGCCGTCTTGTGAATCCCAAAATGACCCGCTCTTGTAACTTCTGCACAATATTTGAGAGCGCAGAAATAGTTTGGTAAATGTCCTTCGGTGGAGAGGCCTCCCTTCCAGACTCCATCTCTGGCTGACTGGTACTGTCACATACCTGGTAGGAGTCTGGAATGACGAGGTCGGCCTCCCTTGTATCTCCAACCCAAGCCCCACTGAGGATGGGACAGACCTAGGGTGAGGAGTTACACGAGAGCCTGTAGTTGCGTGCAGAACTTGTCAGCTGAGTTGCAGACGTGGAGATGCAGGCAGAGCATCTGGTAAGGAACTGGACTCAGGAAAGCTGGTAGGATGGAAAGCTAGCACAGGCACTGGAGACAGCGTTAAGCCAAGCAGGAGGCTGGTGCAGGATCACAAGGGTGGCCGGGTTCGGTAGCAGACGGGCAGCGAGGTACTGGAAAAGGCCCCAAAAATCTTGGGCCAAGCTTCCTCGAGGGGCAACTTAGTTTCAAGTTCGCTGTGGAAAGCCAGACCTTATCTCCAGGTTCAAGATTCAAATTGCCTCTTCTCTTCTTGTCGAAGAACTTTTTATTATCTGCCTGGGTCTTGGAGATTGTATCCTGCAGTAATTGGTAGTTGGAGTTAAGGAAGTTCAACCTGTCTTGTACGGCAGGTACAGAAGAATCAATAGGCAGCTCAGGCAAGAAAGAAGGATGGTATCCATAATTGGCGAAAAAAGGTGACTGTTTGGTTGCCGAATGGGTGGAATTATTGTATGAAAATTCCGCGAGTGGGAGAAGTGATAGCCAGTCATCCTGTGCAAAAGAAGAAAAGCATCGTAGGTACTGTTCAAGGGTTTGATTGACCCTTTCAGTCTGTCCATTAGTTTGTGGGTGATAAGCTGTGGAGAGGCGGAGTTCAATGTTCAAAGTTTCACATAAGGCCCTCCAAAATCTAGAAGTGAACTGCACCCCTCGATCAGAAACTATGCTGTCAGGGATGCCATGCAACCTTACAATCTCCTTGATAAAAGTTGAGGCAGTCTCCGGGGCAGAAGGAGTTCCTTGCAGAGGTACAAAGTGGGCCATTTTGGTCAAACGATCAACCACAACGAAAATGGTAGTGAAGTCTTCAGATGGGGGAAGTTCTACTATAAAATCCATGGAGATCATGCTCCATGGTTTCTCAGGTACAGGAAGGGGCTCAAGTAGACCCCAAGTTCTGGCTCTGTCTGTCTTATTCCGAAGGCATGAAATACAAGATCTTACATATTTCTTGCAGTCGTTCATCAAATTTGGCCACCAGAATGTATGGGAGATCAAATTGGCCGTCTTGTGAATCCCAAAGTGACCCGCTCTTGTAACTTCTGCACAATATTTGAGAGCGCAGAAATAGTTTGGTAAATGTCCTTCGGTGGAGAGGCCTCCCTTCCAGACTCCATCTCTGGCTGACTGGTACTGTCACGTACCTGGTAGGAGTCTGGAATGACGAGGTCGGCCTCCCTTGTATCTCCAACCCAAGCCCCACTGAGGATGGGACAGACCTAGGGTGAGGAGTTACACGAGTGCCTGTAGTTGCGTGCAGAACTTGTCAGCTGAGTTGCAGACGTGGAGATGCAGGCAGAGCATCTGGTAAGGAACTGGACTCAGGAAAGCTGGTAGGATGGACAGCTAGCACAGGCACTGGAGACAGCGTTAAGCCAAGCAGGAGGCTGGTGCAGGATCACAAGGGTGGCCGGGTTCGGTAGCAGACGGGCAGCGAGGTACTGGAAAAGGTTCAAGATTCAAATTGCCTCTTCTCTTCTTGTCGAAGAACTTTTTATTATCTGCCTGGGTCTTGGAGATTGTATCCTGCAGTAATTGGTAGTTTGAGTTAAGGAAGTTCAACCTGTCTTGTACGGCAGGTACAGAAGAATCAATAGGCAGCTTAGGCAAGAAAGAAGGATGGTATCCATAATTGGCGAAAAAAGGTGACTGTTTGGTTGCCGAATGGGTGAAATTATTGTATGAAAATTCCGCGAGTGGGAGAAGTGATAGCCAGTCATCCTGCGCAAAAGAAGAAAAGCATTGTAGGTACTGTTCAAGGGTTTGATTGACCCTTTCAGTCTGTCCATTAGTTTGTGGGTGATAAGCTGTGGAGAGGCGGAGTTCAATGTTCAAAGTTTCACATAAGGCCCTCCAACATCTAGAAGTGAACTGCACCCCTCGATCAGAAACTATGCTGTCAGGGATGCCATGCAACCTTACAATCTCCTTGATAAAAGTTGAGGCAGTCTCCGGGGCAGAAGGAGTTCCTTGCAGAGGTACAAAGTGGGCCATTTTGGTCAAACGATCAACCACAACGAAAATGGTAGTGAAGTCTTCAGATGGGGGAAGTTCTACTATAAAATCCATGGAGATCATGCTCCATGGTTTCTCAGGTACAGGAAGGGGCTCAAGTAGACCCCAAGTTCTGGCTCTGTCTGTCTTATTCCGAAGGCATGAAATACAAGATCTTACATATTTCTTGCAGTCGTTCATCAAGTTTGGCCACCAGAATGTACGGGAGATCAAATTAGCCGTCTTGTGAATCCCAAAGTGACCCGCTAGGGGATGATCATGACATCGCCCTAGGACGGCAACTCTGAACTGTTCTGGGACCTGCAGTAATTGGTAGTTGGAGTTAAGGAAGTTCAACCTGTCTTGTACGGCAGGTACAGAAGAATCAATAGGCAGCTCAGGCAAGAAAGAAGGATGGTATCCATAATTGGCGAAAAAAGGTGACTGTTTGGTTACCGAATGGGTGGAATTATTGTATGAAAATTCCGCGAGTGGGAGAAGTGATAGCCAGTCATCCTGTGCAAAAGAATAAAAGCATCGTAGGTACTGTTCAAGGGTTTGATTGACCCTTTCAGTCTGTCCATTAGTTTGTGGGTGATAAGCTGTGGAGAGGCGGAGTTCAATGTTCAAAGTTTCACATAAGGCCCTCCAAAATCTAGAAGTGAACTGCACCCCTCGATCAGAAACTATGCTGTCAGGGATGCCATGCAACCTTACAATCTCCTTGATAAAAGTTGAGACAGTCTCCGGGGCAGAAGGAGTTCCTTGCAGAGGTACAAAGTGGGCCATTTTGGTCAAACGATCAACCACAACGAAAATGGTAGTAAAGTCTTCAGATGGGGGAAGTTCTACTATAAAATCCATGGAGATCATGCTCCATGGTTTCTCAGGTACAGGAAGGGGCTCAAGTAGACCCCAAGTTCTGGCTCTGTCTGTCTTATTCCGAAGGCATGAAATACAAGATCTTACATATTTCTTGCAGTCGTTCATCAAGTTTGGCCACTAGAATGTACGGGAGATCAAATTAGCCGTCTTGTGAATCCCAAAGTGACCCGCTCTTGTAACTTCTGCACAATATTTGAGAGCGCAGAAATAGTTTGGTAAATGTCCTTCGGTGGAGAGGCCTCCCTTCCAGACTCCATCTCTGGCTGACTGGTACTGTCACGTACCTGGTAGGAGTCTGGAATGACGAGGTCGGCCTCCCTTGTATCTCCAACCCAAGCCCCACTGAGGATGGGACTTACCTAGGGTGAGGAGTTACACGAGAGCCTGTAGTTGCGTGCAGAACTTGTCAGCTGAGTTGCAGACGTGGAGATGCAGGCAGAGCATCTGGTAAGGAACTGGACTCAGGAAAGCTGGTAGGATGGACAGCTAGCACAGGCACTGGAGACAGCGTTAAGCCAAGCAGGAGGCTGGTGCAGGATCACAAGGGTGGCCGGGTTCGGTAGCAGACGGGCAGCGAGGTACTGGAAAAGGCCCCAAAAATCTTGGGCCAAGCTTCCTCGAGGGGCAACTTAGTTTCAAGTTCGCTGTGGAAAGCCAGACCTTATCTCCAGGTTCAAGATTCAAATTGCCTCTTCTCTTCTTGTCGAAGAACTTTTTATTATCTGCCTGGGTCTTGGAGATTGTATCCTGCAGTAATTGGTAGTTGGAGTTAAGGAAGTTCAACCTGTCTTGTACGGCAGGTACAGAAGAATCAATAGGCAGCTCAGGCAAGAAAGAAGGATGGTATCCATAATTGGCGAAAAAAGGTGACTGTTTGGTTGCCGAATGGGTGGAATTATTGTATGAAAATTCCGCGAGTGGGAGAAGTGATAGCCAGTCATCCTGTGCAAAAGAAGAAAAGCATCGTAGGTACTGTTCAAGGGTTTGATTGACCCTTTCAGTCTGTCCATTAGTTTGTGGGTGATAAGCTGTGGAGAGGCGGAATTCAATGTTCAAAGTTTCACATAAGGCCCTCCAAAATCTAGAAGTGAACTGCACCCCTCGATCAGAAACTATGCTGTCAGGGATGCCATGCAACCTTACAATCTCCTTGATAAAAGTTGAGGCAGTCTCCGGGGCAGAAGGAGTTCCTTGCAGAGGTACAAAGTGGGCCATTTTGGTCAAACGATCAACCACAACGAAAATGGTAGTGAAGTCTTCAGATGGGGGAAGTTCTGCTATAAAATCCATGGAGATCATGCTCCATGGTTTCTCAGGTACAGGAAGGGGCTCAAGTAGACCCCAAGTTCTGGCTCTGTCTGTCTTATTCCGAAGGCATGAAATACAAGATCTTACATATTTCTTGCAGTCGTTCATCAAATTTGGCCACCAGAATGTATGGGAGATCAAATTGGCCGTCTTGTGAATCCCAAAGTGACCCGCTCTTGTAACTTCTGCACAATATTTGAGAGCGCAGAAATAGTTTGGTAAATGTCCTTCGGTGGAGAGGCCTCCCTTCCAGACTCCATCTCTGGCTGACTGGTACTGTCACGTACCTGGTAGGAGTCTGGAATGACGAGGTCGGCCTCCCTTGTATCTCCAACCCAAGCCCCACTGAGGATGGGACAGACCTAGGGTGAGGAGTTACACGAGTGCCTGTAGTTGCGTGCAGAACTTGTCAGCTGAGTTGCAGACGTGGAGATGCAGGCAGAGCATCTGGTAAGGAACTGGACTCAGGAAAGCTGGTAGGATGGACAGCTAGCACAGGCACTGGAGACAGCGTTAAGCCAAGCAGGAGGCTGGTGCAGGATCACAAGGGTGGCCGGGTTCGGTAGCAGACGGGCAGCGAGGTACTGGAAAAGGTTCAAGATTCAAATGGCCTCTTCTCTTCTTGTCGAAGAACTTTTTATTATCTGCCTGGGTCTTGGAGATTGTATCCTGCAGTAATTGGTAGTTTGAGTTAAGGAAGTTCAACCTGTCTTGTACGGCAGGTACAGAAGAATCAATAGGCAGCTCAGGCAAGAAAGAAGGATGGTATCCATAATTGGCGAAAAAAGGTGACTGTTTGGTTGCCGAATGGGTGGAATTATTGTATGAAAATTCCGCGAGTGGGAGAAGTGATAGCCAGTCATCCTGCGCAAAAGAAGAAAAGCATCGTAGGTACTGTTCAAGGGTTTAATTGACCCTTTCAGTCTGTCCATTAGTTTGTGGGTGATAAGCTGTGGAGAGGCGGAGTTCAATGTTCAAAGTTTCACATAAGGCCCTCCAACATCTAGAAGTGAACTGCACCCCTCGATCAGAAACTATGCTGTCAGGGATGCCATGCAACCTTACAATCTCCTTGATAAAAGTTGAGGCAGTCTCCGGGGCAGAAGGAGTTCCTTGCAGAGGTACAAAGTGGGCCATTTTGGTCAAACGATCAACCACAACGAAAATGGTAGTGAAGTCTTCAGATGGGGGAAGTTCTACTATAAAATCCATGGAGATCATGCTCCATGGTTTCTCAGGTACAGGAAGGGGCTCAAGTAGACCCCAAGTTCTGGCTCTGTCTGTCTTATTCCGAAGGCATGAAATACAAGATCTTACATATTTCTTGCAGTCGTTCATCAAGTTTGGCCACCAGAATGTACGGGAGATCAAATTAGCCGTCTTGTGAATCCCAAAGTGACCCGCAAGGGGATGATCATGACATCGCCCTAGGACGGCAACTCTGAACTGTTCTGGGACCTGCAGTAATTGGTAGTTGGAGTTAAGGAAGTTCAACCTGTCTTGTACGGCAGGTACAGAAGAATCAATAGGCAGCTCAGGCAAGAAAGAAGGATGGTATCCATAATTGGCGAAAAAAGGTGACTGTTTGGTTACCGAATGGGTGGAATTATTGTATGAAAATTCCGCGAGTGGGAGAAGTGATAGCCAGTCATCCTGTGCAAAAGAAGAAAAGCATCGTAGGTACTGTTCAAGGGTTTGATTGACCCTTTCAGTCTGTCCATTAGTTTGTGGGTGATAAGCTGTGGAGAGGCGGAGTTCAATGTTCAATGTTTCACATAAGGCCCTCCAAAATCTAGAAGTGAACTGCACCCCTCGATCAGAAACTATGCTGTCAGGGATGCCATGCAACCTTACAATCTCCTTGATAAAAGTTGAGACAGTCTCCGGGGCAGAAGGAGTTCCTTGCAGAGGTACAAAGTGGGCCATTTTGGTCAAACGATCAACCACAACGAAAATGGTAGTAAAGTCTTCAGATGGGGGAAGTTCTACTATAAAATCCATGGAGATCATGCTCCATGGTTTCTCAGGTACAGGAAGGGGCTCAAGTAGACCCCAAGTTCTGGCTCTGTCTGTCTCATTCCGAAGGCATGAAATACAAGATCTTACATATTTCTTGCAGTCGTTCATCAAGTTTGGCCACCAGAATGTACGGGAGATCAAATTAGCCGTCTTGTGAATCCCAAAGTGACCCGCTCTTGTAACTTCTGCACAATATTTGAGAGCGCAGAAATAGTTTGGTAAATGTCCTTCGGTGGAGAGGCCTCCCTTCCAGACTCCATCTCTGGCTGACTGGTTTTTTTTTTTTTTTTTTTTTTTTTTTCCTTCAGATTCCAGCGTACAATACCATCTCATCAAGAACCAGCCATCGATTCCTTCCAGTACTACGCTTCGATCATCATACAGGTAAGACTCTTACTTATTTTCACATTTTCATATCATATTAAAAGACACATAAAATATATACAAGGTAAATACAATACAATCCTCATATCCCCCGACCCCCACCCTTCCATCTTCCCCACTTCCAAAACTCATCCGCCTCTTCCACTCCCATTCCCCTCCTATCCACCAGCAGCACAACATACAACTTGGCCAAGCACAAATTGACACAATCTTCTTCAGATGCAGCTCTCCTTCCTCTCACCTCCCAACACCTCACATCCCATAACACCTCTCTCAGAACAGCCATAAAAATCCACACCTTCCTCTGCCTAGCCACACTTCCCTCCACCAACCCAAAAAACCAACATACAAAGTCCATATCCTGGATATCAAGAACAACATCCACTATCGGAGCCAGCTTCCTCCTAACCCTGCGGACAAAGAAGCAATCAAAAAGGGCGTGCTCCACCGACTCCAAGCCACCGCATCCCGCTCTTGGGCAAACTTCAGTCCTGGACAGATCTCTGGCCCTAAGGAAGGTCCTGGTCAGTAGGCACCTCTGGAAAGCCATCCAAGCGATTTCTTTCTGCTTATTGGTGACTCCACCGATAGAAAACATCTTCCAGCATAGCTCCGTCAGTCTAGACCCGAGTCCTCTGATATTGGTCACCAAACTATCCTTATTCAGCCACTTCTTTAGGCCAACTTTATCAAAAGCCCCAACCCCCAACACCCCCAACCCACACCCCTTATGGAACTGTTCCAACCGGGAATAGAAGAACGGAGGAACCAAGGCTACCGGCCTCGACAAATCCCTTCCACACCAACCCCATCTTTCCAAAGACCAGCCAGCCAAGTACCGCATCAAACATGCTACTTTCCCACCACTCACAAAGGTTTTATAATGACTTATCCAATAATGCATACCTAGAAAGGTAGGGACATCCGGGAACCCATACCCCCCCAACTCCGGTTTCTTGATAACCACGGTTCGTGCAACTCTCTCCATCCTTGCGCCCCAAAAAAAGACAAAGAGGCTGCGTGTCACTTTCTGGACCCACCTGACACCAGGTGGAAAAATCTGACTGAAATATAGAAGCAATGGTAGCACTACTGCCTTGATAATTAAAGTCTTGCCAGTCAACGTCAGACGTCTCGATCTCCAAAAATCCAGTTTCTTTGTGATTTTCGCCATCACCTTCTCGGCATTAACTTCATTTAGTAGATCTCTCTCAAAATGTGTTCCCAAAATAACGATATCCTCCGTCACTTTAACTTTGACATTCTCTAAATTACATGTACCACTCATGACGCAGACCTGACTTTTATGCCAGTTGACACTCAAGCCAGAAACGCTACTAAGGAGGCTCAGCTGCAATTCCGCTCTCCTCACATCCGCCCCTGATGAGCAGGTAAACGTAACGTCATCCATGTAACATACAGACTTAACGCATTCGCCATTGCTACCGGGGATAAACATCCCTTTCAGCCCCTTGTCCCTCTGCACGTGCTTCAGCATTGGTTCTATGGCACATATAAATAAAATAGGAGAGAGAGGGCACCCCTGCCTAACCCCCGAGAGAACTGGGAAAAAATCAGACAGGTTCCCATTAATTAAGACCTGGCTCACCACACCAGAATACAGACCCCTCAAAACCTTCAAAAGCGGCTTAGGCAAGCCCATTCTCTCCAAGACTTGAAACAAAAAGGCATGTGATACCTTATCATAGGCCTTTTCTAGGTCAATCCCCAAAAGGGCCAAAGGAACGTTATTAATCTGGGCATAATAAGACAAGTCCCGCAGCAAGACTAGGTTGTCCATGATCCTGCGCCCCGGGACCGCACAGGCCTGCCATTCACCTACCAGCCTCCCCACCACCATACTCAACCTACTTGCCAGTAATTTAGCCAACAATTTATAATCTGTATTAAGCAGCGTAATGGGGCGCCAGTTCTTAACATCTCTTTTTTCTCCTTTTTTGAAAATTAACGTAATTGCCCCCTCCTTCATGGAGCGGGACACAGTTCCAGACTCAATACAGAACCTCATCAGATCTACTAAATGATCTTTAAAAACCGCCCAAAATCTCACATACAACTCTGCAGGAAGGCCGTCACGTCCAGGAGTCTTATTCTTAGGCATTTTCTTCAGAACACATTCCACCTCCTTCTCTGCCACTAGATCAATCAAGCCTGCCGCCTCCTCCTCACCCAAACACCCTTCCACCACCTTACAATACTCCGCCACCTCCTCCTCCCGAACCACTGTCTTCCCACTATAGAGTTCTTTATAAAAGCCCACCACCTCCTCCATCATTCTTTCTCCCTCCACCTCCACCTCTCCAGCAAAAACAGATCTCATCACTTTCCTAGCATCAAATACTTTTTTAAAGAAAAAACGGGAGCACCGTTCTCCTTCCTCCATGTCTTGAATTTTTGCTTTGAAAATGATTTTCTTCCCCTTCTCCTTCAACATGGCAGTTCTTTCAGCCCTAACCTCTTCAAGTTCTTCATCCACCACCACTCCCATCCTCCTACACTGGTGCAGAAAGTGAAACCTCTGCATCAGCCGCTCCTCCACTTCCCTCCTCTCCTTAGCCTTCTGCACACATATCCGTTTGAAAAAGGCCGCCACTCTCCCCTTCATCCAATCCCACCACTGTAAAATATTCTCATACTGATTTTTCACCTGTACCAACTCCTCAAAATAAGATTCAAACTTGCTACATACATCTTCATCTTCTAAAATTGAACAGTTTAGCTTCCATAACCCACCACCAAATTTCACTCCAGCACCCACCTCCACCTTACATGACATCAGCACATGATCAGAAAACAACACAGCAGTCGTGGTAAAATCAGCCAGCCCCAAAAACTCAGACAGAAAGAAAAAATCAATGCGGGATGAAACTGCCCCGCTATCAGAAAAATAGGTATGTAAGGGTGTGTTCCCCTGCATCAAAATCGCAGCATCCTTCAACCTAGCATCCGTGATAATATCATTCAGAAGCTTTGAGGTGGAATCCACACCCCCAACCCCCGCCCCTCTCCGATCTTCACTTTTCCTCACACAATTGAAGTCACCAGTCATAATCGTGGCCATTCTACCGGGCAACAGCAGCCTAAGGATCTCAAGAAAATCTTTCCGCTCACTCTTGACTGCAGGAGCATAGCAATTAAGCAAGCGCAGCCTTTCACCAGCGTACTCTAGCGTCACAGACAAACATCTCCCGGGGACTAGAATTTCTTGGGACACAACCTGGACATTATCATTTTTGATTAAAATACCCACCCCCTCCGCTCTTGTACGGCAACAAGGTGCCCATATGGCCACACCCCCTCTCCACTCTGAAATGCCAGTCGGTCCATCCAACCCACACTCTTGCAGGCATATAACATCTGCACTGACAGTACTCAGATAATCCAACACCACGGCATTCTTCCATCCTGATCGCATCCCTCTCACGTTCAAAGAACAGATGGTTAAGGCCATCACCAAAAAATAAATTAGACAAGCCATCATGACATTTAACAATCAGCTTCCATATCCGCTCTATCATCCGCTCTCATCTGTCTCCTTCTCGGGCCTGGGGAACTGGCGGCCTCATCACCTGAGGCCCCAGAAAAGCAGATAGCAAGGGGGGGAGTCTCCGCATCACTCCCCGAAACCCCCCCTTCTTCCCGTGCCCGCTTCACATTGGGCTGCACATCAATCTCTACTGGGAATATCTCCTGTTGAGCACACTCAATACTCCCCTCACTCCCCTCCTCCACCTCCAACATCCCAGAATCATCGTCACTAGAGGACAAGTCCCCAAACGGGCCTATGGGGGAAGGCAGGTCCTGGTTGGCCAAAAGATCAACAGCCAACTCTTCCTCCCTACTAAATGCCTCTGCCTCCCCAGAGGAACCTTGGCAAAGTTCATCAGGAACACCGGTCTCCATCTCATCTTCTTCACGGGAGGGTCCAGGAACCGCATCAGGATATTCAATCTGCCCTGTCTTCATGCCCTCAACAGCGTCGATCACGGAGTCAGCGGGGGTCACACCAGCCGCATCAGTCGTAGCCACAGCCAATGCTTCGGTAGCTCCTACCACGCCAGAACTCCCAGCTGTTTCATTGGGCACAGCATCATTGGCCCGGTCATAGGGGAGCTTGCCTGCTAGACTCCAAACCTTAGGAGTCCCACCAGCCTTCCCCCCCGACCCACTAGTGGACCTCTGCTCTTCCTCCCGACTCTTCCCACCACTAGCAGCCCAGGCGAAGGTCTTCTTCCACTTCTGGTATTCGCTGCACTGCCTAGCAAAGTGTCCCGCTTTATGGCATATATCACATGTTCGGCTAGCCCCACAATCATTAGCTTTATGACCTGCTTGCTTACAAAAACGACACTTCTGCATGAACTCACATTCTGCGCTAACATGTCCGTAGGAAAAGCACTTCCGGCAATATTTCGGTTGCCCCTGATAATAAAGAAACCCTCTTTCTCCTCCAATGGTAAATGCAGATGGAGGATGCCTTACCCCCCCAATACAAGTCTTGTCCAACTTAAATCTGGCAAAGAATCGAAACTTCCCCGTCCAAATCTTAAAGCGGTTCAGAACTTTCTCTCCTCCTTTCAAAACCTCACAATACTCCGCCAGGAAGGCCCTTACCATAGCTTGATCCGCGAAGGGATTGTACATATGGACGATCACCATCTTCTCATCCTGCATAAACAGTGGGATCACCTCTAAGCATTTCATTACCTCATTCTCTTTCTTCTCTTTTGCCCTCTCGAAGGCGTTCCAGCATACCTCGGCAGAGGAAAATGTAACATCATAAATACCCTGCATCGGAAAATCCTGAAGACATAATATCTCCCTTACCCCGACATTGCAGGCATCCAACAGCACATCGACCACCACCGTCTTCAAAGAGATCCTGTCCTTGGACTCTGGCTTGACCAGGAACCGCAGCGAGTCCCGAAGGCCCCGAGTGGCCATTATGATGGGCACCAAAGCACCAGTCGCCTCCAAAATCCGAGGGTACCCCCCCGAGGGGGGGGGTTCCTGGGAAAAAGCCTCACCGCCGACTAGCCGCGCCCTGTGGGGTTACGACCCACAATCGCCCTCTCGTAACCTCTGGCAATGTCCTGCCCAATAGCAGCAGGGGGTGTACCAGTCAAGGAAACACCCCCAGGCCGAGCAGAACGCGTGCCGTCAGTCTGACCCCTCAACCACGATACCTGGTAGGAGTCTGGAATGACGAGGTCGGCCTCCCTTGTATCTCCAACCCAAGCTCCACTGAGAATGGGACAGACCTAGGGTGAGGAGTTACACGAGTGCCTGTAGTTGCGTGCAGAACTTGTCAGCTGAGTTGCAGACGTGGAGATGCAGGCAGAGCATCTGGTAAGGAACTGGACTCAGGAAAGCTGGTAGGATGGACAGCTAGCACAGGCACTGGAGAAAGCGTTAAGCCAAGCAGGAGGCTGGTGCAGGATCACAAGGGTGGCCGGGTTCAGTAGCAGACGGGCAGCGAGGTACTGGAAAAGGTTCAAGATTCAAATTGCCTCTTCTCTTCTTGTCGAAGAACTTTTTATTATCTGCCTGGGTCTTGGAGATTGTATCCTGCAGTAATTGGTAGTTGGAGTTAAGGAAGTTCAACCTGTCTTGTACGGCAGGTACAGAAGAATCAATAGGCAGCTCAGGCAAGAAAGAAGGATGGTATCCATAATTGGCGAAAAAAGGTGACTGTTTGGTTGCCGAATGGGTGGAATTATTGTATGAAAATTCCGCGAGTGGGAGAAGTGATAGCCAGTCATCCAGTGCAAAAGAAGAAAAGCATCGTAGGTAATGTTCTAGGGTTTGATTGACCCTTTCAGTCTGTCCATTAGTTTGTGGGTGATAAGCTGTGGAGAGGCGGAGTTCAATGTTCAAAGTTTCACATAAGGCCCTCCAAAATCTAGAAGTGAACTGCACCCCTCGATCAGAAACTATGCTGTCAGGGATGCCATGCAACCTTACAATCTCCTTGATAAAAGTTGAGGCAGTCTCCGGGGCAGAAGGAGTTCCTTGCAGAGGTACAAAGTGGGCCATTTTGGTCAAACGATCAACCACAATGAAAATGGTAGTGAAGTCTTCAGATGGGGGAAGTTCTACTATAAAATCCATGGAGATCATGCTCCATGGTTTCTCAGGTACAGGAAGGGGCTCAAGTAGACCCCAAGTTCTGGCTCTGTCTGTCTTATTCCGAAGGCATGAAATACAAGATCTTACATATTTCTTGCAGTCGTTCATCAAGTTTGGCCACCAGAATGTACAGGAGATCAAATTAGCCGTCTTGTGAATCCCAAAGTGACCCGCTAGGGGATGATCATGACATCGCCCTAGGACGGCAACTCTGAACTGTTCTGGGACCTGCAGTAATTGGTAGTTGGAGTTAAGGAAGTTCAAACTGTCTTGTACGGCAGGTACAGAAGAATCAATAGGCAGCTCAGGCAAGAAAGAAGGATGGTATCCATAATTGGCGAAAAAAGGTGACTGTTTGGTTGCCGAATGGGTGGAATTATTGTATGAAAATTCCGCGAGTGGGAGAAGTGATAGCCAGTCATCCTGTGCACAAGAAGAAAAGCATCGTAGGTACTGTTCAAGGGTTTGATTGACCCTTTCAGTCTGTCCATTAGTTTGTGGGTGATAAGCTGTGGAGAGGCGGAGTTCAATGTTCAAAGTTTCACATAAGGCCCTCCAAAATCTAGAAGTAAACTGCACCCCTCGATCAGAAACTATGCTGTCAGGGATGCCATGCAACCTTACAATCTCCTTGATAAAAGTTGAGGCAGTCTCCGGGGCAGAAGGAGTTCCTTGCAGAGGTACAAAGTGGGCCATTTTGGTCAAACGATCAACCACAACGAAAATGGTAGTGAAGTCTTCAGATGGGGGAAGTTCTACTATAAAATCCATGGAGATCATGCTCCATGGTTTCTCAGGTACAGGAAGGGGCTCAAGTAGACCCCAAGTTCTGGCTCTGTCTGTCTTATTCCGAAGGCATGAAATACAAGATCTTACATATTTCTTGCAGTCGTTCATCAAATTTGGCCACCAGAATGTACGGGAGATCAAATTGGCCGTCTTGTGAATCCCAAAGTGACCCGCTCTTGTAACTTCTGCACAATATTTGAGAGCGCAGAAATAGTTTGGTAAATGTCCTTCGGTGGAGAGGCCTCCCTTCCAGACTCCATCTCTGGCTGACTGGTACTGTCACGTACCTGGTAGAAGTCTGGAATGACGAGGTCGGCCTCCCTTGTATCTCCAACCCAAGCCCCACTGAGGATGGGACAGACCTAGGGTGAGGAGTTACACGAGTGCCTGTAGTTGCGTGCAGAACTTGTCAGCTGAGTTGCAGACGTGGAGATGCAGGCAGAGCATCTGGTAAGGAACTGGACTCAGGAAAGCTGGTAGGATGGACAGCTAGCACAGGCACTGGAGACAGCGTTAAGCCAAGCAGGAGGCTGGTGCAGGATCACAAGGGTGGCCGGGTTCGGTAGCAGACGGGCAGCGAGGTACTGGAAAAGGTTCAAGATTCAAATTGCCTCTTCTCTTCTTGTCGAAGAACTTTTTATTATCTGCCTGGGTCTTGGAGATTGTATCCTGCAGTAATTGGTAGTTTGAGTTAAGGAAGTTCAACCTGTCTTGTACGGCAGGTACAGAAGAATCAATAGGCAGCTCAGGCAAGAAAGAAGGATGGTATCCATAATTGGCGAAAAAAGGTGACTGTTTGGTTGCCGAATGGGTGGAATTATTGTATGAAAATTCCGCGAGTGGGAGAAGTGATAGCCAGTCATCCTGCGCAAAAGAAGAAAAGCATCGTAGGTACTGTTCAAGGGTTTGATTGACCCTTTCAGTCTGTCCATTCGTTTGTGGGTGATAAGCTGTGGAGAGGCGGAGTTCAATGTTCAAAGTTTCACATAAGGCCCTCCAACATCTAAAAGTGAACTGCACCCCTCGATCAGAAACTATGCTGTCAGGGATGCCATGCAACCTTACAATCTCCTTGATAAAAGTTGAGGCAGTCTCCGGGGCAGAAGGAGTTCCTTGCAGAGGTACAAAGTGGGCCATTTTGGTCAAACGATCAACCACAACGAAAATGGTAGTGAAGTCTTCAGATGGGGGAAGTTCTACTATAAAATCCATGGAGATCATGCTCCATGGTTTCTCAGGTACAGGAAGGGGCTCAAGTAGACCCCAAGTTCTGGCTCTGTCTGTCTTATTCCGAAGGCATGAAATACAAGATCTTACATATTTCTTGCAGTCGTTCATCAAGTTTGGCCACCAGAATGTACGGGAGATCAAATTAGCCGTCTTGTGAATCCCAAAGTGACCCGCTAGGGGATGATCATGACATCGCCCTAGGACGGCAACTCTGAACTGTTCTGGGACCTGCAGTAATTGGTAGTTGGAGTTAAGGAAGTTCAAACTGTCTTGTACGGCAGGTACAGAAGAATCAATAGGCAGCTCAGGCAAGAAAGAAGGATGGTATCCATAATTGGCGAAAAAAGGTGACTGTTTGGTTGCCGAATGGGTGGAATTATTGTATGAAAATTCCGCGAGTGGGAGAAGTGATAGCCAGTCATCCTGTGCACAAGAAGAAAAGCATTGTAGGTACTGTTCAAGGGTTTGATTGACCCTTTCAGTCTGTCCATTAGTTTGTGGGTGATAAGCTGTGGAGAGGCGGAGTTCAATGTTCAAAGTTTCACATAAGGCCCTCCAAAATCTAGAAGTAAACTGCACCCCTCGATCAGAAACTATGCTGTCAGGGATGCCATGCAACCTTACAATCTCCTTGATAAAAGTTGAGGCAGTCTCCGGGGCAGAAGGAGTTCCTTGCAGAGGTACAAAGTGGGCCATTTTGGTCAAACGATCAACCACAACGAAAATGGTAGTGAAGTCTTCAGATGGGGGAAGTTCTACTATAAAATCCATGGAGATCATGCTCCATGGTTTCTCAGGTACAGGAAGGGGCTCAAGTAGACCCCAAGTTCTGGCTCTGTCTGTCTTATTCCGAAGGCATGAAATACAAGATCTTACATATTTCTTGCAGTCGTTCATCAAATTTGGCCACCAGAATGTACGGGAGATCAAATTGGCCGTCTTGTGAATCCCAAAGTGACCCGCTCTTGTAACTTCTGCACAATATTTGAGAGCGCAGAAATAGTTTGGTAAATGTCCTTCGGTGGAGAGGCCTCCCTTCCAGACTCCATCTCTGGCTGACTGGTACTGTCACGTACCTGGTAGAAGTCTGGAATGACGAGGTCGGCCTCCCTTGTATCTCCAACCCAAGCCCCACTGAGTATGGGACAGACCTAGGGTGAGGAGTTACATAGTGCCTGTAGTTGCGTGCAGAACTTGTCAGCTGAGTTGCAGACGTGGAGATGCAGGCAGAGCATCTGGTAAGGAACTGGACTCAGGAAAGCTGGTAGGATGGACAGCTAGCACAGGCACTGGAGACAGCGTTAAGCCAAGCAGGAGGCTGGTGCAGGATCACAAGGGTGGCCGGGTTCGGTAGCAGACGGGCAGCGAGGTACTGGAAAAGGTTCAAGATTCAAATTGCCTCTTCTCTTCTTGTCGAAGAACTTTTTATTATCTGCCTTGGTCTTGGAGATTGTATCCTGCAGTAATTGGTAGTTTGAGTTAAGTAATTTCAACCTGTCTTGTACGGCAGGTACAGAAGAATCAATAGGCAGCTCAGGCAAGAAAGAAGGATGGTATCCATAATTGGCGAAAAAAGGTGACTGTTTGGTTGCCGAATGGGTGGAATTATTGTATGAAAATTCCGCGAGTGGGAGAAGTGATAGCCAGTCATCCTGCGCAAAAGAAGAAAAGCATCGTAGGTACTGTTCAAGGGTTTGATTGACCCTTTCAGTCTGTCCATTCGTTTGTGGGTGATAAGCTGTGGAGAGGCGGAGTTCAATGTTCAAAGTTTCACATAAGGCCCTCCAACATCTAAAAGTGAACTGCACCCCTCGATCAGAAACTATGCTGTCAGGGATGCCATGCAACCTTACAATCTCCTTGATAAAAGTTGAGGCAGTCTCCGGGGCAGAAGGAGTTCCTTGCAGAGGTACAAAGTGGGCCATTTTGGTCAAACGATCAACCACAACGAAAATGGTAGTGAAGTCTTCAGATGGGGGAAGTTCTACTATAAAATCCATGGAGATCATGCTCCATGGTTTCTCAGGTACAGGAAGGGGCTCAAGTAGACCCCAAGTTCTGGCTCTGTCTGTCTTATTCCGAAGGCATGAAATACAAGATCTTACATATTTCTTGCAGTCGTTCATCAAGTTTGGCCACCAGAATGTAAGGGAGATCAAATTAGCCGTCTTGTGAATCCCAAAGTGACCCGCTAGGGGATGATCATGACATCGCCCTAGGACGGCAACTCTGAACTGTTCTGGGACCTGCAGTAATTGGTAGTTGGAGTTAAGGAAGTTCAACCTGTCTTGTACGGCAGGTACAGAAGAATCAATAGGCAGCTCAGGCAAGAAAGAAGGATGGTATCCATAATTGGCGAAAAAAGGTGACTGTTTGGTTACCGAATGGGTGGAATTATTGTATGAAAATTCCGCGAGTGGGAGAAGTGATAGCCAGTCATCCTGTGCAAAAGAAGAAAAGCATCGTAGGTACTGTTCAAGGGTTTGATTGACCCTTTCAGTCTGTCCATTAGTTTGTGGGTGATAAGCTGTGGAGAGGCGGAGTTCAATGTTCAATGTTTCACATAAGGCCCTCCAAAATCTAGAAGTGAACTGCACCCCTCGATCAGAAACTATGCTGTCAGGGATGCCATGCAACCTTACAATCTCCTTGATAAAAGTTGAGGCAGTCTCGGGGCAGAAGGAGTTCCTTGCAGAGGTACAAAGTGGGCCATTTTGGTCAAACGATCAACCACAACGAAAATGGTAGTAAAGTCTTCAGATGGGGGGAAGTTCTACTATAAAATCCATGGAGATCATGCTCCATGGTTTCTCAGGTACAGGAAGGGGCTCAAGTAGACCCCAAGTTCTGGCTCTGTCTGTCTTATTCCAAAGGCATGAAATACAAGATCTTACATATTTCTTGCAGTCGTTCATCAAGTTTGGCCACCAGAATGTACGGGAGATCAAATTAGCCGTCTTGTGAATCCCAAAGTGACCCGCTCTTGTAACTTCTGCACAATATTTGAGAGCGCAGAAATAGTTTGGTAAATGTCCTTCGGTGGAGAGGCCTCCCTTCCAGACTCCATCTCTGGCTGACTGGTACTGTCACGTACCTGGTAGGAGTCTGGAATGACGAGGTCGGCCTCCCTTGTATCTCCAACCCAAGCCCCACTGAGAATGGGACAGACCTAGGGTGAGGAGTTACACGAGTGCCTGTAGTTGCGTGCAGAACTTGTCAGCTGAGTTGCAGACGTGGAGATGCAGGCAGAGCATCTGGTAAGGAACTGGACTCAGGAAAGCTGGTAGGATGGACAGCTAGCACAGGCACTGGAGAAAGCGTTAAGCCAAGCAGGAGGCTGGTGCAGGATCACAAGGGTGGCCGGGTTCGGTAGCAGACGGGCAGCGAGGTACTGGAAAAGGTTCAAGATTCAAATTGCCTCTTCTCTTCTTGTCGAATAACTTTTTATTATCTGCCTGAGTCTTGGAGATTGTATCCTGCAGTAATTGGTAGTTGGAGTTAAGGAAGTTCAACCTGTCTTGTACGGCAGGTACAGAAGAATCAATAGGCAGCTCAGGCAAGAAAGAAGGATGGTATCCATAATTGGCGAAAAAAGGTGACTGTTTGGTTGCCGAATGGGTGGAATTATTGTATGAAAATTCCGCGAGTGGGAGAAGTGATAGCCAGTCATCCTGTGCAAAAGAAGAAAAGCATCGTAGGTACTGTTCTAGGGTTTGATTGACCCTTTCAGTCTGTCCATTAGTTTGTGGGTGATAAGCTGTGGAGAGGCGGAGTTCAATGTTCAAAGTTTCACATAAGGCCCTCCAAAATCTAGAAGTGAACTGCACCCCTCGATCAGAAACTATGCTGTCAGGGATGCCATGCAACCTTACAATCTCCTTGATAAAAGTTGAGGCAGTCTCCGGGGCAGAAGGAGTTCCTTGCAGAGGTACAAAGTGGGCCATTTTGGTCAAACGATCAACCACAACGAAAATGGTAGTGAAGTCTTCAGATGGGGGAAGTTCTACTATAAAATCCATGGAGATCATGCTCCATGGTTTCTCAGGTACAGGAAGGGGCTCAAGTAGACCCCAAGTTCTGGCTCTGTCTGTCTTATTCCGAAGGCATGAAATACAAGATCTTACATATTTCTTGCAGTCGTTCATCAAGTTTTGCCACCAGAATGTACGGGAGATCAAATTAGCCGTCTTGTGAATCCCAAAGTGACCCGCTAGGGGATGATCATGACATCGCCCTAGGACGGCAACTCTGAACTGTTCTGGGATAAAGATTTGCCTCTTATGGAAGTACAGGCCATCCCTTAGTTGAAGAGCCAGGTCCTTGGAAGGCGGTTGGTCTTCCACATATTTTCTTATTTGTGACATCAGATCCGCCTGAAGAAGTAAAAAATTATTGGCTGGTAGAATAGTATCAGGTTCCGAGGATACAAATGGATCACTGAACATGCGGGACAAGGCATCTGGTTTCCCGTTCTTTGAGCCAGGACGGTAGGTTATATGAAACATGAAACGAGAGAAAAAAAGTGCCCATCTTGCCTGCCGAGGTCTTAGGCGTTTAGTTGTCTTCAAATACTCAAGATTCTTGTGATCTGTGAAGATAAGAATTGGGTGAGAAGCTCCCTCCAAAAGGTAACGCCATTCTTCAAGAGCGGCCTTGATAGCCAGTAGCTCTCGGTCACCAACATCATAATTCCTTTAGGAAGGATTTAATTTTTTAGAGAAGAAGGCCACAGGGTGGAGCAATGATTTGGGCCCTTGGCGTTGGGAAATGCATTTTCCCCAACTGCATTTTCCGAGGCGTCTACCTCCAAAACATAAGCTAAGGAGGGATCGGGATGTTTCAAGATGGGAGCTGAGGTGAATAAGGCTTTCAACTGTTCAAACGCTGTCTGAGCCTCTGGGTCCATCGAAAGGGAACATGCTGTTTCGTTAGCTGAGTAATGGGAGTGATGATGCCAGAAAAGTCCTTAATACATTTTCTATAAAAGTTAGCAAACCCCACGAACCTCTGTACAGCTTTTCTGTCAGTAGGAGCAGGCCATTCCAAGACAGAAGCGACTTTCTGAGGGTCCATGGAGATTCCCTCGGCGGAGATGACAAGCCCTAGGAAATGCACAACTTGCTTTTCAAAGTCGCATTTTTCAGCCTTTGCGTAAAGTCGGTGTTCCCGCAATCGAGCTAATACCTTTTTTACATGAGTCCGATGGGATTCTAAAGTTTCAGAGAATACAAGGATGTCATCCAGATACACGATGACGAATGAATCAAGAAAGTCCCGAAAAACATCGTTTACCAGATGCTGGAATGTGGCTGGAGCATTGCAGAGCCCGAATGGCATGACTAAATACTCAAAGTGGCCAAAGCGTGTCCGGAAGGCCGTCTTCCATTCGTCTCCCTCCCTGATTCTGACAAGATTATAGGCACCCCTCAAGTCCAGTTTGGAGAACACTCGTGCCCCTCGCAGCCTCTGGAATAGTTCGGGAATCAGAGGAAGAGGGTACCGATTCTTGACAGTGACCCTGTTAAGGTCACGATAGTCCACACAGGGCCTCAAGTGTGGTCTTTTTTCTCAACGAAGAAAATACCGGCTCCTGCTGGTGAAGTGGAAGGCCGAATGAACTGCTTTTCAAGGCTCTCGTCGATATAGGTACGCAGGGCTTCCAATTCAGGCTCAGAGAGAGGGTAAATCCGACCAAACGGGATCTCGGCTCCCGGTAGAAGTTCAATGGGGCAATCGTAAGTTCTATGAGGTGGAAGAGTGTCTGCACCCTTTTTATTAAAGACGTCCAGAAATTCGTGATAAGCAACCGGGATCAGTTTAGAGGCTTCATGGTCAGGGTGGATACCCAGGAGGGGCGTGGAGTTGACAGTTCCTCCAAAGAGGCAGTGCGTCTGGCAGTAGTTGGACGGAAAAAAAAATATCTCCGGTAAGCCAGTCAACGTGAGGGTTGTGTGCCTTCAACCATGGAATGCCGAGGATAACGGGAAACATGGGAGAAGCTATGACATCCAAACGGAGGAGTTCGCTATGGCCTAAAGAAGTCTGGCAGAGAATAGGCAAGGTCTCTTGAGTTTTCGTAGTTTACCTCTTTCTCCTGCTGAACGTCTACGTCGAGTCCAAGGCAGTCTGTGTCTCTTCTGCGGGGAGGTTGGCCACTTCATACGAACTTGTCCGGCAGAGACCTGCAGGGTCAGTGATGATCCACAGTACATCAGGGATGGTCCATAGTACATCAGGGATGATCCATAGTACATCAGGGATGGTCCATAGTACACCAGTGATGGCCCATAGTACATCAGTGATGATCCACAGTACATCAGTGATTATCTATAGTACATCAGTGATGATCCACAGTACACCAGTGATGATTCACAGTACATCAGTGATGGTCCATAGTACATCAGGGATGGTCCATAGTACATCAGGGATGATCCATAGTACACCAGTGATGGCCCATAGTACATCAGTGATGATCTATAGTACATCAGTGATGATCCATAGTACACCAGTGATGATTAATAGTACACCAGAGATGATTCATAGTACACCAGTGATGGTCCATAGTACATCAGTGATGATCTATAGTACATCAGTGATGATCCACAGTACATCAGTGATGATCCACAGTACACCAGTGATGGCCCATAGTACATCAGTGATGATCTATAGTACATCAGTGATGATCATCAGTACATCAGTGATGATCCACAGTACATCAGTGATGATCCACAGTACATCAGTGATGATCCACAGTACATCAGGGATGGTCCACAGTACATCAATGATGATCCATAGCACATCAGTGATGGCCCATAGTGCATCAGTGATGGCCCATAGTACATCAGTGATGGCCCATAGTACATCAGTGATGATCCATAGTACACCAGTGATGATCCATAGTACACCAGGGATGATCCACAGTACATCAGTGATGATCCACAGTACATCAGTGATGGTCCATAGTAAATTAGTGATGGTCCATAGTACACCAGTAATGATCCATAGTACTCCAGTGATGGCCCATAGTACACCAGTGATGGCCCATAGTACATCAGTGATGATCTATAGTACATCAGTGATGATCCACAGTACATCAGGGAAGGTCCATAGTACATCAGGGATGATCCATAGTACATCAGTGATGATCCACAGTACATCAGTGATGATCCACAGTACATCAGTGATGATCCACAGTACATCAGGGATGGTCCACAGTACATCAGTGATGATCCATAGTACACCAGTCATGATCCATAGTACATCAGTGATAATCCATAGTACATCAGTGATGGCCCACAGTACATCAGGGATGATCCACAGTACATCAGTGATGATCCATAGTACACCAGTGATGGCCCATAGTACACCAGTGATGGCCCATAGTACATCAGTGATGATCCACAGTACATCAGTGATGATCTATAGTACACCAGTGATGATTCACAGTACATCAGGGATGGTCCATAGTACATCAGGGATGATCCATAGTACACCAGTGATGATCCATAGTACACCAGTGATGATTCATAGTACACCAGTGATGGTCCATAGTACATCAGTGATGATCTATAGTACATCAGTGATGATCCATAGTACACCAGTGATGATTAATAGTACACCAGTGATGATTCATAGTACACCAGTGATGGTCCATAGTACATCAGTGATGATCTATAGTACATCAGTGATGATCCACAGTACATCAGTGATGATCCACAGTACACCAGTGATGGCCCATAGTACATCAGTGATGATCTGTAGTACATCAGTGATGATCCTCAGTACATCAGTGATGATCCACAGTACATCAGTGATGATCCACAGTACATCAAGGATGGTCCACAGTACATCAGTGATGATCCATAGTACATCAGTGATGGCCCATAGCACATCAGTGATGATCCATAGTACACCAGTGATTATCCATAGTACACCAGGGATGATCCACAGTACATCAGTGATGATCCACAGTACATCAGTGATGGTCCATAGTAAATTAGTGATGGTCCATAGTACACCAGTGATGATCCATAGTACTCCAGTGATGGCCCATAGTACACCAGTGATGGCCCATAGTACATCAGTGATGATCTATAGTACATCAGTGATGATCCACAGTACATCAGGGATGGTCCATAGTACATCAGGGATGATCCATAGTACATCAGTGATGATCCACAGTACATCACTGATGATCCACAGTACATCAGTGATGATCCACAGTACATCAGGGATGGTCCACAGTACATCAGTGATGATCCATAGTACACCAGTCATGATCCATAGTACATCAGTGATGATCCATAGTACATCAGTGATGGCCCACAGTACATCAGGGATGATCCACAGTACATCAGTGATGATCCATAGTACACCAGTGATGGCCCATAGTACATCAGTGATGATCCACAGTACATCAGTGATGATCTATAGTACATCAGTGATGATCCACAGTACACCAGTGATGATTCACAGTACATCAGGGATGGTCCATAGTGCACCAGTGATGATCCACAGTACACCAGTGATGATCCATAGTACACCAGTGATGGCCCATAGTACACCAGTGATGATCCATAGTACACCAGAGATGGCCCATAGTATACCAGTGATGAGCTATAGTACATCAGTGATGATCTATAGTACATCAGTGATGATCCATAGTACACCAGTGATGATCCATAGTACATCAGTGATGGCCCATAGTACACCAGTGATGATCCATAGTACACCAGTGATGATCCATAGTACTTCAGTGATGGCCCATAGTACACCAGTGATGATCCATAGTACATCAGTGATGGCTCATAGTACATCAGTGATGATCCATAATACATCAGTGATGATCCATAGTACACCAGTGATGGCCCATAGTACTTCAGTGATGATCTATAGTACATCAGTGATGATCCACAGTACATCAGTGATGATCCACAGTACATCAGTGATGATCCACGGTACATCAGTGATGATCCATAGTACATCAGTGATGATCCTCAGTACATCAGTGATGATCCACAGTACATCAGTGATGATCCACAGTACATCAGTGATGATCCACAGTACATCAGTGATGATCCACAGGACATCAGGGATGGTCCACAGTACATCAGTGATGATCCATAGTACACCAGTCATGATCCATAGTACATCGGTGATGATCCATAGTACATCAGTGATGATCCATAGTACACCAGTGATGGCCCATAGTACACCAGTGATGATCCATAGTACACCAGTGATGGCCCATAGTACTTCAGTGATGATCTATAGTACATCAGTGATGATCCACAGTACATCAGTGATGATCCACAATACATCAGGGATGGTCCACAGTATATCAGTGATGATCCATAGTACATCAGTGATGGCCCACAGTACATCAGTGATGATCCACAGTATATCAGTGATGATCCATAGTACACCAGTGATGGTCCATAGTACACCAGTGATGGTCCATAGTACATCAGTGATGATCCATAGTACATCAGTGATGATCCACAGTACATCAGGGATGGTCCACAGTACATCAGTGATGATCCATAGTACACCAGTGATGGCCCAAAGCACATCAGTGATGGTCCATAGTACACCAGGGATGATCCATAGTAATCCAGTGATGATCCATAGTACACCAGTGATGGCCCATAGTACACCAGTGATGGCCCATAGTACATCAGTGATGATCCACAGTACATCAGTGATGATCTATAGTACATCAGGGATGGTCCACAGTACATCAGTGATGATCCATAGTACACCAGTGATGATCCATAGTACATCAGTGATGATCCATAGTACACCTGTGATGGCCCACAGTACACCTGTGATGGCCCACAGTACATCAGTGATGATCCACAGTACATCAGGGATGATCCACAGTATATCAGGGATGGTCCACAGTATATCAGTGATGATCCATAGTACACCAGTGATGATCCATAGTACACCAGGGATGATCCATAGTACACCAGTGATGATCCATAGTACACCAGTGATGATCCATAGTACATCAGTGATGGTCCATAGTACACCAGTGATGATCCATAGTACACCAGTGATGGCCCATAGTACACCAGTGATGGCCCATAGTACACCAGTGATGATCCATAGTACACCAGTGATGGCCCATAGTACACCAGTGATGTCCCATAGTACATCAGTGATGATCCACAGTACATCAGTGATGATCCATAGTACACCAGGGATGGCCCATAGTACATCAGTGATGGCTCATAGTACATCAGTGATGATCCATAGTACATCAGTGGTGATCCATTGTACACCAGTGATGATCCATAGTACATCAGTGATGGCTCATAGTACATCAGTGATGATCCATAGTACACCAGTGATGATCCATAGTACATCAGTGATGGCTCATAGTACATCAGTGATGATCCATAATACATCAGTGATGATCCATAGTACATCAGTGATGATCCATAGTACATCAGTGATGATCCATAGTACACCAGTCATGGCCCATAGTACATCAGTGATGAACTATAGTACATCAGTGATGATCCACAGTACATCAGTGATGATCCACAGTACATCAGTGATGATCCAAGCTACATCAGTGATGATCCATAGTACATCAGTGATGATCCTCAGTACATCAGTGATGATCCACAGTACATCAGTGATGATCCACAGTACATCAGTGATGATCCACAGTACATCAGGGATGGTCCACAGTACATCAGTGATGATCCATAGTACACCAGTCATGATCCATAGTACATCAGTGATGATCCATAGTACATCAGTGATGATCCATAGTACACCAGTGATGATCCATAGTACACCAGTGATGGCCCATAGTACTTCAGTGATGATTTATAGTACATCAGTGATGATCCACAGTACATCAGTGATGATCCACAATACATCAGGGATGGTCCACAGTATATCAGTGATGATCCATAGTACATCAGTGATGGCCCACAGTACATCAGTGATGATCCACAGTACATCAGTGATGATCCATAGTACACCAGTGATGGCCCATAGTACATCAGTGATGGTCCATAGTACATCAGTGATGATCCATAGTACATCAGTGATGATCCATAGTACATCAATGATGATCCATAGTACATCAGTGATGATCCACAGTACATCAGGGATGGTCCACAGTATATCAGTGATGATCCATAGTACATCAGTGATGGCCCATAGTACATCAGTGATGATCCATAGTACACCAGTGATGATCCATAGTACACCAGTGATGTTCCATAGTACACCAGGGATGATCCACAGTACATCAGTGATGATCCACAGTACATCAGTGGTGGTCCACAGTACATCAGTGATGGTCCATAGTACACCAGTGATGATCCATAGTACACCAGTGATGATCCATAGTACACCAGTGATGGCCCATAGTACATCAGTGATGATCCATAGTGCATCAGTGATGATCCACAGTACATCAGTGATGATCCACAGTACATCAGGGATGGTCCATAGTACATCAGTGATGATCCATAGTACACCAGTGATGATCCATAGTACTCCAGTGATGGCCCATAGTACACCAGTGATGGCCCATAGTACATCAGTAATGATCTATAGTACATCAGTGATGATCCACAGTACATCAGTTATGATCCACAGTACATCAGTGATGATCCACAGTACATCAGTGATGATCCACAATACTTCAGTGATGATCCACAGTACATCAGTGATGATCCACAGTACATCAGGGATGGTCCACAGTATATCAGTGATGATCCATAGTACATCAGTGATGGCCCATAGTACATCAGTGATGATCCATAGTACACCAGTGATGATCCATAGTACACCAGTGATGTTCCATAGTACACCAGGGATGATCCACAGTACATCAGTGATGATCCACAGTACATCAGTGGTGGTCCACAGTACATCAGTGATGGTCCATAGTACACCAGTGATGATCCATAGTACACCAGTGATGATCCATAGTACACCAGTGATGGCCCATAGTACATCAGTGATGATCCATAGTACATCAGTGATGATCCACAGTACATCAGTGATGATCCACAGTACATCAGGGATGGTCCATAGTACATCAGTGATGATCCATAGTACATCAGTGATGATCCATAGTACACCAGTGATGATCCATAGTACACCAGTGATGGCCCATAGTACATCAGTGATGAACTATAGTACATCAGTGATGATCCACAGTACATCAGGGATGGTCCATAGTACATCAGTGATGATCCATAGTACACCAGTGATGATCCATAGTACACCAGTGATGGCCCATAGTACATCAGTGATGAACTATAGTACATCAGTGATGATCCACAGTACATCAGTGATGATCCACAGTACATCAGGGATGGTCCATAGTACACCAGTGATGATCCACAGTACACCAGTGATGATCCATAGTACACCAGTGATGGTCCATAGTACATCAGTGATGATCTATAGTACATCAGTGATGGTCCATAGTACATCAGTGATGATCCATAGTACATCAGTGATGGCTCATAGTACATCAGTGATGATCCATAATACATCAGTGATGATCCATAGTACATCAGTGATGATCCATAGTACATCAGTGATGATCCATAGTACACCAGTCATGGCCCATAGTACTACAGTGATGATCTATAGTACATCAGTGATGATCCACAGTACATCAGTGATGATCCACAGTACATCAGTGATGATCCAAGCTACATCAGTGATGATCCATAGTACATCAGTGATGATCCTCCGTACATCAGTGATGATCCACAGTACATCAGTGATGATCCACAGTACATCAGTGATGATCCACAGTACATCAGGGATGGTCCACAGTACATCAGTGATGATCCATAGTACACCAGTCATGATCCATAGTACATCAGTGATGATCCATAGTACATCAGTGATGATCCATAGTACACCAGTGATGATCCATAGTACACCAGTGATGGCCCATAGTACTTCAGTGATGATTTATAGTACATCAGTGATGATCCACAGTACATCAGTGATGATCCACAATACATCAGGGATGGTCCACAGTATATCAGTGATGATCCATAGTACATCAGTGATGGCCCACAGTACATCAGTGATGATCCATAGTACACCAGTGATGGCCCATAGTACATCAGTGATGGTCCATAGTACATCAGTGATGATCCATAGTACATCAGTGATGATCCATAGTACATCAATGATGATCCATAGTACATCAGTGATGATCCACAGTACATCAGGGATGGTCCACAGTATATTAGTGATGATCCATAGTACATCAGTGATGGCCCATAGTACATCAGTGATGATCCATAGTACACCAGTGATGATCCATAGTACACCAGTGATGTTCCATAGTACACCAGGGATGATCCACAGTACATCAGTGATGATCCACAGTACATCAGTGGTGGTCCACAGTACATCAGTGATGGTCCATAGTACACCAGTGATGATCCATAGTACACCAGTGATGATCCATAGTACACCAGTGATGGCCCATAGTACATCAGTGATGATCCATAGTACATCAGTGATGATCCACAGTACATCAGTGATGATCCATAGTACACCAGTGATGATCCATAGTACTCCAGTGATGGCCCATAGTACACCAGTGATGGCCCATAGTACATCAGTAATGATCTATAGTACATCAGTGATGATCCACAGTACATCAGTGATGATCCACAGTACATCAGTTATGATCCACAGTACATCAGTGATGATCCACAGTACATCAGTGATGATCCACAATACTTCAGTGATGATCCACAGTACATCAGTGATGATCCACAGTACATCAGGGATGGTTTACAGTATATCAGTGATGATCCATAGTACATCAGTGATGGCCCATAGTACATCAGTGATGATCCATAGTACACCAGTGATGATCCATAGTACACCAGTGATGTTCCATAGTACACCAGGGATGATCCACAGTACATCAGTGATGATCCACAGTACATCAGTGGTGGTCCACAGTACATCAGTGATGGTCCATAGTACACCAGTGATGATCCATAGTACACCAGTGATGATCCACAGTACACCAGTGATGGCCCATAGTACATCAGTGATGATCCATAGTACATCAGTGATGATCCACAGTACATCAGTGATGATCCACAGTACATCAGGGATGGTCCATAGTACATCAGTGATGATCCATAGTACATCAGTGATGATCCATAGTACACCAGTGATGATCCATAGTACACCAGTGATGGCCCATAGTACATCAGTGATGAACTATAGTACATCAGTGATGATCCACAGTACATCAGGGATGGTCCATAGTACATCAGTGATGATCCATAGTACACCAGTGATGATCCATAGTACACCAGTGATGGCCCATAGTACATCAGTGATGAACTATAGTACATCAGTGATGATCCACAGTACATCAGTGATGATCCACAGTACATCAGGGATGGTCCATAGTACACCAGTGATGATCCACAGTACACCAGTGATGATCCATAGTACACCAGTGATGGTCCATAGTACATCAGTGATGATCTATAGTACATCAGTGATGGTCCATAGTACATCAGTGATGATCTATATACATAGTACACCAGTGATGATCTATAGTACATCAGTGATGATCTACAGTACATCAGTTATGATCCACAGTACATTAGTGATGATCCACAGTACATCAGTGATGATCCACAGTACATCAGTGATGATCCATAGTACATCAGTGATGGCTCATAGTACATCAGTGATGATCCATAATACATCAGTGATGATCCATAGTACATCAGTGATGATCCATAGTACACCAGTCATGGCCCATAGTACTACAGTGATGATCTATAGTACATCAGTGATGATCCACAGTACATCAGTGATGATCCACAGTACATCAGTGATGATCCAAGCTACATCAGTGATGATCCATAGTACATCAGTGATGATCCTCAGTACATCAGTGATGATCCACAGTACATCAGTGATGATCCACAGTACATCAGTGATGATCCACAGTACATCAGGGATGGTCCACAGTACATCAGTGATGATCCATAGTACACCAGTCATGATCCATAGTACATCAGTGATGATCCATAGTACATCAGTGATGATCCATAGTACACCAGTGATGATCCATAGTACACCAGTGATGGCCCATAGTACTTCAGTGATGATTTATAGTACATCAGTGATGATCCACAGTACATCAGTGATGATCCACAATACATCAGGGATGGTCCACAGTATATCAGTGATGATCCATAGTACATCAGTGATGGCCCACAGTACATCAGTGATGATCCATAGTACACCAGTGATGGCCCATAGTACATCAGTGATGGTTCATAGTACATCAGTGATGATCCATAGTACATCAGTGATGATCCATAGTACATCAATGATGATCCATAGTACATCAGTGATGATCCACAGTACATCAGGGATGGTCCACAGTATATCAGTGATGATCCGTAGTACATCAGTGATGGCCCATAGTACATCAGTGATGATCCATAGTACACCAGTGATGATCCATAGTACACCAGTGATGTTCCATAGTACACCAGGGATGATCCACAGTACATCAGTGATGATCCACAGTACATCAGTGGTGGTCCACAGTACATCAGTGATGGTCCATAGTACACCAGTGATGATCCATAGTACACCAGTGATGATCCATAGTACACCAGTGATGGCCCATAGTACATCAGTGATGATCCATAGTACATCAGTGATGATCCACAGTACATCAGTGATGATCCACAGTACATCAGGGATGGTCCATAGTACATCAGTGATGATCCATAGTACACCAGTGATGATCCATAGTACTCCAGTGATGGCCCATAGTACACCAGTGATGGCCCATAGTACATCAGTAATGATCTATAGTACATCAGTGATGATCCACAGTACATCAGTGATGATCCACAGTACATCAGTTATGATCCACAGTACATCAGTGATGATCCACAATACTTCAGTGATGATCCACAGTACATCAGTGATGATCCACAGTACATCAGGGATGGTCCACAGTATATCAGTGATGATCCATAGTACATCAGTGATGGCCCATAGTACATCAGTGATGATCCATAGTACACCAGTGATGATCCATAGTACACCAGTGATGTTCCATAGTACACCAGGGATGATCCACAGTACATCAGTGATGATCCACAGTACATCAGTGGTGGTCCACAGTACTTCAGTGATGGTCCATAGTACACCAGTGATGATCCATAGTACACCAGTGATGATCCATAGTACACCAGTGATGGCCCATAGTACATCAGTGATGATCCATAGTACATCAGTGATGATCCACAGTACATCAGTGATGATCCACAGTACATCAGGGATGGTCCATAGTACATCAGTGATGATCCATAGTACATCAGTGATGATCCATAGTACACCAGTGATGATCCATAGTACACCAGTGATGGCCCATAGTACATCAGTGATGAACTATAGTACATCAGTGATGATCCACAGTACATCAGGGATGGTCCATAGTACATCAGTGATGATCCATAGTACACCAGTGATGATCCATAGTACACCAGTGATGGTCCATAGTACATCAGTGATGATCTATAGTACATCAGTGATGGTCCATAGTACATCAGTGATGATCTATATACATAGTACACCAGTGATGATCTATAGTACATCAGTGATGATCTACAGTACATCAGTTATGATCCACAGTACATTAGTGATGATCCACAGTACATCAGTGATGATCCACAGTACATCAGTGATGATCCACAATACTTCAGTGATGATCCACAGTACATCAGGGATGGTCCACAGTACATCAGTGATGGTCCACAGTATATCAGTGATGATCCATAGTACATCAGTGATGGTCCATAGTACATCAGTGATGGTCCATAGTACACCAGTGATGATCCATAGTACACCAGTGATGGCCCATAGTACACCAGTGATGGCCCATAGTACACCAGTGATGGCCCATAGTACATCAGTGATGATCCACAGTACATCAGTGATGATCCATAGTACACCAGTGATGGCCCATAGTACATCAGTGATGAACTATAGTACATCAGAGATGATCCACAGTACATCAGGGATGGTCCATAGTACATCAGTGATGATCCATAGTACACCAGTGATGATCCATAGTACACCAGTGATGGCCCATAGTACATCAGTGATGAACTATAGTACATCCGTGATGATCCACAGTACATCAGTAATGATCCATAGTACATCCGTGATGATCCACAGTACATCAGTGATGATCCACAGTACATCAGGGATGGTCCATAGTACATCAGTGATGATCCATAGTACACCAGTGATGATCCATAGTACACCAGTGATGGCCCGTAGTACATCAGTGATGAACTATAGTACATCAGTGATGATCCACAGTACATCAGTGATGATCCACAGTACATCAGGGATGGTCCATAGTACACCAGTGATGATCCACAGTACACCAGTGATGATCCATAGTACACCAGTGATGGTCCATAGTACATCAGTGATGATCTATAGTACATCAGTGATGGTCCATGGTACATCAGTGATGATCTATAGTACATCAGTGATGATCTATAGTACATCAGTGATGATCCACAGTACATCAGTTATGATACACAGTACATCAGTGATGATCCACAGTACATCAGTGATGATCCACAGTACATCAGTGATGATCCACAATACTTCAGTGATGATCCACAGTACATCAGTGATGATCCACAGTACATCAGGGATGGTCCACAGTATATCAGTGATGATCCATAGTACATCAGTGATGATCCATAGTACACCAGTGATGGCCCATAGTACACCAGTGATGGCCCATAGTACATCAGTGATGATCCATAGTACATCAGTGATGATCCACAGTACATCAGTGATGATCCACAGTACATCAGGGATGGTCCACAGTACATCAGTGATGATCAATAGTACACCAGTGATGATCCATGGTACACCAGTGATGGCCCATAGTACACCAGTGATGATCCATAGTACACCAGTGATGGCCCATAGTACATCAGTGATGAACTATAGTACATCAGTGATGATCCACAGTACATCAGTGATGATCCATAGTACACCAGTGATGGCCCATAGTACACCAGTGATGATCCATAGTACACCAGTGATGGCCCATAGTACATCAGTGATGAACTATAGTACATCAGTGATGATCCACAGTACATCAGTGATGATCCACAGTACATCAGGGATGGTCCATAGTACATCAGTGATGATCCATAGTACACCAGTGATGATCCATAGTACACCAGTGATGGCCCATAGTACATCAGTAATGAACTATAGTACATCAGTGATGATCCACAGTACATCAGTGATGATCCACAGTACATCAGGGATGGTCCATAGTACACCAGTGATGATCCACAGTACACCAGTGATGATCCATAGTACACCAGTGATGGTCCATAGTACATCAGTGATGATCTATAGTACACCAGTGATGGTCCATAGTACATCAGTGATGATCTATAGTACATCAGTGATAAACTATAGTACATCAGTGATGATCTATAGTACATCAGTGATGATCCATAGTACACCAGTGATGGCCCATAGTACATCAGTGATGAACTATAGTACATCAGTGATGATCCACAGTACATCAGGGATGGTCCATAGTACATCAGTGATGATCCATAGTATACCAGTGATGATCCATAGTACACCAGTGATGGCCCATAGTACATCAGTGATGAACTATAGTACATCAGTGATGATCCACAGTACATCAGTGATGATCCACAGTACATCAGTGATGATCCACAGTACATCAGAGATGGTCCATAGTACATCAGTGATGATCCATAGTACACCAGTGATGATCCATAGTACACCAGTGATGGCCCATAGTACATCAGTGATGAACTATAGTACATCAGTGATGATCCACAGTACATCAGTGATGATCCATAGTACACCAGGGATGGCCCATAGTACATCAGTGATGGCTCATAGTACATCAGTGATGATCCATAGTACATCAGTGGTGATCCATTGTACACCAGTGATGATCCATAGTACATCAGTGATGGCTCATAGTACATCAGTGATGATCCATAGTACACCAGTGATGATCCATAGTACATCAGTGATGGCTCATAGTACATCAGTGATGATCCATAATACATCAGTGATGATCCATAGTACATCAGTGATGATCCATAGTACATCAGTGATGATCCATAGTACACCAGTCATGGCCCATAGTACTACAGTGATGATCTATAGTACATCAGTGATGATCCACAGTACATCAGTGATGATCCACAGTACATCAGTGATGATCCAAGCTACATCAGTGATGATCCATAGTACATCAGTGATGATCCTCAGTACATCAGTGATGATCCACAGTACATCAGTGATGATCCACAGTACATCAGTGATGATCCACAGTACATCAGGGATGGTCCACAGTACATCAGTGATGATCCATAGTACACCAGTCATGATCCATAGTACATCAGTGATGATCCATAGTACATCAGTGATGATCCATAGTACACCAGTGATGATCCATAGTACACCAGTGATGGCCATTAGTACTTCAGTGATGATTTATAGTACATCAGTGATGATCCACAGTACATCAGTGATGATCCACAATACATCAGGGATGGTCCACAGTATATCAGTGATGATCCATAGTACATCAGTGATGGCCCACAGTACATCAGTGATGATCCACAGTACATCAGTGATGATCCATAGTACACCAGTGATGGCCCATAGTACATCAGTGATGGTCCATAGTACATCAGTGATGATCCATAGTACATCAGTGATGATCCATAGTACATCAATGATGATCCATAGTACATCAGTGATGATCCACAGTACATCAGGGATGGTCCACAGTATATCAGTGATGATCCATAGTACATCAGTGATGGCCCATAGTACATCAGTGATGATCCATAGTACACCAGTGATGATCCATAGTACACCAGTGATGTTCCATAGTACACCAGGGATGATCCACAGTACATCAGTGATGATCCACAGTACATCAGTGATGGTCCATAGTACACCAGTGATGATCCATAGTACACCAGTGATGATCCATAGTACACCAGTGATGGCCCATAGTACATCAGTGATGATCCATAGTACATCAGTGATGATCCACAGTACATCAGTGATGATCCACAGTACATCAGGGATGGTCCATAGTACATCAGTGATGATCCATAGTACACCAGTGATGATCCATAGTACTCCAGTGATGGCCCATAGTACACCAGTGATGGCCCATAGTACATCAGTAATGATCTATAGTACATCAGTGATGATCCACAGTACATCAGTGATGATCCACAGTACATCAGTTATGATCCACAGTACATCAGTGATGATCCACAATACTTCAGTGATGATCCACAGTACATCAGTGATGATCCACAGTACATCAGGGATGGTCCACAGTATATCAGTGATGATCCATAGTACATCAGTGATGGCCCATAGTACATCAGTGATGATCCATAGTACACCAGTGATGATCCATAGTACACCAGTGATGTTCCATAGTACACCAGGGATGATCCACAGTACATCAGTGATGATCCACAGTACATCAGTGGTGGTCCACAGTACATCAGTGATGGTCCATAGTACACCAGTGATGATCCATAGTACACCAGTGATGATCCATAGTACACCAGTGATGGCCCATAGTACATCAGTGATGATCCATAGTACATCAGTGATGATCCACAGTACATCAGTGATGATCCACAGTACATCAGGGATGGTCCATAGTACATCAGTGATGATCCATAGTACATCAGTGATGATCCATAGTACACCAGTGATGATCCATAGTACACCAGTGATGGCCGATAGTACATCAGTGATGAACTATAGTACATCAGTGATGATCCACAGTACATCAGGGATGGTCCATAGTACATCAGTGATGATCCATAGTACACCAGTGATGATCCATAGTACACCAGTGATGGCCCATAGTACATCAGTGATGAACTATAGTACATCAGTGATGATCCACAGTACATCAGTGATGATCCACAGTACATCAGGGATGGTCCATAGTACACCAGTGATGATCCACAGTACACCATTGATGATCCATAGTACACCAGTGATGGTCCATAGTACATCAGTGATGATCTATAGTACATCAGTGATGGTCCATAGTACATCAGTGATGATCTATATACATAGTACACCAGTGATGATCTATAGTACATCAGTGATGATCTACAGTACATCAGTTATGATCCACAGTACATTAGTGATGATCCACAGTACATCAGTGATGATCCACAGTACATCAGTGATGATCCACAATACTTCAGTGATGATCCACAGTACATCAGGGATGGTCCACAGTACATCAGTGATGGTCCACAGTATATCAGTGATGATCCATAGTACATCAGTGATGGTCCATAGTACATCAGTGATGGTCCATAGTACACCAGTGATGATCCATAGTACACCAGTGATGGCCCATAGTACACCAGTGATGGCCCATAGTACACCAGTGATGGCCCATAGTACATCAGTGATGATCCACAGTACATCAGTGATGATCCATAGTACACCAGTGATGGCCCATAGTACATCAGTGATGAACTATAGTACATCAGAGATGATCCACAGTACATCAGGGATGGTCCATAGTACATCAGTGATGATCCATAGTACACCAGTGATGATCCATAGTACACCAGTGATGGCCCATAGTACATCAGTGATGAACTATAGTACATCCGTGATGATCCACAGTACATCAGTAATGATCCATAGTACATCCGTGATGATCCACAGTACATCAGTGATGATCCACAGTACATCAGGGATGGTCCATAGTACATCAGTGATGATCCATAGTACACCAGTGATGATCCATAGTACACCAGTGATGGCCCGTAGTACATCAGTGATGAACTATAGTACATCAGTGATGATCCACAGTACATCAGTGATGATCCACAGTACATCAGGGATGGTCCATAGTACACCAGTGATGATCCACAGTACACCAGTGATGATCCATAGTACACCAGTGATGGTCCATAGTACATCAGTGATGATCTATAGTACATCAGTGATGGTCCATGGTACATCAGTGATGATCTATAGTACATCAGTGATGATCTATAGTACATCAGTGATGATCCACAGTACATCAGTTATGATACACAGTACATCAGTGATGATCCACAGTACATCAGTGATGATCCACAGTACATCAGTGATGATCCACAATACTTCAGTGATGATCCACAGTACATCAGTGATGATCCACAGTACATCAGGGATGGTCCACAGTATATCAGTGATGATCCATAGTACATCAGTGATGATCCATAGTACACCAGTGATGGCCCATAGTACACCAGTGATGGCCCATAGTACATCAGTGATGATCCATAGTACATCAGTGATGATCCACAGTACATCAGTGATGATCCACAGTACATCAGGGATGGTCCACAGTACATCAGTGATGATCAATAGTACACCAGTGATGATCCATGGTACACCAGTGATGGCCCATAGTACACCAGTGATGATCCATAGTACACCAGTGATGGCCCATAGTACATCAGTGATGAACTATAGTACATCAGTGATGATCCACAGTACATCAGTGATGATCCATAGTACACCAGTGATGGCCCATAGTACACCAGTGATGATCCATAGTACACCAGTGATGGCCCATAGTACATCAGTGATGAACTATAGTACATCAGTGATGATCCACAGTACATCAGTGATGATCCACAGTACATCAGGGATGGTCCATAGTACATCAGTGATGATCCATAGTACACCAGTGATGATCCATAGTACACCAGTGATGGCCCATAGTACATCAGTAATGAACTATAGTACATCAGTGATGATCCACAGTACATCAGTGATGATCCACAGTACATCAGGGATGGTCCATAGTACACCAGTGATGATCCACAGTACACCAGTGATGATCCATAGTACACCAGTGATGGTCCATAGTACATCAGTGATGATCTATAGTACACCAGTGATGGTCCATAGTACATCAGTGATGATCTATAGTACATCAGTGATAAACTATAGTACATCAGTGATGATCTATAGTACATCAGTGATGATCCATAGTACACCAGTGATGGCCCATAGTACATCAGTGATGAACTATAGTACATCAGTGATGATCCACAGTACATCAGGGATGGTCCATAGTACATCAGTGATGATCCATAGTATACCAGTGATGATCCATAGTACACCAGTGATGGCCCATAGTACATCAGTGATGAACTATAGTACATCAGTGATGATCCACAGTACATCAGTGATGATCCACAGTACATCAGTGATGATCCACAGTACATCAGGGATGGTCCATAGTACATCAGTGATGATCCATAGTACACCAGTGATGATCCATAGTACACCAGTGATGGCCCATAGTACATCAGTGATGAACTATAGTACATCAGTGATGATCCACAGTACATCAGTGATGATCCATAGTACACCAGGGATGGCCCATAGTACATCAGTGATGGCTCATAGTACATCAGTGATGATCCATAGTACATCAGTGGTGATCCATTGTACACCAGTGATGATCCATAGTACATCAGTGATGGCTCATAGTACATCAGTGATGATCCATAGTACACCAGTGATGATCCATAGTACATCAGTGATGGCTCATAGTACATCAGTGATGATCCATAATACATCAGTGATGATCCATAGTACATCAGTGATGATCCATAGTACATCAGTGATGATCCATAGTACACCAGTCATGGCCCATAGTACTACAGTGATGATCTATAGTACATCAGTGATGATCCACAGTACATCAGTGATGATCCACAGTACATCAGTGATGATCCAAGCTACATCAGTGATGATCCATAGTACATCAGTGATGATCCTCAGTACATCAGTGATGATCCACAGTACATCAGTGATGATCCACAGTACATCAGTGATGATCCACAGTACATCAGGGATGGTCCACAGTACATCAGTGATGATCCATAGTACACCAGTCATGATCCATAGTACATCAGTGATGATCCATAGTACATCAGTGATGATCCATAGTACACCAGTGATGATCCATAGTACACCAGTGATGGCCATTAGTACTTCAGTGATGATTTATAGTACATCAGTGATGATCCACAGTACATCAGTGATGATCCACAATACATCAGGGATGGTCCACAGTATATCAGTGATGATCCATAGTACATCAGTGATGGCCCACAGTACATCAGTGATGATCCACAGTACATCAGTGATGATCCATAGTACACCAGTGATGGCCCATAGTACATCAGTGATGGTCCATAGTACATCAGTGATGATCCATAGTACATCAGTGATGATCCATAGTACATCAATGATGATCCATAGTACATCAGTGATGATCCACAGTACATCAGGGATGGTCCACAGTATATCAGTGATGATCCATAGTACATCAGTGATGGCCCATAGTACATCAGTGATGATCCATAGTACACCAGTGATGATCCATAGTACACCAGTGATGTTCCATAGTACACCAGGGATGATCCACAGTACATCAGTGATGATCCACAGTACATCAGTGATGGTCCATAGTACACCAGTGATGATCCATAGTACACCAGTGATGATCCATAGTACACCAGTGATGGCCCATAGTACATCAGTGATGATCCATAGTACATCAGTGATGATCCACAGTACATCAGTGATGATCCACAGTACATCAGGGATGGTCCATAGTACATCAGTGATGATCCATAGTACACCAGTGATGATCCATAGTACTCCAGTGATGGCCCATAGTACACCAGTGATGGCCCATAGTACATCAGTAATGATCTATAGTACATCAGTGATGATCCACAGTACATCAGTGATGATCCACAGTACATCAGTTATGATCCACAGTACATCAGTGATGATCCACAATACTTCAGTGATGATCCACAGTACATCAGTGATGATCCACAGTACATCAGGGATGGTCCACAGTATATCAGTGATGATCCATAGTACATCAGTGATGGCCCATAGTACATCAGTGATGATCCATAGTACACCAGTGATGATCCATAGTACACCAGTGATGTTCCATAGTACACCAGGGATGATCCACAGTACATCAGTGATGATCCACAGTACATCAGTGGTGGTCCACAGTACATCAGTGATGGTCCATAGTACACCAGTGATGATCCATAGTACACCAGTGATGATCCATAGTACACCAGTGATGGCCCATAGTACATCAGTGATGATCCATAGTACATCAGTGATGATCCACAGTACATCAGTGATGATCCACAGTACATCAGGGATGGTCCATAGTACATCAGTGATGATCCATAGTACATCAGTGATGATCCATAGTACACCAGTGATGATCCATAGTACACCAGTGATGGCCGATAGTACATCAGTGATGAACTATAGTACATCAGTGATGATCCACAGTACATCAGGGATGGTCCATAGTACATCAGTGATGATCCATAGTACACCAGTGATGATCCATAGTACACCAGTGATGGCCCATAGTACATCAGTGATGAACTATAGTACATCAGTGATGATCCACAGTACATCAGTGATGATCCACAGTACATCAGGGATGGTCCATAGTACACCAGTGATGATCCACAGTACACCATTGATGATCCATAGTACACCAGTGATGGTCCATAGTACATCAGTGATGATCTATAGTACATCAGTGATGGTCCATAGTACATCAGTGATGATCTATATACATAGTACACCAGTGATGATCTATAGTACATCAGTGATGATCTACAGTACATCAGTTATGATCCACAGTACATTAGTGATGATCCACAGTACATCAGTGATGATCCACAGTACATCAGTGATGATCCACAATACTTCAGTGATGATCCACAGTACATCAGGGATGGTCCACAGTACATCAGTGATGGTCCACAGTATATCAGTGATGATCCATAGTACATCAGTGATGGTCCATAGTACATCAGTGATGGTCCATAGTACACCAGTGATGATCCATAGTACACCAGTGATGGCCCATAGTACACCAGTGATGGCCCATAGTACACCAGTGATGGCCCATAGTACATCAGTGATGATCCACAGTACATCAGTGATGATCCATAGTACACCAGTGATGGCCCATAGTACATCAGTGATGAACTATAGTACATCAGAGATGATCCACAGTACATCAGGGATGGTCCATAGTACATCAGTGATGATCCATAGTACACCAGTGATGATCCATAGTACACCAGTGATGGCCCATAGTACATCAGTGATGAACTATAGTACATCCGTGATGATCCACAGTACATCAGTAATGATCCATAGTACATCCGTGATGATCCACAGTACATCAGTGATGATCCACAGTACATCAGGGATGGTCCATAGTACATCAGTGATGATCCATAGTACACCAGTGATGATCCATAGTACACCAGTGATGGCCCGTAGTACATCAGTGATGAACTATAGTACATCAGTGATGATCCACAGTACATCAGTGATGATCCACAGTACATCAGGGATGGTCCATAGTACACCAGTGATGATCCACAGTACACCAGTGATGATCCATAGTACACCAGTGATGGTCCATAGTACATCAGTGATGATCTATAGTACATCAGTGATGGTCCATGGTACATCAGTGATGATCTATAGTACATCAGTGATGATCTATAGTACATCAGTGATGATCCACAGTACATCAGTTATGATACACAGTACATCAGTGATGATCCACAGTACATCAGTGATGATCCACAGTACATCAGTGATGATCCACAATACTTCAGTGATGATCCACAGTACATCAGTGATGATCCACAGTACATCAGGGATGGTCCACAGTATATCAGTGATGATCCATAGTACATCAGTGATGATCCATAGTACACCAGTGATGGCCCATAGTACACCAGTGATGGCCCATAGTACATCAGTGATGATCCATAGTACATCAGTGATGATCCACAGTACATCAGTGATGATCCACAGTACATCAGGGATGGTCCACAGTACATCAGTGATGATCAATAGTACACCAGTGATGATCCATGGTACACCAGTGATGGCCCATAGTACACCAGTGATGATCCATAGTACACCAGTGATGGCCCATAGTACATCAGTGATGAACTATAGTACATCAGTGATGATCCACAGTACATCAGTGATGATCCATAGTACACCAGTGATGGCCCATAGTACACCAGTGATGATCCATAGTACACCAGTGATGGCCCATAGTACATCAGTGATGAACTATAGTACATCAGTGATGATCCACAGTACATCAGTGATGATCCACAGTACATCAGGGATGGTCCATAGTACATCAGTGATGATCCATAGTACACCAGTGATGATCCATAGTACACCAGTGATGGCCCATAGTACATCAGTAATGAACTATAGTACATCAGTGATGATCCACAGTACATCAGTGATGATCCACAGTACATCAGGGATGGTCCATAGTACACCAGTGATGATCCACAGTACACCAGTGATGATCCATAGTACACCAGTGATGGTCCATAGTACATCAGTGATGATCTATAGTACACCAGTGATGGTCCATAGTACATCAGTGATGATCTATAGTACATCAGTGATAAACTATAGTACATCAGTGATGATCTATAGTACATCAGTGATGATCCATAGTACACCAGTGATGGCCCATAGTACATCAGTGATGAACTATAGTACATCAGTGATGATCCACAGTACATCAGGGATGGTCCATAGTACATCAGTGATGATCCATAGTATACCAGTGATGATCCATAGTACACCAGTGATGGCCCATAGTACATCAGTGATGAACTATAGTACATCAGTGATGATCCACAGTACATCAGTGATGATCCACAGTACATCAGTGATGATCCACAGTACATCAGGGATGGTCCATAGTACATCAGTGATGATCCATAGTACACCAGTGATGATCCATAGTACACCAGTGATGGCCCATAGTACATCAGTGATGAACTATAGTACATCAGTGATGATCCACAGTACATCAGTGATGATCCATAGTACACCAGGGATGGCCCATAGTACATCAGTGATGGCTCATAGTACATCAGTGATGATCCATAGTACATCAGTGGTGATCCATTGTACACCAGTGATGATCCATAGTACATCAGTGATGGCTCATAGTACATCAGTGATGATCCATAGTACACCAGTGATGATCCATAGTACATCAGTGATGGCTCATAGTACATCAGTGATGATCCATAATACATCAGTGATGATCCATAGTACATCAGTGATGATCCATAGTACATCAGTGATGATCCATAGTACACCAGTCATGGCCCATAGTACTACAGTGATGATCTATAGTACATCAGTGATGATCCACAGTACATCAGTGATGATCCACAGTACATCAGTGATGATCCAAGCTACATCAGTGATGATCCATAGTACATCAGTGATGATCCTCAGTACATCAGTGATGATCCACAGTACATCAGTGATGATCCACAGTACATCAGTGATGATCCACAGTACATCAGGGATGGTCCACAGTACATCAGTGATGATCCATAGTACACCAGTCATGATCCATAGTACATCAGTGATGATCCATAGTACATCAGTGATGATCCATAGTACACCAGTGATGATCCATAGTACACCAGTGATGGCCATTAGTACTTCAGTGATGATTTATAGTACATCAGTGATGATCCACAGTACATCAGTGATGATCCACAATACATCAGGGATGGTCCACAGTATATCAGTGATGATCCATAGTACATCAGTGATGGCCCACAGTACATCAGTGATGATCCACAGTACATCAGTGATGATCCATAGTACACCAGTGATGGCCCATAGTACATCAGTGATGGTCCATAGTACATCAGTGATGATCCATAGTACATCAGTGATGATCCATAGTACATCAATGATGATCCATAGTACATCAGTGATGATCCACAGTACATCAGGGATGGTCCACAGTATATCAGTGATGATCCATAGTACATCAGTGATGGCCCATAGTACATCAGTGATGATCCATAGTACACCAGTGATGATCCATAGTACACCAGTGATGTTCCATAGTACACCAGGGATGATCCACAGTACATCAGTGATGATCCACAGTACATCAGTGATGGTCCATAGTACACCAGTGATGATCCATAGTACACCAGTGATGATCCATAGTACACCAGTGATGGCACATAGTACATCAGTGATGATCCATAGTACATCAGTGATGATCCACAGTACATCAGTGATGATCCACAGTACATCAGGGATGGTCCATAGTACATCAGTGATGATCCATAGTACACCAGTGATGATCCATAGTACTCCAATGATGGCCCATAGTACACCAGTGATGGCCCATAGTACATCAGTAATGATCTATAGTACATCAGTGATGATCCACAGTACATCAGTTATGATCCACAGTACATCAGTTATGATCCACAGTACATCAGTGATGATCCACAGTACATCAGTGATGATCCACAATACTTCAGTGATGATCCACAGTACATCAGTGATGATCCACAGTACATCAGGGATGGTCCACAGTATATCAGTGATGATCCATAGTACATCAGTGATGGCCCATAGTACATCAGTGATGATCCATAGTACACCAGTGATGATCCATAGTACACCAGTGATGTTCCATAGTACACCAGGGATGATCCACAGTACATCAGTGATGATCCACAGTACATCAGTGGTGGTCCACAGTACATCAGTGATGGTCCATAGTACACCAGTGATGATCCATAGTACACCAGTGATGATCCATAGTACACCAGTGATGGCCCATAGTACATCAGTGATGATCCATAGTACATCAGTGATGATCCACAGTACATCAGTGATGATCCACAGTACATCAGGGATGGTCCATAGTACATCAGTGATGATCCATAGTACATCAGTGATGATCCATAGTACACCAGTGATGATCCATAGTACACCAGTGATGGCCCATAGTACATCAGTGATGAACTATAGTACATCAGTGATGATCCACAGTACATCAGGGATGGTCCATAGTACATCAGTGATGATCCATAGTACACCAGTGATGATCCATAGTACACCAGTGATGGCCCATAGTACATCAGTGATGAACTATAGTACATCAATGATGATCCACAGTACATCAGTGATGATCCACAGTACATCAGGGATGGTCCATAGTACACCAGTGATGATCCACAGTACACCAGTGATGATCCATAGTACACCAGTGATGGTCCATAGTACATCAGTGATGATCTATAGTACATCAGTGATGGTCCATAGTACATCAGTGATGATCCATAGTACATCAGTGATGGCTCATAGTACATCAGTGATGATCCATAATACATCAGTGATGATCCATAGTACATCAGTGATGATCCATAGTACATCAGTGATGATCCATAGTACATCAGTGATGATCCATAGTACACCAGTCATGGCCCATAGTACTACAGTGATGATCTATAGTACATCAGTGATGATCCACAGTACATCAGTGATGATCCACAGTACATCAGTGATGATCCAAGCTACATCAGTGATGATCCATAGTACATCAGTGATGATCCTCAGTACATCAGTGATGATCCACAGTACATCAGTGATGATCCACAGTACATCAGTGATGATCCATAGTACATCAGGGATGGTCCACAGTACATCAGTGATGATCCATAGTACACCAGTCATGATCCATAGTACATCAGTGATGATCCATAGTACACCAGTGATGATCCATAGTACACCAGTGATGGCCCATAGTACTTCAGTGATGATTTATAGTACATCAGTGATGATCCACAGTACATCAGTGATGATCCACAATACATCAGGGATGGTCCACAGTATATCAGTGATGATCCATAGTACATCAGTGATGGCCCACAGTACATCAGTGATGATCCATAGTACACCAGTGATGGCCCATAGTACATCAGTGATGGTCCATAGTACATCAGTGATGATCCATAGTACATCAGTGATGATCCATAGTACATCAATGATGATCCATAGTACATCAGTGATGATCCACAGTACATCAGGGATGGTCCACAGTATATCAGTGATGATCCATAGTACATCAGTGATGGCCCATAGTACATCAGTGATGATCCATAGTACACCAGTGATGATCCATAGTACACCAGTGATGTTCCATAGTACTCCAGTGATGGCCCATAGTACACCAGTGATGGCCCATAGTACATCAGTAATGATCTATAGTACATCAGTGATGATCCACAGTACATTAGTGATGATCCACAGTACATCAGTTATGATCCACAGTACATCAGTGATGATCCACAGTACATCAGTGATGATCCACAATACTTCAGTGATGATCCACAGTACATCAGTGATGATCCACAGTACATCAGGGATGGTCCACAGTATATCAGTGATGATCCATAGTACATCAGTGATGGCCCATAGTACATCAGTGATGATCCATAGTACACCAGTGATGATCCATAGTACACCAGTGATGTTCCATAGTACACCAGGGATGATCCACAGTACATCAGTGATGATCCACAGTACATCAGTGGTGGTCCACAGTACATCAGTGATGGTCCATAGTACACCAGTGATGATCCATAGTACACCAGTGATGATCCACAGTACACCAGTGATGGCCCATAGTACATCAGTGATGATCCATAGTACATCAGTGATGATCCACAGTACATCAGTGATGATCCACAGTACATCAGGGATGGTCCATAGTACATCAGTGATGATCCATAGTACATCAGTGATGATCCATAGTACACCAGTGATGATCCATAGTACACCAGTGATGGCCCATAGTACATCAGTGATGAACTATAGTACATCAGTGATGATCCACAGTACATCAGGGATGGTCCATAGTACATCAGTGATGATCCATAGTACACCAGTGATGGCCCATAGTACATCAGTGATGAACTATAGTACATCAGTGATGATCCACAGTACATCAGTGATGATCCACAGTACATCAGGGATGGTCCATAGTACACCAGTGATGATCCACAGTACACCAGTGATGATCCATAGTACACCAGTGATGGTCCATAGTTCATCAGTGATGATCTATAGTACATCAGTGATGGTCTATAGTACATCAGTGATGATCTATATACATAGTACACCAGTGATGATCTATAGTACATCAGTGATGATCTACAGTACATCAGTTATGATCCACAGTACATTAGTTATGATCCACTGTACATCAGTGATGATCCACAGTACATCAGTGATGATCCATAGTACATCAGTGATGGCTCATAGTACATCAGTGATGATCCATAATACATCAGTGATGATCCATAGTACATCAGTGATGATCCATAGTACACCAGTCATGGCCCATAGTACTACAGTGATGATCTATAGTACATCAGTGATGATCCACAGTACATCAGTGATGATCCACAGTACATCAGTGATGATCCAAGCTACATCAGTGATGATCCATAGTACATCAGTGATGATCCTCAGTACATCAGTGATGATCAACAGTACATCAGTGATGATCCACAGTACATCAGTGATGATCCACAGTACATCAGGGATGGTCCACAGTACATCAGTGATGATCCATAGTACACCAGTCATGATCCATAGTACATCAGTGATGATCCATAGTACATCAGTGATGATCCATAGTACACCAGTGATGATCCATAGTACACCAGTGATGGCCCATAGTACTTCAGTGATGATTTATAGTACATCAGTGATGTTCCACAGTACATCAGTGATGATCCACAATACATCAGGGATGGTCCACAGTATATCAGTGATGATCCATAGTACATCAGTGATGGCCCACAGTACATCAGTGATGATCCATAGTACACCAGTGATGGCCCATAGTACATCAGTGATGGTCCATAGTACATCAGTGATGATCCATAGTACATCAGTGCTGATCCATAGTACATCAATGATGATCCATAGTACATCAGTGATGATCCACGGTACATCAGGGATGGTCCACAGTATATCAGTGATGATCCATAGTACATCAGTGATGGCCCATAGTACATCAGTGATGATCCATAGTACACCAGTGATGATCCATAGTACACCAGTGATGTTCCATAGTACACCAGGGATGATCCACAGTACATCAGTGATGATCCACAGTACATCAGTGGTGGTCCACAGTACATCAGTGATGGTCCATAGTACACCAGTGATGATCCATAGTACACCAGTGATGGCCCATAGTACATCAGTGATGATCCATAGTACATCAGTGATGATCCACAGTACATCAGTGATGATCCACAGTACATCAGGGATGGTCCATAGTACATCAGTGATGATCCATAGTACACCAGTGATGATCCATAGTACTCCAGTGATGGCCCATAGTACACCAGTGATGGCCCATAGTACATCAGTAATGATCTATAGTACATCAGTGATGATCCATAGTACATCAGTGATGATCCACAGTACATCAGTTATGATCCACAGTACATCAGTGATGATCCACAGTACATCAGTGATGATCCACAATACTTCAGTGATGATCCACAGTACATCAGTGATGATCCACAGTACATCAGGGATGGTCCACAGTATATCAGTGATGATCCATAGTACATCAGTGATGGCCCATAGTACATCAGTGATGATCCATAGTACACCAGTGATGATCCATAGTACACCAGTGATGTTTCATAGTACACCAGGGATGATCCACAGTACATCAGTGATGATCCACAGTACATCAGTGGTGGTCCACAGTACATCAGTGATGGTCCATAGTACACCAGTGATGATCCATAGTACACCAGTGATGATCCATAGTACACCAGTGATGGCCCATAGTACATCAGTGATGATCCATAGTACATCAGTGATGATCCACAGTACATCAGTGATGATCCACAGATCATCAGGGATGGTCCATAGTACATCAGTGATGATCCATAGTACATCAGTGATGATCCATAGTACACCAGTGATGATCCATAGTACACCAGTGATGGCCCATAGTACATCAGTGATGAACTATAGTACATCAGTGATGATCCACAGTACATCAGGGATGGTCCATAGTACATCAGTGATGATCCATAGTACACCAGTGATGATCCATAGTACACCAGTGATGGCCCATAGTACATCAGTGATGAACTATAGTACATCAGTGATGATCCACAGTACATCAGTGATGATCCACAGTACATCAGGGATGGTCCATAGTACACCAGTGATGATCCACAGTACACCAGTGATGATCCATAGTACACCAGTGATGGTCCATAGTACATCAGTGATGATCTATAGTACATCAGTGATGGTCCATAGTACATCAGTGATGATCTATATACATAGTACACCAGTGATGATCTATAGTACATCAGTGATGATCTACAGTACATCAGTTATGATCCACAGTACATTAGTGATGATCCACAGTACATCAGTGATGATCCACCGTACATCAGTGATGATCCACAATACTTCAGTGATGATCCACAGTACATCAGGGATGGTCCACAGTACATCAGTGATGGTCCACAGTATATCAGTGATGATCCATAGTACATCAGTGATGGTCCATAGTACATCAGTGATGGCCCATAGTACACCAGTGATGATCCATAGTACACCAGTGATGGCCCATAGTACACCAGTGATGGCCCATAGTACACCAGTGATGGCCCATAGTACATCAGTGATGATCCACAGTACATCAGTGATGATCCACAGTACATCAGTGATGATCCATAGTACACCAGTGATGGCCCATAGTACATCAGTGATGAACTATAGTACATCAGAGATGATCCACAGTACATCAGGGATGGTCCATAGTACATCAGTGATGATCCATAGTACACCAGTGATGATCCATAGTACACCAGTGATGGCCCATAGTACATCAGTGATGAACTATAGTACATCCGTGATGATCCACAGTACATCAGTGATGATCCATAGTACATCAGTGATGATCCACAGTACATCAGTGATGATCCACAGTACATCAGGGATGGTCCATAGTACATCAGTGATGATCCATAGTACACCAGTGATGATCCATAGTACACCAGTGATGGCCCATAGTACATCAGTGATGAACTATAGTACATCAGTGATGATCCACAGTACATCAGTGATGATCCACAGTACATCAGGGATGGTCCATAGTACACCAGTGATGATCCACAGTACACCAGTGATGATCCATAGTACACCAGTGATGGTCCATAGTACATCAGTGATGATCTATAGTACATCAGTGATGGTCCATGGTACATCAGTGATGATCTATAGTACATCAGTGATGATCTATAGTACATCAGTGATGATCCACAGTACATCAGTTATGATACACAGTACATCAGTGATGATCCACAGTACATCAGTGATGATCCACAGTACATCAGTGATGATCCACAATACTTCAGTGATGATCCACAGTACATCAGTGATGATCCACAGTACATCAGGGATGGTCCACAGTATATCAGTGATGATCCATAGTACATCAGTGATGATCCATAGTACACCAGTGATGGCCCATAGTACACCTGTGATGGCCCATAGTACATCAGTGATGATCCATAGTACATCAGTGATGATCCACAGTACATCAGTGATGATCCACAGTACATCAGGGATGGTCCACAGTACATCAGTGATGATCCATAGTACACCAGTGATGATCCATAGTACACCAGTGATGGCCCATAGTACACCAGTGATGATCCATAGTACACCAGTGATGGCCCATAGTTTCATCAGTGATGAACTATAGTACATCAGTGATGATCCACAGTACATCAGTGATGATCCATAGTACACCAGTGATGGCCCATAGTACACCAGTGATGATCCATAGTACACCAGTGATGGCCCATAGTACATCAGTGATGAACTATAGTACATCAGTGATGATCCACAGTACATCAGTGATGATCCACAGTACATCAGGGATGGTCCATAGTACATCAGTGATGATCCATAGTACACCAGTGATGATCCATAGTACACCAGTGATGGCCCATAGTACATCAGTAATGAACTATAGTACATCAGTGATGATCCACAGTACATCAGTGATGATCCACAGTACATCAGGGATGGTCCATAGTACACCAGTGATGATCCACAGTACACCAGTGATGATCCATAGTACACCAGTGATGGTCCATAGTACATCAGTGATGATCTATAGTACACCAGTGATGGGCCATAGTACATCAGTGATGATCTATAGTACATCAGTGATAAACTATAGTACATCAGTGATGATCTATAGTACATCAGTGATGATCCATAGTACACCAGTGATGGCCCATAGTACATCAGTGATGAACTATAGTACAACAGTGATGATCCACAGTACATCAGGGATGGTCCATAGTACATCAGTGATGATCCATAGTACACCAGTGATGATCCATAGTACACCAGTGATGGCCCATAGTACATCAGTGATGAACTATAGTACATCAGTGATGATCCACAGTACATCAGTGATGATCCACAGTACATCAGTGATGATCCACAGTACATCAGGGATGGTCCAGAGTACATCAGTGATGATCCATAGTACACCAGTGATGATCCATAGTACACCAGTGATGGCCCATAGTACATCAGTGATGAACTATAGTACATCAGTGATGACCCATAGTACATCAGTGATGATCCATAGTACATCAGTGATGATCCACAGTACATCAGGGATGGTCCATAGTACACCAGTGATGATCCATAGTACACCAGTGATGGTCCATAGTACATCAGTGATGATCTATAGTACATCAGTGATGGTCCATAGTACATCAGTGATGATCTATAGTACATCAGTGATGATCTATAGTACATCAGTGATGATCCATAGTACATCAGTGATGATCCACAGTACATCAGTGATGGTCCACAGTACATCAGGGATGGTCCACAGTACATCGGTGATGATCCATAGTACACCAGTGATGGCCCATAGTACATCAGTGATGGTCCATAGTACATCAGTGATGATCCATAGTACATCAGTGATGATCCATAGTACACCAGTGATGGCCCATAGTACACCAGTGATGGCCCATAGTACATCAGTGATGATCCACAGTACATCAGTGATGATCCATAGTACATCAGTGATGATCCACAGTACATCAGTGATGATCCACAGTACATCAGGGATGGTCCATAGTACATCAGTGATGATCCATAGTACACCAGTGATGGCCCATAGTACATCAGTGATGAACTATAGTACATCAGTGATGATCCACAGTACATCAGTGATGATCCACAGTACATCAGGGATGGTCCATAGTACACCAGTGATGATCCACAGTACACCAGTGATGATCCATAGTACACCAGTGATGGTCCATAGTACACCAGTGATGATCCATAGTACACCAGTGATGGCCCATAGTACATCAGTGATGAACTATAGTACATCAGTGATGATCCACAGTACATCAGTGATGATCCACAGTACATCAGGGATGGTCCATAGTACACCAGTGATGATCCACAGTACACCAGTGATGATCCATAGTACATCAGTGATGATCTATAGTACATCAGTGATGGTCCATAGTCCATCAGTGATGATCTATAGTACATCAGTGATGATCTATAGTACATCAGTGATGATCCACAATACATCAGTTATGATACACAGTACATCAGTGATGATCCACAGTACATCAGTGATGATCCACAATACTTCAGTGATGATCCACAGTACATCAGTGATGATCCACAGTACATCAGGGATGGTCCACAGTATATCAGTGATGATCCATAGTACATCAGTGATGGTCCATAGTACATCAGTGATGGTCCATAGTACACCAGTGATGATCCATAGTACACCAGTGATGGCCCATAGTACACCAGTGATGGCCCATAGTACATCAGTGATGATCCATAGTACATCAGTGATGATCCACAGTACATCAGTGATGATCCACAGTACATCAGGGATGGTCCATAGTACATCAGTGATGATCCATAGTACACCAGTGATGATCCATAGTACACCAGTGATGGCCCATAGTACATCAGTGATGAACTACAGTACATCAGTGATGATCCACAGTACATCAGGGATGGTCCATAGTACATCAGTCATGATCCATAGTACACCAGTGATGATCCATAGTACACCAGTGATGGCCCATAGTACATCAGGGATGGCCCATAGTACATCAGTGATGAACTATAGTACATCAGTGATGATCCACAGTACATCAGTGATGATCCACAGTACATCAGGGATGGTCCATAGTACACCAGTGATGATCCACAGTACACCAGTGATGGTCCATAGTACATCAGTGATGATCTATAGTACAACAGTGATGATCTATAGTACATCAGTGATGATCCACAGTACATCAGTTATGATACACAGTACATCAGTGATGATCCACAGTACATCAATGATGATCCACAATACTTCAATGATGATCCACAGTACATCAGTGATGATCCTCAGTACATCAGGGATGGTCCACAGTATATCAGTGATGATCCATAGTACATCAGTGATGGTCCATAGTACATCAGTGATGGTCCATAGTACACCAGTGATGATCCATAGTACACCAGTGATGGCCCATGGTACACCAGTGATGGCCCATAGTACATCAGTGATGATCCATAGTACATCAGTGATGATCCACAGTACATCAGTGATGATCCACAGTACATCAGGGATGGTCCATAGTACACCAGTGATGATCCATAGTACACCAGTGATGGCCCATAGTACATCAGTGATGAACTATAGTACATCAGAGATGATCCACAGTACATCAGGGATGGTCCATAGTACATCAGTGATGATCCATAGTACACCAGTGATGATCCATAGTACACCAGTGATGGCCCATAGTACATCAGTGATGGCCCATAGTACATCAGTGATGAACTATAGTACATCAGTGATGATCCACAGTACATCAGTGATGATCCACAGTACATCAGGGATGGTCCATAGTACACCAGTGATGATCCACAGTACACCAGTGATGATCCATAGTACACCAGTGATGGTCCATAGTACATCAGTGATGATCTATAGTACATCAGTGATGGTCCATAGTACATCATTGATGATCTATAGTACATCAGTGATGATCTATAGTACATCAGTGATGATCCACAGTACATCAGTTATGATACACAGTACATCAGTGATGATCCACAGTACATCAGTGATGATCCACAGTACATCAGTGATGATCCACAATACTTCAGTGATGATCCACAGTACATCAGTGATGATCCACAGTACATCAGGGATGGTCCACAGTATATCAGTGATGATCCATAGTACATCAGTGATGATCCATAGTACACCAGTGATGGCCCATAGTACACCAGTGATGGCCCATAGTACATCAGTGATGATCCATAGTACATCAGTGATGATCCACAGTACATCAGTGATGATCCACAGTACATCAGGGATGGTCCACAGTACATCAGTGATGAACTATAGTACATCAGTGATGATCCACAGTACATCAGTGATGATCCATAGTACACCAGTGATGATCCATAGTACACCAGTGATGGCCCATAATACATCAGTGATGAACTATAGTACATCAGTGATGATCCACAGTACATCAGTGATGATCCATAGTACACCAGTGATGGCCCATAGTACACCAGTGATGATCCATAGTACACCAGTGATGGCCCATAGTACATCAGTGATGAACTATAGTACATCAGTGATGATCCACAGTACATCAGGGATGGTCCATAGTACATCAGTGATGATCCATAGTACACCAGTGATGATCCATAGTACACCAGTGATGGCCCATAGTACATCAGTGATGATCCATAGTACACCAGTGATGATCCATAGTACACCAGTGATGGCCCATAGTACATCAGTGATGAACTATAGTACATCAGTGACGATCCACAGTACACCAGTGATGATCCACAGTACATCAGGGATGGTCCATAGTACACCAGTGATGATCCACAGTACACCAGTGATGATCCATAGTACACCAGTGATGGTCCATAGTACATCAGCGATGATCTATAGTACACCAGTGATGGTCCATAGTACATCAGTGATGATCTGTAGTACTTCAGTGATGAACTATAGTACATCAGTGATGATCTATAGTACATCAGTGATGATCCATAGTACACCAGTGATGATCCATAGTACACCAGTGATGGCCCATAGTACATCAGTGATGAACTATAGTACATAAGTGATGATCCACAGTACATCAGGGATGGTCCATAGTACATCAGTGATGATCCATAGAACACCAGTAATGATCCATAGTACACCAGTGATGGCCCATAGTACATCAGTGATGAACTATAGTACATCAGTGATGATCCACAGTACATCAGTGATGATCAACAGTACATCAGGGATGGTCCATAGTACATCAGTGATGATCCATAGTACACCAGTGATGGCCCATAGTACATCAGTGATGAACTATAGTACATCAGTGATGATCCATAGTACATCAGTGATGATCCATAGTATATCAGTGATGATCCACAGTACATCAGGGATGGTCCATAGTACACCAGTGATGATCCACAGTACACCAGTGATGATCCATAGTACACCAGTGATGGTCCATAGTACATCAGTGATGATCTATAGTACATCAGTGATGATCTATAGTACATCAGTGATGATCCATAGTACATCAGTGATGATCCACAGTACATCAGTGATGGTCCACAGTACATCAGGGATGGTCCACAGTACATCGGTGATGATCCATAGTACACCAGTGATGGCCCATAGTACATCAGTGATGGTCCATAGTACATCAGTGATGATCCATAGTACATCAGTGATGATCCATAGTACACCAGTGATGGCCCATAGTACACCAGTGATGGCCCATAGTACATCAGTGATGATCCACAGTACATCAGTGATGATCCACAGTACATCAGGGATGGTCCATTGTACACCAGTGATGATCCACAGTACACCAGTGATGATCCATAGTACACCAGTGATGGTCCATAGTACACCAGTGATAATCCATAGTACACCAGTGATGATCCATAGTACACCAGTGATGGCCCATAGTACATCAGTGATGAACTATAGTACATCAGTGATGATCCACAGTACATCAGTGATGATCCACAGTACATCAGGGATGGTCCATAGTACACCAGTGATGATCCACAGTACACCAGTGATGATCCATTGTACACCAGTGATGGTCCATAGTACATCAGTGATGATCTATAGTACATCAGTGATGGTCCATAGTACATCATTGATGATCTATAGTACATCAGTGATGATCTATAGTACATCAGTGATGATCCACAGTACATCAGTTATGATACACAGTACATCAGTGATGATCCACAGTACATCAGTGATGATCCACAGTACATCAGTGATGATCCACAATACTTCAGTGATGATCCACAGTACATCAGTGATGATCCACAGTACATCAGGGATGGTCCACAGTATATCAGTGATGATCCATAGTACATCAGTGATGATCCATAGTACACCAGTGATGGCCCATAGTACACCAGTGATGGCCCATAGTACATCAGTGATGATCCATAGTACATCAGTGATGATCCACAGTACATCAGTGATGATCCACAGTACATCAGGGATGGTCCACAGTACATCAGTGATGAACTATAGTACATCAGTGATGATCCACAGTACATCAGTGATGATCCATAGTACACCAGTGATGATCCATAGTACACCAGTGATGGCCCATAATACATCAGTGATGAACTATAGTACATCAGTGATGATCCACAGTACATCAGTGATGATCCATAGTACACCAGTGATGGCCCATAGTACACCAGTGATGATCCATAGTACACCAGTGATGGCCCATAGTACATCAGTGATGAACTATAGTACATCAGTGATGATCCACAGTACATCAGGGATGGTCCATAGTACATCAGTGATGATCCATAGTACACCAGTGATGATCCATAGTACACCAGTGATGGCCCATAGTACATCAGTGATGATCCATAGTACACCAGTGATGATCCATAGTACACCAGTGATGGCCCATAGTACATCAGTGATGAACTATAGTACATCAGTGACGATCCACAGTACATCAGGGATGGTCCATAGTACACCAGTGATGATCCACAGTACACCAGTGATGATCCATAGTACACCAGTGATGGTCCATAGTACATCAGCGATGATCTATAGTACACCAGTGATGGTCCATAGTACATCAGTGATGATCTGTAGTACTTCAGTGATGAACTATAGTACATCAGTGATGATCTATAGTACATCAGTGATGATCCATAGTACACCAGTGATGATCCATAGTACACCAGTGATGGCCCATAGTACATCAGTGATGAACTATAGTACATAAGTGATGATCCACAGTACATCAGGGATGGTCCATAGTACATCAGTGATGATCCATAGAACACCAGTAATGATCCATAGTACACCAGTGATGGCCCATAGTACATCAGTGATGAACTATAGTACATCAGTGATGATCCACAGTACATCAGTGATGATCAACAGTACATCAGGGATGGTCCATAGTACATCAGTGATGATCCATAGTACACCAGTGATGGCCCATAGTACATCAGTGATGAACTATAGTACATCAGTGATGATCCATAGTACATCAGTGATGATCCATAGTATATCAGTGATGATCCACAGTACATCAGGGATGGTCCATAGTACACCAGTGATGATCCACAGTACACCAGTGATGATCCATAGTACACCAGTGATGGTCCATAGTACATCAGTGATGATCTATAGTACATCAGTGATGATCTATAGTACATCAGTGATGATCCATAGTACATCAGTGATGATCCACAGTACATCAGTGATGGTCCACAGTACATCAGGGATGGTCCACAGTACATCGGTGATGATCCATAGTACACCAGTGATGGCCCATAGTACATCAGTGATGGTCCATAGTACATCAGTGATGATCCATAGTACATCAGTGATGATCCATAGTACACCAGTGATGGCCCATAGTACACCAGTGATGGCCCATAGTACATCAGTGATGATCCACAGTACATCAGTGATGATCCACAGTACATCAGGGATGGTCCATTGTACACCAGTGATGATCCACAGTACACCAGTGATGATCCATAGTACACCAGTGATGGTCCATAGTACACCAGTGATAATCCATAGTACACCAGTGATGGCCCATAGTACATCAGTGATGAACTATAGTACATCAGTGATGATCCACAGTACATCAGTGATGATCCACAGTACATCAGGGATGGTCCATAGTACACCAGTGATGATCCACAGTACACCAGTGATGATCCATAGTACACCAATGATGGTCCATAGTACATCAGTGATGATCTATAGTACATCAGTGATGGTCCATAGTCCATCAGTGATGATCTATAGTACATCAGTGATGATCTATAGTACATCAGTGATGATCCACAATACATCAGTTATGATACACAGTACATCAGTGATGATCCACAGTACATCAGTGATGATCCACAGTACATCAGGGATGGTCCACAGTATATCAGTGATGATCCATAGTACATCAGTGATGGTCCATAGTACATCAGTGATGGTCCATAGTACACCAGTGATGATCCATAGTACACCAGTGATGGCCCATAGTACACCAGTGATGGCCCATAGTACATCAGTGATGATCCATAGTACATCAGTGATGATCCACAGTACATCAGTGATGATCCACAGTACATCAGGGATGGTCCATAGTACATCAGTGATGATCCATAGTACACCAGTGATGATCCATAGTACACCAGTGATGGCCCATAGTACATCAGTGATGAACTATAGTACATCAGTGATGATCCACAGTACATCAGGGATGGTCCATAGTACATCAGTGATGATCCATAGTACACCAGTGATGATCCATAGTACACCAGTGATGGCCCATAGTACATCAGTGATGAACTATAGTACATCAGTGATGATCCACAGTACATCAGTGATGAACTATAGTACATCAGTGATGATCCCCAGTACATCAGTGATGATCCACAGTACATCAGGGATGGTCCATAGTACACCAGTGATGATCCACAGTACACCAGTGATGATCCATAGTACACCAGTGATGGTCCATAGTACATCAGTGATGATCTATAGTACATCAGTGATGGTCCATAGTACATCAGTGATGAGCTATAGTACATCAGTGATGATCTATAGTACATCAGTGATGATCCATAGTACACCAGTGATGATCCATAGTACACCAGTGATGGCCCATAGTACATCAGTGATGATCCATAGTACACCAGTGATGATCCATAGTACACCAGTGATGGCCCATAGTACATCAGTGATGAACTATAGTACATCAGTGATAATCCACAGTACATCAGTGATGATCCATAGTACATCAGTGATGATCCACAGTACATCAGTGATGATCCACAGTACATCAGGGATGGTCCATAGTACATCAGTGATGATCCATAGTACACCAGTGATGATCCATAGTACACCAGTGATGGCCCACAGTATATCAGTGATGAACTATAGTACATCAGTGATGATCCACAGTACATCAGTGATGATCCACAGTACATCAGGGATGGTCCATAGTACACCAGTGATGATCCACAGTACACCAGTGATGATCCATAGTACACCAGTGATGGTCCATAGTACATCAGTGATGATCTATAGTACATCAGTGATGGTCCATAGTACATCAGTGATGATCTATAGTACATCAGTGATGATCTATAGTACATCAGTGATGATCCAGAGTACATCAGTGATGATCCATAGTACATCAGTGATGGTCCACAGTACATCAGGGATGGTCCACAGTACATCGGTGATGATCCATAGTACACCAGTGATGGCCCATAGTACATCAGTGATGGTCCATAGTACATCAGTGATGATCCATAGTACATCAGTGATGATCCATAGTACACCAGTGATGGCCCATAGTACATCAGTGATGATCCATAGTACATCAGTGATGATCCACAGTACATCAGTGATGATCCACAGTACATCAGGGATGGTCCATAGTACATCAGTGATGATCCATAGTACACCAGTGATGATCCATAGTACACCAGTGATGGCCCATAGTACATCAGTGATGAACTATAGTACATCAGTGATGATCCACAGTACATCAGTGATGATCCACAGTACATCAGGGATGGTCCATAGTACACCAGTGATGATCCACAGTACATCAGTTATGATCCACAGTACATTAGTGATGATCCACAGTACATCAGTGATGATCCAAAGTACATCAGTGATGATCCACAATACTTCAGTGATGATCCACAGTACATCAGGGATGGTCCACAGTACATCAGTGATGGTCCACAGTATATCAGTGATGATCCATAGTACATCAGTGATGGTCCATAGTACATCAGTGATGGTCCATAGTACACCAGTGATGATCCATAGTACACCAGTGATGGCCCATAGTACACCAGTGATGGCCCATAGTACATCAGTGATGATCCATAGTACATCAGTGATGATCCACAGTACATCAGTGATGATCCACAGTACATCAGGGATGGTCCATAGTACATCAGTGATGATCCATAGTACACCAGTGATGATCCATAGTACACCAGTGATGGCCCATAGTACATCAGTGATGAACTATAGTACATCAGAGATGATCCACAGTACATCAGGGATGGTCCATAGTACATCAGTCATGATCCATAGTACACCAGTGATGATCCATAGTACACCAGTGATGGCCCATAGTACATCAGTGATGAACTATAGTACATCAGTGATGATCCACAGTACATAAGTGATGATCCATAGTACATCAGTGATGATCCACAGTACATCAGGGATGGTCCATAGTACACCAGTGATGGCCCATAGTACATCAGTGATGATCCACAGTACATCAGTGATGATCTATAGTACATCAGTGATGATCCACAGTACACCAGTGATGATTCACAGTACATCAGGGATGGTCCATAGTACATCAGGGATGGTCCATAGTACATCAGTGATGATCCACAGTACATCAGGGATGGTCCACAGTACATCAGTGATGATCCATAGTACATCAGTGATGGCCCATAGTACATCAGTGATGATCCATATTACACCAGTGATGATCCATAGTACACCAGGGATGACCCACAGTACATCAGTGATGATCCACAGTACATCAGTGATGGTCCATAGTAAATCAGTGATGGTCCATAGTACACCAGTGATGATCCATAGTTCACCAGTGATGGCCCATAGTACACCAGTGATGATCCATAGTACACCAGAGATGGCCCATAGTATACCAGTGATGTCGCATAGTACATCAGTGATGATCCACAGTACATCAGTGATGATCCATAGTACACCAGGGATGGCCCATAGTACATCAGTGATGGCTCATAGTACATCAGTGATGATCCATAGTACATCAGTGATGATCCATAGTACACCAGTGATGATCCATAGTACATCAGTGATGGCTCATAGTACATCAGTGATGATCCATAGTACATCAGTGATGATCCATAGTACACCAGTGATGATCCATAGTACATCAGTGATGGCTCATAGTACATCAGTGATGATCCATAATACATCAGTGATGATCCATAGTACACCAGTGATGGCCCATAGTACTTCAGTGATGATCTATAGTACATCAGTGATGATCCACAGTACATCAGTGATGCTCCACAGTACATCAGTGATGATCCACGGTACATCAGTGATGATCCATAGTACATCAGTGATGATCCTCAGTACATCAATGATGATCCACAGTACATCAGTGATGATCCACAGTACATCAGTGATGATCCACAGTACATCAGTGATGATCCACAGGACATCAGGGATGGTCCACAGTACATCAGTGATGATCCATAGTAAAACAGTCATGATCCATAGTACATCAGTGATGATCCATAGTACATCAGTGATGATCCATAGTACACCAGTGATGGCCCATAGTACACCAGTGATGATCCATAGTACACCAGTGATGGCCCATAGTACTTCAGTGATGATCTATAGTACATCAGTGATGATCCACAGTACATCAGTGATGATACACAATACATCAGGGATTGTCCACAGTATATCAGTGATGATCCATAGTACATCAGTGATGGCCCACAGTACATCAGTGATGATCCACGTACATCAGTGATGATCCATAGTACACCAGTGATGGTCCATAGTACACCAGTGATGGTCCATAGTACATCAGTGATGATCCATAGTAAATCAGTGATGATCCACAGTACATCAGGGATGGTCCACAGTACATCAGTGATGATCCATAGTACACCAGTGATTGCCCAAAGCACATCAGTGATGGTCCATAGTACACCAGGGATGATCCATAGTAATCCAGTGATGATCCATAGTACACCAGTGATGGCCCATAGTACACCAGTGATGGCCCATAGTACATCAGTGATGATCCACAGTACATCAGTGATGATCTATAGTACATCAGGGATGGTCCACAGTACATCAGTGATGATCCATAGTACACCAGTGATGATCCATAGTACATCAGTGATGCTCCATAGTACACCTGTGATGGCCCACAGTACACCTGTGATGGCCCACAGTAGATCAGTGATGATCCACAGTACATCAGGGATGATCCACAGTATATCAGGGATGGTCCACAGTATATCAGTGATGAGCCATAGTACATCAGTGATGGTCCATAGTACACCAGTGATGATCCATAGTACACCAGTGATGGCCCATAGTACACCAGTGATGGCCCATAGTACACCAGTGATGATCCATAGTACACCAGTGATGGCCCATAGTACACCAGTGATGTCCCATAGTACATCAGTGATGATCCACAGTACATCAGTGATGATCCATAGTACACCAGGGATGGCCCATAGTACATCAGTGATGGCGCATAGTACATCAGTGATGATCCATAGTACATCAGTGATGATCCATAGTACACCAGTGATGATCCATAGTACATCAGTGATGGCTCATAGTACATCAGTGATGATCCATAGTACACCAGTGATGATCCATAGTACATCAGTGATGGCTCATAGTACATCAGTGATGATCCATAATACATCAGTGATGATCCATAGTACATCAGTGATGATCCATAGTACACCAGTCATGGCCCATAGTACTACAGTGATGATCTATAGTACATCAGTGATGATCCACAGTACATCAGTGATGATCCACAGTACATCAGTGATGATCCAAGGTACATCAGTGATGATCCATAGTACATCAGTGATGATCCTCAGTACATCAGTGATGATCCACAGTACATCAGTGATGATCCACAGTACATCAGTGATGATCCACAGTACATCAGGGATGGTCGACAGTACATCAGTGATGATCCATAGTACACCAGTCATGATCCATAGTACATCAGTGATGATCCATAGTACATCAGTGATGATCCATAGTACACCAGTGATGATCCATAGTACACCAGTGATGGCCCATAGTACTTCAGTGATAATTAATAGTACATCAGTGATGATCCACAGTACATCAGTGATGATCCACAATACATCAGGGATGGTCCACAGTATATCAGTGATGATCCATAGTACATCAGTGATGGCCCACAGTACATCAGTGATGATCCACAGTACATCAGTGATGATCCATAGTACACCAGTGATGGCCCATAGTACATCAGTGATGGTCCATAGTACATCAGTGATGATCCATAGTACATCAGTGATGATCCATAGTACACCAGTGATGATCCACAGTACATCAGTTATGATCCACAGTACATCAGTGATGATCCACAGTACATCAGTGATGATCCACAATACTTCAGTGATGATCCACAGTACATCAGTGATGATCCACAGTACATCAGGGATGGTCCACAGTATATCAGTGATGATCCATAGTACATCAGTGATGGCCCATAGTACATCAGTGATGATCCATAGTACATCAGTGATGATCCATAGTACACCAGTGATGATCCATAGTACACCAGTGATGGCCCATAGTACTTCAGTGATAATTAATAGTACATCAGTGATGATCCATAGTACACCAGGGATGATCCACAGTACATCAGTGATGATCCACAGTACATCAGTGATGGTCCATAGTACACCAGTGATGATCCATAGTACACCAGTGATGATCCATAGTACACCAGTGATGGCCCGTAGCACACCAGTGATGGCCCATAGTACATCAGTGATGATCCATAGTACATCAATGATGATCCACAGTACATCAGTGATGATCTATAGTACATCAGGGATGGTCCATAGTACATCAGTGATGATCCATAGTACACCAGTGATGATCCATAGTACACCAGTGATATCCCATAGTACATCAGTGATGAACTATAGTACATCAGTGATGATCCACAGTACATCAGGGATGGTCCATAGTACATCAGTGATGATCCATAGTACACCAGTGATGATCCATAGTACACCAGTGATGGCCCATAGTACATCAGTGATGAACTATAGTACATCAGTGATGATCCACAGTACATCAGTGATGTTCCACAGTACATCAGGGATGGTCCATAGTACACCAGTGATGATCCACAGTACACCAGTGATGATCCATAGTACACCAGTGATGGTCCATAGTACATCAGTGATGATCTATAGTACATCAGTGATGGTCCATAGTACATCAGTGATGATCTATATACATAGTACACCAGTGATGATCTATAGTACATCAGTGATGATCTACAGTACATCAGTTATGATCCACAGTACATTAGTGATGATCCACAGTACATCAGTGATGATCCACAATACTTCAGTGATGATCCACAGTACATCAGTGATGATCCACAGTACATCAGGGATGGTCCACAGTATATCAGTGATGATCCATAGTACATCAGTGATGGTCCATAGTACATCAGTGATGGTCCATAGTACACCAGTGATGATCCATAGTACACCAGTGATGATCCATAGTACACCAGTGATGGCCCATAGTACACCAGTGAGGGCCCATAGTACATCAGTGATGATCCATAGTACATCAGTGATGATCCACAGTACATCAGTGATGATCCACAGTACATCAGGGATGGTCCATAGTACATCAGTGATGATCCATAGTACACCAGTGATGATCCATAGTACACCAGTGATGGCCCATAGTACATCAGTGATGAACTATAGTACATCAGTGATGATCCACAGTACATCAGGGATGGTCCATAGTACATCAGTGATGATCCATAGTACACCAGGGATGGTCCATAGTACATCAGTGATGGCCCATAGTACATCAGTGATGAACAATAGTACATCAGTGATGGTCCATAGTACATCAGTGATGATCTATAGTACATCAGTGATGGTCCATAGTACATCAGTGATGATCTATAGTACATCAGTGATGATCCACAGTACATCAGTTATGATACACAGTACATCAGTGATGATCCACAGTACATCAGTGATGATCCACAATACTTCAGTGATGATCCACAGTACATCAGTGATGATCCACAGTACATCAGGGATGGTCCACAGTATATCAGTGATGATCCATAGTACATCAGTGATGGTCCATTGTACACCAGTGATGATCTATAGTACACCAGTGATGGCCCATAGTACACCAGTGATGGCCCATAGTACATCAGTGATGATCCATAGTACATCAGTGATGATCCACAGTACATCAGTGATGATCCACAGTACATCAGGGATGGTCCATAGTACATCAGTGATGATCCATAGTACACCAGTGATGATCCATAGTACACCAGTGATGGCCCATAGTACATCAGTGATGAACTATAGTACATCAGTGATGATTAGTGATGAGCCGAACACCCCCGGGTTCGGTTCGCACCAGAACCCGCAAACGGACCGAAAGTTCGTACGAACAATAGAACCCTATTAAATACAATGGATGCGAACGTTCGAATTCTAAAGTGCTAATTATAACAACTATTATGCATGTTATTGTCCTAAAAAGGGTTTGGGAACCCGGGTTCTGCACCAGGGGACATGTTTCAATGCAAAAGAAGTTTTAAAAACGGTCGTTTTTCGGGAGCAGTCATTTTAATGATGCATAAAGTGAAAAAAAAAGTCAAATATTCCTTTAAATATCGTACCTGGGGGGTGTCTAAAGTATGCCTGTGAAGTGCCACGTGTTTCCCGTGTTTAGAACTGTCCCTGCACAAAATGACACTTCTAAAGGAAAAAAAAGCCATTTAAAACTGCTTGCGGCTTTAATGTAATGTCTGGTCCCGGTAATATGGATGAAAATCTTTAAGAAAAATGGCATAGCTACCCCATGACCCCCCCCCTACCCCAGCCCATTACCAGCCCCTTTGGGTCTTGTATGGATATTAAGGGGAACCCCGCACATAAAATAAAAAAGGCCCTATATACTCTGAACAGCCGTATACAGGCGGTGCATACAAGACAGGGACTGTAGGTTTGTTCTTATGTAGAATCTGTTTGTAATTTTGAACAGGTACATTGTTGAAGTGTAGCTCCAGCCCAAAAATCTATTTTTAAACTTTTTGGAAAACATAGGTAAGGGTTATCACCCCTGTAACATTTGTTTTGCTGTCTGTGCCCCTGTTCAGAACATTTCACCTCACTTTCCGTCCCAATGACAACTGTTTTTGAAATGTGGTGTTTTTCTTGAAACAAGGATTGCTGATAAAGCATCAGTACAGAGGAGACACCTTTCTCCCATATTTATTCTTACAGGAGAGAATTTTCCTTCCTAGTGGTAGATTTCCTCTCACTTCCTGTTGTCTTCTTGCGTTTGCAAGTAGGAGTCGTTTGTAAGTTGGATGTTTGAAAGTAGGGACCTGCCGTATATACTCTGCAGAAATAGGCCCCTTAGTTGTTGGTGTTGGCACAACACTGTAAGCACTCACAGTTACTCTTGGTTGGTGCTGGAACGCCCTGCTGTCAACTATTATATCAGGAATTTTAATTACATATAATTGTTGAACAGTGGTAGTAAAAATTGGGCCTTTGATGGTGGTGCTGGTGCCACAACACTGTAAGCCCTGACAGTTACTCTTGGTGGGTGCAGCAATGGGCCCTGCTGTGAATTATTAGATCAAGAATTGTAATTGCATGCCCCTGTTGAACAGGGGCTGAAAAATTGGGCCTTTCGTGGTGGTGGTGGTGGTGGTGGTGTTGCCACAACACTGTAAGCCCTCAGAGTTACTCTTGGTGGGTGCAGGAATGGGCCCTGCTGTGAATTATTAGATCAAGAATTGTAATTACATGCCCCTTTTGAACAGGGGCTGAAAAATTGGGCCTTTCGTGGTGGTGGTGGTGGTGGTGGCGTTGCCACAACACTGTAAGCCCTCAGAGTTACTCTTGGTGGGTGCAGCAATGGGCCCTGCTGTGAATTATTAGATCAAGAATTGTAATTGCATGCCCCTGTTGAACAGGGGCTGAAAAATTGGGCCTTAGGAACTGGTGGCACAACACTACAACCCCTCACAGATACGTTACTTGGAGCACAGCAATGAGCCCTGTTGCAAAGTATTGCTTCAAAAATTGTAATGACACGCCCCTGTTAAACAGGGGCTGAAAAATTGGGCCTTAGGCACTGGTGCCACAACACTCCAACCCCTCACAGATACTGTACTTGGAGCACAGCAATGAGCCCTATGGCAAATTATTGCTAAAAAAATTGTAATTACACGCCCCTGTAAAACAGGGGCTGAAAAATTGGGCCTTAGCCACTGGTGGCGGCACCCATAAACAAAAATGATCTTCCAAGCTATCATCATCAATCGTATCATTGAGGACTCGGAGGAGGAGGATAGCCAGTCAACATAACAGCACAGGCACTCAGCATCAGCATCAGTCTTGAAGGGATGTGACATGTTAAAATCAATTAGTCTGTTATATCAGCATCAGGTGTGTGGTAGCTGGTGGTATTCCAAGACTGGTTCATCTTGATGAAAGTCAGTCGATCAACCGAGTCGGTGGACAGGCGCACCCTGTGATCCGTGACAAATCCTCCAGCAGCACTGAATCTGCGTTCCGAAAGAACGCTGGATGCAGGACAGGCCAGTAGCTCAATTGCATACTGTGCAAGCTCTGGCCAGTGATCCATCCTCAAGACCCAGTAAGCCAGAGGATTTTCGGTGGGGAAGGTGTCCAAGTCTGACCTTGCCCCTAGATATTCCTGCACCATGTTTATCAGACGCTGGCGATGGTTGCTGGAACCGATCATACTTTGGGGCTGCGGACTAAAGAATTGTCTGAACGCATCGGTCAGACGGCCACCTTCCCCACCGCTCCTTCTTTGACTGGCCGAAGCCTCAGCAACTCGTTGTCCAGGACCAGGAGTTTGTAACCTCCCAGTCTCTGGGAACGCGTTGCACAGACCTTTCTGCAAGGCCTCCCGGAGTTGTCTCATCCTCTGCTCCCTCTGCGAAGGTAACATAAGGTCCGCAACCTTACCCTTGTACCGTGGATCAAGGAGAGTGGCCAGCCAGTAATGGTCCCTCTCCTTGATCCGAAGAATACGAGGATCCTTCCGCAGACTTTGCAGGATCAGGGAGGCCATGCAGCGTAGGTTTGCTGAGGCATTCGCTCCGGAGTCCTCTGGGTCACTAAGGACGACATGATCCGCAGCCACCTCCTCCCAGCCACGTACAAGTCCACTGGTTTCTTGGGACTGTAAATCATCCCTAAAAGACTGCTGCTGATGATGCTGAGTGCCAGCCTCCACCTCCATGCTGACACAATCCTCCTCCTCCTCCTCCTCCTCCTCCTCCTCTTCCTCTTCCTGTGCGATGGGTGGGACAGAAGGAACACTGTCTGGGTAAAGGGGGCCTTGAGAGGCAAGGAAGTCCTCCTCTTCCTGCCTCTGTTCTGCCTCAAGTGCCCTGTCCATTATTCCACGCAGCGTGTGCTCCAACAGGTGGACAAGAGGTACAGTGTCACTGATGCATGCACTGTCACTGCTCACCATCCTCGTGGCCTCCTCAAATGGTGCCAGGACAGTGCATGCATCCCTGATCATGCCCCACTGGCGTGGAGAAAAAAAACCAAGCTCCCCTGACCCTGTCCTGGTGCCGTAGTCGCACAGGTACTCATTGATGGCCCTCTGCTGCGTGTGCAGCCGCTGCAGCATGGCCAACGTTGAGTTCCACCTGGTGGGCATGTCACATATAAGGCGGTTCTTGGGCAGGTTCAACTCCTTTTGCAGCTCAGCCAGGCGAGCACTGGCATTATAAGATCTGCGGAAATGCACACAGACTTTCCTGGCCTGCCTCAGGACATCCTGTAAGCCCGGGTACCTGCCCAAGAACCGCTGCACCACCAGGTTAAGGACGTGAGCCACACAGGGCACATGGGTCAGTTGTCCCTGTCGGAGGGCGGAGAGGAGGTTGGTGCCATTGTCGCAAACCACCATTCCTGGCTTAAGCTGCCGTGGCGTCAACCACCTCTCGGCCTGGCCCTGCAGAGCAGACAGGACCTCTGCCCCAGTGTGGCTTCTGTCCCCCAAACACACCAGCGCAAGCACGGCATGGCATCTTTTTGCCTGCGTACTTGCGTAGCCCCGTGAACGGCTACGGAGCACCGCTGGTTCATAGGACAAACCACAGGAAGAGGCCATGGAGGAAGAAGAAGAGGAGGGGGTGGAGGAGAGAGGTGTGTCACAACCAGTAGTAGCATTTTGGAGGCGTGGCGGTGGAACAACCTCCAACACTACTGCACCTTGTCCTGCATCCTTCCCAGCTGCCAAAAGAGTGACCCAATGGGCCGTGAAAGAAAGGTAACGTCCCTGTCCATGCCTGCTGGACCATGAGTCAGCGGTAATATGCACCTTACCGCTGACCGCCCTGTCCAGCGAGGCCAAGACATTGCCTTCCACATGCCGGTAGAGAGCCGGAATAGCCTTCCGTGAAAAAAAGTGCCGTTTGGGAACCTGCCACTGAGGAACCGCACATTGCACAAACTCATGGAAGGGGGCCGAGTCTACCAACTGAAAAGGCAGCAGTTGAAGCGCTAGCAATTTAGCCAAGCTAGCATTCAACCGCTGGGCATGTGGATGGCTGGGAGTGAACTTCTTTCGACGGTCCAGCAGCTGGGGCAGGGAAATTTGCCTGCTAGAATCGGACGTCGGTGTACTGCTAGCAGAGTGGGCGCAAGTACTTGGCTGTGACACACCTAATTCTACACCTTCATTCCTCTCAGTGCATGTTTCAGAGAGGACTGAAGTTATAGTGGGGTTGGAGATCCCAGCTGATGCGGTGCAAGGAGAGGTCCGCTTTGTTCTTTGGTGTGGGTCTTTGAGGTAGGCTTGCCAACGAGCTGCATGGCAGGTCAACATATGTCTGGTCAGGCATGTGGTACCCAAGCGGCTGATGTTTTGGCCACGCGATATACGCTTGAGACATATGTTGCAAACAGCAGCTGTGCGATCTGATGCACTAGCCTCAAAAAAGGCACACACCAAGGAACTTTTTGAATGACGGGCAGAGGCAGCGCCCTGCACAGGCGGAGCTCTGTGGTGTGATTCCGTCGGTGTACTGCCCTTACGCTGGCCACCAAAGGGCATCCTGCCTCATTGGAGATGTGCCTCCTCCTCATCCTCCTCCTCCTCCTCTCTCCTATTAGGCACCCATGTGGAGTCAGTGACCTCATCATCCCCTCCCTCCTCATCACTGGAGCCAATCTGGCAGTATGCTGCAGCTGCTGGAACATGACTGCCAGATTGGTGTCCTTCTTGAGCATCCCCTCTGTCTGCTCTCACCCTACTGCCTTCCTGTAGCTGGGTTTCATCATCAGACCCTTCGAAACGCTGGGCATCCTCCTGGAGCATGTACCCAACACTGTGCTCAAACAGTTCGGGGGACTCCTCAGGAGGAGGACATGGTGGGTCTAGGGAAGGAGTGACTGATGATGAGTCTGACATTGATACCAGGGAAGAGGACGCTTTGGCAGCTGCTTTGCCAGTACCCTGAGCCTGGGTGAGAGAGGATGAGGAGGAGGAGGAGGGCTTGGTCATCCACTCTACCAAGTCTTCGGCATGATGTGGCTCAACATGTCCAGCTGCCGAAAAGAAGGACAAGCGTGTCCCATGGCCATGTGCTGATGACAATGCACCGCGTCCACGACCAGCACTGTTGCCCCCAGACACAGAGCCTGCTTGCCCTCTTTTATTGCCTCCTGACTGTCTGCCTCTCCTTGTTTGCCTTCCAGACATTCTAATAGATGGCCTGCAGGGAGATGGGGAAAAAAGCAATAAGGGCTACCTTCAGGTGTCCTTCTCTGTCCCTTTACTTAAGGATTTCTAAATATGGTTCAGGATGATTGCTTTTGCACAGAATAGCACAACGACAATTTCCCTGACTGTCCAAAAAACAAGGATTTCAAAGATGGTTGATGAGGAATGCTTTAGCACACTAGAGCACAAGGAGAATTCACTCACTGTCCTTCCCAGTCCCTAGAAACAAGGACTTGCACAGTGAAAGAAACTGACACTCTCCCTACCTACAGTTTTCTGTCCCTAGAAAAAATGTTTTTTTTAAGCACACTATAGCACAAGGAGAATTCACTCACTGTCCTTCCCAGTCCCTAGAAACAAGGACTTGCACAGTGAAAGAAACTGACACTCTCCCTACCTACAGTTTTCTGTCCCTAGAAAAAATGTTTTTTTTAAGCACACTATAGCACAAGGAGAATTCACTCACTGTCCTTCCCAGTCCCTAGAAACAAGGACTTGCACAGTGAAAGAAACTGACACTCTCCCTACCTACAGTTTTCTGTCCCTAGAAAAAATGTTTTTTTTAAGCACACTATAGCACAAGGAGAATTCACTCACTGTCCTTCCCAGTCCCTAGAAACAAGGACTTGCACAGTGAAAGAAACTGACACTCTCCCTACCTACAGTTTTCTGTCCCTAGAAAAAATGTTTTTTTTTAAGCACACTATAGCACAAGGAGAATTCACTCACTGTCCTTCCCAGTCCCTAGAAACAAGGACTTGCACAGTGAAAGAAACTGACACTCTCCCTACCTACAGTTTTCTGTCCCTAGAAAAAATGTTTTTTTAAGCACACTATAGCACAAGGAGAATTCACTCACTGTCCTTCCCAGTCCCTAGAAACAAGGACTTGCACAGTGAAAGAAACTGACACTCTCCCTACCTACAGTTTTCTGTCCCTAGAAAAAATGTTTTTTTTAAGCACACTATAGCACAAGGAGAATTCACTCACTGTCCTTCACAGTCCCTAGAAACAAGGACTTGCACAGTGAAAGAAACTGACACTCTCCCTACCTACAGTTTTCTGTCCCTAGAAAAAATGTTTTTTTTAAGCACACTATAGCACAAGGAGAATTCACTCACTGTCCTTCCCGGTCCCTAGAAACAAGGACTTGCACAGTGAAAGAAACTGACACTCTCCCTACCTACAGTTTTCTGTCCCTAGAAAAAATGTTTTTTTTAAGCACACTATAGCACAAGGAGAATTCACTCACTGTCCTTCCCAGTCCCTAGAAACAAGGACTTGCACAGTGAAAGAAACTGACACTCTCCCTACCTACAGTTTTCTGTCCCTAGAAAAAATGTTTTTTTTAAGCACACTATAGCACAAGGAGAATTCACTCACTGTCCTTCCCAGTCGCTAGAAACAAGGACTTGCACAGTGAAAGAAACTGACACTCTCCCTACCTACAGTTTTCTGTCCCTAGAAAAAATGTTTTTTTTAAGCACACTATAGCACAAGGAGAATTCACTCACTGTCCTTCCCAGTCCCTAGAAACAAGGACTTGCACAGTGAAAGAAACTGACACTCTCCCTACCTACAGTTTTCTGTCCCTAGAAAAAATGTTTTTTTTAAGCACACTATAGCACAAGGAGAATTCACTCACTGTCCTTCCCAGTCCCTAGAAACAAGGACTTGCACAGTGAAAGAAACTGACACTCTCCCTACCTACAGTTTTCTGTCCCTAGAAAAAATGTTTTTTTTAAGCACACTATAGCACAAGCACAAAACACACTGACACTCTCCCTACCTATCCTTCTCTTTCCCTAAACTAAAGGAATCCAGGTTAAGCAAGAAAGAAATAAAAGTCACTGTCCCTGCCTATGCTGCTCTTTCCCTGCTCCGGAACACACTACACTAGGCCGCCGTGCTGGCGGCCTTTTATAGTGTGGGGCGTGTACTAAACACCCTCAGCAATAATTGGCCACAGGCATCCTGCCTGTGGCCAATCATTGCTCTCCTCGCTGCCGGCGCTGTGATTGGCCAAGCATGCGGGGTCACAGTGCATGCTTGGCCAATCACAGCGCCTGGATGACACTGCGATGGCGTAGTGCATTGTGGGCCGTTCGCGTCACTCGAATTTGGCGCGAACGGCCCAAATCGTTCGATCTTCATCGAACGATCGAACAGCCGATGTTCGAGTCGAACGTATGTTCGACTCAAACACGAAGCTCATCCCTAGTGATGATCCACAGTACATCAGGGATGGTCCATAGTACATCAGTGATGATCCATAGTACACCAGTGTTGATCCATAGTACACCAGTGATGGCCCATAGTACATCAGTGATGAACTATAGTACATCAGTGATGATCCACAGTACATCAGTGATGATCCATAGTACATCAGTGATGATCCACAGTATATCAGTGATGATCCACAGTACATCAGGGATGGTCCATAGTACATCAGTGATGATCCATAGTACACCAGTGATGATCCATAGTACACCAGTGATGGCCCATAGTACATCAGTGATGAACTATAGTACATCAGTGATGATCCACAGTACATCAGTGATGATCCACAGTACACCAGTGATGATCCACAGTACACCAGTGATGATCCATAGTACACCAGTGATGGTCCATAGTACATCAGTGATGATCTATAGTACATCAGTGATGGTCCATAGTACATCAGTGATGAGCTATAGTACATGAGTGATGATCTATAGTACATCAGTGATGATCCATAGTACACCAGTGATGATCCATAGTACACCAGTGATGGCCCATAGTACATCAGTGATGAACTATAGTACATCAGTGATGATCCACAGTACATCAGGGATGGTCCATAGTACATCAGTGATGATCCATAGTACACCAGTGATGGCCCATAGTACATCAGCGATGAACTATAGTACATCAGTGATGATCCACAGTACATCAGTGATGATCCACAGTACATCAGGGATGGTCCATAGTACACCAGTGATGATCCACAGTACACCAGTGATGATCAATAGTACACCAGTGATGGTCCATAGTACATCAGTGATGATCTATAGTACATCAGTGATGGTCCATAGTACATCAGTGATGATCTATATACATAGTACACCAGTGATGATCTATAGTACATCAGTGATGATCTACAGTACATCAGTTATGATCCACAGTACATTAGTGATGATCCACAGTACATCAGTGATGATCAACAATACTTCAGTGATGATCCACAGTACATCAGTGATGATCCACAGTACATCAGGGATGTTCCACAGTATATCAGTGATGATCCATAGTACATCAGTGATGGTCCATAGTACATCAGTGATGGTCCATAGTACACCAGTGATGATCCATAGTACACCAGTGATGGCCCATAGTACACCAGTGATGGCCCATAGTACATCAGTGATGATCCATAGTACATCAGTGATGATCCACAGTACATCAGTGATGATCCACAGTACATCAGGGATGGTCCATAGTACATCAGTGATGATCCATAGTACACCAGTGATGATCCATAGTACACCAGTGATGGCCCATAGTACATCAGTGATGAACTATAGTACATCAGTGATGATCCACAGTACATCAGGGATGGTCCATAGTACATCAGTGATGATCCATAGTACACCAGTGATGATCCATAGTACACCAGTGATGGCCCATAGTACATCAGTGATGAACAATAGTACATCAGTGATGATCCACAGTACATCAGTGATGATCCATAGTACATCAGTGATGATCCACAGTACATCAGTGATGATCCACAGTACATCAGGGATGGTCCATAGTACATCAGTGATGATCCATAGTACACCAGTGATGATCCACAGTACACCAGTGATGGCCTATAGTACATCAGTGATGAACTATAGTACATCAGTGATGATCCACAGTACATCAGTGATGATCCACAGTACATCAGGGATGGTCCATAGTACACCAGTGATGATCCACAGTACACCAGTGATGATCCATAGTACACCAGTGATGGTCCATAGTACATCAGTGATGATCTATAGTACATCAGTGATGGTCCATAGTACATCAGTGATGATCTATAGTACATCAGTGATGATCCACAGTACATCAGTTATGATACACAGTACATCAGTGATGATCCACAGTACATCAGTGATGATCCACAATACTTCAGTGATGATCCACAGTACATCAGTGATGATCCACAGTACATCAGGGATGGTCCACAGTATATCAGTGATGATCCATAGTACATCAGTGATGGTCCATAGTACACCAGTGATGATCTATAGTACACCAGTGATGGCCCATAGTACACCAGTGATGGCCCATAGTACATCAGTGATGATCCATAGTACATCAGTGATGATCCACAGTACATCAGTGATGATCCACAGTACATCAGGGATGGTCCATAGTACATCAGTGATGATCCATAGTACACCAGTGATGATCCATAGTACACCAGTGATGGCCCATAGTACATCAGTGATGAACTATAGTACATCAGTGATGATCCACAGTACATCAGGGATGGTCCATAGTACATCAGTGATGATCCATAGTACACCAGTGATGATCCATAGTACACCAGTGATGATCCATAGTACACCAGTGATGGCCCATAGTACATCAGTGATGAACTATAGTACATCAGTGATGATCCACAGTACATCAGTGATGATCCATAGTACATCAGTGATGATCCACAGTATATCAGTGATGATCCACAGTACATCAGGGATGGTCCATAGTACATCAGTGATGATCCATAGTACACCAGTGATGATCCATAGTACACCAGTGATGGCCCATAGTACATCAGTGATGAACTATAGTACATCAGTGATGATCCACAGTACATCAGTGATGATCCATAGTACATCAGTGATGATCCACAGTACATCAGGGATGGTCCATAGTACATCAGTGATGATCCATAGTACACCAGTGATGATCCATAGTACACCAGTGATGGTCCATAGTACATCAGTGATGATCTATAGTACATCAGTGATGATCTATAGTACATCAGTGATGATCCACAGTACATCAGTTATGATACACAGTACATCAGTGATGATCCACAGTACATCAGTGATGATCCACAATACTTCAGTGATGATCCACAGTACATCAGTGATGATCAACAGTACATCAGGGATGGTCCACAGTATATCAGTGATGATCCATAGTACATCAGTGATGGTCCATAGTACATCAGTGATGGTCCATAGTACATCAGTGATGGTCCATAGTACACCAGTGATGATCCATAGTACACCAGTGATGGCCCATAGTACATCAGTGATGATCCATAGTACATCAGTGATGATCCACAGTACATCAGTGATGATCCACAGTACATCAGGGATGGTCCATAGTACATCAGTGATGATCCATAGTACACCAGTGATGATCCATAGTACACCAGTGATGACCCATAGTACATCAGTGATGAACTATAGTACATCAGTGATGATCCACAGTACATCAGGGATGGTCCATAGTACATCAGTGATGATCCATAGTACACCAGTGATGATCCATAGTACACCAGTGATGGCCCATAGTACATCAGTGATGAACTATAGTACATCAGTGATGATCCACAGTACATCAGTGATGATCCATAGTACATCAGTGATGATCCACAGTACATCAGTGATGATCCACAGTACATCAGGGATGGTCCATAGTACATCAGTGATGATCCATAGTACACCAGTGATGATCCATAGTACACCAGTGATGGCCCATAGTACATCAGTGATGAACTATAGTACATCAGTGATGATCCACAGTACATCAGTGATGATCCACAGTACATCAGGGATGGTCCATAGTACACCAGTGATGATCCACAGTACACCAGTGATGATCCATAGTACACCAGTGATGGTCCATAGTACATCAGTGATGATCTATAGTACATCAGTGATGGTCCATAGTACATCAGTGATGATCTATAGTACATCAGTGATGATCTATAGTACATCAGTGATGATCCATAGTACATCAGTGATGATCTACAGTACATCAGTGATGGTCCACAGTACATCAGGGATGGTCCACAGTACATCGGTGATGATCCATTGTACACCAGTGATGGCCCATAGTACATCAGTGATGGTCCATAGTACATCAGTGATGATCCATAGTAGATCAGTCATGATCCATAGTACACCAGTGATGGCCCATAATACACCAGTGATGGCCCATAGTACATCAGTGATGATCCACAGTACATCAGTGATGATCCATAGTACATCAGTGATGATCCACAGTACATCAGTGATGATCCACAGTACATCAGGGATGGTCCATAGTACATCAGTGATGATCCATAGTACACCAGTGATGATCCATAGTACACCAGTGATGGCCTATAGTACATCAGTGATGAACTATAGTACATCAGTGATGATCCACAGTACATCAGTGATGATCCACAGTACATCAGGGATGGTCCATAGTACACCAGTGATGATCCACAGTACACCAGTGATGATCCATAGTACACCAGTGATGGTCCATAGTACATCAGTGATGATCTATAGTACATCAGTGATGGTCCATAGTACATCAGTGATGATCTATAGTACATCAGTGATGATCTATAGTACATCAGTAATGATCCACAGTACATCAGTTATGATACACAGTACATCAGTGATGATCAACAGTACATCAGTGATGATCCACAATACTTCAGTGATGATCCACAGTACATCAGTGATGATCCACAGTACATCAGGGATGGTCCACAGTATATCAGTGATGATCCATAGTACATCAGTGATTATCCATAGTACATCAGTGATGGTCCATAGTACACCAGTGATGATCCATAGTACACCAGTGATGATCCATAGTACACCAGTGATGGCCCATAGTACACCAGTGATGGCCCATAGTACATCAGTGATGATCCATAGTACATCAGTGATGATCCACAGTACATCAGTGATGATCCACAGTACATCAGGGATGGTCCATAGTACATCAGTGATGATCCATAGTACACCAGTGATGATCCATAGTACATCAGTGATGATCCACAGTACATCAGTGATGATCCACAGTACATCAGGGATGGTCCATAGTACATCAGTGATGATCCATAGTACACCAGTGATGATCCATAGTACACCAGTGATGGCCCATAGTACATCAGTGATGAACTATAGTACATCAGTGATGATCCACAGTACATCAGGGATGGTCCATAGTACATCAGTGATGATCCATAGTACACCAGTGATGATCCATAGTACACCAGTGATGGCACATAGTACATTAGTGATGAACAATAGTACATCAGTGATGATCCACAGTACATCAGTGATGATCCATAGTACATCAGTGATGATCCACAGTACATCAGTGATGATCCACAGTACATCAGGGATGGTCCATAGTACATCAGTGATGATCCATAGTACACCAGTGATGATCCATAGTACACCAGTGATGGCCTATAGTACATCAGTGATGATCCATAGTACATCAGTGATGATCCACAGTACATCAGTGATGATCCACAGTACATCAGGGATGGTCCATAGTACATCAGTGATGATCCATAGTACACCAGTGATGATCCATAGTACACCAGTGATGGCCCATAGTACATCAGTGATGAACTATAGTACATCAGTGATGATCCACAGTACATCAGGGATGGTCCATAGTACATCAGTGATGATCCATAGTACACCAGTGATGATCCATAGTACACCAGTGATGGCCCATAGTACATCAGTGATGAACAATAGTACATCAGTGATGATCCACAGTACATCAGTGATGATCCATAGTACATCAGTGATGATCCACAGTACATCAGTGATGATCCACAGTACATCAGGGATGGTCCATAGTACATCAGTGATGATCCATAGTACACCAGTGATGATCCATAGTACACCAGTGATGGCCTATAGTACATCAGTGATGAACTATAGTACATCAGTGATGATCCACAGTACATCAGTGATGATCCACAGTACATCAGGGATGGTCCATAGTACACCAGTGATGATCCACAGTACACCAGTGATGATCCATAGTACACCAGTGATGGTCCATAGTACATCAGTGATGATCTATAGTACATCAGTGATGGTCCATAGTACATCAGTGATGATCTATAGTACATCAGTGATGATCCACAGTACATCAGTTATGATACACAGTACATCAGTGATGATCCACAGTACATCAGTGATGATCCACAATACTTCAGTGATGATCCACAGTACATCAGTGATGATCCACAGTACATCAGGGATGGTCCACAGTATATCAGTGATGATCCATAGTACATCAGTGATGGTCCATAGTACACCAGTGATGATCTATAGTACACCAGTGATGGCCCATAGTACACCAGTGATGGCCCATAGTACATCAGTGATGATCCATAGTACATCAGTGATGATCCACAGTACATCAGTGATGATCCACAGTACATCAGGGATGGTCCATAGTACATCAGTGATGATCCATAGTACACCAGTGATGATCCATAGTACACCAGTGATGGCCCATAGTACATCAGTGATGAACTATAGTACATCAGTGATGATCCACAGTACATCAGGGATGGTCCATAGTACATCAGTGATGATCCATAGAACACCAGTGATGATCCATAGTACACCAGTGATGATCCATAGTACACCAGTGATGGCCCATAGTACATCAGTGATGAACTATAGTACATCAGTGATGATCCACAGTACATCAGTGATGATCCATAGTACATCAGTGATGATCCACAGTATATCAGTGATGATCCACAGTACATCAGGGATGGTCCATAGTACATCAGTGATGATCCATAGTACACCAGTGATGATCCATAGTACACCAGTGATGGCCCATAGTACATCAGTGATGAACTATAGTACATCAGTGATGATCCACAGTACATCAGTGATGATCCATAGTACATCAGTGATGATCCACAGTACATCAGGGATGGTCCATAGTACATCAGTGATGATCCATAGTACACCAGTGATGATCCATAGTACACCAGTGATGGTCCATAGTACATCAGTGATGATCTATAGTACATCAGTGATGATCTATAGTACATCAGTGATGATCCACAGTACATCAGTTATGATACACAGTACATCAGTGATGATCCACAGTACATCAGTGATGATCCACAATACTTCAGTGATGATCCACAGTACATCAGTGATGATCAACAGTACATCAGGGATGGTCCACAGTATATCAGTGATGATCCATAGTACATCAGTGATGGTCCATAGTACATCAGTGATGGTCCATAGTACATCAGTGATGGTCCATAGTACACCAGTGATGATCCATAGTACACCAGTGATGGCCCATAGTACATCAGTGATGATCCATAGTACATCAGTGATGATCCACAGTACATCAGTGATGATCCACAGTACATCAGGGATGGTCCATAGTACATCAGTGATGATCCATAGTACACCAGTGATGATCCATAGTACACCAGTGATGACCCATAGTACATCAGTGATGAACTATAGTACATCAGTGATGATCCACAGTACATCAGGGATGGTCCATAGTACATCAGTGATGATCCATAGTACACCAGTGATGATCCATAGTACACCAGTGATGGCCCATAGTACATCAGTGATGAACTATAGTACATCAGTGATGATCCACAGTACATCAGTGATGATCCATAGTACATCAGTGATGATCCACAGTACATCAGTGATGATCCACAGTACATCAGGGATGGTCCATAGTACATCAGTGATGATCCATAGTACACCAGTGATGATCCATAGTACACCAGTGATGGCCCATAGTACATCAGTGATGAACTATAGTACATCAGTGATGATCCACAGTACATCAGTGATTATCCACAGTACATCAGGGATGGTCCATAGTACACCAGTGATGATCCACAGTACACCAGTGATGATCCATAGTACACCAGTGATGGTCCATAGTACATCAGTGATGATCTATAGTACATCAGTGATGGTCCATAGTACATCAGTGATGATCTATAGTACATCAGTGATGATCTATAGTACATCAGTGATGATCCATAGTACATCAGTGATGATCTACAGTACATCAGTGATGGTCCACAGTACATCAGGGATGGTCCACAGTACATCGGTGATGATCCATTGTACACCAGTGATGGCCCATAGTACATCAGTGATGGTCCATAGTACATCAGTGATGATCCATAGTAGATCAGTCATGATCCATAGTACACCAGTGATGGCCCATAGTACACCAGTGATGGCCCATAGTACATCAGTGATGATCCACAGTACATCAGTGATGATCCATAGTACATCAGTGATGATCCACAGTACATCAGTGATGATCCACAGTACATCAGGGATGGTCCATAGTACATCAGTGATGATCCATAGTACACCAGTGATGATCCATAGTACACCAGTGATGGCCTATAGTACATCAGTGATGAACTATAGTACATCAGTGATGATCCACAGTACATCAGTGATGATCCACAGTACATCAGGGATGGTCCATAGTACACCAGTGATGATCCACAGTACACCAGTGATGATCCATAGTACACCAGTGATGGTCCATAGTACATCAGTGATGATCTATAGTACATCAGTGATGGTCCATAGTACATCAGTGATGATCTATAGTACATCAGTGATGATCTATAGTACATCAGTAATGATCCACAGTACATCAGTTATGATACACAGTACATCAGTGATGATCAACAGTACATCAGTGATGATCCACAATACTTCAGTGATGATCCACAGTACATCAGTGATGATCCACAGTACATCAGGGATGGTCCACAGTATATCAGTGATGATCCATAGTACATCAGTGATTATCCATAGTACATCAGTGATGGTCCATAGTACACCAGTGATGATCCATAGTACACCAGTGATGATCCATAGTACACCAGTGATGGCCCATAGTACACCAGTGATGGCCCATAGTACATCAGTGATGATCCATAGTACATCAGTGATGATCCACAGTACATCAGTGATGATCCACAGTACATCAGGGATGGTCCATAGTACATCAGTGATGATCCATAGTACACCAGTGATGATCCATAGTACACCAGTGATGGACCGTAGTACATCAGTGATGAACTATAGTACATCAGTGATGATCCACAGTACATCAGGGATGGTCCATAGTACATCAGTGATGATCCATAGTACACCAGTGATGATCCATAGTACACCAGTGATGAACTATAGTACATCAGTGATGATCCACAGTACATCAGTGATGATCCATAGTACATCAGTGATGATCCACAGTACATCAGTGATGATCCACAGTACATCAGGGATGGTCCATAGTACATCAGTGATGATCCATAGTACACCAGTGATGATCCATAGTACACCAGTGATGGCCCATAGTACTTCAGTGATGAACTATAGTACATCAGTGATGATCCACAGTACATCAGTGATGATCCACAGTACATCAGGGATGGTCCATAGTACACCAGTGATGATCCACAGTACACCAGTGATGATCCATAGTACACCAGTGATGGTCCATAGTACATCAGGGATGGTCCATAGTACATCAGTGATGATCCATAGTACACCAGTGATGATCCATAGTACACCAGTGATGGCCCATAGTACATCAGTGATGAACTATAGTACATCAGTGATGATCCACAGTACATCAGTGATGATCCACAGTACATCAGGGATGGTCCATAGTACACCAGTGATGATCCACAGTACACCAGTGATGATCCATAGTACACCAGTGATGGTCCATAGTACATCAGTGATGATCTATAGTACATCAGTGATGGTCCATAGTACATCAGTGATGATCTATAGTACATCAATGATGTTCAATAGTACATCAGTGATGATCCACAGTACATCAGTTATGATACACAGTACATCAGTGATGATCCACAGTACATCAGTGATGATCCACAATACTTCAGTGATGATCCACAGTACATCAGTGATGATCCACAGTATATCAGGAATGGTCCACAGTATATCAGTGATGATCCACAGTACATCAGTGATGGTCCATAGTACATCAGTGATGGTCCATAGTAGATCAGTCATGATCCATAGTACACCAGTGATGGCCCATAGTACACCAGTGATGGCCCATAGTACATCAGTGATGATCCACAGTACATCAGTGATGATCCATAGTACATCAGTGATGATCCACAGTACATCAGTGATGATCCACAGTACATCAGGGATGGTCCATAGTACATCAGTGATGATCCATAGTACACCAGTGATGATCCATAGTACACCAGTGATGGCCTATAGTACATCAGTGATGAACTATAGTACATCAGTGATGATCCACAGTACATCAGTGATGATCCACAGTACATCAGGGATGGTCCATAGTACACCAGTGATGATCCACAGTACACCAGTGATGATCCATAGTACACCAGTGATGGTCCATAGTACATCAGTGATGATCTATAGTACATCAGTGATGGTCCATAGTACATCAGTGATGATCTATAGTACATCAGTGATGATCTATAGTACATCAGTAATGATCCACAGTACATCAGTTATGATACACAGTACATCAGTGATGATCAACAGTACATCAGTGATGATCCACAATACTTCAGTGATGATCCACAGTACATCAGTGATGATCCACAGTACATCAGGGATGGTCCACAGTATATCAGTGATGATCCATAGTACATCAGTGATTATCCATAGTACATCAGTGATGGTCCATAGTACACCAGTGATGATCCATAGTACACCAGTGATGATCCATAGTACACCAGTGATGGCCCATAGTACACCAGTGATGGCCCATAGTACATCAGTGATGATCCATAGTACATCAGTGATGATCCACAGTACATCAGTGATGATCCACAGTACATCAGGGATGGTCCATAGTACATCAGTGATGATCCATAGTACACCAGTGATGATCCATAGTACACCAGTGATGGACCGTAGTACATCAGTGATGAACTATAGTACATCAGTGATGATCCACAGTACATCAGGGATGGTCCATAGTACATCAGTGATGATCCATAGTACACCAGTGATGATCCATAGTACACCAGTGATGAACTATAGTACATCAGTGATGATCCACAGTACATCAGTGATGATCCATAGTACATCAGTGATGATCCACAGTACATCAGTGATGATCCACAGTACATCAGGGATGGTCCATAGTACATCAGTGATGATCCATAGTACACCAGTGATGATCCATAGTACACCAGTGATGGCCCATAGTACTTCAGTGATGAACTATAGTACATCAGTGATGATCCACAGTACATCAGTGATGATCCACAGTACATCAGGGATGGTCCATAGTACACCAGTGATGATCCACAGTACACCAGTGATGATCCATAGTACACCAGTGATGGTCCATAGTACATCAGGGATGGTCCATAGTACATCAGTGATGATCCATAGTACACCAGTGATGATCCATAGTACACCAGTGATGGCCCATAGTACATCAGTGATGAACTATAGTACATCAGTGATGATCCACAGTACATCAGTGATGATCCACAGTACATCAGGGATGGTCCATAGTACACCAGTGATGATCCACAGTACACCAGTGATGATCCATAGTACACCAGTGATGGTCCATAGTACATCAGTGATGATCTATAGTACATCAGTGATGGTCCATAGTACATCAGTGATGATCTATAGTACATCAATGATGTTCAATAGTACATCAGTGATGATCCACAGTACATCAGTTATGATACACAGTACATCAGTGATGATCCACAGTACATCAGTGATGATCCACAATACTTCAGTGATGATCCACAGTACATCAGTGATGATCCACAGTATATCAGGAATGGTCCACAGTATATCAGTGATGATCCACAGTACATCAGTGATGGTCCATAGTACATCAGTGATGGTCCATAGTACACCAGTGATGATCCATAGTACACCAGTGATGGCCCATAGTACACCAGTGATGGCCCATAGTACATCAGTGATGAACTATAGTACATCAGTGATGATCCACAGTACATCAGGGATGGTCCATAGTACATCAGTGATGATCCATAGTACACCAGTGATGATCCATAGTACACCAGTGATGGCCCATAGTACATCAGTGATGAACTATAGTACATCAGTGATGATCCACAGTACATCAGTGATGATCCATAGTACATCAGTGATGATCCACAGTACATCAGTGATGATCCACAGTATATCAGGGATGGTCCATAGTACATCAGTGATGATCCATAGTACACCAGTGATGATCCATAGTACACCAGTGATGGCCCATAGTACATCAGTGATGAACTATAGTACATCAGTGATGATCCACAGTACATCAGTGATGATCCACAGTACATCAGGGATGGTCCATAGTACACCAGTGATGATCCACAGTACACCAGTGATGATCCATAGTACACCAGTGATGGTCCATAGTACATCAGTGATAGTGATGAGCCGAACACCCCCGGGTTCGGTTCGCACCAGAACCCGCGAACGGACCGAAAGTTCGAAAGAACATTAGAACCCTATTAAATACAATGGATGCGAACGTTCGAATTCTAAAGTGCTAATTATAACAACTATTATGCATGTTATTGTCCTAAAAAGGGTTTGGGAACCCGGGTTCTGCACCAGGGGACATGTATCAATGCAAAAAGAAGTTTTAAAAACGGTCGTTTTTCGGGAGCAGTCATTTTAATGATGCATAAAGTGAAAAAAAAAAAGTCAAATATTCCTTTAAATATCGTACCTGGGGGGTGTCTAAAGTATGCCTGTGAAGTGCCACGTGTTTCCCGTGTTTAGAACTGTCCCTGCACAAAATGACACTTCTAAAGGAAAAAAAAGCCATTTAAAACTGCTTGCGGCTTTAATGTAATGTCTGGTCCCGGTAATATGGATGAAATTCTTTAAGAAAAATGGCATAGCTACCCCATGACCCCCCCCCTACCCCAGCCCATTACCAGCCCCTTTGGGTCTTGTATGGATATTAAGGGGAACCCCGCACATAAAATAAAAAAGGCCCTATATACTCTGAACAGCCCTATACAGGCGGTGCATACAAGACAGGGACTGTAGGTTTGTTCTTATGTAGAGTCTGTTTGTAATTTTGAACAGGTACATTGTTGAAGTGTAGCTCCAGACCAAAAATCTATTTTTAAACTTTTTGGAAAACATAGGTAAGGGTTATCACCCCTGTAACATTTGTTTTGCTGTCTGTGCCCCTGTTCAGAACATTTCACCTCACTTTCCGTCCCAATGACAACTGTTTTTGAAATGTGGTGTTTTTCTTGAAACAAGGATTGCTGATAAAGCATCAGTACAGAGGAGACACCTTTCTCCCATATTTATTCTTACAGGAGAGAATTTTCCTTCCTAGTGGTAGATTTCCTCTCACTTCCTGTTGTCTTCTTGCGTTTGCAAGTAGGAGTCGTTTGTAAGTTGGATGTTTGAAAGTAGGGACCTGCCGTATATACTCTGCAGAAATAGGCCCCTTAGTTGTTGGTGTTGGCACAACACTGTAAGCACTCACAGTTACTCTTGGTTGGTGCTGGAACGCCCTGCTGTCAACTATTATATCAGGAATTTTAATTACATATAATTGTTGAACAGTGGTAGTAAAAATTGGGCCTTTGATGGTGGTGCTGGTGCCACAACACTGTAAGCCCTGACAGTTACTCTTGGTGGGTGCAGCAATGGGCCCTGCTGTGAATTATTAGATCAAGAATTGTAATTACATGCCCCTGTTGAACAGGGGCTGAAAAATTGGGCCTTAGGCACTGGTGGCACAACACTGCAACCCCTCACAGATACTGTACTTGGAGCACAGCAATGAGCCCTGTTGCAAAGTATTGCTTCAAAAATTGTAATGACACGCCCCTGTTAAACAGGGGCTGAAAAATTGGGCCTTAGGCACTGGTGGCACAACACTGCAACTCCTCACAGATACTGTACTTGGAGCACACCAATGAGCCCTGTTGCAAAGTATTGCTTCAAAAATTGTAATGACACGCCCCTGTTAAACAGGGGCTGAAAAATTGGGCCTTAGGCACTGGTGGCACAACACTGCAACTCCTCACAGATACTGTACTTGGAGCACAGCAATGAGCCCTGTTGCAAAGTATTGCTTCAAAAATTGTAATTACACGCCCCTGTTAAACAGGGGCTGAAAAATTGGGCGTTAGGCACTGGTGGCGGCACCCATAAACAAAAATGATCTTACAAGCTATCATCATCAATCGTATCATTGAGGACTCGGAGGAGGAGGATAGCCAGTCAACATAACAGCACAGGCACTCAGCATCAGCATCAGTCTTGAAGGGATGTGACATGTTAAAATCAATTAGTCTGTTATATCAGCATCAGGTGTGTGGTAGCTGGTGGTGATCCAAGACTGGTTCATCTTGATGAAAGTCAGTCGATCAACCGAGTCGGTGGACAGGCGCACCCTGTGATCCGTGACAAATCCTCCAGCAGCACTGAATGTGCGTTCCGAAAGAACGCTGGATGCAGGACAGGCCAGTAGCTCAATTGCATACTGTGCAAGCTCTGGCCAGTGATCCATCCTCAAGACCCAGTAAGCCAGAGGATTTTCGGTGGGGAAGGTGTCCAAGTCTGACCTTGCCCCTAGATATTCCTGCACCATGTTTATCAGACGCTGGCGATGGTTGCTGGAACCGATCATACTTTGGGGCTGCGGACTAAAGAATTGTCTGAACGCATCGGTCAGACGGCCACCTTCCCCACCGCTCCTTCTTTGACTGGCCGAAGCCTCAGCAACTCGTTGTCCAGGACCAGGAGTTTGCAACCTCCCAGTCTCTGGGAACGCGTTGCACAGACCTTTCTGCAAGGCCTCCCGGAGTTGTCTCATCCTCTGCTCCCTCTGCGACGGTAACATAAGGTCCGCAACCTTACCCTTGTACCGTGGATCAAGGAGAGTGGCCAGCCAGTAATGGTCCCTCTCCTTGATCCGAAGAATACGAGGATCCTTCCGCAGACTTTGCAGGATCAGGGAGGCCATGCAGCGTAGGTTTGCTGAGGCATTCGCTCCGGAGTCCTCTGGGTCACTAAGGACGACATGATCCGCAGCCACCTCCTCCCAGCCACGTACAAGTCCACTGGTTTCTTGGGACTGTAAATCATCCCTAAAAGACTGCTGCTGATGATGCTGAGTGCCAGCCTCCACCTCCATGCTGACACAATCCTCCTCCTCCTCCTCCTCCTCCTCCTCCTCTTCCTGTGCGATGGGTGGGACAGAAGGAACACTGTCTGGGTAAAGGGGGCCTTGAGAGGCAAGGAAGTCCTCCTCTTCCTGCCTCTGTTCTGCCTCAAGTGCCCTGTCCATTATTCCACGCAGCGTGTGCTCCAACAGGTGGACAAGAGGTACAGTGTCACTGATGCATGCACTGTCACTGCTCACCATCCTCGTGGCCTCCTCAAATGGTGCCAGGACAGTGCATGCATCCCTGATCATGCCCCACTGGCGTGGAGAAAAAAAACCAAGCTCCCCTGACCCTGTCCTGGTGCCGTAGTCGCACAGGTACTCATTGATGGCCCTCTGCTGCGTGTGCAGCCGCTGCAGCATGGCCAACGTTGAGTTCCACCTGGTGGGCATGTCACATATAAGGCGGTTCTTGGGCAGGTTCAACTCCTTTTGCAGCTCAGCCAGGCGAGCACTGGCATTATAAGATCTGCGGAAATGCACACAGACTTTCCTGGCCTGCCTCAGGACATCCTGTAAGCCCGGGTACCTGCCCAAGAAGCGCTGCACCACCAGGTTAAGGACGTGAGCCACACAGGGCACATGGGTCAGTTGTCCCTGTCGGAGGGCGGAGAGGAGGTTGGTGCCATTGTCGCAAACCACCATTCCTGGCTTAAGCTGGCGTGGCGTCAACCACCTCTCGGCCTGGCCCTGCAGAGCAGACAGGACCTCTGCCCCAGTGTGGCTTCTGTCCCCCAAACACACCAGCGCAAGCACGGCATGGCATCTTTTTGCCTGCGTACTTGCGTAGCCCCGTGAACGGCTACGGAGCACCGCTGGTTCATAGGACAAACCACAGGAAGAGGCCATGGAGGAAGAAGAAGAGGAGGGGGTGGAGGAGAGAGGTGTGTCACAACCAGTAGTAGCATTTTGGAGGCGTGGCGGTGGGACAACCTCCAACACTACTGCACCTTGTCCTGAATCCTTCCCAGCTGCCAAAAGAGTGACCCAATGGGCCGTGAAAGAAAGGTAACGTCCCTGTCCATGCCTGCTGGACCATGAGTCAGCGGTAATATGCACCTTACCGCTGACCGCCCTGTCCAGCGAGGCCAAGACATTGCCTTCCACATGCCGGTAGAGAGCCGGAATAGCCTTCCGTGAGAAAAAGTGGCGTTTGGGAACCTGCCACTGAGGAACTGCACATTGCACAAACTCACGGAAGGGGGCCGAGTCTACCAACTGAAAAGGCAGCAGTTGAAGCGCTAGCAATTTAGCCAAGCTAGCATTCAACCGCTGGGCATGTGGATGGCTGGGAGTGAACTTCTTTCGACGGTCCAGCAGCTGGGGCAGGGAAATTTGCCTGCTAGAATCGGACGTCGGTGTACTGCTAGCAGAGTGGGCGCAAGTACTTGGCTGTGACACACCTAATTCTACACCTTCATTCCTCTCAGTGCATGTTTCAGAGAGGACTGAAGTTATAGTGGGGTTGGAGATCCCAGCTGATGCGGTGCAAGGAGAGGTCCGCTTTGTTCTTTGGTGTGGGTCTTTGAGGTAGGCTTGCCAACGAGCTGCATGGCAGGTCAACATATGTCTGGTCAGGCATGTGGTACCCAAGCGGCTGATGTTTTGGCCACGCGATATACGCTTGAGACATATGTTGCAAACAGCAGCTGTGCGATCTGATGCACTAGCCTCAAAAAAGGCCCACACCAAAGAACTTTTTGAATGACGGGCAGAGGCAGCGCCCTGCACAGGCGGAGCTCTGCGGTGTGATTCCGTCGGTGTACTGCCCTTACGCTGGCCACCAAAGGGCATCCTGCCTCGTTGGAGATGTGCCTCCTCCTCATCCTCCTCCTCCTCCTCTCTCCTATTAGGCACCCACGTGGAGTCAGTGACCTCATCATCCCCTCCCTCCTCATCACTGGAGCCAATCTGGCAGTATGCTGCAGCTGCTGGAACATGACTGCCAGATTGGTGTCCTTCTTGAGCATCCCCTCTGTCTGCTCTCACGCTACTGCCTTCTTCTAGCTGGGTTTCATCATCAGACCCTTCGAAACGCTGGGCATCCTCCTGGAGCATGTACCCAACACTGTGCTGAAACAGTTCGGGGGACTCCTCAGGAGGAGGACATGGTGGGTCTAGGGAAGGAGTGACTGATGATTTGTCTGACATTGATACCAGGGAAGACGACGCTTTGGCAGCTGCTTTTCCAGTACCCTGAGCCTGGGTGAGAGAGGATGAGGAGGAGGAGGAGGGCTTGGTCATCCACTCTACCAAGTCTTCGGCATGATGTGGCTCAACATGTCCAGCTGCCGAAAAGAAGGACAAGCGTGTCCCATGGCCATGTGCTGATGACAATGCACCGCGTCCACGACCAGCACTGTTGCCCCCAGACACAGAGCCTGCTTGCCCTCTTTTATTGCCTCCTGACTGTCTGCCTCTCCTTGTTTGCCTTCCAGACATTCTAATAGATGGCCTGCAGGGAGATGGGAAAAAAGCAATAAGGGCTACCTTCAGGTGTCCTTCTCTGTCCCTTGAAACAAGGACTTTCACAGTGAAAGAAACTGACACTCTCCCTACCTACAGTTTTCTGTCCCTAGAAAAAATGTTTTTTTTAATCACAATATAGCACAAGGACAATTCACTCACTGTCCTTACAGGTCCCTGGAAACAAGGACTTGCAGAGTGAAATAAACTGACACTCTCCCTACCTACAGTTTTCTGTCCCTAGAATAAATGTTTTTTTTAATCACAATATAGCACAAGGACAATTCACTCACTGTCCTTCCAGGTCCCTGGAAACAAGGACTTGCAGAGTGAAATAAACTGACACTCTCCCTACCTACAGTTTTCTGTCCCTAGAATAAATGTTTTTTTTAAGCACAATATAGCACAAGGACAATTCACTCACTGTCCTTACAGGTCCCTGGAAACAAGGACTTGCAGAGTGAAAGAAAAAAAACACTCTCCCTACCTACAGTTTTCTGTCCCTAGAAAAAATGTTTTTTTTAATCACAATATAGCACAAGGACAATTCACTCACTGTCCTTACAGGTCCCTGGAAACAAGGACTTGCAGAGTGAAAGAAAAAAAACACTCTCCCTACCTACAGTTTTCTGTCCCTAGAAAAAATGTTTTTTTTAATCACAATATAGCACAAGGACAATTCACTCACTGTCCTTACAGGTCCCTGGAAACAAGGACTTGCAGAGTGAAAGAAAAAAAACACTCTCCCTACCTACAGTTTTCTGTCCCTAGAAAAAATGTTTTTTTTAAGCACAATATAGCACAAGGACAATTCACTCACTGTCCTTACAGGTCCCTGGAAACAAGGACTTGCAGAGTGAAAGAAAAAAAACACTCTCCCTACCTACAGTTTTCTGTCCCTAGAAAAAATGTTTTTTTTAAGCACAATATAGCACAAGGACAATTCACTCACTGTCCTTACAGGTCCCTGGAAACAAGGACTTGCAGAGTGAAAGAAAAAAAACACTCTCCCTACCTACAGTTTTCTGTCCCTAGAAAAAATGTTTTTTTTAATCACAATATAGCACAAGGACAATTCACTCACTGTCCTTACAGGTCCCTGGAAACAAGGACTTGCAGAGTGAAAGAAACTGACACTGTCCCTACCTACAGTTTTCTGTCCCTAGAATAAATGTTTTTTTTAAGCACAATATAGCACAAGGAGAATTCACTCACTGTCCTTCCAGGTCCCTGGAAACAAGGACTTGCAGAGTGAAATAAACTGACACTCTCCCTACCTACAGTTTTCTGTCCCTAGAATAAATGTTTTTTTTAAGCACAATATAGCACAAGGACAATTCACTCACTGTCCTTACAGGTCCCTGGAAACAAGGACTTGCAGAGTGAAAGAAACTGACACTCTCCCTACCTACAGTTTTCTGTCCCTAGAATAAATGTTTTTTTAAGCACAATATAGCACAAGGACAATTCACTCACTGTCCTTACAGGTCCCTGGAAACAAGGACTTGCAGAGTGAAATAAACTGACACTCTCCCTACCTACAGTTTTCTGTCCCTAGAATAAATGTTTTTTTTAAGCACAATATAGCACAAGGAGAATTCACTCACTGTCCTTCCAGGTCCCTGGAAACAAGGACTTGCAGAGTGAAAGAAAAAAAACACTCTCCCTACCTACAGTTTTCTGTCCCTAGAAAAAATGTTTTTTTTAATCACAATATAGCACAAGGACAATTCACTCACTGTCCTTCCAGGTCCCTGGAAACAAGGACTTGCAGAGTGAAATAAACTGACACTCTCCCTACCTACAGTTTTCTGTCCCTAGAATAAATGTTTTTTTTAAGCACAATATAGCACAAGGACAATTCACTCACTGTCCTTACAGGTCCCTGGAAACAAGGACTTGCAGAGTGAAAGAAAAAAAACACTCTCCCTACCTACAGTTTTCTGTCCCTAGAAAAAATGTTTTTTTTAATCACAATATAGCACAAGGACAATTCACTCACTGTCCTTACAGGTCCCTGGAAACAAGGACTTGCAGAGTGAAATAAACTGACACTCTCCCTACCTACAGTTTTCTGTCCCTAGAATAAATGTTTTTTTTAAGCACAATATAGCACAAGGAGAATTCACTCACTGTCCTTCCAGGTCCCTGGAAACAAGGACTTGCAGAGTGAAAGAAAAAAAACACTCTCCCTACCTACAGTTTTCTGTCCCTAGAAAAAATGTTTTTTTTAATCACAATATAGCACAAGGACAATTCACTCACTGTCCTTCCAGGTCCCTGGAAACAAGGACTTGCAGAGTGAAATAAACTGACACTCTCCCTACCTACAGTTTTCTGTCCCTAGAATAAATGTTTTTTTTAAGCACAATATAGCACAAGGACAATTCACTCACTGTCCTTACAGGTCCCTGGAAACAAGGACTTGCAGAGTGAAAGAAAAAAAACACTCTCCCTACCTACAGTTTTCTGTCCCTAGAAAAAATGTTTTTTTTAATCACAATATAGCACAAGGACAATTCACTCACTGTCCTTACAGGTCCCTGGAAACAAGGACTTGCAGAGTGAAAGAAAAAAAACACTCTCCCTACCTACAGTTTTCTGTCCCTAGAAAAAATGTTTTTTTTAATCACAATATAACACAAGGACAATTCACTCACTGTCCTTCCAGGTCCCTGGAAACAAGGACTTGCAGAGTGAAATAAACTGACACTCTCCCTACCTACAGTTTTCTGTCCCTAGAATAAATGTTTTTTTTAAGCACAATATAGCACAAGGACAATTCACTCACTGTCCTTACAGGTCCCTGGAAACAAGGACTTGCAGAGTGAAAGAAAAAAAACACTCTCCCTACCTACAGTTTTCTGTCCCTAGAAAAAATGTTTTTTTTAATCACAATATAGCACAAGGACAATTCACTCACTGTCCTTACAGGTCCCTGGAAACAAGGACTTGCAGAGTGAAAGAAACTGACACTGTCCCTACCTACAGTTTTCTGTCCCTAGAATAAATGTTTTTTTTAAGCACAATATAGCACAAGGAGAATTCACTCACTGTCCTTCCAGGTCCCTGGAAACAAGGACTTGCAGAGTGAAATAAACTGACACTCTCCCTACCTACAGTTTTCTGTCCCTAGAATAAATGTTTTTTTTAAGCACAATATAGCACAAGGACAATTCACTCACTGTCCTTACAGGTCCCTGGAAACAAGGACTTGCAGAGTGAAAGAAACTGACACTCTCCCTACCTACAGTTTTCTGTCCCTAGAATAAATGTTTTTTTAAGCACAATATAGCACAAGGACAATTCACTCACTGTCCTTCCAGGTCCCTGGAAACAAGGACTTGCAGAGTGAAAGAAACTGACACTGTCCCTACCTACAGTTTTCTGTCCCTAGAATAAATGTTTTTTTTAAGCACACTATAGCACAAGCACAAAACACACTGACACTCTCCCTACCTATCCTTCTCTTTCCCTAAACTAAAGGAATCCAGGTTAAGCAAGAAAGAAATAACAGTCACTGTCCCTGCCTATGCTGCTCTATCCCTGCTCCGGAACACACTACACTAGGCCGCCGTGCTGGCGGCCTTTTATAGTGTGGGGCGTGTACTAAACACCCTCAGCAATAATTGGCCACAGGCATCCTGCCTGTGGCCAATCATTGCTCTCCTCGCTGCCGGCGCTGTGATTGGCCAAGCATGCGGGGTCACAGTGCATGCTTGGCCAATCACAGCGCCTGGATGACACTGCGATGGCGTAGTGCATTGTGGGCCGTTCGCGTCACTCGAATTTGGCGCGAACGGCCCAAATCGTTCGATCTTCGTCGAACGATCGAACAGCCGATGTTCGAGTCGAACGTATGTTCGACTCGAACACGAAGCTCATCCCTAATCAGTGATGATCTATAGTACATCAGTGATGATCCACAGTACATCAGTTATGATACACAGTACATCAGTGATGATCCACAGTACATCAGTGATGATCCACAATACTTCAGTGATGATCCACAGTACATCAGTGATGATCCACAGTACATCAGGGATGGTCCACAGTATATCAGTGATGATCCATAGTACATCAGTGATGGTCCGTAGTACATCAGTGATTGTCCATAGTACATCAGTGATGGTCCATAGTACACCAGTGATGATCCATAGTACACCAGTGATGGCCCATAGTACACCAGTGATGGCCCATAGTACATCAGTGATGATCCATAGTACATCAGTGATGATCCACAGTACATCAGCGATGATCCACAGTACATCAGGGATGGTCCATACTACATCAGTGATGATCCATAGTACACCAGTGATGATCCATAGTACACCAGTGATGACCCATAGTACATCAGTGATGAACTATAGTACATCAGTGATGATCCACAGTACATCAGGGATGGTCCATAGTACATCAGTGATGATCCATAGTACACCAGTGATGATCCATAGTACACCAGTGATGGCCCATAGTACATCAGTGATGAACTATAGTACATCAGTGATGATCCACAGTACATCAGTGATGATCCATAGTACATCAGTGATGATCCACAGTACATCAGTGATGATCCACAGTACATCAGGGATGGTCCATAGTACATCAGTGATGAACTATAGTACACCAGTGATGATCCATAGTACACCAGTGATGGCCCATAGTACATCAGTGATGAACTATAGTACATCAGTGATGATCCACAGTACATCAGTGATGATCCACAGTACATCAGGGATGGTCCAAAGTACACCAGTGATGATCCACAGTACACCAGTGATGATCCATAGTACACCAGTGATGGTCCATAGTACATCAGTGATGAGCTATAGTACATCAGTGATGATCTATAGTACATCACTGATGATCCATAGTACACCAGTGATGATCCATAGTACACCAGTGATGGCCCATAGTACATCAGTGATGAACTATAGTACATCAGTGATGATCCACAGTACATCAGGGATGGTCCATAGTACATCAGTGATGATCCATAGTACATCAGTGATGATCCATAGTACACCAGTGATGGCCCATAGTACATCAGTGATGAACTATAGTACATCAGTGATGATCCACAGTACATCAGTGATGATCCATAGTACATCAGTGATGATCCACAGTACATCAGTGATGATCCACAGTACATCAGGGATGGTCCATAGTACATCAGTGATGATCCATAGTACACCAGTGATGATCCATAGTACACCAGTGATGGCCCATAGTACATCAGTGATGAACTATAGTACATCAGTGATGATCCACAGTACATCAGTGATGATCCACAGTACATCAGGGATGGTCCATAGTACACCAGTGATGATCCACAGTACACCAGTGATGATCCATAGTACACCAGTGATGGTCCATAGTACATCAGTGATGATCTATAGTACATCAGTGATGGTCCATAGTACATCAGTGATGATCTATAGTACATCAGTGATGATCTATAGTACATCAGTGATGATCCATAGTACATCAGTGATGATCCACAGTACATCAGTGATGGTCCACAGTACATCAGGGATGGTCCACAGTACATCGTTGATGATCCATAGTACACCGGTGATGGCCCATAGTACATCAGTGATGGTCCATAGTACATCAGTGATGATCCATAGTAGATCAGTGATGATCCATAGTACACCAGTGATGGCCCATAGTACACCAGTGATGGCCCATAGTACATCAGTGATGATCCACAGTACATCAGTGATGATCCATAGTACATCAGTGATGATCCACAGTACATCAGTGATGATCCACAGTACATCAGGGATGGTCCATAGTACATCAGTGATGATCCATAGTACACCAGTGATGATCCATAGTACACCAGTGATGGCCCATAGTACATCAGTGATGAACTATAGTACATCAGTGATGATCCACAGTACATCAGTGATGATCCACAGTACATCAGGGATGGTCCATAGTACACCAGTGATGATCCACAGTACACCAGTGATGATCCATAGTACACCAGTGATGGTCCATAGTACATCAGTGATGATCTATAGTACATCAGTGATGGTCCATAGTACATCAGTGATGATCTATAGTACATCAGTGATGATCTATAGTACATCAGTGATGATCCATAGTACATCAGTGATGATCCACAGTACATCAGTGATGGTCCACAGTACATCAGGGATGGTCCACAGTACATCGGTGATGATCCATAGTACACCAGTGATGGCCCATAGTACATCAGTGATGGTCCATAGTACATCAGTGATGATCCATAGTAGATCAGTGATGATCCATAGTACACCAGTGATGGCCCATAGTACACCAGTGATGATCCACAGTGCATCAGTGATGATCCATAGTACATCAGTGATGATCCACAGTACATCAGTGATGATCCACAGTACATCAGGGATGGTCCATAGTACATCAGTGATGATCCATAGTACACCAGTGATGATCCATAGTACACCAGTGATGGCCTATAGTACATCAGTGATGAACTATAGTACATCAGTGATGATCCACAGTACATCAGTGATGATCCACAGTACATCAGGGATGGTCCATAGTACACCAGTGATGATCCACAGTACACCAGTGATGATCCATAGTACACCAGTGATGGTCCATAGTACATCAGTGATGATCTATAGTACATCAGTGATGGTCCATAGTACATCAGTGATGATCTATAGTACATCAGTGATGATCTATAGTACATCAGTGATGATCCACAGTACATCAGTTATGATACACAGTACATCAGTGATGATCCACAGTACATCAGTGATGATCCACGATACTTCAGTGATGATCCACAGTACATCAGTGATGATCCACAGTACATCAGGGATGGTCCACAGTATATCAGTGATGATCCATAGTACATCAGTGATGGTCCATAGTACATCAGTGATGGTCCATAGTACACCAGTGATGATCCATAGTACACCAGTGATGATCCATAGTACACCAGTGATGGCCCATAGTACACCAGTGATGGCCCATAGTACATCAGTGATGATCCATAGTACATCAGTGATGATCCACAGTACATCAGTGATGATCCACAGTACATCAGGGATGGTCCATAGTACATCAGTGATGATCCATAGTACATCAGTGATGATCCACAGTACATCAGTGATGATCCACAGTACATCACTGATGATCCATAGTACACCAGTGATGATCCATAGTACACCAGTGATGGCCCATAGTACATCAGTGATGAACTATAGTACATCAGTGATGATCCACAGTACATCAGGGATGGTCCATAGTACATCAGTGATGATCCATAGTACATCATTGATGATCCATAGTACACCAGTGATGGCCCATAGTACATCAGTGATGAACTATAGTACATCAGTGATGATCCACAGTACATCAGTGATGATCCATAGTACATCAGTGATGATCCACAGTACATCAGTGATGATCCACAGTACATCAGGGATGGTCCATAGTACATCAGTGATGATCCATAGTACACCAGTGATGATCCATAGTACACCAGTGATGGCCCATAGTACATCAGTGATGAACTATAGTACATCAGTGATGATCCACAGTACATCAGTGATGATCCACAGTACATCAGGGATGGTCCATAGTACACCAGTGATGATCCACAGTACACCAGTGATGATCCATAGTACACCAGTGATGGTCCATAGTACATCAGTGATGATCTATAGTACATCAGTGATGGTCCATAGTACATCAGTGATGATCTATAGTACATCAGTGATGATCTATAGTACATCAGTGATGATACATAGTACATCAGTGATGATCCACAGTACATCAGTGATGGTCCACAGTACATCAGGGATGGTCCACAGTACATCGGTGATGATCCATAGTACACCGGTGATGGCCCATAGTACATCAGTGATGGTCCATAGTACATCAGTGATGATCCATAGTAGATCAGTGATGATCCATAGTACACCAGTGATGGCCCATAGTACACCAGTGATGGCCCATAGTACATCAGTGATGATCCACAGTACATCAGTGATGATCCATAGTACATCAGTGATGATCCACAGTACATCAGTGATGATCCACAGTACATCAGGGATGGTCCATAGTACATCAGTGATGATCCATAGTACACCAGTGATGATCCATAGTACACCAGTGATGGCCCATAGTACATCAGTGATGAACTATAGTACATCAGTGATGATCCACAGTACATCAGTGATGATCCACAGTACATCAGGGATGGTCCATAGTACACCAGTGATGATCCACAGTACACCAGTGATGATCCATAGTACACCAGTGATGGTCCATAGTACATCAGTGATGATCTATAGTACATCAGTGATGGTCCATAGTACATCAGTGATGATCTATAGTACATCAGTGATGATCTATAGTACATCAGTGATGATCCATAGTACATCAGTGATGATCCACAGTACATCAGTGATGGTCCACAGTACATCAGGGATGGTCCACAGTACATCGGTGATGATCCATAGTACACCAGTGATGGCCCATAGTACATCAGTGATGGTCCATAGTACATCAGTGATGATCCATAGTAGATCAGTGATGATCCATAGTACACCAGTGATGGCCCATAGTACACCAGTGATGATCCACAGTACATCAGTGATGATCCATAGTACATCAGTGATGATCCACAGTACATCAGTGATGATCCACAGTACATCAGGGATGGTCCATAGTACATCAGTGATGATCCATAGTACACCAGTGATGATCCATAGTACACCAGTGATGGCCTATAGTACATCAGTGATGAACTATAGTACATCAGTGATGATCCACAGTACATCAGTGATGATCCACAGTACATCAGGGATGGTCCATAGTACACCAGTGATGATCCACAGTACACCAGTGATGATCCATAGTACACCAGTGATGGTCCATAGTACATCAGTGATGATCTATAGTACATCAGTGATGGTCCATAGTACATCAGTGATGATCTATAGTACATCAGTGATGATCTATAGTACATCAGTGATGATCCACAGTACATCAGTTATGATACACAGTACATCAGTGATGATCCACAGTACATCAGTGATGATCCACGATACTTCAGTGATGATCCACAGTACATCAGTGATGATCCACAGTACATCAGGGATGGTCCACAGTATATCAGTGATGATCCATAGTACATCAGTGATGGTCCATAGTACATCAGTGATGGTCCATAGTACACCAGTGATGATCCATAGTACACCAGTGATGATCCATAGTACACCAGTGATGGCCCATAGTACACCAGTGATGGCCCATAGTACATCAGTGATGATCCATAGTACATCAGTGATGATCCACAGTACATCAGTGATGATCCACAGTACATCAGGGATGGTCCATAGTACATCAGTGATGATCCATAGTACACCAGTGATGATCCATAGTACACCAGTGATGGCCCATAGTACATCAGTGATGAACTATAGTACATCAGTGATGATCCACAGTACATCAGGGATGGTCCATAGTACATCAGTGATGATCCATAGTACACCAGTGATGATCCATAGTACACCAGTGATGATCCATAGTACACCAGTGATGGCCCATAGTACATCAGTGATGAACTATAGTACATCAGTGATGATCCACAGTACATCAGTGATGATCCATAGTACATCAGTGATGATCCACAGTACATCAGTGATGATCCACAGTACATCAGGGATGGTCCATAGTACATCAGTGATGATCCATAGTACACCAGTGATGATCCATAGTACACCAGTGATGGCCCATAGTACATCAGTGATGAACTATAGTACATCAGTGATGATCCACAGTACATCAGTGATGATCCACAGTACATCAGGGATGGTCCATAGTACACCAGTGATGATCCACAGTACACCAGTGATGATCCATAGTACACCAGTGATGGTCCATAGTACATCAGTGATGATCTATAGTACATCAGTGATGGTCCATAGTACATCAGTGATGATCCATAGTACACCAGTGATGGCCCATAGTACATCAGTGATGAACTATAGTACTTCAGTGATGATCCACAGTACATCAGTGATGATCCACAGTACATCAGTGATGATCCACAATACTTCAGTGATGATCCACAGTACATCAGTGATGATCCACAGTACATCAGGGATGGTCCACAGTATATCAGTGATGATCCACAGTACATCAGTGATGATCCATAGTACACCAGTGATGGCCCATAGTACACCAGTGATGGCCCATATTACATCAGTGATGAACTATAGTACATCAGTGATGATCCACAGTACATCAGGGATGGTCCATAGTACATCAGTGATGATCCATAGTACACCAGTGATGATCCATAGTACACCAGTGATGGCCCATAGTACATCAGTGATGAACTATAGTACATCAGTGATGATCCACAGTACATCAGTGATGATCCATAGTACATCAGTGATGATCCACAGTACATCAGTGATGATCCACAGTACATCAGGGATGGTCCATAGTACATCAGTGATGATCCATAGTACACCAGTGATGATCCATAGTACACCAGTGATGGCCCATAGTACATCAGTGATGAACTATAGTACATCAGTGATGATCCACAGTACATCAGTGATGATCCATAGTACATCAGTGATGATCCACAGTACATCAGTGATGATCCACAGTACATCAGGGATGGTCCATAGTACATCAGTGATGATCCATAGTACACCAGTGATGATCCATAGTACACCAGTGATGGCCCATAGTACATCAGTGATGAACTATAGTACATCAGTGATGATCCACAGTACATCAGTGATGATCCACAGTACATCAGGGATGGTCCATAGTACACCAGTGATGATCCACAGTACACCAGTGATGATCCATAGTACACCAGTGATGGTCCATAGTACATCAGTGATGATCTATAGTACATCAGTGATGGTCCATAGTACATCAGTGATGAGCTATAGTACATCAGTGATGATCTATAGTACATCAGTGATGATCCATAGTACACCAGTGATGATCAATAGTACACCAGTGATGGCCCATAGTACATCAGTGATGATCCATAGTACACCAGTGATGATCCATAGTACACCAGTGATGGCCCATAGTACATCAGTGATGAGCTATAGTACATCAGTGATGATCCACAGTACATCAGTGATGATCCATAGTACATCAGTGATGATCCACAGTACATCAGGGATGGTCCATAGTACATCAGTGATGATCCATAGTACACCAGTGATGATCCATAGTACACCAGTGATGGCCCACAGTATATCAGTGATGAACTATAGTACATCAGTGATGATCCACAGTACATCAGTGATGATCCACAGTACATCAGGGATGGTCCATAGTACACCAGTGATGATCCACAGTACACCAGTGATGATCCATAGTACACCAGTGATGGTCCATAGTACATCAGTGATGATCTATAGTACATCAGTGATGGTCCATAGTACATCAGTGATGATCTATAGTACATCAGTGATGATCTATAGTACATCAGTGATGATCCATAGTACATCAGTGATGATCTATAGTACATCAGTGATGATCTATAGTACATCAGTGATGATCTATAGTACATCAGTGATGATCCATAGTACATCAGTGATGATCCACAGTACATCAGTGATGTTCCACAGTACATCAGGGATGGTCCACAGTACATCAGTGATGATCCATAGTACACCAGTGATGGCCCATAGTACATCAGTGATGGTCCATAGTACATCAGTGATGATCCATAGTACATCAGTGATGATCCATAGTACACCAGTGATGGCCCATAGTACATCAGTGATGATCCATAGTACATCAGTGATGATCCACAGTACATCAGTGATGATCCACAGTACATCAGGGATGGTCCATAGTACATCAGTGATGATCCATAGTACACCAGTGATGATCCATAGTACACCAGTGATGGCCCATAGTACATCAGTGATGAACTATAGTACATCAGTGATGATCCACTGTACATCAGTGATGATCCACAGTACATCAGGGATGGTCCATAGTACACCAGTGATGATCCACAGTACATCAGTTATGATCCACAGTACATTAGTGATGATCCACAGTACATCAGTGATGATCCACAGTACATCAGTGATGATCCACAATACTTCAGTGATGATCCACAGTACATCAGGGATGGTCCACAGTACATCAGTGATGGTCCACAGTATATCAGTGATGATCCATAGTACATCAGTGATGGTCCATAGTACATCAGTGATGGTCCATAGTACACCAGTGATGATCCATAGTACACCAGTGATGGCCCATAGTACACCAGTGATGGCCCATAGTACATCAGTGATGATCCATAGTACATCAGTGATGATCCACAGTACATCAGTGATGATCCACAGTACATCAGGGATGGTCCATAGTACATCAGTGATGATCCATAGTACACCAGTGATGATCCATAGTACACCAGTGATGGCCCATAGTACATCAGTGATGAACTATAGTACATCAGTGATGATCCACAGTACATCAGTGATGATCCATAGTACATCAGTGATGATCCACAGTACATCAGGGATGGCCCATAGTACATCAGTGATGATCCATAGTACACCAGTGATGATCCATAGTACACCAGTGATGGCCCATAGTACATCAGTGATGAACTATAGTACATCAGTGATGATCCACAGTACATCAGGGATGGTCCATAGTACACCAGTGATGATCCACAGTACACCAGTGATGGTCCATAGTACATCAGTGATGATCTATAGTACATCAGTGATGATCTATAGTACATCAGTGATGATCCACAGTACATCAGTTATGATACACAGTACATCAGTGATGATCCACAGTACATCAGTGATGATCCACAATACTTCAGTGATGATCCACAGTAGATCAGTGATGATCCACAGTACATCAGGGATGGTCCACAGTATATCAGTGATGATCCATAGTACATCAGTGATGGTCCATAGTACACCAGTGATGATCCATAGTACACCAGTGATGGCCCATAGTACACCAGTGATGGCCCATATTACATCAGTGATGAACTATAGTACATCAGTGATGATCCACAGTACATCAGGGATGGTCCATAGTACATCAGTGATGATCCATAGTACACCAGTGATGATCCATAGTACACCAGTGATGGCCCATAGTACATCAGTGATGAACTATAGTACATCAGTGATGATCCACAGTACATCAGTGATGATCCATAGTACATCAGTGATGATCCACAGTACATCAGTGATGATCCACAGTACATCAGGGATGGTCCATAGTACATCAGTGATGATCCATAGTACACCAGTGATGATCCATAGTACACCAGTGATGGCCCATAGTACATCAGTGATGAACTATAGTACATCAGTGATGATCCACAGTACATCAGTGATGATCCATAGTACATCAGTGATGATCCACAGTACATCAGTGATGATCCACAGTACATCAGGGATGGTCCATAGTACATCAGTGATGATCCATAGTACACCAGTGATGATCCATAGTACACCAGTGATGGCCTATAGTACATCAGTGATGAACTATAGTACATCAGTGATGATCCACAGTACATCAGTGATGATCCACAGTACATCAGGGATGGTCCATAGTACACCAGTGATGATCCACAGTACACCAGTGATGATCCATAGTACACCAGTGATGGTCCATAGTACATCAGTGATGATCTATAGTACATCAGTGATGGTCCATAGTACATCAGTGATGATCTATAGTACATCAGTGATGATCTATAGTACATCAGTGATGATCCACAGTACATCAGTTATGATACACAGTACATCAGTGATGATCCACAGTACATCAGTGATGATCCACGATACTTCAGTGATGATCCACAGTACATCAGTGATGATCCACAGTACATCAGGGATGGTCCACAGTATATCAGTGATGATCCATAGTACATCAGTGATGGTCCATAGTACATCAGTGATGGTCCATAGTACACCAGTGATGATCCATAGTACACCAGTGATGATCCATAGTACACCAGTGATGGCCCATAGTACACCAGTGATGGCCCATAGTACATCAGTGATGATCCATAGTACATCAGTGATGATCCACAGTACATCAGTGATGATCCACAGTACATCAGGGATGGTCCATAGTACATCAGTGATGATCCATAGTACACCAGTGATGATCCATAGTACACCAGTGATGGCCCATAGTACATCAGTGATGAACTATAGTACATCAGTGATGATCCACAGTACATCAGGGATGGTCCACAGTATATCAGTGATGATCCATAGTACATCAGTGATGGTCCATAGTACATCAGTGATGGTCCATAGTACACCAGTGATGATCCATAGTACACCAGTGATGATCCATAGTACACCAGTGATGGCCCATAGTACACCAGTGATGGCCCATAGTACATCAGTGATGATCCATAGTACATCAGTGATGATCCACAGTACATCAGTGATGATCCACAGTACATCAGGGATGGTCCATAGTACATCAGTGATGATCCATAGTACATCAGTGATGATCCACAGTACATCAGTGATGATCCACAGTACATCACTGATGATCCATAGTACACCAGTGATGATCCATAGTACACCAGTGATGGCCCATAGTACATCAGTGATGAACTATAGTACATCAGTGATGATCCACAGTACATCAGGGATGGTCCATAGTACATCAGTGATGATCCATAGTACATCATTGATGATCCATAGTACACCAGTGATGGCCCATAGTACATCAGTGATGAACTATAGTACATCAGTGATGATCCACAGTACATCAGTGATGATCCATAGTACATCAGTGATGATCCACAGTACATCAGTGATGATCCACAGTACATCAGGGATGGTCCATAGTACATCAGTGATGATCCATAGTACACCAGTGATGATCCATAGTACACCAGTGATGGCCCATAGTACATCAGTGATGAACTATAGTACATCAGTGATGATCCACAGTACATCAGTGATGATCCACAGTACATCAGGGATGGTCCATAGTACACCAGTGATGATCCACAGTACACCAGTGATGATCCATAGTACACCAGTGATGGTCCATAGTACATCAGTGATGATCTATAGTACATCAGTGATGGTCCATAGTACATCAGTGATGATCTATAGTACATCAGTGATGATCTATAGTACATCAGTGATGATCCATAGTACATCAGTGATGATCCACAGTACATCAGTGATGGTCCACAGTACATCAGGGATGGTCCACAGTACATCGGTGATGATCCATAGTACACCGGTGATGGCCCATAGTACATCAGTGATGGTCCATAGTACATCAGTGATGATCCATAGTAGATCAGTGATGATCCATAGTACACCAGTGATGGCCCATAGTACACCAGTGATGGCCCATAGTACATCAGTGATGATCCACAGTACATCAGTGATGATCCATAGTACATCAGTGATGATCCACAGTACATCAGTGATGATCCACAGTACATCAGGGATGGTCCATAGTACATCAGTGATGATCCATAGTACACCAGTGATGATCCATAGTACACCAGTGATGGCCCATAGTACATCAGTGATGAACTATAGTACATCAGTGATGATCCACAGTACATCAGTGATGATCCACAGTACATCAGGGATGGTCCATAGTACACCAGTGATGATCCACAGTACACCAGTGATGATCCATAGTACACCAGTGATGGTCCATAGTACATCAGTGATGATCTATAGTACATCAGTGATGGTCCATAGTACATCAGTGATGATCTATAGTACATCAGTGATGATCTATAGTACATCAGTGATGATCCATAGTACATCAGTGATGATCCACAGTACATCAGTGATGGTCCACAGTACATCAGGGATGGTCCACAGTACATCGGTGATGATCCATAGTACACCAGTGATGGCCCATAGTACATCAGTGATGGTCCATAGTACATCAGTGATGATCCATAGTAGATCAGTGATGATCCATAGTACACCAGTGATGGCCCATAGTACACCAGTGATGATCCACAGTACATCAGTGATGATCCATAGTACATCAGTGATGATCCACAGTACATCAGTGATGATCCACAGTACATCAGGGATGGTCCATAGTACATCAGTGATGATCCATAGTACACCAGTGATGATCCATAGTACACCAGTGATGGCCTATAGTACATCAGTGATGATCTATAGTACATCAGTGATGATCCACAGTACATCAGTTATGATACACAGTACATCAGTGATGATCCACAGTACATCAGTGATGATCCACAATACTTCAGTGATGATCCACAGTAGATCAGTGATGATCCACAGTACATCAGGGATGGTCCACAGTATATCAGTGATGATCCATAGTACATCAGTGATGGTCCATAGTACACCAGTGATGATCCATAGTACACCAGTGATGGCCCATAGTACACCAGTGATGGCCCATATTACATCAGTGATGAACTATAGTACATCAGTGATGATCCACAGTACATCAGGGATGGTCCATAGTACATCAGTGATGATCCATAGTACACCAGTGATGATCCATAGTACACCAGTGATGGCCCATAGTACATCAGTGATGAACTATAGTACATCAGTGATGATCCACAGTACATCAGTGATGATCCATAGTACATCAGTGATGATCCACAGTACATCAGTGATGATCCACAGTACATCAGGGATGGTCCATAGTACATCAGTGATGATCCATAGTACACCAGTGATGATCCATAGTACACCAGTGATGGCCCATAGTACATCAGTGATGAACTATAGTACATCAGTGATGATCCACAGTACATCAGTGATGATCCATAGTACATCAGTGATGATCCACAGTACATCAGTGATGATCCACAGTACATCAGGGATGGTCCATAGTACATCAGTGATGATCCATAGTACACCAGTGATGATCCATAGTACACCAGTGATGGCCTATAGTACATCAGTGATGAACTATAGTACATCAGTGATGATCCACAGTACATCAGTGATGATCCACAGTACATCAGGGATGGTCCATAGTACACCAGTGATGATCCACAGTACACCAGTGATGATCCATAGTACACCAGTGATGGTCCATAGTACATCAGTGATGATCTATAGTACATCAGTGATGGTCCATAGTACATCAGTGATGATCTATAGTACATCAGTGATGATCTATAGTACATCAGTGATGATCCACAGTACATCAGTTATGATACACAGTACATCAGTGATGATCCACAGTACATCAGTGATGATCCACGATACTTCAGTGATGATCCACAGTACATCAGTGATGATCCACAGTACATCAGGGATGGTCCACAGTATATCAGTGATGATCCATAGTACATCAGTGATGGTCCATAGTACATCAGTGATGGTCCATAGTACACCAGTGATGATCCATAGTACACCAGTGATGATCCATAGTACACCAGTGATGGCCCATAGTACACCAGTGATGGCCCATAGTACATCAGTGATGATCCATAGTACATCAGTGATGATCCACAGTACATCAGTGATGATCCACAGTACATCAGGGATGGTCCATAGTACATCAGTGATGATCCATAGTACACCAGTGATGATCCATAGTACACCAGTGATGGCCCATAGTACATCAGTGATGAACTATAGTACATCAGTGATGATCCACAGTACATCAGGGATGGTCCACAGTATATCAGTGATGATCCATAGTACATCAGTGATGGTCCATAGTACATCAGTGATGGTCCATAGTACACCAGTGATGATCCATAGTACACCAGTGATGATCCATAGTACACCAGTGATGGCCCATAGTACACCAGTGATGGCCCATAGTACATCAGTGATGATCCATAGTACATCAGTGATGATCCACAGTACATCAGTGATGATCCACAGTACATCAGTGATGATCCACAGTACATCAGGGATGGTCCATAGTACATCAGTGATGATCCATAGTACATCAGTGATGATCCACAGTACATCAGTGATGATCCACAGTACATCACTGATGATCCATAGTACACCAGTGATGATCCATAGTACACCAGTGATGGCCCATAGTACATCAGTGATGAACTATAGTACATCAGTGATGATCCACAGTACATCAGGGATGGTCCATAGTACATCAGTGATGATCCATAGTACATCATTGATGATCCATAGTACACCAGTGATGGCCCATAGTACATCAGTGATGAACTATAGTACATCAGTGATGATCCACAGTACATCAGTGATGATCCATAGTACATCAGTGATGATCCACAGTACATCAGTGATGATCCACAGTACATCAGGGATGGTCCATAGTACATCAGTGATGATCCATAGTACACCAGTGATGATCCATAGTACACCAGTGATGGCCCATAGTACATCAGTGATGAACTATAGTACATCAGTGATGATCCACAGTACATCAGTGATGATCCACAGTACATCAGGGATGGTCCATAGTACACCAGTGATGATCCACAGTACACCAGTGATGATCCATAGTACACCAGTGATGGTCCATAGTACATCAGTGATGATCTATAGTACATCAGTGATGGTCCATAGTACATCAGTGATGATCTATAGTACATCAGTGATGATCTATAGTACATCAGTGATGATCCATAGTACATCAGTGATGATCCACAGTACATCAGTGATGGTCCACAGTACATCAGGGATGGTCCACAGTACATCGGTGATGATCCATAGTACACCGGTGATGGCCCATAGTACATCAGTGATGGTCCATAGTACATCAGTGATGATCCATAGTAGATCAGTGATGATCCATAGTACACCAGTGATGGCCCATAGTACACCAGTGATGGCCCATAGTACATCAGTGATGATCCACAGTACATCAGTGATGATCCATAGTACATCAGTGATGATCCACAGTACATCAGTGATGATCCACAGTACATCAGGGATGGTCCATAGTACATCAGTGATGATCCATAGTACACCAGTGATGATCCATAGTACACCAGTGATGGCCCATAGTACATCAGTGATGAACTATAGTACATCAGTGATGATCCACAGTACATCAGTGATGATCCACAGTACATCAGGGATGGTCCATAGTACACCAGTGATGATCCACAGTACACCAGTGATGATCCATAGTACACCAGTGATGGTCCATAGTACATCAGTGATGATCTATAGTACATCAGTGATGGTCCATAGTACATCAGTGATGATCTATAGTACATCAGTGATGATCTATAGTACATCAGTGATGATCCATAGTACATCAGTGATGATCCACAGTACATCAGTGATGGTCCACAGTACATCAGGGATGGTCCACAGTACATCGGTGATGATCCATAGTACACCAGTGATGGCCCATAGTACATCAGTGATGGTCCATAGTACATCAGTGATGATCCATAGTAGATCAGTGATGATCCATAGTACACCAGTGATGGCCCATAGTACACCAGTGATGATCCACAGTACATCAGTGATGATCCATAGTACATCAGTGATGATCCACAGTACATCAGTGATGATCCACAGTACATCAGGGATGGTCCATAGTACATCAGTGATGATCCATAGTACACCAGTGATGATCCATAGTACACCAGTGATGGCCTATAGTACATCAGTGATGAACTATAGTACATCAGTGATGATCCACAGTACATCAGTGATGATCCACAGTACATCAGGGATGGTCCATAGTACACCAGTGATGATCCACAGTACACCAGTGATGATCCATAGTACACCAGTGATGGTCCATAGTACATCAGTGATGATCTATAGTACATCAGTGATGGTCCATAGTACATCAGTGATGATCTATAGTACATCAGTGATGATCTTTAGTACATCAGTGATGATCCACAGTACATCAGTTATGATACACAGTACATCAGTGATGATCCACAGTACATCAGTGATGATCCACGATACTTCAGTGATGATCCACAGTACATCAGTGATGATCCACAGTACATCAGGGATGGTCCACAGTATATCAGTGATGATCCATAGTACATCAGTGATGGTCCATAGTACATCAGTGATGGTCCATAGTACACCAGTGATGATCCATAGTACACCAGTGATGATCCATAGTACACCAGTGATGGCCCATAGTACACCAGTGATGGCCCATAGTACATCAGTGATGATCCATAGTACATCAGTGATGATCCACAGTACATCAGTGATGATCCACAGTACATCAGGGATGGTCCATAGTACATCAGTGATGATCCATAGTACACCAGTGATGATCCATAGTACACCAGTGATGGCCCATAGTACATCAGTGATGAACTATAGTACATCAGTGATGATCCACAGTACATCAGGGATGGTCCATAGTACATCAGTGATGATCCATAGTACACCAGTGATGATCCATAGTACACCAGTGATGGCCCATAGTACATCAGTGATGAACTATAGTACATCAGTGATGATCCACAGTACATCAGTGATGATCCATAGTACATCAGTGATGATCCACAGTACATCAGTGATGATCCACAGTACATCAGGGATGGTCCATAGTACATCAGTGATGATCCATAGTACACCAGTGATGATCCATAGTACACCAGTGATGGCCCATAGTACATCAGTGATGAACTATAGTACATCAGTGATGATCCACAGTACATCAGTGATGATCCACAGTACATCAGGGATGGTCCATAGTACACCAGTGATGATCCACAGTACACCAGTGATGATCCATAGTACACCAGTGATGGTCCATAGTACATCAGTGATGATCTATAGTACATCAGTGATGGTCCATAGTACATCAGTGATGATCCATAGTACACCAGTGATGGCCCATAGTACATCAGTGATGAACTATAGTACTTCAGTGATGATCCACAGTACATCAGTGATGATCCACAGTACATCAGTGATGATCCACAATACTTCAGTGATGATCCACAGTACATCAGTGATGATCCACAGTACATCAGGGATGGTCCACAGTATATCAGTGATGATCCACAGTACATCAGTGATGGTCCATAGTACATCAGTGATGGTCCATAGTACACCAGTGATGATCCATAGTACACCAGTGATGGCCCATAGTACACCAGTGATGGCCCATATTACATCAGTGATGAACTATAGTACATCAGTGATGATCCACAGTACATCAGGGATGGTCCATAGTACATCAGTGATGATCCATAGTACACCAGTGATGATCCATAGTACACCAGTGATGGCCCATAGTACATCAGTGATGAACTATAGTACATCAGTGATGATCCACAGTACATCAGTGATGATCCATAGTACATCAGTGATGATCCACAGTACATCAGTGATGATCCACAGTACATCAGGGATGGTCCATAGTACATCAGTGATGATCCATAGTACACCAGTGATGATCCATAGTACACCAGTGATGGCCCATAGTACATCAGTGATGAACTATAGTACATCAGTGATGATCCACAGTACATCAGTGATGATCCATAGTACATCAGTGATGATCCACAGTACATCAGTGATGATCCACAGTACATCAGGGATGGTCCATAGTACATCAGTGATGATCCATAGTACACCAGTGATGATCCATAGTACACCAGTGATGGCCCATAGTACATCAGTGATGAACTATAGTACATCAGTGATGATCCACAGTACATCAGTGATGATCCACAGTACATCAGGGATGGTCCATAGTACACCAGTGATGATCCACAGTACACCAGTGATGATCCATAGTACACCAGTGATGGTCCATAGTACATCAGTGATGATCTATAGTACATCAGTGATGGTCCATAGTACATCAGTGATGAGCTATAGTACATCAGTGATGATCTATAGTACATCAGTGATGATCCATAGTACACCAGTGATGATCAATAGTACACCAGTGATGGCCCATAGTACATCAGTGATGATCCATAGTACACCAGTGATGATCCATAGTACACCAGTGATGGCCCATAGTACATCAGTGATGAGCTATAGTACATCAGTGATGATCCACAGTACATCAGTGATGATCCATAGTACATCAGTGATGATCCACAGTACATCAGGGATGGTCCATAGTACATCAGTGATGATCCATAGTACACCAGTGATGATCCATAGTACACCAGTGATGGCCCACAGTATATCAGTGATGAACTATAGTACATCAGTGATGATCCACAGTACATCAGTGATGATCCACAGTACATCAGGGATGGTCCATAGTACACCAGTGATGATCCACAGTACACCAGTGATGATCCATAGTACACCAGTGATGGTCCATAGTACATCAGTGATGATCTATAGTACATCAGTGATGGTCCATAGTACATCAGTGATGATCTATAGTACATCAGTGATGATCTATAGTACATCAGTGATGATCCATAGTACATCAGTGATGATCTATAGTACATCAGTGATGATCTATAGTACATCAGTGATGATCTATAGTACATCAGTGATGATCCATAGTACATCAGTGATGATCCACAGTACATCAGTGATGTTCCACAGTACATCAGGGATGGTCCACAGTACATCAGTGATGATCCATAGTACACCAGTGATGGCCCATAGTACATCAGAGATGGTCCATAGTACATCAGTGATGATCCATAGTACATCAGTGATGATCCATAGTACACCAGTGATGGCCCATAGTACATCAGTGATGATCCATAGTACATCAGTGATGATCCACAGTACATCAGTGATGATCCACAGTACATCAGGGATGGTCCATAGTACATCAGTGATGATCCATAGTACACCAGTGATGATCCATAGTACACCAGTGATGGCCCATAGTACATCAGTGATGAACTATAGTACATCAGTGATGATCCACTGTACATCAGTGATGATCCACAGTACATCAGGGATGGTCCATAGTACACCAGTGATGATCCACAGTACATCAGTTATGATCCACAGTACATTAGTGATGATCCACAGTACATCAGTGATGATCCACAGTACATCAGTGATGATCCACAATCCTTCAGTGATGATCCACAGTACATCAGGGATGGTCCACAGTACATCAGTGATGGTCCACAGTATATCAGTGATGATCCATAGTACATCAGTGATGGTCCATAGTACATCAGTGATGGTCCATAGTACACCAGTGATGATCCATAGTACACCAGTGATGGCCCATAGTACACCAGTGATGGCCCATAGTACATCAGTGATGATCCATAGTACATCAGTGATGATCCACAGTACATCAGTGATGATCCACAGTACATCAGGGATGGTCCATAGTACATCAGTGATGATCCATAGTACACCAGTGATGATCCATAGTACACCAGTGATGGCCCATAGTACATCAGTGATGAACTATAGTACATCAGTGATGATCCACAGTACATCAGTGATGATCCATAGTACATCAGTGATGATCCACAGTACATCAGGGATGGCCCATAGTACATCAGTGATGATCCATAGTACACCAGTGATGATCCATAGTACACCAGTGATGGCCCATAGTACATCAGTGATGAACTATAGTACATCAGTGATGATCCACAGTACATCAGGGATGGTCCATAGTACACCAGTGATGATCCACAGTACACCAGTGATGGTCCATAGTACATCAGTGATGATCTATAGTACATCAGTGATGATCTATAGTACATCAGTGATGATCCACAGTACATCAGTTATGATACACAGTACATCAGTGATGATCCACAGTACATCAGTGATGATCCACAATACTTCAGTGATGATCCACAGTAGATCAGTGATGATCCACAGTACATCAGGGATGGTCCACAGTATATCAGTGATGATCCATAGTACATCAGTGATGGTCCATAGTACATCAGTGATGGTCCATAGTACACCAGTGATGATCCATAGTACACCAGTGATGGCCCATAGTACACCAGTGATGGCCCATAGTACATCAGTGATGATCCATAGTACATCAGTGATGATCCACAGTACATCAGTGATGATCCACAGTACATCATGGATGGTCCATAGTACATCAGTGACGATCCATAGTACACCAGTGATGATCCATAGTACACCAGTGATGGCCCATAGTACATCAGTGATGAACTATAGTACATCAGTGATGATCCACAGTACATCAGTGATGATCCATAGTACATCAGTGATGATCCACAGTACATCAGTGATGATCCACAGTACATCAGGGATGGTCCATAGTACATCAGTGATGATCCATAGTACACCAGTGATGTTCCATAGTACACCAGTGATGGCCCATAGTACATCAGTGATGAACTATAGTACATCAGTGATGATCCACAGTACATCAGTGATGATCCACAGTACATCAGGGATGGTCCATAGTACACCAGTGATGATCCACAGTACACCAGTGATGATCCATAGTACACCAGTGATGGTCCATAGTACATCAGTGATGATCTATAGTACATCAGTGATGGTCCATAGTACATCAGTGATGAGCTATAGTACATCAGTGATGATCTATAGTACATCAGTGATGATCCATAGTACACCAGTGATGATCCATAGTACACCAGTGATGGCCCATAGTACATCAGTGATGAACTATAGTACATCATTGATGATCCACAGTACATCAGGGATGGTCCATAGTACATCAGTGATGATCCATAGTACATCAGTGATGATCCATAGTACACCAGTGATGGCCCATAGTACATCAGTGATGAACTATAGTACATCAGTGATGATCCACAGTACATCAGTGATGATCCATAGTACATCAGTGATGATCCACAGTACATCAGTGATGATCCACAGTACATCAGGGATGGTCCATAGTACATCAGTGATGATCCATAGTACACCAGTGATGATCCATAGTACACCAGTGATGGCCCATAGTACATCAGTGATGAACTATAGTACATCAGTGATGATCCACAGTACATCAGTGATGATCCACAGTACATCAGGGATGGTCCATAGTACACCAGTGATGATCCACAGTACACCAGTGATGATCCATAGTACACCAGTGATGGTCCATAGTACATCAGTGATGATCTATAGTACATCAGTGATGGTCCATAGTACATCAGTGATGATCTATAGTACATCAGTGATGATCTATAGTACATCAGTGATGATCCATAGTACATCAGTGATGATCCACAGTACATCAGTGATGGTCCACAGTACATCAGGGATGGTCCACAGTACATCAGTGATGATCCATAGTACACCAGTGATGGCCCATAGTACATCAGTGATGGTCCATAGTACATCAGTGATGATCTATAGTAGATCAGTGATGATCCATAGTACACCAGTGATGATCCATAGTACACCAGTGATGGCCCATAGTACATCAGTGATGAACTATAGTACATCAGTGATGATCCACAGTACATCAGTGATGATCCATAGTACATCAGTGATGATCCACAGTACATCAGTGATGATCCACAGTACATCAGGGATGGTCCATAGTACATCAGTGATGATCCATAGTACACCAGTGATGATCCATAGTACACCAGTGATGGCCCATAGTACATCAGTGATGAACTATAGTACATCAGTGATGATCCACAGTACATCAGTGATGATCCACAGTACATCAGGGATGGTCCATAGTACACCAGTGATGATCCACAGTACACCAGTGATGATCCATAGTACACCAGTGATGGTCCATAGTACATCAGTGATGATCTATAGTACATCAGTGATGGTCCATAGTACATCAGTGATGATCCATAGTACACCAGTGATGGCCCATAGTACATCAGTGATGAACTATAGTACTTCAGTGATGATCCACAGTACATCAGTGATGATCCACAGTACATCAGTGATGATCCACAATACTTCAGTGATGATCCACAGTACATCAGTGATGATCCACAGTACATCAGGGATGGTCCACAGTATATCAGTGATGATCCACAGTACATCAGTGATGGTCCATAGTACATCAGTGATGGTCCATAGTACACCAGTGATGATCCATAGTACACCAGTGATGGCCCATAGTACACCAGTGATGGCCCATATTACATCAGTGATGAACTATAGTACATCAGTGATGATCCACAGTACATCAGGGATGGTCCATAGTACATCAGTGATGATCCATAGTACACCAGTGATGATCCATAGTACACCAGTGATGGCCCATAGTACATCAGTGATGAACTATAGTACATCAGTGATGATCCACAGTACATCAGTGATGATCCATAGTACATCAGTGATGATCCACAGTACATCAGTGATGATCCACAGTACATCAGGGATGGTCCATAGTACATCAGTGATGATCCATAGTACACCAGTGATGATCCATAGTACACCAGTGATGGCCCATAGTACATCAGTGATGAACTATAGTACATCAGTGATGATCCACAGTACATCAGTGATGATCCATAGTACATCAGTGATGATCCACAGTACATCAGTGATGATCCACAGTACATCAGGGATGGTCCATAGTACATCAGTGATGATCCATAGTACACCAGTGATGATCCATAGTACACCAGTGATGGCCCATAGTACATCAGTGATGAACTATAGTACATCAGTGATGATCCACAGTACATCAGTGATGATCCACAGTACATCAGGGATGGTCCATAGTACACCAGTGATGATCCACAGTACACCAGTGATGATCCATAGTACACCAGTGATGGTCCATAGTACATCAGTGATGATCTATAGTACATCAGTGATGGTCCATAGTACATCAGTGATGAGCTATAGTACATCAGTGATGATCTATAGTACATCAGTGATGATCCATAGTACACCAGTGATGATCAATAGTACACCAGTGATGGCCCATAGTACATCAGTGATGATCCATAGTACACCAGTGATGATCCATAGTACACCAGTGATGGCCCATAGTACATCAGTGATGAGCTATAGTACATCAGTGATGATCCACAGTACATCAGTGATGATCCATAGTACATCAGTGATGATCCACAGTACATCAGGGATGGTCCATAGTACATCAGTGATGATCCATAGTACACCAGTGATGATCCATAGTACACCAGTGATGGCCCACAGTATATCAGTGATGAACTATAGTACATCAGTGATGATCCACAGTACATCAGTGATGATCCACAGTACATCAGGGATGGTCCATAGTACACCAGTGATGATCCACAGTACACCAGTGATGATCCATAGTACACCAGTGATGGTCCATAGTACATCAGTGATGATCTATAGTACATCAGTGATGGTCCATAGTACATCAGTGATGATCTATAGTACATCAGTGATGATCTATAGTACATCAGTGATGATCCATAGTACATCAGTGATGATCTATAGTACATCAGTGATGATCTATAGTACATCAGTGATGATCTATAGTACATCAGTGATGATCCATAGTACATCAGTGATGATCCACAGTACATCAGTGATGTTCCACAGTACATCAGGGATGGTCCACAGTACATCAGTGATGATCCATAGTACACCAGTGATGGCCCATAGTACATCAGAGATGGTCCATAGTACATCAGTGATGATCCATAGTACATCAGTGATGATCCATAGTACACCAGTGATGGCCCATAGTACATCAGTGATGATCCATAGTACATCAGTGATGATCCACAGTACATCAGTGATGATCCACAGTACATCAGGGATGGTCCATAGTACATCAGTGATGATCCATAGTACACCAGTGATGATCCATAGTACACCAGTGATGGCCCATAGTACATCAGTGATGAACTATAGTACATCAGTGATGATCCACTGTACATCAGTGATGATCCACAGTACATCAGGGATGGTCCATAGTACACCAGTGATGATCCACAGTACATCAGTTATGATCCACAGTACATTAGTGATGATCCACAGTACATCAGTGATGATCCACAGTACATCAGTGATGATCCACAATACTTCAGTGATGATCCACAGTACATCAGGGATGGTCCACAGTACATCAGTGATGGTCCACAGTATATCAGTGATGATCCATAGTACATCAGTGATGGTCCATAGTACATCAGTGATGGTCCATAGTACACCAGTGATGATCCATAGTACACCAGTGATGGCCCATAGTACACCAGTGATGGCCCATAGTACATCAGTGATGATCCATAGTACATCAGTGATGATCCACAGTACATCAGTGATGATCCACAGTACATCAGGGATGGTCCATAGTACATCAGTGATGATCCATAGTACACCAGTGATGATCCATAGTACACCAGTGATGGCCCATAGTACATCAGTGATGAACTATAGTACATCAGTGATGATCCACAGTACATCAGTGATGATCCATAGTACATCAGTGATGATCCACAGTACATCAGGGATGGCCCATAGTACATCAGTGATGATCCATAGTACACCAGTGATGATCCATAGTACACCAGTGATGGCCCATAGTACATCAGTGATGAACTATAGTACATCAGTGATGATCCACAGTACATCAGGGATGGTCCATAGTACACCAGTGATGATCCACAGTACACCAGTGATGGTCCATAGTACATCAGTGATGATCTATAGTACATCAGTGATGATCTATAGTACATCAGTGATGATCCACAGTACATCAGTTATGATACACAGTACATCAGTGATGATCCACAGTACATCAGTGATGATCCACAATACTTCAGTGATGATCCACAGTAGATCAGTGATGATCCACAGTACATCAGGGATGGTCCACAGTATATCAGTGATGATCCATAGTACATCAGTGATGGTCCATAGTACATCAGTGATGGTCCATAGTACACCAGTGATGATCCATAGTACACCAGTGATGGCCCATAGTACACCAGTGATGGCCCATAGTACATCAGTGATGATCCATAGTACATCAGTGATGATCCACAGTACATCAGTGATGATCCACAGTACATCATGGATGGTCCATAGTACATCAGTGACGATCCATAGTACACCAGTGATGATCCATAGTACACCAGTGATGGCCCATAGTACATCAGTGATGAACTATAGTACATCAGTGATGATCCACAGTACATCAGTGATGATCCATAGTACATCAGTGATGATCCACAGTACATCAGTGATGATCCACAGTACATCAGGGATGGTCCATAGTACATCAGTGATGATCCATAGTACACCAGTGATGTTCCATAGTACACCAGTGATGGCCCATAGTACATCAGTGATGAACTATAGTACATCAGTGATGATCCACAGTACATCAGTGATGATCCACAGTACATCAGGGATGGTCCATAGTACACCAGTGATGATCCACAGTACACCAGTGATGATCCATAGTACACCAGTGATGGTCCATAGTACATCAGTGATGATCTATAGTACATCAGTGATGGTCCATAGTACATCAGTGATGAGCTATAGTACATCAGTGATGATCTATAGTACATCAGTGATGATCCATAGTACACCAGTGATGATCCATAGTACACCAGTGATGGCCCATAGTACATCAGTGATGAACTATAGTACATCATTGATGATCCACAGTACATCAGGGATGGTCCATAGTACATCAGTGATGATCCATAGTACATCAGTGATGATCCATAGTACACCAGTGATGGCCCATAGTACATCAGTGATGAACTATAGTACATCAGTGATGATCCACAGTACATCAGTGATGATCCATAGTACATCAGTGATGATCCACAGTACATCAGTGATGATCCACAGTACATCAGGGATGGTCCATAGTACATCAGTGATGATCCATAGTACACCAGTGATGATCCATAGTACACCAGTGATGGCCCATAGTACATCAGTGATGAACTATAGTACATCAGTGATGATCCACAGTACATCAGTGATGATCCACAGTACATCAGGGATGGTCCATAGTACACCAGTGATGATCCACAGTACACCAGTGATGATCCATAGTACACCAGTGATGGTCCATAGTACATCAGTGATGATCTATAGTACATCAGTGATGGTCCATAGTACATCAGTGATGATCTATAGTACATCAGTGATGATCTATAGTACATCAGTGATGATCCATAGTACATCAGTGATGATCCACAGTACATCAGTGATGGTCCACAGTACATCAGGGATGGTCCACAGTACATCAGTGATGATCCATAGTACACCAGTGATGGCCCATAGTACATCAGTGATGGTCCATAGTACATCAGTGATGATCTATAGTAGATCAGTGATGATCCATAGTACACCAGTGATGGCCCATAGTACACCAGTGATGGCCCATAGTACATCAGTGATGATCTACAGTACATCAGTGATGATCCATAGTACATCAGTGATGATCCACAGTACATCAGTGATGATCCACAGTACATCAGGGATGGTCCATAGTACATCAGTTATGATCCATAGTACACCAGTGATGATCAATAGTACACCAGTGATGGCCCATAGTACATCAGTGATGAACTATAGTACATCAGTGATGATCCACAGTACATCAGTGATGATCCACAGTACATCAGGGATGGTCCATAGTACACCAGTGATGATCCACAGTACACCAGTGATGATCCATAGTACACCAGTGATGGTCCATAGTACATCAGTGATGATCTATAGTACATCAGTGATGGTCCATAGTACATCAGTGATGATCTATAGTACATCAGTGATGATCCACAGTACATCAGTTATGATACACAGTACATCAGTGATGATCCACAGTACATCAGTGATGATCCACAATACTTCAGTGATGATCCACAGTACATCAGTGATGATCCACAGTACATCAGGGATGGTCCACAGTATATCAGTGATGATCCATAGTACATCAGTGATGGTCCATAGTAAATCAGTGATGGTCCATAGTACACCAGTGATGATCCATAGTACACCAGTGATGATCCATAGTACACCAGTGATGGCCCATAGTACACCAGTGATGGCCCATAGTACATCAGTGATGATCCATAGTACATCAGTGATGATCCACAGTACATCAGTGATGATCCACAGTACATCAGGGATGGTCCATAGTACATCAGTGATGATCCATAGTACACCAGTGATGATCCATAGTACACCAGTGATGGCCTATAGTACATCAGTGATGAACTATAGTACATCAGTGATGATCCACAGTACATCAGGGATGGTCCATAGTACATCAGTGATGATCCATAGTACACCAGTGATGATCCATAGTACACCAGTGATGGCCCATAGTACATCAGTGATGAACTATAGTACATCAGTGATGATCCACAGTACATCAGTGATGATCCATAGTACATCAGTGATGATCCACAGTACATCAGTGATGATCCACAGTACATCAGGGATGGTCCATAATACACCAGTGATGATCCATAGTACACCAGTGATGGCCCATAGTACATCAGTGATGATCTATAGTACATCAGTGATGATCCACAGTACATCAGGGATGGTCCATAGTACATCAGGGATGATCCATAGTACATCAGTGATGATCCACAGTACATCAGTGATGATCCACAGTACATCAGTGATGATCCACAGTACATCAGTGATGATCCACAGTACATCAGGGATGGTCCACAGTACATCAGTGATGATCCATAGTACACCAGTCATGATCCATAGTACATCAGTGATGATCCATAGTACATCAGTGATGGCCCACAGTACATCAGGGATGATCCACAGTACATCAGTGATGATCCATAGTACACCAGTGATGGCCCATAGTACACCAGTGGTGGCCCATAGTACATCAGTGATGATCCACAGTACATCAGTGATGATCTATAGTACATCAGTGATGATCCACAGTACACCAGTGATGATTCACAGTACATCAGGGATGGTCCATAGTACATCAGGGATGGTCCATAGTACATCAGTGATGATCCACAGTACATCAGGGATGGTCCACAGTACATCAGTGATGATCCACAGTACATCAGTGATGATCTATAGTACATCAGTGATGATCCATAGTACACCAGTGATGATCCATAGTACACCAGTGATGGCCCATAGTACATCAGTGATGAACTATAGTACATCAGTGATGATCCACAGTACATCAGGGATGGTCCATAGTACATCAGTGATGATCCATAGTACATCAGTGATGATCCATAGTACACCAGTGATGGCCCATAGTACATCAGTGATGAACTATAGTACATCAGTGATGATCCACAGTACATCAGTGATGATCCATAGTACATCAGTGATGATCCACAGTACATCAGTGATGATCCACAGTACATCAGGGATGGTCCATAGTACATCAGTGATGATCCATAGTACACCAGTGATGATCCATAGTACACCAGTGATGGCCCATAGTACATCAGTGATGAACTATAGTACATCAGTGATGATCCACAGTACATCAGTGATGATCCACAGTACATCAGGGATGGTCCATAGTACACCAGTGATGATCCACAGTACACCAGTGATGATCCATAGTACACCAGTGATGGTCCATAGTACATCAGTGATGATCTATAGTACATCAGTGATGGTCCATAGTACATCAGTGATGATCTATAGTACATCAGTGATGATCTATAGTACATCAGTGATGATCCATAGTACATCAGTGATGATCCACAGTACATCAGTGATGGTCCACAGTACATCAGGAATGGTCCACAGTACATCGGTGATGATCCATAGTACACCAGTGATGGCCCATAGTACATCAGTGATGGTCCATAGTACATCAGTGATGATCTATAGTAGATCAGTGATGATCCATAGTACACCAGTGATGGCCCATAGTACACCAGTGATGGCCCATAGTACATCAGTGATGATCTACAGTACATCAGTGATGATCCATAGTACATCAGTGATGATCCACAGTACATCAGTGATGATCCACAGTACATCAGGGATGGTCCATAGTACATCAGTGATGATCCATAGTACACCAGTGATGATCCATAGTACACCAGTGATGGCCCATAGTACATCAGTGATGAACTATAGTACATCAGTGATGATTCACAGTACATCAGTGATGATCCACAGTACATCAGGGATGGTCCATAGTACACCAGTGATGATCCACAGTACACCAGTGATGATCCATAGTACACCAGTGATGGTCCATAGTACATCAGTGATGATCTATAGTACATCAGTGATGGTCCATAGTACATCAGTGATGATCTATAGTACATCAGTGATGATCCACAGTACATCAGTTATGATACACAGTACATCAGTGATGATCCACAGTACATCAGTGATGATCCACAATACTTCAGTGATGATCCACAGTACATCAGTGATGATCCACAGTACATCAGGGATGGTCCACAGTATATCAGTGATGATCCATAGTACATCAGTGATGGTCCATAGTAAATCAGTGATGGTCCATAGTACACCAGTGATGATCCATAGTACACCAGTGATGATCCATAGTACACCAGTGATGGCCCATAGTACACCAGTGATGGCCCATAGTACATCAGTGATGATCCATAGTACATCAGTGATGATCCACAGTACATCAGTGATGATCCACAGTACATCAGGGATGGTCCATAGTACATCAGTGATGATCCATAGTACACCAGTGATGATCCATAGTACACCAGTGATGGCCCATAGTACAACAGTGATGAACTATAGTACATCAGTGATGATCCACAGTACATCAGGGATGGTCCATAGTACATCAGTGATGATCCATAGTACACCAGTGATGATCCATAGTACACCAGTGATGGCCCATAGTACATCAGTGATGAACTATAGTACATCAGTGATGATCCACAGTACATCAGTGATGATCCATAGTACATCAGTGATGGTCCATAGTACATCAGTGATGATCCATAGTACACCAGTGATGATCCATAGTACACCAGTGATGGCCCATAGTACACCAGTGATGATCCATAGTACACCAGTGATGGCCCATAGTACATCAGTGATGATCTATAGTACATCAGTGATGATCCACAGTACATCAGGGATGGTCCATAGTACATCAGGGATGATCCATAGTACATCAGTGATGATCCACAGTACATCAGTGATGATCCACAGTACATCAGTGATGATCCACAGTACATCAGTGATGATCCACAGTACATCAGGGATGGTCCACAGTACATCAGTGATGATCCATAGTACACCAGTCATGATCCATAGTACATCAGTGATGATCCATAGTACATCAGTGATGGCCCACAGTACATCAGGGATGATCCACAGTACATCAGTGATGATCCATAGTACACCAGTGATGGCCCATAGTACACCAGTGATGGCCCATAGTACATCAGTGATGATCCACAGTACATCAGTGATGATCTATAGTACATCAGTGATGATCCACAGTACACCAGTGATGATTCACAGTACATCAGGGATGGTCCATAGTACATCAGGGATGGTCCATAGTACATCAGTGATGATCCACAGTACATCAGGGATGGTCCACAGTACATCAGTGATGATCCATAGTACATCAGTGATGGCCCATAGTACATCAGTGATGATCCATATTACACCAGTGATGATCCATAGTACATCAGTGATGGCCCATAGTACATCAGTGATGATCCATATTACACCAGTGATGGTCAATATTAAATCAGTGATGGTCCATAGTACACCAGTGATGATCCATAGTTCACCAGTGATGGCCCATAGTACACCAGTGATGATCCATAGTACACCAGAGATGGCCCATAGTATACCAGTGATGTCCCATAGTACATCAGTGATGATCCACAGTACATCAGTGATGATCCATAGTACACCAGGGATGGCCCATAGTACATCAGTGATGGCTCATAGTACATCAGTGATGATCCATAGTACATCAGTGATGATCCATAGTACACCAGTGATGATCCATAGTACATCAGTGATGGCTCATAGTACATCAGTGATGATCCATAGTACATCAGTGATGATCCATAGTACACCAGTGATGATCCATAGTACATCAGTGATGGCTCATAGTACATCAGTGATGATCCATAATACATCAGTGATGATCCATAGTACACCAGTGATGGCCCATAGTACTTCAGTGATGATCTATAGTACATCAGTGATGATCCACAGTACATCAGTGATGATCCACAGTACATCAGTGATGATCCACGGTACATCAGTGATGATCCATAGTACATCAGTGATGATCCTCAGTACATCAATGATGATCCACAGTACATCAGTGATGATCCACAGTACATCAGTGATGATCCACAGGACATCAGGGATGGTCCACAGTACATCAGTGATGATCCATAGTAAACCAGTCATGATCCATAGTACATCAGTGATGATCCATAGTACATCAGTGATGATCCATAGTACACCAGTGATGGCCCATAGTACACCAGTGATGATCCATAGTACACCAGTGATGGCCCATAGTACTTCAGTGATGATCTATAGTACATCAGTGATGATCCACAGTACATCAGTGATGATCCACAATACATCAGGGATGGTCCACAGTATATCAGTGATGATCCATAGTACATCAGTAATGGCCCACAGTACATCAGTGATGATCCACAGTACATCAGTGATGATCCATAGTACATCAGTGATGATCCACAGTACATCAGTGATGATCCACAGTACATCAGGGATGGTCCATAGTACATCAGTGATGATCCATAGTACACCAGTGATGATCCATAGTACACCAGTGATGGCCCATAGTACATCAGTGATGATCTATAGTACATCAGTGATGATCAACAGTACATCAGTGATGGTCCATAGTACATCAGGGATGATCCATAGTACATCAGTGATGATCCACAGTACATCAGTGATGATCCACAGTACATCAGTGATGATCCACAGTACATCAGTGATGATCCACAGTACATCAGGGATGGTCCACAGTACATCAGTGATGATCCATAGTACACCAGTCATGGCCCACAGTACATAAGGGATGATCCACAGTACATCAGTGATGATCCATAGTACACCAGTGATGGCCCATAGTACACCAGTGATGGCCCATAGTACATCAGTGATGATCCACAGTACATCAGTGATGATCTATAGTACATCAGTGATGATCCACAGTACACCAGTGATGATTCACAGTACATCAGGGATGGTCCATAGTACATCAGTGATGATCCACAGTACATCAGGGATGGTCCACAGTACATCAGTGATGATCCATAGTACATCAGTGATGACCCATAGTACATCAGTGATGATCCATATTACACCAGTGATGATCCATAGTACACCAGGGATGACCCACAGTACATCAGTGATGATCCACAGTACATCAGTGATGGTCCATAGTAAATCAGTGATGGTCCATAGTACACCAGTGATGATCCATAGTTCACCAGTGATGGCCCATAGTACACCAGTGATGATCCATAGTACACCAGAGATGGCCCATAGTATACCAGTGATGTCCCATAGTACATCAGTGATGATCCACAGTACATCAGTGATGATCCATAGTACACCAGGGATGGCCCATAGTACACCAGTGATGGCTCATAGTACATCAGTGATGATCCATAGTACATCAGTGATGATCCATAGTACACCAGTGATGATCCATAGTACATCAGTGATGGCTCATAGTACATCAGTGATGATCCATAGTACATCAGTGATGATCCATAGTACACCAGTGATGATCCATAGTACATCAGTGATGGCTCATAGTACATCAGTGATGATCCATAATACATCAGTGATGATCCATAGTACACCAGTGATGGCCCATAGTACTTCAGTGATGATCTATAGTACATCAGTGATGATCCACAGTACATCAGTGATGATCCACAGTACATCAGTGATGATCCACGGTACATCAGTGATGATCCATAGTACATCAGTGATGATCCGCAGTACATCAATGATGATCCACAGTACATCAGTGATGATCCACAGTACATCAGTGATGATCCACAGTACATCAGTGATGATCCACAGGACATCAGGGATGGTCCACAGTACATCAGTGATGATCCATAGTAAACCAGTCATGATCCATAGTACATCAGTGATGATCCATAGTACATCAGTGATGATCCATAGTACACCAGTGATGGCCCATAGTACACCAGTGATGATCCATAGTACACCAGTGATGGCCCATAGTACTTCAGTGATGATCTATAGTACATCAGTGATGATCCACAGTACATCAGTGACGATCCACAATACATCAGGGATGGTCCACAGTATATCAGTGATGATCCATAGTACATCAGTGATGGCCCACAGTACATCAGTGATGATCCACAGTACATCAGTGATGATCCATAGTACACCAGTGATGGTCCATAGTACACCAGTGATGGTCCATAGTACATCAGTGATGATCCACAGTACATCAGGGATGGTCCACAGTACATCAGTGATGATCCATAGTACACCAGTGATGGCCCAAAGCACATCAGTGATGGTCCATAGTACACCAGGGATGATCCATAGTAATCCAGTGATGATCCATAGTACACCAGTGATGGCCCATAGTACACCAGTGATGGCCCACAGTAGATCAGTGATGATCCACAGTACATCAGGGATGATCCACAGTATATCAGGGATGGTCCACAGTATATCAGTGATGAGCCATAGTACATCAGTGATGGTCCATAGTACACCAGTGATGATCCATAGTACACCAGTGATGGCCCATAGTACACCAGTGATGGCCCATAGTACACCAGTGATGATCCATAGTACACCAGTGATGGCCTAAAGTACACCAGTGATGTCCCATAGTACATCAGTGATGATCCACAGTACATCAGTGATGATCCATAGTACACCAGGGATGGCCCATAGTACATCAGTGATGGCTCATAGTACATCAGTGATGATCCATAGTACATCAGTGATGATCCATAGTACACCAGTGATGATCCATAGTACATCAGTGATGGCTCATAGTACATCAGTGATGATCCATAGTACACCAGTGATGATCCATAGTACATCAGTGATGGCTCATAGTACATCAGTGATGATCCATAATACATCAGTGATGATCCATAGTACATCAGTGATGATCCATAGTACACCAGTCATGGCCCATAGTACTACAGTGATGATCTATAGTACATCAGTGATGATCCACAGTACATCAGTGATGATCCACAGTACATCAGTGATGATCCAAGGTACATCAGTGATGATCCATAGTACATCAGTGATGATCCTCAGTACATCAGTGATGATCCACAGTACATCAGTGATGATCCACAGTACATCAGTGATGATCCACAGTACATCAGGGATGGTCCACAGTTCATCAGTGATGATCCATAATACACCAGTCATGATCCATAGTACATCAGTGATGATCCATAGTACATCAGTGATGATCCATAGTACACCAGTGATGATCCATAGTACACCAGTGATGGCCCATAGTACTTCAGTGATAATTAATAGTACATCAGTGATGATCCACAGTACATCAGTGATGATCCACAATACATCAGGGATGGTCCACAGTATATCAGTGATGATCCATAGTACATCAGTGATGGCCCACAGTACATCAGTGATGATCCACAGTACATCAGTGATGATCCATAGTACACCAGTGATGGCCCATAGTACATCAGTGATGGTCCATAGTACATCAGTGATGATCCATAGTACATCAGTGATGATCCATAGTACACCAGTGATGATCCACAGTACATCAGTTATGATCCACAGTACATCAGTGATGATCCACAGTACATCAGTGATGATCCACAATACTTCAGTGATGATCCACAGTACATCAGTGATGATCCACAGTACATCAGGGATGGTCCACAGTATATCAGTGATGATCCATAGTACATCAGTGATGGCTCATAGTACATCAGTGATGATCCATAGTACACCAGTGATGATCCATAGTACACCAGTAATGTTCCATAGTACACCAGGGATGATCCACAGTACATCAGTGATGATCCACAGTACATCAGTGGTGCTCCACAGTACATCAGTGATGGTCCATAGTACACCAGTGATGATCCATAGTACACCAGTGATGATCCATAGTACACCAGTGATGGCCCGTAGTACACCAGTGATGGCCCATAGTACATCAGTGATGATCCATAGTACATCAATGATGATCCACAGTACATCAGTGATGATCCACAGTACATCAGGGATGGTCCATAGTACATCAGTGATGATCCATAGTACACCAGTGATGATCCATAGTACACCAGTGATGGCCCATAGTACATCAGTGATGAACTATAGTACATCAGTGATGATCCACAGTACATCAGGGATGGTCCATAGTACACCAGTGATGATCCATAGTACACCAGTGATGATCCATAGTACACCAGTGATGGCCCATAGTACATCAGTGATGAACTATAGTACATCAGTGATGATCCACAGTACATCAGTGATGATCCACAGTACATCAGGGATGGTCCATAGTACACCAGTGATGATCCACAGTACACCAGTGATGATCCATAGTACACCAGTGATGGTCCATAGTACATCAGTGATGATCTATAGTACATCAGTGATGGTCCATAGTACATCAGTGATGATCTATATACATAGTACACCAGTGATGATCTATAGTACATCAGTGATGATCCACAGTACATCAGTGATGATCCACAGTACATCAGTGATGATCCACGGTACATCAGTGATGATCCATAGTACATCAGTGATGATCCTCAGTACATCAATGATGATCCACAGTACATCAGTGATGATCCACAGTACATCAGTGATGATCCACAGGACATCAGGGATGGTCCACAGTACATCAGTGATGATCCATAGTAAACCAGTCATGATCCATAGTACATCAGTGATGATCCATAGTACATCAGTGATGATCCATAGTACACCAGTGATGGCCCATAGTACACCAGTGATGATCCATAGTACACCAGTGATGGCCCATAGTACTTCAGTGATGATCTATAGTACATCAGTGATGATCCACAGTACATCAGTGATGATCCACAATACATCAGGGATGGTCCACAGTATATCAGTGATGATCCATAGTACATCAGTAATGGCCCACAGTACATCAGTGATGATCCACAGTACATCAGTGATGATCCATAGTACATCAGTGATGATCCACAGTACATCAGTGATGATCCACAGTACATCAGGGATGGTCCATAGTACATCAGTGATGATCCATAGTACACCAGTGATGATCCATAGTACACCAGTGATGGCCCATAGTACATCAGTGATGATCTATAGTACATCAGTGATGATCAACAGTACATCAGGGATGGTCCATAGTACATCAGGGATGATCCATAGTACATCAGTGATGATCCACAGTACATCAGTGATGATCCACAGTACATCAGTGATGATCCACAGTACATCAGGGATGGTCCACAGTACATCAGTGATGATCCATAGTACACCAGTCATGATCCATAGTACATCAGTGATGATCCATAGTACATCAGTGATGGCCCACAGTACATAAGGGATGATCCACAGTACATCAGTGATGATCCATAGTACACCAGTGATGGCCCATAGTACACCAGTGATGGCCCATAGTACATCAGTGATGATCCACAGTACATCAGTGATGATCTATAGTACATCAGTGATGATCCACAGTACACCAGTGATGATTCACAGTACATCAGGGATGGTCCATAGTACATCAGGGATGGTCCATAGTACATCAGTGATGATCCACAGTACATCAGGGATGGTCCACAGTACATCAGTGATGATCCATAGTACATCAGTGATGACCCATAGTACATCAGTGATGATCCATATTACACCAGTGATGATCCATAGTACACCAGGGATGACCCACAGTACATCAGTGATGATCCACAGTACATCAGTGATGGTCCATTCTAAATCAGTGATGGTCCATAGTACACCAGTGATGATCCATAGTTCACCAGTGATGGCCCATAGTACACCAGTGATGATCCATAGTACACCAGAGATGGCCCATAGTATACCAGTGATGTCCCATAGTACATCAGTGATGATCCACAGTACATCAGTGATGATCCATAGTACACCAGGGATGGCCCACAGTACATCAGTGATGGCTCATAGTACATCAGTGATGATCCATAGTACATCAGTGATGATCCATAGTACACCAGTGATGATCCATAGTACATCAGTGATGGCTCATAGTACATCAGTGATGATCCATAGTACATCAGTGATGATCCATAGTACACCAGTGATGATCCATAGTACATCAGTGATGGCTCATAGTACATCAGTGATGATCCATAATACATCAGTGATGATCCATAGTACACCAGTGATGGCCCATAGTACTTCAGTGATGATCTATAGTACATCAGTGATGATCCACAGTACATCAGTGATGATCCACAGTACATCAGTGATGATCCACGGTAAATCAGTGATGATCCATAGTACATCAGTGATGATCCTCAGTACATCAATGATGATCCACAGTACATCAGTGATGATCCACAGTACATCAGTGATGATCCACAGTACATCAGTGATGATCCACAGGACATCAGGGATGGTCCACAGTACATCAGTGATGATCCATAGTAAACCAGTCATGATCCATAGTACATCAGTGATGATCCATAGTACATCAGTGATGATCCATAGTACACCAGTGATGGCCCATAGTACACCAGTGATGATCCATAGTACACCAGTGATGGCCCATAGTACTTCAGTGATGATCTATAGTACATCAGTGATGATCCACAGTACATCAGTGATGATCCACAATACATCAGGGATGGTCCACAGTATATCAGTGATGATCCATAGTACATCAGTGATGGCCCACAGTACATCAGTGATGATCCACAGTACATCAGTGATGATCCATAGTACACCAGTGATGGTCCATAGTACACCAGTGATGGTCCATAGTACATCAGTGATGATCCACAGTACATCAGGGATGGTCCACAGTACATCAGTGATGATCCATAGTACACCAGTGATGGCCCAAAGCACATCAGTGATGGTCCATAGTACACCAGGGATGATCCATAGTAATCCAGTGATGATCCATAGTACACCAGTGATGGCCCATAGTACACCAGTGATGGCCCACAGTAGATCAGTGATGATCCACAGTACATCAGGGATGATCCACAGTATATCAGGGATGGTCCACAGTATATCAGTGATGAGCCATAGTACATCAGTGATGGTCCATAGTACACCAGTGATGATCCATAGTACACCAGTGATGGCCCATAGTACACCAGTGATGGCCCATAGTACACCAGTGATGATCCATAGTACACCAGTGATGGCCTAAAGTACACCAGTGATGTCCCATAGTACATCAGTGATGATCCACAGTACATCAGTGATGATCCATAGTACACCAGGGATGGCCCATAGTACATCAGTGATGGCTCATAGTACATCAGTGATGATCCATAGTACATCAGTGATGATCCATAGTACACCAGTGATGATCCATAGTACATCAGTGATGGCTCATAGTACATCAGTGATGATCCATAGTACACCAGTGATGATCCATAGTACATCAGTGATGGCTCATAGTACATCAGTGATGATCCATAATACATCAGTGATGATCCATAGTACATCAGTGATGATCCATAGTACACCAGTCATGGCCCATAGTACTACAGTGATGATCTATAGTACATCAGTGATGATCCACAGTACATCAGTGATGATCCACAGTACATCAGTGATGATCCAAGGTACATCAGTGATGATCCATAGTACATCAGTGATGATCCTCAGTACATCAGTGATGCCCCACAGTACATCAGTGATGATCCACAGTACATCAGTGATGATCCACAGTACATCAGGGATGGTCCACAGTTCATCAGTGATGATCCATAGTACACCAGTCATGATCCATAGTACATCAGTGATGATCCATAGTACATCAGTGATGATCCATAGTACACCAGTGATGATCCATAGTACACCAGTAATGGCCCATAGTACTTCAGTGATAATTAATAGTACATCAGTGATGATCCACAGTACATCAGTGATGATCCACAATACATCAGGGATGGTCCACAGTATATCAGTGATGATCCATAGTACATCAGTGATGGCCCACAGTACATCAGTGATGATCCACAGTACATCAGTGATGATCCATAGTACACCAGTGATGGCCCATAGTACATCAGTGATGGTCCATAGTACATCAGTGATGATCCATAGTACATCAGTGATGATCCATAGTACACCAGTGATGATCCACAGTACATCAGTTATGATCCACAGTACATCAGTGATGATCCACAGTACATCAGTGATGATCCACAATACTTCAGTGATGATCCACAGTACATCAGTGATGATCCACAGTACATCAGGGATGGTCCACAGTATATCAGTGATGATCCATAGTACATCAGTGATGGCTCATAGTACATCAGTGATGATCCATAGTACACCAGTGATGATCCACAGTACATCAGTGATGATCCACAGTACATCAGTGGTGGTCCACAGTACATCAGTGATGGTCCATAGTACACCAGTGATGATCCATAGTACACCAGTGATGATCCATAGTACACCAGTGATGGCCCGTAGTACACCAGTGATGGCCCATAGTACATCAGTGATGATCCATAGTACATCAATGATGATCCACAGTACATCAGTGATGATCCACAGTACATCAGGGATGGTCCATAGTACATCAGTGATGATCCATAGTACACCAGTGATGATCCATAGTACACCAGTGATGGCCCATAGTACATCAGTGATGAACTATAGTACATCAGTGATGATCCACAGTACATCAGGGATGGTCCATAGTACACCAGTGATGATCCATAGTACACCAGTGATGATCCATAGTACACCAGTGATGGCCCATAGTACATCAGTGATGAACTATAGTACATCAGTGATGATCCACAGTACATCAGTGATGATCCACAGTACATCAGGGATGGTCCATAGTACACCAGTGATGATCCACAGTACACCAGTGATGATCCATAGTACACCAGTGATGGTCCATAGTACATCAGTGATGATCTATAGTACATCAGTGATGGTCCATAGTACATCAGTGATGATCTATATACATAGTACACCAGTGATGATCTATAGTACATCAGTGATGATCTACAGTACATCAGTTATGATCCACAGTACATTAGTGATGATCCACAGTACATCAGTGATGATCCACAATACTTCAGTGATGATCCACAGTACATCAGTGATGATCCACAGTACATCAGGGATGGTCCACAGTATATCAGTGATGATCCATAGTACATCAGTGATGGTCCATAGTACATCAGTGATGGTCCATAGTACACCAGTGATGATCCATAGTACACCAGTGATGATCCATAGTACACCAGTGATGGCCCATAGTACACCAGTGATGGCCCATAGTACATCAGTGATGATCCATAGTACATCAGTGATGATCCACAGTACATCAGTGATGATCCACAGTACATCAGGGATGGTCCATAGTACATCAGTGATGATCCATAGTACACCAGTGATGATCCATAGTACACCAGTGATGGCCCATAGTACATCAGTGATGAACTATAGTACATCAGTGATGATCCACAGTACATCAGGGATGGTCCATAGTACATCAGTGATGATCCATAGTACACCAGTGATGATCCATAGTACACCAGTGATGGCCCATAGTACATCAGTGATGAACAATAGTACATCAGTGATGATCCACAGTACATCAGTGATGATCCATAGTACATCAGTGATGATCCACAGTACATCAGTGATGATCCACAGTACATCAGGGATGGTCCATATTACATCAGTGATGATCCATAGTACACCAGTGATGATCCATAGTACACCAGTGATGGCCCATAGTACATCAGTGATGAACTATAGTACATCGATGATGATCCACAGTACATCAGTGATGATCCACAGTACATCAGGGATGGTCCATAGTACACCAGTGATGATTCACAGTACACCAGTGATGATCCATAGTACACCAGTGATGGTCCATAGTACATCAGTGATGATCTATAGTACATCAGTGATGGTCCATAGTACATCAGTGATGATCTATAGTACATCAGTGATGATCCACAGTACATCAGTTATGATACACAGTACATCAGTGATGATCCACAGTACATCAGTGATGATCCACAATACTTCAGTAATGATCCACAGTACATCAGTGATGATCCACAGTACATCAGGGATGGTCCACAGTATATCAGTGATGATCCATAGTACATCAGTGATGGTCCATAGTACACCAGTGATGATCTATAGTACACCAGTGATGGCCCATAGTACACCAGTGATGGCCCATAGTACATCAGTGATGATCCATAGTACATCAGTGATGATCCACAGTACATCAGTGATGGCCCACAGTACATCAGGGATGATCCACAGTACATCAGTGATGATCCATAGTACACCAGTGATGGCCCATAGTACACCAGTGATGGCCCATAGTACATCAGTGATGATCCACAGTACATCAGTGATGATCTATAGTACATCAGTGATGATCCACAGTACACCAGTGATGATTCACAGTACATCAGGGATGGTCCATAGTACATCAGGGATGGTCCATAGTACATCAGTGATGATCCACAGTACATCAGGGATGGTCCACAGTACATCAGTGATGATCCATAGTACATCAGTGATGGCCCATAGTACATCAGTGATGATCCATATTACACCAGTGATGATCCATAGTACACCAGGGATGACCCACAGTACATCAGTGATGATCCACAGTACATCAGTGATGGTCCATAGTAAATCAGTGATGGTCCATAGTACACCAGTGCTGATCCATAGTTCACCAGTGATGGCCCATAGTACACCAGTGATGATCCATAGTACACCAGAGATGGCCCATAGTATACCAGTGATGTCCCATAGTACATCAGTGATGATCCACAGTACATCAGTGATGATCCATAGTACACCAGGGATGGCCCATAGTACATCAGTGATGGCTCATAGTACATCAGTGATGATCCATAGTACATCAGTGATGATCCATAGTACATCAGTGGTGGTCCACAGTACATCAGTGATGGTCCATAGTACACCAGTGATGATCCATAGTACACCAGTGATGATCCATAGTACACCAGTGATGGCCCGCAGTACACCAGTGATGGCCCATAGTACATCAGTGATGATCCATAATACATCAATGATGATCCACAGTACATCAGTGATGATCCACAGTAGATCCGGGATGGTCCATAGTACATCAGTGATGATCCATAGTACACCAGTGATGATCCATAGTACACCAGTGATGGCCCATAGTACATCAGTGATGAACTATAGTACATCAGTGATGATCCACAGTACATCAGGGATGGTCCATAGTACACCAGTGATGATCCATAGTACACCAGTGATGATCCATAGTACACCAGTGATGGCCCATAGTACATCAGTGATGAACTATAGTACATCAGTGATGATCCACAGTACATCAGTGATGATCCACAGTACATCAGGGATGGTCCATAGTACACCAGTGATGATCCACAGTACACCAGTGATGATCCATAGTACACCAGTGATGGTCCATAGTACATCAGTGATGATCTATAGTACATCAGTGATGGTCCATAGTACATCAGTGATGATCTATATACATAGTACACCAGTGATGATCTATAGTACATCAGTGATGATCTACAGTACATCAGTTATGATCCACAGTACATTAGTGATGATCCACAGTACATCAGTGATGATCCACAATACTTCAGTGATGATCCACAGTACATCAGTGATGATCCACAGTACATCAGGGATGGTCCACAGTATATCAGTGATGATCCATAGTACATCAGTGATGGTCCATAGTACATCAGTGATGGTCCATAGTACACCAGTGATGATCCATAGTACACCAGTGATGATCCATAGTACACCAGTGATGATCCATAGTACACCAGTGATGGCCCATAGTACACCAGTGATGGCCCATAGTACATCAGTGATGATCCATAGTACATCAGTGATGATCCACAGTACATCAGGGATGGTCCATAGTACATCAGTGATGATCCATAGTACACCAGTGATGATCCATAGTACACCAGTGATGGCCCATAGTACATCAGTGATGAACTATAGTACATCAGTGATGATCCACAGTACATCTGGGATGGTCCATAGTACATCAGTGATGATCCATAGTACACCAGTGATGATCCATAGTACACCAGTGATGGCCCATAGTACATCAGTGATGAACAATAGTACATCAGTGATGATCCACAGTACATCAGTGGTGATCCATAGTACATCAGTGATGATCCACAGTACATCAGTGATGATCCACAGTACATCAGGGATGGTCCATAGTACATCAGTGATGATCCATAGTACACCAGTGATGATCCATAGTACACCAGTGATGGCCCATAGTACATCAGTGATGAACAATAGTACATCAGTGATGATCCACAGTACATCAGTGATGATCCACAGTACATCAGGGATGGTCCATAGTACACCAGTGATGATTCACAGTACACCAGTGATGATCCATAGTACACCAGTGATGATCCATAGTACACCAGTGATGGTCCATAGTACATCAGTGATGATCTATAGTACATCAGTGATGGTCCATAGTACATCAGTGATGATCTATAGTACATCAGTGATGATCCACAGAACATCAGTTATGATACACAGTACATCAGTGATGATCCACAGTACATCAGTGATGATCCACAATACTTCAGTGATGATCCACAGTACATCAGTGATGATCCACAGTACATCAGGGATGGTCCACATTATATCAGTGATGATCCATAGTACATCAGTGATGGTCCATAGTACACCAGTGATGATCTATAGTACACCAGTGATGGCCCATAGTACACCAGTGATGGCCCATAGTACACCAGTAAAGGCCCATAGTACATCAGTGATGATCCATAGTACATCAGTGATGATCCACAGTACATCAGTGATGGCCCACAGTACATCAGGGATGATCCACAGTACATCAGTGATGATCCATAGTACACCAGTGATGGCCCATAGTACACCAGTGATGACCCATAGTACATCAGTGATGATCCACAGTACATCAGTGATGATTCACAGTACATCAGGGATGGTCCATAGTACATCAGGGATGGTCCATAGTACATCAGTGATGATCCACAGTACATCAGGGATGGTCCACAGTACATCAGTGATGATCCATAGTACATCAGTGATGGCCCATAGTACATCAGTGATGATCCATATTACACCAGTGATGATCCATAGTACACCAGGGATGACCCACAGTACATCAGTGATGATCCACAGTACATCAGTGATGGTCCATAGTAAATCAGTGATGGTCCATAGTACACCAGTGATGATCCATAGTTCACCAGTGATGGTCCATAGTACACCAGTGATGATCCATAGTACACCAGAGATGGCCCATAGTATACCAGTGATGTCCCATAGTACATCAGTGATGATCCACAGTACATCAGTGATGATCCATAGTACACGAGGGATGGCCCATAGTACATCAGTGATGGCTCATAGTACATCAGTGATGATCCATAGTACATCAGTGATGATCCATAGTACACCAGTGATGATCCATAGTACATCAGTGATGGCTCATAGTACATCAGTGATGATCCATAGTACATCAGTGATGATCCATAGTACACCAGTGATGATCCATAGTACATCAGTGATGGTTTATAGTACATCAGTGATGATCCATAATACATCAGTGATGATCCATAGTACACCAGTGATGGCCCATAGTACTTCAGTGATGATCTATAGTACATCAGTGATGATCCACAGTACATCAGTGATGATCCACAGTACATCAGTGATGATCCACGGTACATCAGTGATGATCCATAGTACATCAGTGATGATCCTCAGTACATCAATGATGATCCACAGTACATCAGTGATGATCCACAGTACATCAGTGATGATCCACAGTACATCAGTGATGATCCACAGGACATCAGGGATGGTCCACAGTACATCAGTGATGATCCATAGTAAACCAGTCATGATCCATAGCACATCAGTGATGATCCATAGTACATCAGTGATGATCCATAGTACACCAGTGATGGCCCATAGTACACCAGTGATGATCCATAGTACACCAGTGATGGCCCATAGTACTTCAGTGATGATCTATAGTACATCAGTGATGATCCACAGTACATCAGTGATGATCCACAATACATCAGGGATTGTCCACAGTATATCAGTGATGATCCATAGTACATCAGTGATGGCCCAAAGTACATCAGTGATGATCCACAGTACATCAGTGATGATCCATAGTACACCAGTGATGGTCCATAGTACACCAGTGATGGTCCATAGTACATCAGTGATGATCCATAGTACATCAGTGATGATCCACAGTACATCAGGGATGGTCCACAGTACATCAGTGATGATCCATAGTACACCAGTGATGGCCCAAAGCACATCAGTGATGGTCCATAGTACACCAGGGATGATCCATAGTAATCCAGTGATGATCCATAGTACACCAGTGATGGCCCATAGTACACCAGTGATGGCCCATAGTACATCAGTGATGATCCACAGTACATCAGTGATGATCTATAGTACATCAGGGATGGTCCACAGTACATCAGTGATGATCCATAGTACACCAGTGATGATCCATAGTACATCAGTGATGCTCCATAGTACACCTGTGATGGCCCACAGTACACCTGTGATGGCCCACAGTAGATCAGTGATGATCCACAGTACATCAGGGATGATCCACAGTATATCAGGGATGGTCCACAGTATATCAGTGATGAGCCATAGTACATCAGTGATGGTCCATAGTACACCAGTGATGATCCATAGTACACCAGTGATGGCCCATAGTACACCAGTGATGATCCATAGTACACCAGTTATGGCCCATAGTACACCAGTGATGTCCCATAGTACATCAGTGATGATCCACAGTATATCAGTGATGATCCATAGTACATCAGTGATGGTCCATAGTACATCAGTGATGGTCCATAGTACACCAGTGATGATCCATAGTACACCAGTGATGATCCATAGTACACCAGTGATGGCCCATAGTACACCAGTGATGGCCCATAGTACATCAGTGATGATCCATAGTACATCAGTGATGATCCACAGTACATCAGTGATGATCCACAGTACATCAGGGATGGTCCATAGTACATCAGTGATGATCCATAGTACACCAGTGATGATCCATAGTACACCAGTGATGGCCCATAGTACATCAGTGATGAACTATAGTACATCAGTGATGATCCACAGTACATCAGGGATGGTCCATAGTACATCAGTGATGATCCATAGTACACCAGTGATGATCCATAGTACACCAGTGATGGCCCATAGTACATCAGTGATGAACAATAGTACATCAGTGATGATCCACAGTACATCAGTGATGATCCATAGTACATCAGTGATGATCCACAGTACATCAGTGATGATCCACAGTACATCAGGTATGGTCCATAGTACATCAGTGATGATCCATAGTACACCAGTGATGATCCATAGTACACCAGTGATGGCCCATAGTACATCAGTGATGATCCACAGTACATCAGTGATGATCCACAGTACATCAGGGATGGTCCATAGTACACCAGTGATGATCCACAGTACACCAGTGATGATCCATAGTACACCAGTGATGGTCCATAGTACATCAGTGATGATCCACAGTACATCAGTGATGGTCCATAGTACATCAGTGATGATCTATAGTACATCAGTGATGATCCACAGTACATCAGTTATGATACACAGTACATCAGTGATGATCCACAGTACATCAGTGATGATCCACAATACTTCAGTGATAATCCACAGTACATCAGTGATGATCCACAGTACATCAGGGATGGTCCACAGTATATCAGTGATGATCCATAGTACATCAGTGATGGTCCATAGTACACCAGTGATGATCTATAGTACATCAGTGATGGCCCATAGTACACCAGTGATGGCCCATAGTACATCAGTGATGATCCATAGTACATCAGTGATGATCCACAGTACATCAGTGATGGCCCACAGTACATCAGGGATGATCCACAGTACATCAGTGATGATCCATAGTACACCAGTGATGGCCCATAGTACACCAGTGATGGCCCATAGTACATCAGTGATGATCCACAGTACATCAGTGATGATCTATAGTACATCAGTGATGATCCACAGTACACCAGTGATGATTCACAGTACATCAGGGATGGTCCATAGTACATCAGGGATGGTCCATAGTACATCAGGGATAGTCCATAGTACATCAGTGATGATCCACAGTACATCAGGGATGGTCCACAGTACATCAGTGATGATCCATAGTACATCAGTGATGGCCCATAGTACATCAGTGATGATCCATATTACACCAGTGATGATCCATAGTACACCAGGGATGACCCACAGTACATCAGTGATGATCCACAGTACATCAGTGATGGTCCATAGTAAATCAGTGATGGTCCATAGTACACCAGTGATGATCCATAGTTCACCAGTGATGGCCCATAGTACACCAGTGATGATCTATAGTACACCAGAGATGGCCCATAGTATACCAGTGATGTCCCATAGTACATCAGTGATGATCCACAGTACATCAGTGATGATCCATAGTACACCAGGGATGGCCCATAGTACATCAGTGATGGCTCATAGTACATCAGTGATGATCCATAGTACATCAGTGATGATCCATAGTACACCAGTGATGATCCATAGTACATCAGTGATGGCTCATAGTACATCAGTGATGATCCATAGTACATCAGTGATGATCCATAGTACACCAGTGATGATCCATAGTACATCAGTGATGGCTCATAGTACATCAGTGATGACCCATAATACATCAGTGATGATCCATAGTACACCAGTGATGGCCCATAGTACTTCAGTGATGATCTATAGTACATCAGTGATGATCCACAGTACATCAGTGATGATCCACAGTACATCAGTGATGATCCACGGTACATCAGTGATGATCCATAGTACATCAGTGATGATCCTCAGTACATCAATGATGATCCACAGTACATCAGTGATGATCCACAGTATATCAGTGATGATCCACAGTACATCAGTGATGATCCAAAGGCATCAGGGATGGTCCACAGTACATCAGTGATGATCCATAGTAAACCAGTCATGATCCATAGTACATCAGTGATGATCCATAGTACATCAGTGATGATCCATAGTACACCAGTGATGGCCCATAGTACACCAGTGATGGCCCATAGTACTTCAGTGATGATCTATAGTACATCAGTGATGATCCACAGTACATCAGTGATGATCCACAATACATCAGGGATTGTCCACAGTATATCAGTGATGATCCATAGTACATCAGTGATGGCCCACAGTACATCAGTGATGGCCCACAGTACATCAGTGATGATCCACAGTACATCAGTGATGATCCATAGTACACCAGTGATGGTCCATAGTACACCAGTGATGGTCCATAGTACATCAGTGATGATCCATAGTACATCAGTGATGATCCACAGTACATCAGGGATGGTCCACAGTACATCAGTGATGATCCATAGTACACCAGTGATGGCTCAAAGCACATCAGTGATGGTCCATAGTACACCAGGGATGATCCATAGTAATCCAGTGATGATCCATAATACATCAGTGATGATCCATAGTACACCAGTGATGATCCATAGTACATCAGTGATGCTCCATAGTACACCTGTGATGGCCCACAGTACACCTGTGATGGCCCACAGTAGATCAGTGATGATCCACAGTACATCAGGGATGATCCACAGTATATCAGGGATGGTCCACAGTATATCAGTGATGAGCCATAGTACATCAGTGATGGTCCATAGTACACCAGTGATGATCCATAGTACACCAGTGATGGCCCATAGTACACCAGTGATGATCCATAGTACACCAGTGATGGCCCATAGTACACCAGTGATGTCCCATAGTACATCAGTGATGATCCACAGTACATCAGTGATGATCCATAGTACACCAGGGATGGCCCATAGTACATCAGTGATGGCTCATAGTACATCAGTGATGATCCATAGTACATCAGTGATGATCCATAGTACACCAGTGATGATCCATAGTACATCAGTGATGGCTCATAGTACATCAGTGATGATCCATAGTACACCAGTGATGATCCATAGTACATCAGTGATGGCTCATAGTACATCAGTGATGATCCATAATACATCAGTGATGATCCATAGTACATCAGTGATGATCCATAGTACACCAGTCATGGCCCATAGTACTACAGTGATGATCTATAGTACATCAGTGATGATCCACAGTACATCAGTGATGATCCACAGTACATCAGTGATGATCCAAGGTACATCAGTGATGATCCATAGTACATCAGTGATGATCCTCAGTACATCAGTGATGATCCACAGTACATCAGTGATGATCCACAGTACATCAGTGACAATCCACAGTACATCAGGGATGGTCCACAGTACATCAGTGATGATCCATAGTACACCAGTCATGATCCATAGTACATCAGTGATGGTCCATAGTACATCAGTGATGATCCATAGTACACCAGTGATGATCCATAGTACACCAGTGATGGCCCATAGTACTTCAGTGATAATTAATAGTACATCAGTGATGATCCACAGTACATCAGTGATGATCCACAATACATCAGGGATGGTCCACAGTATATCAGTGATGATCCATAGTACATCAGTGATGGCCCACAGTACATCAGTGATGATCCACAGTACATCAGTGATGATCCATAGTACACCAGTGATGGCCCATAGTACATCAGTGATGGTCCATAGTACATCAGTGATGATCCATAGTACATCAGTGATGATCCATAGTACACCAGTGATGATCCACAGTACATCAGTTATGATCCACAGTACATCAGTGATGATCCACAGTACATCAGTGATGATCCACAGTACATCAGGGATGGTCCACAGTATATCAGTGATGATCCATAGTACATCAGTGATGGCCCATAGTACATCAGTGATGATCCATAGTACACCAGTGATGATCCATAGTACACCAGTAATGTTCCATAGTACACCAGGGATGATCCACAGTACATCAGTGATGATCCACAGTACATCAGTGGTGGTCCACAGTACATCAGTGATGGTCCATAGTACACCAGTGATGATCCATAGTACACCAGTGATGATCCATAGTACACCAGTGATGGCCCGTAGTACACCAGTGATGGCCCATAGTACATCAGTGATGATCCATAGTACATCAATGATGATCCACAGTACATCAGTGATGATCCACAGTACATCAGGGATGGTCCATAGTACATCAGTGATGATCCATAGTACACCAGTGATGATCCATAGTACACCAGTGATGGCCCATAGTACATCAGTGATGAACTATAGTACATCAGTGATGATCCATAGTACATCAGGGATGGTCCATAGTACATCAGTGATGATCCATAGTACACCAGTGATGATCCATAGTACACCAGTGATGATCCATAGTACACCAGTGATGGCCCATAGTACATCAGTGATGAACTATAGTACATCAGTGATGATCCACAGTACATCAGTGATGATCCACAGTACATCAGGGATGGTCCATAGTACACCAGTGATGATCCACAGTACACCAGTGATGATCCATAGTACACCAGTGATGGTCCATAGTACATCAGTGATGATCTATAGTACATCAGTGATGGTCCATAGTACATCAGTGATGATCTATATACATAGTACACCAGTGATGATCTATAGTACATCAGTGATGATCTACAGTACATCAGTTATGGTCCACAGTACATTAGTGATGATCCACAGTACATCAGTGATGATCCACAATACTTCAGTGATGATCCACAGTACATCAGTGATGATCCACAGTACATCAGGGATGGTCCACAGTATATCAGTGATGATCCATAGTACATCAGTGATGGTCCATAGTACATCAGTGATGGTCCATAGTACACCAGTGATGATCCATAGTACACCAGTGATGATCCATAGTACACCAGTGATGGCCCATAGTACACCAGTGATGGCCCATAGTACATCAGTGATGATCCATAGTACATCAGTGATGATCCACAGTACATCAGTGATGATCCACAGTACATCAGGGATGGTCCATAGTACATCAGTGATGATCCATAGTACACCAGTGATGATCCATAGTACACCAGTGATGGCCCATAGTACATCAGTGATGAACTATAGTACATCAGTGATGATCCACAGTACATCAGGGATGGTCCATAGTACATCAGTGATGATCCATAGTACACCAGTGATGATCCATAGTACACCAGTGATGGCCCATAGTACATCAGTGATGAACAATAGTACATCAGTGATGATCCACAGTACATCAGTGATGATCCATAGTACATCAGTGATGATCCACAGTACATCAGTGATGATCCACAGTACATCAGGGATGGTCCATAGTACATCAGTGATGATCCATAGTACACCAGTGATGATCCATAGTACACCAGTGATGGCCCATAGTACATCAGTGATGAACTATAGTACATCAGTGATGATCCACAGTACATCAGTGATGATCCACAGTACATCAGGGATGGTCCATAGTACACCAGTGATGATCCACAGTACACCAGTGATGATCCATAGTACACCAGTGATGGTCCATAGTACATCAGTGATGATCTATAGTACATCAGTGATGGTCCATAGTACATCAGTGATGATCTATAGTACATCAGTGATGATCCACAGTACATCAGTTATGATACACAGTACATCAGTGATGATCCACAGTACATCAGTGATGATCCACAATACTTCAGTGATGATCCACAATACTTCAGTGATGATCCACAGTACATCAGTGATGATCCACAGTACATCAGGGATGGTCCAAAGTATATCAGTGATGATCCATAGTACATCAGTGATGGTCCATAGTACACCAGTGATGGTCCATAGTACACCAGTGATGATCTATAGTACACCAGTGATGGCCCATAGTACACCAGTGATGGCCCATAGTACATCAGTGATGATCCATAGTACATCAGTGATGATCCACAGTACATCAGTGATGATCCACAGTACATCAGGGATGGTCCATAGTACATCAGTGATGATCCATAGTACACCAGTGATGATCCATAGTACACCAGTGATGGCCCATAGTACATCAGTGATGAACTATAGTACATCAGTGATGATCCACAGTACATCAGGGATGGTCCATAGTACATCAGTGATGATCCATAGTACACCAGTGATAATCCATAGTACACCAGTGATGGCCCATAGTACATCAGTGATGAACTATGGTACATCAGTGATGATCCGCAGTACATCAGTGATGATCCATAGTACATCAGTGATGATCCACAGTATATCAGTGATGATCCACAGTACATCAGGGATGGTCCATAGTACATCAGTGATGATCCATAGTACACCAGTGATGATCCATAGTACACCAGTGATGGCCCATAGTACATCAGTGATGAACTATAGTACATCAGTGATGATCCACAGTACATCAGTGATGATCCACAGTACACCAGTGATGATCCACAGTACACCAGTGATAATCCATAGTACACCAGTGATGGTCCATAGTACATCAGTGATGATCTATAGTACATCAGTGATGGTCCATAGTACATCAGTGATGAGCTATAGTACATGAGTGATGATCTATAGTACATCAGTGATGATCCATAGTACACCAGTGATGATCCATAGTACTCCAGTGATAGCCCATAGTACATCAGTGATGAACTATAGTACATCAGTGATGATCCACAGTACATCAGGGATGGTCCATAGTACATCAGTGATGATCCATAGTACACCAGTGATGGCCCATAGTACATCAGTGATGAACTATAGTACATCAGTGATGATCCACAGTACATCAGTGATGATCCACAGTACAACAGGGATGGTCCATAGTACACCAGTGATGATCCACAGTACACCAGTGATGATCCATAGTACACCAGTGATGGTCCATAGTACATCAGTGATGATCTATAGTACATCAGTGATGGTCCATAGTACATCAGTGATGATCTATATACATAGTACACCAGTGATGATCTATAGTACATCAGTGATGATCTACAGTACATCAGTTATGATCCACAGTACATTAGTGATGATCCACAGTACATCAGTGATGATCCACAATACTTCAGTGATGATCCACAGTACATCAGTGATGATCCACAGTACATCAGGGATGGTCCACAGTATATCAGTGATGATCCATAGTACATCAGTGATGGTCCATAGTACATCAGTGATGGTCCATAGTACACCAGTGATGATCCATAGTACACCAGTGATGGCCCATAGTACACCAGTGATGGCCCATAGTACATCAGTGATGATCCATAGTACATCAGTGATGATCCACAGTACATCAGTGATGATCCACAGTACATCAGGGATGGTCCATAGTACATCAGTGATGATCCATAGTACACCAGTGATGATCCATAGTACACCAGTGATGGCCCATAGTACATCAGTGATGAACAATAGTACATCAGTGATGATCCACAGTACATCAGTGATGATCCATAGTACATCAGTGATGATCCACAGTACATCAGTGATGATCCACAGTACATCAGGGATGGTCCATAGTACATCAGTGATGATCCATAGTACACCAGTGATGATCCATAGTACACCAGTGATGGCCTATAGTACATCAGTGATGAACTATAGTACATCAGTGATGATCCACAGTACATCAGTGATGATCCACAGTACATCAGGGATGGTCCATAGTACACCAGTGATGATCCACAGTACACCAGTGATGATCCATAGTACACCAGTGATGGTCCATAGTACATCAGTGATGATCTATAGTACATCAGTGATGGTCCATAGTACATCAGTGATGATCTATAGTACATCAGTGATGATCCACAGTACATCAGTTATGATACACAGTACATCAGTGATGATCCACAGTACATCAGTGATGATCCACAATACTTCAGTGATGATCCACAGTACATCAGTGATGATCCACAGTACATCAGGGATGGTCCACAGTATATCAGTGATGATCCATAGTACATCAGTGATGGTCCATAGTACACCAATGATGATCTATAGTACACCAGTGATGGCCCATAGTACACCAGTGATGGCCCATAGTACATCAGTGATGATCCATAGTACATCAGTGATGATCCACAGTACATCAGTGATGATCCACAGTACATCAGGGATGGTCCATAGTACATCAGTGATGATCCATAGTACACCAGTGATGATCCATAGTACACCAGTGATGATCCATAGTACACCAGTGATGGCCCATAGTACATCAGTGATAAACTATAGTACATCAGTGATGATCCACAGTACATCAGGGATGGTCCATAGTACATCAGTGATGATCCATAGTACACCAGTGATGATCCATAGTACACCAGTGATGGCCCATAGTACATCAGTGATGAACTATAGTACATCAGTGATGATCCACAGTACATCAGTGATGATCCATAGTACATCAGTGATGATCCACAGTATATCAGTGATGATCCACAGTACATCAGGGATGGTCCATAGTACATCAGTGATGATCCATAGTACACCAGTGATGATCCATAGTACACCAGTGATGGCCCATAGTACATCAGTGATGAACTATAGTACATCAGTGATGATCCACAGTACATCAGTGATGATCCACAGTACACCAGTGATGATCCACAGTACACCAGTGATGATCCAAAGTACACCAGTGATGGTCCATAGTACATCAGTGATGATCTATAGTACATCAGTGATGGTCCATAGTACATCAGTGATGAGCTATAGTACATGAGTGATGATCTATAGTACATCAGTGATGATCCATAGTACACCAGTGATGATCCATAGTACACCAGTGATGGCCCATAGTACATCAGTGATGAACTATAGTACATCAGTGATGATCCACAGTACATCAGGGATGGTCCATAGTACATCAGTGATGATCCATAGTACACCAGTGATGATCCATAGTACACCAGTGATGGCCCATAGTACATCAGTGATGAACTATAGTACATCAGTGATGATCCACAGTACATCAGTGATGATCCATAGTACATCAGTGATGATCCACAGTACATCAGTGATGGTCCACAGTACATCAGGGATGGTCCATAGTACATCAGTGATGATCCATAGTACACCAGTGATGATCCATAGTACACCAGTGATGGCCCATAGTACATCAGTGATGAACTATAGTACATCAGTGATGATCCACAGTACATCAGTGATGATCCACAGTACACCAGGGATGGTCCATAGTACACCAGTGATGATCCACAGTACACCAGTGATGATCAATAGTACACCAGTGATGGTCCATAGTACATCAGTGATGATCTATAGTACATCAGTGATGGTCCATAGTACATCAGTGATGATCTATAGTACATCAGTGATGATCTATAGTACATCAGTGATGATCCATAGTACATCAGTGATGATCCACAGTACATCAGTGATGGTCCACAGTACATCAGGGATGGTCCACAGTACATCGGTGATGATCCATAGTACACCAGTGATGGCCCATAGTACATCAGTGATGGTCCATAGTACATCAGTGATGATCCATAGTACATCAGTGATGATCCATAGTACACCAGTGATGGCCCATAGTACACCAGTGATGGCCCATAGTACATCAGTGATGATCCACAGTACATCAGTGATGATCCATAGTACATCAGTGATGATCCACAGTACATCAGTGATGATCCACAGTACATCAGGGATTGTCCATAGTACACCAGTGATGGTCCATAGTACATCAGTGATGATCTATAGTACATCAGTGATGGTCCATAGTACATCAGTGATGATCTATAGTACATCAGTGATGATCCACAGTACATCAGTTATGATACACAGTACATCAGTGATGATCCACAGTACATCAGTGATGATCCACAATACTTCAGTGATGATCCACAGTACATCAGTGATGATCCACAGTACATCAGGGATGGTCCACAGTATATCAGTGATGATCCATAGTACATCAGTGATGGTCCATAGTACACCAATGATGATCTATAGTACACCAGTGATGGCCCATAGTACACCAGTGATGGCCCATAGTACATCAGTGATGATCCATAGTACATCAGTGATGATCCACAGTACATCAGTGATGATCCACAGTACATCAGGGATGGTCCATAGTACATCAGTGATGATCCATAGTACACCAGTGATGATCCATAGTACACCAGTGATGATCCATAGTACACTAGTGATGGCCCATAGTACATCAGTGATAAACTATAGTACATCAGTGATGATCCACAGTACATCAGGGATGGTCCATAGTACATCAGTGATGATCCATAGTACACCAGTGATGATCCATAGTACACCAGTGATGGCCCATAGTACATCAGTGATGAACTATAGTACATCAGTGATGATCCACAGTACATCAGTGATGATCCATAGTACATCAGTGATGATCCACAGTATATCAGTGATGATCCACAGTACATCAGGGATGGTCCATAGTACATCAGTGATGATCCATAGTACACCAGTGATGATCCATAGTACACCAGTGATGGCCCATAGTACATCAGTGATGAACTATAGTACATCAGTGATGATCCACAGTACATCAGTGATGATCCACAGTACACCAGTGATGATCCACAGTACACCAGTGATGATCCAAAGTACACCAGTGATGGTCCATAGTACATCAGTGATGATCTATAGTACATCAGTGATGGTCCATAGTACATCAGTGATGAGCTATAGTACATGAGTGATGATCTATAGTACATCAGTGATGATCCATAGTACACCAGTGATGATCCATAGTACACCAGTGATGGCCCATAGTACATCAGTGATGAACTATAGTACATCAGTGATGATCCACAGTACATCAGGGATGGTCCATAGTACATCAGTGATGATCCATAGTACACCAGTGATGATCCATAGTACACCAGTGATGGCCCATAGTACATCAGTGATGAACTATAGTACATCAGTGATGATCCACAGTACATCAGTGATGATCCATAGTACATCAGTGATGATCCACAGTACATCAGTGATGGTCCACAGTACATCAGGGATGGTCCATAGTACATCAGTGATGATCCATAGTACACCAGTGATGATCCATAGTACACCAGTGATGGCCCATAGTACATCAGTGATGAACTATAGTACATCAGTGATGATCCACAGTACATCAGTGATGATCCACAGTACACCAGGGATGGTCCATAGTACACCAGTGATGATCCACAGTACACCAGTGATGATCAATAGTACACCAGTGATGGTCCATAGTACATCAGTGATGATCTATAGTACATCAGTGATGGTCCATAGTACATCAGTGATGATCTATAGTACATCAGTGATGATCTATAGTACATCAGTGATGATCCATAGTACATCAGTGATGATCCACAGTACATCAGTGATGGTCCACAGTACATCAGGGATGGTCCACAGTACATCGGTGATGATCCATAGTACACCAGTGATGGCCCATAGTACATCAGTGATGGTCCATAGTACATCAGTGATGATCCATAGTACATCAGTGATGATCCATAGTACACCAGTGATGGCCCATAGTACACCAGTGATGGCCCATAGTACATCAGTGATGATCCACAGTACATCAGTGATGATCCATAGTACATCAGTGATGATCCACAGTACATCAGTGATGATCCACAGTACATCAGGGATTGTCCATAGTACATCAGTGATGATCCATAGTACACCAGTGATGATCCATAGTACACCAGTGATGGCCCATAGTACATCAGTGATGAACTATAGTACATCAGTGATGATCCACAGTACATCAGTGATGATCCACAGTACATCAGGGATGGTCCATAGTACACCAGTGATGATTCACAGTACACCAGTGATGATCCATAGTACACCAGTGATGGTCCATAGTACATCAGTGATGATCTATAGTACATCAGTGATGGTCCATAGTACATCAGTGATGAGCTATAGTACATCAGTGATGATCTATAGTACATCAGTGATGATCCATAGTACACCAGTGATGATCCATAGTACACCAGTGATGGCCCATAGTACATCAGTGATGAACTATAGTACATCAGTGATGATCCACAGTACATCAGGGATGGTCCATAGTACATCAGTGATGATCCATAGTACATCAGTGATGATCCATAGAACACCAGTGATGGCCCATAGTACATCAGTGATGAACTATAGTACATCAGTGATGATCCACAGTACATCAGTGATGATCCATAGTACATCAGTGATGATCCACAGTACATCAGTGATGATCCACAGTACATCAGGGATGGTCCATAGTACATCAGTGATGATCCATAGTACACCAGTGATGATCCATAGTACACCAGTGATGGCCCATAGTACATCAGTGATGAAATATAGTACATCAGTGATGATCCACAGTACATCAGTGATGATCTACAGTACATCAGGTATGGTCCATAGTACACCAGTGATGATCCACAGTACACCAGTGATGATCCATAGTACACCAGTGATGGTCCATAGTACATCAGTGATGATCCATAGTACATCAGTGATGGTCCATAGTACATCAGTGATGATCTATAGTACATCAGTGATGATCTATAGTACATCAGTGATGATCCATAGTACATCAGTGATGATCCACAGTACATCAGTGATGGTCCACAGTACATCAGGGATGGTCCACAGTACATCGGTGATGATCCATAGTAAACCAGTGATGGCCCATAGTACATCAGTGATGGTCCATAGTACATCAGTGATGATCCATAGTAGATCATTGATGATCCATAGTACACCAGTGATGGCCCATAGTACACCAGTGATGGCCCATAGTACATCAGTGATGATCCACAGTACATCAGTGATGATCCATAGTACATCAGTGATGATCCACAGTACATCAGTGATGATCCATAGTACATCAGTGATGATCCACAGTACATCAGGGATGGTCCATAGTACATCAGTGATGATCCATAGTACACCAGTGATGATCCATAGTACACCAGTGATGGCCCATAGTACATCAGTGATGAACTATAGTACATCAGTGATGATCCACAGTACATCAGTGATGATCCACAGTACATCAGGGATGGTCCATAGTACACCAGTGATGATCCACAGTACACCAGTGATGATCCATAGTACACCAGTGATGGTCCATAGTACATCAGTGATGATCTATAGTACATCAGTGATGGTCTATAGTACATCAGTGATGATCTATAGTACATCAGTGATGATCCACAGTACATCAGTTATGATACACAGTACATCAGTGATGATCCACAGTACATCAGTGATGATCCACAATACTTCAGTGATGATCCACAGTACATCAGTGATGATCCACAGTACATCAGAGATGGTCCACAGTATATCAGTGATGATCCATAGTACATCAGTGATGGTCCATAGTACATCAGTGATGGTCCATAGTACACCAGTGATGATCCATAGTACACCAGTGATGATCCATAGTACACCAGTGATGGCCCATAGTACACCAGTGATGGCCCATAGTACATCAGTGATGATCCATAGTACATCAGTGATGATCCACAGTACATCAGTGATGATCCACAGTACATCAGGGATGGTCCATAGTACATCAGTGATGATCCATAGTACACAAGTGATGATCCATAGTACACCAGTGATGGCCCATAGTACATCAGTGATGAACTATAGTACATCAGTGATGATCCACAGTACATCAGGGATGGTCCATAGTACATCAGTGATGATCCATAGTACACCAGTGATGATCCATAGTACACCAGTGATGGCCCATAGTACATCAGTGATGAACTATAGTACATCAGTGATGATCCACAGTACATCAGTGATGATCCATAGTACATCAGTGATGATCCACAGTACATCAGTGATGATCCACAGTACATCAGGGATGGTCCATAGTACATCAGTGATGATCCATAGTACACCAGTGATGATCCATAGTACACCAGTGATGGCCCATAGTACATCAGTGATGATCTATAGTACATCAGTGATGATCCACAGTACATCAGGGATGGTCCATAGTACATCAGGGATGATCCATAGTACATCAGTGATGATCCACAGTACATCAGTGATGATCCACAGTACACCAGTGATGATCCATAGTACACCAGTGATGGCCCATAGTACACCAGTGATGGCCCATAGTACATCAGTGATGATCCATAGTACATCAGTGATGATCCACAGTACATCAGTGATGATCCACAGTACATCAGGGATGGTCCATAGTACATCAGTGATGATCCATAGTACACCAGTGATGATCCATAGTACACCAGTGATGGCCCATAGTACATCAGTGATGAACTATAGTACATCAGTGATGATCCACAGTACATCAGGGATGGTCCATAGTACATCAGTGATGATCCATAGTACACCAGTGATGATCCATAGTACACCAGTGATGGCCCATAGTACATCAGTGATGAACAATAGTACATCAGTGATGATCCACAGTACATCAGTGATGATCCACAGTACACCAGTGATGATCCATAGTACACCAGTGATGGCCCATAGTACACCAGTGATGGCCCATAGTACATCAGTGATGATCCATAGTACATCAGTGATGATCCACAGTACATCAGTGATGATCCACAGTACATCAGGGATGGTCCATAGTACATCAGTGATGATCCATAGTACACCAGTGATGATCCATAGTACACCAGTGATGGCCCATAGTACATCAGTGATGAACTATAGTACATCAGTGATGATCCACAGTACATAAGGGATGGTCCATAGTACATCAGTGATGATCCATAGTACACCAGTGATGATCCATAGTACACCAGTGATGGCCCATAGTACATCAGTGATGAACAATAGTACATCAGTGATGATCCACAGTACATTAGTGATGATCCATAGTACATCAGTGATGATCCACAGTACATCAGTGATGATCCACAGTACATCAGGGATGGTCCATAGTACATCAGTGATGATCCATAGTACACCAGTGATGATCCATAGTACACCAGTGATGGCCCATAGTACATCAGTGATGAACTATAGTACATCAGTGATGATCCACAGTACATCAGTGATGATCCACAGTACATCAGGGATGGTCCATAGTACACCAGTGATGATCCACAGTACACCAGTGATGATCCATAGTACACCAGTGATGGTCCATAGTACATCAGTGATGATCCACAGTACATCAGTGATGGTCCATAGTACATCAGTGATGATCTATAGTACATCAGTGATGATCCACAGTACATCAGTTATGATACACAGTACATCAGTGATGATCCACAGTACATCAGTGATGATCCACAATACTTCAGTGATGATCCACAGTACATCAGGGATGGTCCACAGTATATCAGTGATGATCCATAGTACATCAGTGATGGTCCATAGTACACCAGTGATGATCTATAGTACATCAGTGATGGCCCATAGTACACCAGTGATGGCCCATAGTACATCAGTGATGATCCATAGTACATCAGTGATGATCCACAGTACATCAGTGATGGCCCACAGTACATCAGGGATGATCCACAGTACATCAGTGATGATCCATAGTACACCAGTGATGGCCCATAGTACACCAGTGATGGCCCATAGTACATCAGTGATGATCCACAGTACATCAGTGATGTTCTATAGTACATCAGTGATGATCCACAGTACACCAGTGATGATTCACAGTACATCAGGGATGGTCCATAGTACATCAGGGATGGTCCATAGTACATCAGGGATGGTCCATAGTACATCAGTGATGATCCACAGTACATCAGTGATGATCCATAGTACATCAGTGATGGCCCATAGTACATCAGTGATGATCTATATACATAGTACACCAGTGATGATCTATAGTACATCAGTGATGATCTACAGTACATCAGTTATGATCCACAGTACATTAGTGATGATCCAGAGTACATCAGTGATGATCCACAATACTTCAGTGATGATCCACAGTACATCAGTGATGATCCACAGTACATCAGGGATGGTCCACAGTATATCAGTGATGATCCATAGTACATCAGTGATGGTCCATAGTACATCAGTGATGGTCCATAGTACACCAGTGATGATCCATAGTACACCAGTGATGGCCCATAGTACACCAGTGATGGCCCATAGTACATCAGTGATGATCCATAGTACATCAGTGATGATCCACAGTACATCAGTGATGATCCACAGTACATCAGGGATGGTCCATAGTACACCAGTGATGATCCATAGTACACCAGTGATGGCCCATAGTACATCAGTGATGAACAATAGTACATCAGTGATGATCCACAGTACATCAGTGATGATCCATAGTACATCAGTGATGATCCACAGTACATCAGTGATGATCCACAGTACATCAGGGATGGTCCATAGTACATCAGTGATGATCCATAGTACACCAGTGATGATCCATAGTACACCAGTGATGGCCTATAGTACATCAGTGATGAACTATAGTACATCAGTGATGATCCACAGTACATCAGTGATGATCCACAGTACATCAGGGATGGTCCATAGTACACCAGTGATGATCCACAGTACACCAGTGATGATCCATAGTACACCAGTGATGGTCCATAGTACATCAGTGATGATCTATAGTACATCAGTGATGGTCCATAGTACATCAGTGATGATCTATAGTACATCAGTGATGATCCACAGTACATCAGTTATGATACACAGTACATCAGTGATGATCCACAGTACATCAGTGATGATCCACAATACTTCAGTGATGATCCACAGTACATCAGTGATGATCCACAGTACATCAGGGATGGTCCACAGTATATCAGTGATGATCCATAGTACATCAGTGATGGTCCATAGTACACCAATGATGATCTATAGTACACCAGTGATGGCCCATAGTACACCAGTGATGGCCCATAGTTACATAGTTACATAGTTAGTCAGGTTGAAAAAAGACACAAGTCCATCCAGTTCAACCGTAAAAAATAAAAATAAAAAAATAAAAATAAACATATATCGTACAATCCCATATACCCAATTCTATACCCACAGTTGATCCAGAGGAAGGCAAAAAAAACCCAGAAGAGCATTATCCAATTTGCTACAGCAGGGGAAAAAATTCCTTCCTGATCCCCCGAGAGGCAATCAGATATTCCCTGGATCAACTTTACCTATAAATGTCAGTACCCAGTTATATTATGTACATTTAAGAAAGAATCCAGGCCCTTCTTAAAGCAATCTACTGAGCTGGCCAGAACCACCTCTGCAGGGAGTCTATTCCACATTTTCACAGCTCTTACTGTGAAAAAACCTTTCCGTATTTGGAGGTGAAATCTCTTTTCCTCTAGACGCAAAGAGTGCCCCCTTGTCCTTTGTGTTGACCGTAAAGTGAATAACTGAACACCAAGTTCACTATATGGACCCCTTATATATTTGTACATGTTGATCATATCCCCCCTTAATCTCCTCTTCTCAAGAGAGAATAAATTCAGTTCCTCTAATCTCTCCTCATAGCTGAGCTCCTCCATGCCTCTTATCAGTTTGGTTGCCCTTCTCTGCACTTTCTCCAGTTCCCCAATATCCTTTTTGAGAACTGGGGCCCAAAACTGAACTGCATATTCCAGATGAGGTCTTACTAATGATTTGAACAGGGGCAAAATGATATCTCTCTCTCTGGAGACCATACCTCTCTTAATACAAGAAAGGACTTTGCTCGCTTTGGAAACCGCAGCTTGGCATTGCATGCCATTATTGAGCTTATGATCTACCAAAACCCCCAGATCCTTCTCCACTACGGATCCCCCCAGTTGTACTCCCCCTAGTATGTATGATGCATTCATATTATTAGCCCCCAAGTGCATAACTTTACATTTATCAACATTAAACCTCATCTGCCACATAGTCGCCCAATTAGACAGAGCATTGAGGTCGGCTTGTAAATTGGCGACATCCTGTAAGGACGTTATTCCACTGCATAGCTTGGTGTCATCTGCAAAGACAGAAATGTTACTTTTGATCTCAGACCCAATATCATTTATAAACATATTAAAAAGTAAGGGTCCCAGCACTGAACCTTGGGGTACACCACTGATAACCTTGGACCATTCAGAGTAAGAATCATTAACCGCTACTCTCTGAATTCTGTCTTTTAGCCAGTTTTCTATCCATTTACAAACTGATATTTCCAATCCTGTAGACTTTACCTTACACATGAGCCGTGTGTGGGGAACTGTATCGAACGCTTTTGCAAAATCCAAGTATACCACGTCCACTGCCACCCCTCTGTCCAAGGTCTTACTTACCTCTTCATAAAAAGAAATCAGGTTTGTTTGACAACTTCTGTCTTTCATGAATCCATGCTGTCTGTTGCTTAAATAGTTTTTTTCCAGCAAGAACTCATCTATGTGGTCTTTTATTAATCTCTCCAGTATTTTCCCAACTATAGAAGTTAAACTAACAGGTCTATAGTTACTTGGTAAACACTTAATTCCCTTTTTAAATATAGGCACCACATTGGCCCTGCGCCAATCCAGTGGTACTATTCCTGTCATTAATGAGTCCCTAAAAATTAAATACAATGGCTTTGAAATTACAGAGCTCAATTCTTTTAGGATCCGTGGGTGTATGCCATCTGGTCCAGGTGCTTTATCCACCTTTATTCCATCTAAATATTTCTGGACCATATCACTTTTGAGCCATTGTGGATTTGGGGCTGTGTCACTACCACCCCCATTTTGGACATCAGTGATGATCCATAGTACATCAGTGATGATCCACAGTACATCAGTGATGATCCACAGTACATCAGGGATGGTCCATAGTACATCAGTGATGATCCATAGTACACCAGTGATGATCCATAGTACATCAGTGATGATCCATAGTACACCAGTGATGATCCATAGTACACCAGTGATGGCCCATAGTACATCAGTGATGAACTATAGTACATCAGTGATGATCCACAGTACATCAGTGATGATCCACAGTACACCAGGGATGGTCCATAGTACACCAGTGATGATCCACAGTACACCAGTGATGATCCATAGTACACCAGTGATGGTCCATAGTACATCAGTGATGATCTATAGTACATCAGTGATGGTCCATAGTACATCAGTGATGATCTATAGTACATCAGTGATGATCTATAGTACATCAGTGATGATCCATAGTACATCAGTGATGATCCACAGTACATCAGTGATGGTCCACAGTACATCAGGGATGGTCCACAGTACATCGGTGATGATCCATAGTACACCAGTGATGGCCCATAGTACATCAGTGATGGTCCATAGTACATCAGTGATGATCCATAGTACATCAGTGATGATCCATAGTACACCAGTGATGGCCCATAGTACACCAGTGATGGCCCATAGTACATCAGTGATGATCCACAGTACATCAGTGATGATCCATAGTACATCAGTGATGATCCACAGTACATCAGTGATGATCCACAGTACATCAGGGATGGTCCATAGTACATCAGTGATGATCCATAGTACACCAGTGATGATCCATAGTACACCAGTGATGGCCCATAGTACATCAGTGATGAACTATAGTACATCAGTGATGATCCACAGTACATCAGTGATGATCCACAGTACATCAGGGATGGTCCATAGTACACCAGTGATGATCCACAGTACACCAGTGATGATCCATAGTACACCAGTGATGGTCCATAGTACATCAGTGATGATCTATAGTACATCAGTGATGGTCCATAGTACATCAGTGATGAGCTATAGTACATCAGTGATGATCTATAGTACATCAGTGATGATCCATAGTACACCAGTGATGATCCATAGTACACCAGTGATGGCCCATAGTACATCAGTGATGAACTATAGTACATCAGTGATGATCCACAGTACATCAGGGATGGTCCATAGTACATCAGTGATGATCCATAGTACATCAGTGATGATCCATAGAACACCAGTGATGGCCCATAGTACATCAGTGATGAACTATAGTACATCAGTGATGATCCACAGTACATCAGTGATGATCCATAGTACATCAGTGATGATCCACAGTACATCAGTGATGATCCACAGTACATCAGGGATGGTCCATAGTACATCAGTGATGATCCATAGTACACCAGTGATGATCCATAGTACACCAATGATGGCCCATAGTACATCAGTGATGAAATATAGTACATCAGTGATGATCCACAGTACATCAGTGATGATCTACAGTACATCAGGGATGGTCCATAGTACACCAGTGATGATCCACAGTACACCAGTGATGATCCATAGTACACCAGTGATGGTCCATAGTACATCAGTGATGATCCATAGTACATCAGTGATGGTCCATAGTACATCAGTGATGATCTATAGTACATCAGTGATGATCTATAGTACATCAGTGATGATCCATAGTACATCAGTGATGATCCACAGTACATCAGTGATGGTCCACAGTACATCAGGGATGGTCCACAGTACATCAGTGATGATCCATAGTACACCAGTGATGGCCCATAGTACATCAGTGATGGTCCATAGTACATCAGTGATGATCCATAGTAGATCATTGATGATCCATAGTACACCAGTGATGGCCCATAGTACACCAGTGATGGCCCATAGTACATCAGTGATGATCCACAGTACATCAGTGATGATCCATAGTACATCAGTGATGATCCACAGTACATCAGTGATGATCCATAGTACATCAGTGATGATCCACAGTACATCAGGGATGGTCCATAGTACATCAGTGATGATCCATAGTACACCAGTGATGATCCATAGTACACCAGTGATGGCCCATAGTACATCAGTGATGAACTATAGTACATCAGTGATGATCCACAGTACATCAGTGATGATCCACAGTACATCAGGGATGGTCCATAGTACACCAGTGATGATCCACAGTACACCAGTGATGATCCATAGTACACCAGTGATGGTCCATAGTACATCAGTGATGATCTATAGTACATCAGTGATGGTCCATAGTACATCAGTGATGATCTATAGTACATCAGTGATGATCCACAGTACATCAGTTATGATACACAGTACATCAGTGATGATCCACAGTACATCAGTGATGATCCACAATACTTCAGTGATGATCCACAGTACATCAGTGATGATCCACAGTACATCAGAGATGGTCCACAGTATATCAGTGATGATCCATAGTACATCAGTGATGGTCCATAGTACATCAGTGATGGTCCATAGTACACCAGTGATGATCCATAGTACACCAGTGATGATCCATAGTACACCAGTGATGGCCCATAGTACACCAGTGATGGCCCATAGTACATCAGTGATGATCCATAGTACATCAGTGATGATCCACAGTACATCAGTGATGATCCACAGTACATCAGGGATGGTCCATAGTACATCAGTGATGATCCATAGTACACCAGTGATGATCCATAGTACACCAGTGATGGCCCATAGTACATCAGTGATGAACTATAGTACATCAGTGATGATCCACAGTACACCAGGGATGGTCCATAGTACATCAGTGATGATCCATAGTACACCAGTGATGATCCATAGTACACCAGTGATGGCCCATAGTACATCAGTGATGAACTATAGTACATCAGTGATGATCCACAGTACATCAGTGATGATCCATAGTACATCAGTGATGATCCACAGTACATCAGTGATGATCCACAGTACATCAGGGATGGTCCATAGTACATCAGTGATGATCCATAGTACACCAGTGATGATCCATAGTACACCAGTGATGGCCCATAGTACATCAGTGATGATCTATAGTACATCAGTGATGATCCACAGTACATCAGGGATGGTCCATAGTACATCAGGGATGATCCATAGTACATCAGTGATGATCCACAGTACATCAGTGATGATCCACAGTACACCAGTGATGATCCATAGTACACCAGTGATGGCCCATAGTACACCAGTGATGGCCCATAGTACATCAGTGATGATCCATAGTACATCAGTGATGATCCACAGTACATCAGTGATGATCCACAGTACATCAGGGATGGTCCATAGTACATCAGTGATGATCCATAGTACACCAGTGATGATCCATAGTACACCAGTGATGGCCCATAGTACATCAGTGATGAACTATAGTACATCAGTGATGATCCACAGTACATCAGGGATGGTCCATAGTACATCAGTGATGATCCATAGTACACCAGTGATGATCCATAGTACACCAGTGATGGCCCATAGTACATCAGTGATGAACAATAGTACATCAGTGATGATCCACAGTACATCAGTGATGATCCATAGTACATCAGTGATGATCCACAGTACATCAGTGATGATCCACAGTACATCAGGGATGGTCCATAGTACATCAGTGATGATCCATAGTACACCAGTGATGATCCATAGTACACCAGTGATGGCCCATAGTACATCAGTGATGAACTATAGTACATCAGTGATGATCCACAGTACATCAGTGATGATCCACAGTACATCAGGGATGGTCCATAGTACATCAGTGATGATCCACAGTACACCAGTGATGATCCATAGTACACCAGTGATGGTCCATAGTACATCAGTGATGATCCACAGTACATCAGTGATGGTCCATAGTACATCAGTGATGATCTATAGTACATCAGTGATGATCCACAGTACATCAGTTATGATACACAGTACATCAGTGATGATCCACAGTACATCAGTGATGATCCACAATACTTCAGTGATGATCCACAGTACATCAGTGATGATCCACAGTACATCAGGGATGGTCCACAGTATATCAGTGATGATCCATAGTACATCAGTGATGGTCCATAGTACACCAGTGATGATCTATAGTACATCAGTGATGGCCCATAGTACACCAGTGATGGCCCATAGTACATCAGTGATGATCCATAGTACATCAGTGATGATCCACAGTACATCAGTGATGGCCCACAGTACATCAGGGATGATCCACAGTACATCAGTGATGATCCATAGTACACCAGTGATGGCCCATAGTACACCAGTGATGGCCCATAGTACATCAGTGATGATCCACAGTACATCAGTGATGATCTATAGTACATCAGTGATGATCCACAGTACACCAGTGATGATTCACAGTACATCAGGGATGGTCCATAGTACATCAGGGATGGTCCATAGTACATCAGTGATGATCCACAGTACATCAGGGATGGTCCACAGTACATCAGTGATGATCCATAGTACATCAGTGATGGCCCATAGTACATCAGTGATGATCCATATTACACCAGTGATGATCCATAGTACACCAGGGATGACCCACAGTACATCAGTGATGATCCACAGTACATCAGTGATGGTCCATAGTAAATCAGTGATGGTCCATAGTACACCAGTGATGATCCATAGTTCACCAGTGATGGCCCATAGTACACCAGTGATGATCCATAGTACACCAGAGATGGCCCATAGTATACCAGTGATGTCCCATAGTACATCAGTGATGATCCACAGTACATCAGTGATGATCCATAGTACACCAGGGATGGCCCATAGTACATCAGTGATGGCTCATAGTACATCAGTGATGATCCATAGTACATCAGTGATGATCCATAGTACACCAGTGATGATCCATAGTACATCAGTGATGGCTCATAGTACATCAGTGATGATCCATAGTACACCAGTGATGATCCATAGTACATCAGTGATGGCTCATAGTACATCAGTGATGATCCATAATACATCAGTGATGATCCATAGTACACCAGTGATGGCCCATAGTACTTCAGTGATGATCTATAGTACATCAGTGATGATCCACAGTACATCAGTGATGATCCACAGTACATCAGTGATGATCCACGGTACATCAGTGATGATCCATAGTACATCAGTGATGATCCTCAGTACATCAGTGATGATCCACAGTACATCAGTGATGATCCACAGTACATCAGTGATGATCCACAGGACATCAGGGATGGTCCACAGTACATCAGTGATGATCCATAGTAAACCAGTCATGATCCATAGTACATCAGTGATGATCCATAGTACATCAGTGATGATCCATAGTACACCAGTGATGGCCCATAGTACACCAGTGATGATCCATAGTACACCAGTGATGGCCCATAGTACTTCAGTGATGATCTATAGTACATCAGTGATGATCCACAGTACATCAGTGATGATCCACAATACATCAGGGATTGTCCACAGTATATCAGTGATGATCCATAGTACATCAGTGATGGCCCACAGTACATCAGTGATGGCCCACAGTACATCAGTGATGATCCACAGTACATCAGTGATGATCCATAGTACACCAGTGATGGTCCATAGTACACCAGTGATGGTCCATAGTACATCAGTGATGATCCATAGTACATCAGTGATGATCCACAGTACATCAGGGATGGTCCACAGTACATCAGTGATGATCCATAGTACACCAGTGATGGCCCAAAGCACATCAGTGATGGTCCATAGTACACCAGGGATGATCCATAGTAATCCAGTGATGATCCATAGTACACCAGTGATGGCCCATAGTACACCAGTGATGGCCCATAGTACATCAGTGATGATCCACAGTACATCAGTGATGATCTATAGTACATCAGGGATGGTCCACAGTACATCAGTGATGATCCATAGTACACCAGTGATGATCCATAGTACATCAGTGATGCTCCATAGTACACCTGTGATGGCCCACAGTACACCTGTGATGGCCCACAGTAGATCAGTGATGATCCACAGTACATCAGGGATGATCCACAGTATATCAGGGATGGTCCACAGTATATCAGTGATGAGCCATAGTACATCAGTGATGGTCCATAGTTCACCAGTGATGATCCATAGTACACCAGTGATGGCCCATAGTACACCAGTGATGATCCATAGTACACCAGTGATGGCCCATAGTACACCAGTGATGTCCCATAGTACATCAGTGATGATCCACAGTACATCAGTGATGATCCATAGTACACCAGGGATGGCCCATAGTACATCAGTGATGGCTCATAGTACATCAGTGATGATCCATAGTACATCAATGATGATCCATAGTACACCAGTGATGATCCATAGTACATCAGTGATGGCTCATAGTACATCAGTGATGATCCATAGTACACCAGTGATGATCCATAGTACATCAGTGATGACTCATAGTACATCAGTGATGATCCATAATACATCAGTGATGATCCATAGTACATCAGTGATGATCCATAGTACACCAGTCATGGCCCATAGTACTACAGTGATGATCTATAGTACATCAGTGATGATCCACAGTACATCAGTGATGATCCACAGTACATCAGTGATGATCCAAGGTACATCAGTGATGATCCATAGTACATCAGTGATGATCCTCAGTACATCAGTGATGATCCACAGTACATCAGTGATGATCCACAGTACATCAGTGATGATCCACAGTACATCAGGGATGGTCCACAGTACATCAGTGATGATCCATAGTACACCAGTCATGATCCATAGTACATCAGTGATGATGCATAGTACATCAGTGATGATCCATAGTACACCAGTGATGATCCATAGTACACCAGTGATGGCCCATAGTACTTCAGTGATAATTAATAGTACATCAGTGATGATCCACAGTACATCAGTGATGATCCACAATACATCAGGGATGGTCCACAGTATATCAGTGATGATCCATAGTACATCAGTGATGGCCCACAGTACATCAGTGATGATCCACAGTACATCAGTGATGATCCATAGTACACCAGTGATGGCCCAAAGCACATCAGTGATGGTCCATAGTACACCAGGGATGATCCATAGTAATCCAGTGATGATCCATAGTACACCAGTGATGGCCCATAGTACACCAGTGATGGCCCATAGTACATCAGTGATGATCCACAGTACATCAGTGATGATATATAGTACATCAGGGATGGTCCACAGTACATCAGTGATGATCCATAGTACACCAGTGATGATCCATAGTACATCAGTGATGCTCCATAGTACACCTGTGATGGCCCACAGTACACCTGTGATGGCCCACAGTAGATCAGTGATGATCCACAGTACATCAGGGATGATCCACAGTATATCAGGGATGGTCCACAGTATATCAGTGATGAGCCATAGTACATCAGTGATGGTCCATAGTTCACCAGTGATGATCCATAGTACACCAGTGATGGCCCATAGTACACCAGTGATGATCCATAGTACACCAGTGATGGCCCATAGTACACCAGTGATGTCCCATAGTACATCAGTGATGATCCACAGTACATCAGTGATGATCCATAGTACACCAGGGATGGCCCATAGTACATCAGTGATGGCTCATAGTACATCAGTGATGATCCATAGTACATCAATGATGATCCATAGTACACCAGTGATGATCCATAGTACATCAGTGATGGCTCATAGTACATCAGTGATGATCCATAGTACACCAGTGATGATCCATAGTACATCAGTGATGACTCATAGTACATCAGTGATGATCCATAATACATCAGTGATGATCCATAGTACATCAGTGATGATCCATAGTACACCAGTCATGGCCCATAGTACTACAGTGATGATCTATAGTACATCAGTGATGATCCACAGTACATCAGTGATGATCCACAGTACATCAGTGATGATCCAAGGTACATCAGTGATGATCCATAGTACATCAGTGATGATCCTCAGTACATCAGTGATGATCCACAGTACATCAGTGATGATCCACAGTACATCAGTGATGATCCACAGTACATCAGGGATGGTCCACAGTACATCAGTGATGATCCATAGTACACCAGTCATGATCCATAGTACATCAGTGATGATCCATAGTACACCAGTGATGATCCATAGTACACCAGTGATGGCCCATAGTACTTCAGTGATAATTAATAGTACATCAGTGATGATCCACAGTACATCAGTGATGATCCACAATACATCAGGGATGGTCCACAGTATATCAGTGATGGTCCACAGTATATCAGTGATGATCCATAGTACATCAGTGATGGCCCACAGTACAACAGTGATGATCCACAGTACATCAGTGATGATCCATAGTACACCAGTGATGGCCCATAGTACATCAGTGATGGTCCATAGTACATCAGTGATGATCCATAGTACATCAGTGATGATCCATAGTACACCAGTGATGATCCACAGTACATCAGTTATGATCCACAGTACATCAGTGATGATCCACAGTACATCAGTGATGATCCACAATACTTCAGTGATGATCCACAGTACATCAGTGATGATCCACAGTACATCAGGGATGGTCCACAGTATATCAGTGATGATCCATAGTACATCAGTGATGGCCCATAGTACATCAGTGATGATCCATAGTACACCAGTGATGATCCATAGTACACCAGTAATGTTCCATAGTACACCAGGGATGATCCACAGTACATCAGTGATGATCCACAGTACATCAGTGGTGGTCCACAGTACATCAGTGATGGTCCATAGTACACCAGTGATGATCCATAGTACACCAGTGATGATCCATAGTACACCAGTGATGGCCCGTAGTACACCAGTGATGGCCCATAGTACATCAGTGATGATCCATAGTACATCAATGATGATCCACAGTACATCAGTGATGATCCACAGTACATCAGGGATGGTCCATAGTACATCAGTGATGATCCATAGTACACCAGTGATGATCCATAGTACACCAGTGATGGCCCATAGTACATCAGTGATGAACTATAGTACATCAGTGATGATCCACAGTACATCAGGGATGGTCCATAGTACATCAGTGATGATCCATAGTACACCAGTGATGATCCATAGTACACCAGTGATGATCCATAGTACACCAGTGATGGCCCATAGTACATCAGTGATGAACTATAGTACATCAGTGATGATCCACAGTACATCAGTGATGATCCACAGTACATCAGGGATGGTCCATAGTACACCAGTGATGATCCACAGTACAGCAGTGATGATCCATAGTACACCAGTGATGGTCCATAGTACATCAGTGATGATCTATAGTACATCAGTGATGGTCCATAGTACATCAGTGATGATCTATATACATAGTACACCAGTGATGATCTATAGTACATCAGTGATGATCTACAGTACATCAGTTATGGTCCACAGTAGTGATGAGCCGAACACCCCCGGGTTCGGTTCGCACCAGAACCCGCGAACGGACCGAAAGTTCGAACGAACATTAGAACCCTATTAAATACAATGGATGCGAACGTTCGAATTCTAAAGTGCTAATTATAACAACTATTATGCATGTTATTGTCCTAAAAAGGGTTTGGGAACCCGGGTTCTGCACCAGGGGACATGTATCAATGCAAAAAGAAGTTTTAAAAACGGTCGTTTTTCGGGAGCAGTCATTTTAATGATGCATAAAGTGAAAAAAAAAAAGTAAAATATTCCTTTAAATATCGTACCTGGGGGGTGTCTAAAGTATGCCTGTGAAGTGCCACGTGTTTCCCGTGTTTAGAACTGTCCCTGCACAAAATGACACTTCTAAAGGAAAAAAAAGCCATTTAAAACTGCTTGCGGCTTTAATGTAATGTCTGGTCCCGGTAATATGGATGAAAATCTTTAAGAAAAATGGCATAGCTACCCCATCACCCCCCCCCCCTACCCCAGCCCATTACCAGCCCCTTTGGGTCTTGTATGGATATTAAGGGGAACCCCGCACATAAAATAAAAAAGGCCCTATATACTCTGAACAGCCGTATACAGGCGGTGCATACAAGACAGGGACTGTAGGTTTGTTCTTATGTAGAATCTGTTTGTAATTTTGAACAGGTACATTGTTGAAGTGTAGCTCCAGACCAAAAATCTATTTTTAAACTTTTTGGAAAACATAGGTAAGGGTTATCACCCCTGTAACATTTGTTTTGCTGTCTGTGCCCCTGTTCAGAACATTTCACCTCACTTTCCGTCCTAATGACAACTGTTTTTGAAATGTGGTGTTTTTCTTGAAACAAGGATTGCTGATAAAGCATCAGTACAGAGGAGACACCTTTCTCCCATATTTATTCTTACAGGAGAGAATTTTCCTTCCTAGTGGTAGATTTCCTCTCACTTCCTGTTGTCTTCTTGCGTTTGCAAGTAGGAGTCGTTTGTAAGTTGGATGTTTGAAAGTAGGGACCTGCCGTATATACTCTGCAGAAATAGGCCCCTTAGTTGTTGGTGTTGGCACAACACTGTAAGCACTCACAGTTACTCTTGGTTGGTGCTGGAACGCCCTGCTGTCAACTATTATATCAGGAATTTTAATTACATATAATTGTTGAACAGTGGTAGTAAAAATTGGGCCTTTGATGGTGGTGCTGGTGCCACAACACTGTAAGCCCTGACAGTTACTCTTGGTGGGTGCAGCAATGGGCCCTGCTGTGAATTATTAGATCAAGAATTGTAATTACATGCCCCTGTTGAACAGGGGCTGAAAAATTGGGCCTTAGGCACTGGTGGCACAACACTGCAACCCTTCACAGATACTGTACTTGGAGCACAGCAATGAGCCCTGTTGCAAAGTATTGCTTCAAAAATTGTAATGACACGCCCCTGTTAAACAGGGGCTGAAAAATTGGGCCTTAGGCACTGGTGGCACAACACTGCAACTCCTCACAGATACTGTACTTGGAGCACAGCAATGAGCCCTGTTGCAAAGTATTGCTTCAAAAATTGTAATTACACGCCCCTGTTAAACAGGGGCTGAAAAATTGGGCGTTAGGCACTGGTGGCGGCACCCATAAACAAAAATGATCTTCCAAGCTATCATCATCAATCGTATCATTGAGGACTCGGAGGAGGAGGATAGCCAGTCAACATAACAGCACAGGCACTCAGCATCAGCATCAGTCTTGAAGGGATGTGACATTTTAAAATCAATTAGTCTGTTATATCAGCATCAGGTGTGTGGTAGCTGGTGGTGATCCAAGACTGGTTCATCTTGATGAAAGTCAGTCGATCAACCGAGTCGGTGGACAGGCGCACCCTGTGATCCGTGACAAATCCTCCAGCAGCACTGAATGTGCGTTCCGAAAGAACGCTGGATGCAGGACAGGCCAGTAGCTCAATTGCATACTGTGCAAGCTCTGGCCAGTGATCCATCCTCAAGACCCAGTAAGCCAGAGGATTTTCGGTGGGGAAGGTGTCCAAGTCTGACCTTGCCCCTAGATATTCCTGCACCATGTTTATCAGACGCTGGCGATGGTTGCTGGAACCGATCATACTTTGGGGCTGCGGACTAAAGAATTGTCTGAACGCATCGGTCAGACGGCCACCTTCCCCACCGCTCCTTCTTTGACTGGCCGAAGCCTCAGCAACTCGTTGTCCAGGACCAGGAGTTTGCAACCTCCCAGTCTCTGGGAACGCGTTGCACAGACCTTTCTGCAAGGCCTCCCGGAGTTGTCTCATCCTCTGCTCCCTCTGCGACGGTAACATAAGGTCCGCAACCTTACCCTTGTACCGTGGATCAAGGAGAGTGGCCAGCCAGTAATGGTCCCTCTCCTTGATCCGAAGAATACGAGGATCCTTCCGCAGACTTTGCAGGATCAGGGAGGCCATGCAGCGTAGGTTTGCTGAGGCATTCGCTCCGGAGTCCTCTGGGTCACTAAGGACGACATGATCCGCAGCCACCTCCTCCCAGCCACGTACAAGTCCACTGGTTTCTTGGGACTGTAAATCATCCCTAAAAGACTGCTGCTGATGATGCTGAGTGCCAGCCTCCACCTCCATGCTGACACAATCCTCCTCCTCCTCCTCCTCCTCCTCCTCCTCCTCCTCTTCCTGTGCGATGGGTGGGACAGAAGGAACACTGTCTGGGTAAAGGGGGCCTTGAGAGGCAAGGAAGTCCTCCTCTTCCTGCCTCTGTTCTGCCTCAAGTGCCCTGTCCATTATTCCACGCAGCGTGTGCTCCAACAGGTGGACAAGAGGTACAGTGTCACTGATGCATGCACTGTCACTGCTCACCATCCTCGTGGCCTCCTCAAATGGTGCCAGGACAGTGCATGCATCCCTGATCATGCCCCACTGGCGTGGAGAAAAAAAACCAAGCTCCCCTGACCCTGTCCTGGTGCCGTAGTCGCACAGGTACTCATTGATGGCCCTCTGCTGCGTGTGCAGCCGCTGCAGCATGGCCAACGTTGAGTTCCACCTGGTGGGCATGTCACATATAAGGCGGTTCTTGGGCAGGTTCAACTCCTTTTGCAGCTCAGCCAGGCGAGCACTGGCATTATAAGATCTGCGGAAATGCACACAGACTTTCCTGGCCTGCCTCAGGACATCCTGTAAGCCCGGGTACCTGCCCAAGAAGCGCTGCACCACCAGGTTAAGGACGTGAGCCACACAGGGCACATGGGTCAGTTGTCCCTGTCGGAGGGCGGAGAGGAGGTTGGTGCCATTGTCGCAAACCACCATTCCTGGCTTAAGCTGGCGTGGCGTCAACCACCTCTCGGCCTGGCCCTGCAGAGCAGACAGGACCTCTGCCCCAGTGTGGCTTCTGTCCCCCAAACACACCAGCGCAAGCACGGCATGGCATCTTTTTGCCTGCGTACTTGCGTAGCCCCGTGAACGGCTACGGAGCACCGCTGGTTCATAGGACAAACCACAGGAAGAGGCCATGGAGGAAGAAGAAGAGGAGGGGGTGGAGGAGAGAGGTGTGTCACAACCAGTAGTAGCATTTTGGAGGCGTGGCGGTGGGACAACCTCCAACACTACTGCACCTTGTCCTGAATCCTTCCCAGCTGCCAAAAGAGTGACCCAATGGGCCGTGAAAGAAAGGTAACGTCCCTGTCCATGCCTGCTGGACCATGAGTCAGCGGTAATATGCACCTTACCGCTGACCGCCCTGTCCAGCGAGGCCAAGACATTGCCTTCCACATGCCGGTAGAGAGCCGGAATAGCCTTCCGTGAGAAAAAGTGGCGTTTGGGAACCTGCCACTGAGGAACCGCACATTGCACAAACTCACGGAAGGGGGCCGAGTCTACCAACTGAAAAGGCAGCAGTTGAAGCGCTAGCAATTTAGCCAAGCTAGCATTCAACCGCTGGGCATGTGGATGGCTGGGAGTGAACTTCTTTCGACGGTCCAGCAGCTGGGGCAGGGAAATTTGCCTGCTAGAATCGGACGTCGGTGTACTGCTAGCAGAGTGGGCGCAAGTACTTGGCTGTGACACACCTAATTCTACACCTTCATTCCTCTCAGTGCATGTTTCAGAGAGGACTGAAGTTATAGTGGGGTTGGAGATCCCAGCTGATGCGGTGCAAGGAGAGGTCCGCTTTGTTCTTTGGTGTGGGTCTTTGAGGTAGGCTTGCCAACGAGCTGCATGGCAGGTCAACATATGTCTGGTCAGGCATGTGGTACCCAAGCGGCTGATGTTTTGGCCACGCGATATACGCTTGAGACATATGTTGCAAACAGCAGCTGTGCGATCTGATGCACTAGCCTCAAAAAAGGCCCACACCAAAGAACTTTTTGAATGACGGGCAGAGGCAGCGCCCTGCACAGGCGGAGCTCTGCGGTGTGATTCCGTCGGTGTACTGCCCTTACGCTGGCCACCAAAGGGCATCCTGCCTCGTTGGAGATGTGCCTCCTCCTCATCCTCCTCCTCCTCCTCTCTCCTATTAGGCACCCACGTGGAGTCATTGACCTCATCATCCCCTCCCTCCTCATCACTGGAGCCAATCTGGCAGTATGCTGCAGCTGCTGGAACATGACTGCCAGATTGGTGTCCTTCTTGAGCATCCCCTCTGTCTGCTCTCACGCTACTGCCTTCCTCTAGCTGGGTTTCATCATCAGACCCTTCGAAACGCTGGGCATCCTCCTGGAGCATGTACCCAACACTGTGCTGAAACAGTTCGGGGGACTCCTCAGGAGGAGGACATGGTGGGTCTAGGGAAGGAGTGACTGATGATTTGTCTGACATTGATACCAGGGAAGACGACGCTTTGGCAGCTGCTTTTCCAGTACCCTGAGCCTGGGTGAGAGAGGATGAGGAGGAGGAGGAGGGCTTGGTCATCCACTCTACCAAGTCTTCGGCATGATGTGGCTCAACATGTCCAGCTGCCGAAAAGAAGGACAAGCGTGTCCCATGGCCATGTGCTGATGACAATGCACCGCGTCCACGACCAGCACTGTTGCCCCCAGACACAGAGCCTGCTTGCCCTCTTTTATTGCCTCCTGACTGTCTGCCTCTCCTTGTTTGCCTTCCAGACATTCTAATAGATGGCCTGCAGGGAGATGGGAAAAAAGCAATAAGGGCTACCTTCAGGTGTCCTTCTCTGTCCCTTGAAACAAGGACTTTCACAGTGAAAGAAACTGACACTGTCCCTACCTAGAGTTTTCTGTCCCTAGAATAAATGTTTTTTTTAATCACAATATAGCACAAGGACAATTCACTCAATGTCTCTCCAGGTCCCTGGAAACAAGGACTTGCAGAGTGAAAGAAACTGACACTGTCCCTACCTAGAGTTTTCTGTCCCTAGAATAAATGTTTTTTTTAAGCACAATATAGCACAAGGACAATTAACTCACTGTCCTTACAGGTCCCTGGAAACAAGGACTTGCAGAGTGAAAGAAAAAAAACACTCTCCCTACCTACAGTTTTCTGTCCCTAGAAAAAATGTTTTTTTTAAGCACAATATAGCACAAGGAAAATTAACTCACTGTCCTTACAGGTCCCTGGAAACAAGGACTTGCAGAGTGAAAGAAAAAAAACACTCTCCCTACCTACAGTTTTCTGTCCCTAGAAAAAATGTTTTTTTTAATCACAATATAGCACAAGGAAAATTAACTCACTGTCCTTACAGGTCCCTGGAAACAAGGACTTGCAGAGTGAAAGAAAAAAAACACTCTCCCTACCTACAGTTTTCTGTCCCTAGAATAAATGTTTTTTTTAATCACAATATAGCACAAGGAAAATTAACTCACTGTCCTTACAGGTCCCTGGAAACAAGGACTTGCAGAGTGAAAGAAACTGACACTGTCCCTACCTAGAGTTTTCTGTCCCTAGAATAAATGTTTTTTTTAAGCACAATATAGCACAAGGACAATTAACTCACTGTCCTTACAGGTCCCTGGAAACAAGGACTTGCAGAGTGAAAGAAAAAAAACACTCTCCCTACCTACAGTTTTCTGTCCCTAGAAAAAATGTTTTTTTTAATCACAATATAGCACAAGGAAAATTAACTCACTGTCCTTACAGGTCCCTGGAAACAAGGACTTGCAGAGTGAAAGAAACTGACACTGTCCCTACCTAGAGTTTTCTGTCCCTAGAAAAAATGTTTTTTTTAATCACAATATAGCACAAGGACAATTAACTCACTGTCCTTACAGGTCCCTGGAAACAAGGACTTGCAGAGTGAAAGAAAAAAAACACTCTCCCTACCTACAGTTTTCTGTCCCTAGAAAAAATGTTTTTTTTAAGCACAATATAGCACAAGGAAAATTAACTCACTGTCCTTACAGGTCCCTGGAAACAAGGACTTGCAGAGTGAAAGAAAAAAAACACTCTCCCTACCTACAGTTTTCTGTCCCTAGAAAAAATGTTTTTTTTAATCACAATATAGCACAAGGAAAATTAACTCACTGTCCTTACAGGTCCCTGGAAACAAGGACTTGCAGAGTGAAAGAAACTGACACTGTCCCTACCTAGAGTTTTCTGTCCCTAGAATAAATGTTTTTTTTAATCACAATATAGCACAAGGAAAATTAACTCACTGTCCTTACAGGTCCCTGGAAACAAGGACTTGCAGAGTGAAAGAAACTGACACTGTCCCTACCTAGAGTTTTCTGTCCCTAGAATAAATGTTTTTTTTAAGCACAATATAGCACAAGGACAATTAACTCACTGTCCTTACAGGTCCCTGGAAACAAGGACTTGCAGAGTGAAAGAAAAAAAACACTCTCCCTACCTACAGTTTTCTGTCCCTAGAAAAAATGTTTTTTTTAAGCACAATATAGCACAAGGAAAATTAACTCACTGTCCTTACAGGTCCCTGGAAACAAGGACTTGCAGAGTGAAAGAAAAAAAACACTCTCCCTACCTACAGTTTTCTGTCCCTAGAAAAAATGTTTTTTTTAATCACAATATAGCACAAGGAAAATTAACTCACTGTCCTTACAGGTCCCTGGAAACAAGGACTTGCAGAGTGAAAGAAACTGACACTGTCCCTACCTAGAGTTTTCTGTCCCTAGAATAAATGTTTTTTTTAATCACAATATAGCACAAGGAAAATTAACTCACTGTCCTTACAGGTCCCTGGAAACAAGGACTTGCAGAGTGAAAGAAACTGACACTGTCCCTACCTAGAGTTTTCTGTCCCTAGAATAAATGTTTTTTTTAAGCACAATATAGCACAAGGAAAATTAACTCACTGTCCTTACAGGTCCCTGGAAACAAGGACTTGCAGAGTGAAAGAAAAAAAACACTCTCCCTACCTACAGTTTTCTGTCCCTAGAAAAAATGTTTTTTTTAATCACAATATAGCACAAGGAAAATTAACTCACTGTCCTTACAGGTCCCTGGAAACAAGGACTTGCAGAGTGAAAGAAAAAAACACTCTCCCTACCTACAGTTTTCTGTCCCTAGAAAAAATGTTTTTTTTAATCACAATATAGCACAAGGAAAATTAACTCACTGTCCTTACAGGTCCCTGGAAACAAGGACTTGCAGAGTGAAAGAAACTGGCACTGTCCCTACCTAGAGTTTTCTGTCCCTAGAATAAATGTTTTTTTTAATCACAATATAGCACAAGGAAAATTAACTCACTGTCCTTACAGGTCCCTGGAAACAAGGACTTGCAGAGTGAAAGAAACTGACACTGTCCCTACCTAGAGTTTTCTGTCCCTAGAATAAATGTTTTTTTTAAGCACAATATAGCACAAGGACAATTAACTCACTGTCCTTACAGGTCCCTGGAAACAAGGACTTGCAGAGTGAAAGAAAAAAAACACTCTCCCTACCTACAGTTTTCTGTCCCTAGAAAAAATGTTTTTTTAAGCACAATATAGCACAAGGAAAATTAACTCACTGTCCTTACAGGTCCCTGGAAACAAGGACTTGCAGAGTGAAAGAAAAAAAACACTCTCCCTACCTACAGTTTTCTGTCCCTAGAAAAAATGTTTTTTTTAATCACAATATAGCACAAGGAAAATTAACTCACTGTCCTTACAGGTCCCTGGAAACAAGGACTTGCAGAGTGAAAGAAACTGACACTGTCCCTACCTAGAGTTTTCTGTCCCTAGAATAAATGTTTTTTTTAAGCACAATATAGCACAAGGACAATTAACTCACTGTCCTTACAGGTCCCTGGAAACAAGGACTTGCAGAGTGAAAGAAAAAAAACACTCTCCCTACCTACAGTTTTCTGTCCCTAGAAAAAATGTTTTTTTTAAGCACAATATAGCACAAGGAAAATTAACTCACTGTCCTTACAGGTCCCTGGAAACAAGGACTTGCAGAGTGAAAGAAAAAAAACACTCTCCCTACCTACAGTTTTCTGTCCCTAGAAAAAATGTTTTTTTTAATCACAATATAGCACAAGGAAAATTAACTCACTGTCCTTACAGGTCCCTGGAAACAAGGACTTGCAGAGTGAAAGAAACTGACACTGTCCCTACCTAGAGTTTTCTGTCCCTAGAATAAATGTTTTTTTTAATCACAATATAGCACAAGGAAAATTAACTCACTGTCCTTACAGGTCCCTGGAAACAAGGACTTGCAGAGTGAAAGAAACTGACACTGTCCCTACCTAGAGTTTTCTGTCCCTAGAATAAATGTTTTTTTTAAGCACAATATAGCACAAGGACAATTAACTCACTGTCCTTACAGGTCCCTGGAAACAAGGACTTGCAGAGTGAAAGAAAAAAAACACTCTCCCTACCTACAGTTTTCTGTCCCTAGAAAAAATGTTTTTTTTAATCACAATATAGCACAAGGAAAATTAACTCACTGTCCTTACAGGTCCCTGGAAACAAGGACTTGCAGAGTGAAAGAAACTGACACTGTCCCTACCTAGAGTTTTCTGTCCCTAGAAAAAATGTTTTTTTTAATCACAATATAGCACAAGGACAATTAACTCACTGTCCTTACAGGTCCCTGGAAACAAGGACTTGCAGAGTGAAAGAAACTGACACTGTCCCTACCTAGAGTTTTCTGTCCCTAGAATAAATGTTTTTTTTAAGCACAATATAGCACAAGGACAATTAACTCACTGTCCTTACAGGTCCCTGGAAACAAGGACTTGCAGAGTGAAAGAAACTGACACTGTCCCTACCTAGAGTTTTCTGTCCCTAGAATAAATGTTTTTTTTAAGCACACTATAGCAGAAGCACAAAACACACTGACACTCTCCCTACCTATCCTTCTCTTTCCCTAAACTAAAGGAATCCAGGTTAAGCAAGAAAGAAATAACAGTCACTGTCCCTGCCTATGCTACTCTATCCCTGCTCCGGAACACACTACACTAGGCCGCCGTGCTGGCGGCCTTTTATAGTGTGGGGCGTGTACTAAACACCCTCAGCAATAATTGGCCACAGGCATCCTGCCTGTGGCCAATCATTGCTCTCCTCGCTGCCGGCGCTGTGATTGGCCAAGCATGCGGGGTCACAGTGCATGCTTGGCCAATCACAGCGCCTGGATGACACTGCGATGGCGTAGTGCATTGTGGGCCGTTCGCGTCACTCGAATTTGGCGCGAACGGCCCAAATCGTTCGATCTTCGTCGAACGATCGAACAGCCAATGTTCGAGTCGAACGTATGTTCGACTCGAACACGAAGCTCATCCCTAGTCCACAGTACATTAGTGATGATCCACAGTACATCAGTGATGATCCACAATACTTCAGTGATGATCCACAGTACATCAGTGATGATCCACAGTACATCAGGGATGGTCCACAGTATATCAGTGATGATCCACAGTACATCAGTGATGATCCACAATACTTCAGTGATGATCCACAGTACATCAGTGATGATCCACAGTACATCAGGGATGGTCCACAGTATATCAGTGATGATCCATAGTACATCAGTGATGGTCCATAGTACATCAGTGATGGTCCATAGTACACCAGTGATGATCCATAGTACACCAGTGATGATCCATAGTACACCAGTGATGGCCCATAGTACACCAGTGATGGCCCATAGTACATCAGTGATGATCCATAGTACATCAGTGATGATCCACAGTACATCAGTGATGATCCACAGTACATCAGTGATGATCCATAGTACATCAGTGATGGCCCATAGTACATCAGTGATGATCCATATTACACCAGTGATGATCCATAGTACACCAGGGATGACCCACAGTACATCAGTGATGATCCACAGTACATCAGTGATGGTCCATAGTAAATCAGTGATGGTCCATAGTACACCAGTGATGATCCATAGTTCACCAGTGATGGCCCATAGTACACCAGTGATGATCCATAGTACACCAGAGATGGCCCATAGTATACCAGTGATGTCCCATAGTACATCAGTGATGATCCACAGTACATCAGTGATGATCCATAGTACACCAGGGATGGCCCATAGTACACCAGTGATGGCCCATAGTACATCAGTGATGATCCATAGTACATCAATGATGATCCACAGTACATCAGTGATGATCCACAGTACATCAGGGATGGTCCATAGTACATCAGTGATGATCCATAGTACACCAGTGATGATCCATAGTACACCAGTGATGGCCCATAGTACATCAGTGATGAACTATAGTACATCAGTGATGATCCACAGTACATCAGGGATGGTCCATAGTACATCAGTGATGATCCATAGTACACCAGTGATGATCCATAGTACACCAGTGATGATCCATAGTACACCAGTGATGGCCCATAGTACATCAGTGATGAACTATAGTACATCAGTGATGATCCACAGTACATCAGTGATGATCCACAGTACATCAGGGATGGTCCATAGTACACCAGTGATGATCCACAGTACAGCAGTGATGATCCATAGTACACCAGTGATGGTCCATAGTACATCAGTGATGATCTATAGTACATCAGTGATGGTCCATAGTACATCAGTGATGATCTATATACATAGTACACCAGTGATGATCTATAGTACATCAGTGATGATCTACAGTACATCAGTTATGGTCCACAGTACATTAGTGATGATCCACAGTACATCAGTGATGATCCACAATACTTCAGTGATGATCCACAGTACATCAGTGATGATCCACAGTACATCAGGGATGGTCCACAGTATATCAGTGATGATCCACAGTACATCAGTGATGATCCACAATACTTCAGTGATGATCCACAGTACATCAGTGATGATCCACAGTACATCAGGGATGGTCCACAGTATATCAGTGATGATCCATAGTACATCAGTGATGGTCCATAGTACATCAGTGATGGTCCATAGTACACCAGTGATGATCCATAGTACACCAGTGATGATCCATAGTACACCAGTGATGGCCCATAGTACACCAGTGATGGCCCATAGTACATCAGTGATGATCCATAGTACATCAGTGATGATCCACAGTACATCAGTGATGATCCACAGTACATCAGTGATGATCCATAGTACATCAGTGATGGCCCATAGTACATCAGTGATGATCCATATTACACCAGTGATGATCCATAGTACACCAGGGATGACCCACAGTACATCAGTGATGATCCACAGTACATCAGTGATGGTCCATAGTAAATCAGTGATGGTCCATAGTACACCAGTGATGATCCATAGTTCACCAGTGATGGCCCATAGTACACCAGTGATGATCCATAGTACACCAGAGATGGCCCATAGTATACCAGTGATGTCCCATAGTACATCAGTGATGATCCACAGTACATCAGTGATGATCCATAGTACACCAGGGATGGCCCATAGTACATCAGTGATGGCTCATAGTACATCAGTGATGATCCATAGTACATCAGTGATGATCCATAGTACACCAGTGATGATCCATAGTACATCAGTGATGGCTCATAGTACATCAGTGATGATCCATAGTACACCAGTGATGATCCATAGTACATCAGTGATGGCTCATAGTACATCAGTGATGATCCATAATACATCAGTGATGATCCATAGTACACCAGTGATGGCCCATAGTACTTCAGTGATGATCTATAGTACATCAGTGATGATCCACAGTACATCAGTGATGATCCACAGTACATCAGTGATGATCCACGGTACATCAGTGATGATCCATAGTACATCAGTGATGATCCTCAGTACATCAATGATGATCCACAGTACATCAGTGATGATCCACAGTACATCAGTGATGATCCACAGTACATCAGTGATGATCCACAGGACATCAGGGATGGTCCACAGTACATCAGTGATGATCCATAGTAAACCAGTCATGATCCATAGTACATCAGTGATGATCCATAGTACATCAGTGATGATCCATAGTACACCAGTGATGGCCCATAGTACACCAGTGATGATCCATAGTACACCAGTGATGGCCCATAGTACTTCAGTGATGATCTATAGTACATCAGTGATGATCCACAGTACATCAGTGATGATCCACAATACATCAGGGATTGTCCACAGTATATCAGTGATGATCCATAGTACATCAGTGATGGCCCACAGTACATCAGTGATGGCCCACAGTACATCAGTGATGATCCACAGTAAATCAGTGATGATCCATAGTACACCAGTGATGGTCCATAGTACACCAGTGATGGTCCATAGTACATCAGTGATGATCCATAGTACATCAGTGATGATCCACAGTACATCAGGGATGGTCCACAGTACATCAGTGATGATCCATAGTACACCAGTGATGGCCCAAAGCACATCAGTGATGGTCCATAGTACACCAGGGATGATCCATAGTAATCCAGTGATGATCCATAGTACACCAGTGATGGCCCATAGTACACCAGTGATGGCCCATAGTACATCAGTGGTGATCCACAGTACATCAGTAATGATCTATAGTACATCAGGGATGGTCCACAGTACATCAGTGATGATCCATAGTACACCAGTGATGATCCATAGTACATCAGTGATGCTCCATAGTACACCTGTGATGGCCCACAGTACACCTGTGATGGCCCACAGTAGATCAGTGATGATCCACAGTACATCAGGGATGATCCACAGTATATCAGGGATGGTCCACAGTATATCAGTGATGAGCCATAGTACATCAGTGATGGTCCATAGTTCACCAGTGATGATCCATAGTACACCAGTGATGGCCCATAGTACACCAGTGATGATCCATAGTACACCAGTGATGGCCCATAGTACACCAGTGATGTCCCATAGTACATCAGTGATGATCCACAGTACATCAGTGATGATCCATAGTACACCAGGGATGGCCCATAGTACATCAGTGATGGCTCATAGTACATCAGTGATGATCCATAGTACATCAATGATGATCCATAGTACACCAGTGATGATCCATAGTACATCAGTGATGGCTCATAGTACATCAGTGATGATCCATAGTACACCAGTGATGATCCATAGTACATCAGTGATGACTCATAGTACATCAGTGATGATCCATAATACATCAGTGATGATCCATAGTACATCAGTGATGATCCATAGTACACCAGTCATGGCCCATAGTACTACAGTGATGATCTATAGTACATCAGTGATGATCCACAGTACATCAATGATGATCCACAGTACATCAGTGATGATCCACAGTACATCAGGGATGGTCCATAGTACATCAGTGATGATCCATAGTACACCAGTGATGATCCATAGTACACCAGTGATGGCCCATAGTACATCAGTGATGAACTATAGTACATCAGTGATGATCCACAGTACATCAGGGATGGTCCATAGTACATCAGTGATGATCCATAGTACACCAGTGATGATCCATAGTACACCAGTGATGATCCATAGTACACCAGTGATGGCCCATAGTACATCAGTGATGAACTATAGTACATCAGTGATGATCCACAGTACATCAGTGATGATCCACAGTACATCAGGGATGGTCCATAGTACACCAGTGATGATCCACAGTACAGCAGTGATGATCCATAGTACACCAGTGATGGTCCATAGTACATCAGTGATGATCTATAGTACATCAGTGATGGTCCATAGTACATCAGTGATGATCTATATACATAGTACACCAGTGATGATCTATAGTACATCAGTGATGATCTACAGTACATCAGTTATGGTCCACAGTACATTAGTGATGATCCACAGTACATCAGTGATGATCCACAATACTTCAGTGATGATCCACAGTACATCAGTGATGATCCACAGTACATCAGGGATGGTCCACAGTATATAAGTGATGATCCACAGTACATCAGTGATGATCCACAATACTTCAGTGATGATCCACAGTACATCAGTGATGATCCACAGTACATCAGGGATGGTCCACAGTATATCAGTGATGATCCATAGTACATCAGTGATGGTCCATAGTACATCAGTGATGGTCCATAGTACACCAGTGATGATCCATAGTACACCAGTGATGATCCATAGTACACCAGTGATGGCCCATAGTACACCAGTGATGGCCCATAGTACATCAGTGATGATCCATAGTACATCAGTGATGATCCACAGTACATCAGTGATGATCCACAGTACATCAGTGATGATCCATAGTACATCAGTGATGGCCCATAGTACATCAGTGATGATCCATATTACACCAGTGATGATCCATAGTACACCAGGGATGACCCACAGTACATCAGTGATGATCCACAGTACATCAGTGATGGTCCATAGTAAATCAGTGATGGTCCATAGTACACCAGTGATGATCCATAGTTCACCAGTGATGGCCCATAGTACACCAGTGATGATCCATAGTACACCAGAGATGGCCCATAGTATACCAGTGATGTCCCATAGTACATCAGTGATGATCCACAGTACATCAGTGATGATCCATAGTACACCAGGGATGGCCCATAGTACACCAGTGATGGCCCATAGTACATCAGTGATGATCCATAGTACATCAATGATGATCCACAGTACATCAGTGATGATCCACAGTACATCAGGGATGGTCCATAGTACATCAGTGATGATCCATAGTACACCAGTGATGATCCATAGTACACCAGTGATGGCCCATAGTACATCAGTGATGAACTATAGTACATCAGTGATGATCCACAGTACATCAGGGATGGTCCATAGTACATCAGTGATGATCCATAGTACACCAGTGATGATCCATAGTACACCAGTGATGATCCATAGTACACCAGTGATGGCCCATAGTACATCAGTGATGAACTATAGTACATCAGTGATGATCCACAGTACATCAGTGATGATCCACAGTACATCAGGGATGGTCCATAGTACACCAGTGATGATCCACAGTACAGCAGTGATGATCCATAGTACACCAGTGATGGTCCATAGTACATCAGTGATGATCTATAGTACATCAGTGATGGTCCATAGTACATCAGTGATGATCTATATACATAGTACACCAGTGATGATCTATAGTACATCAGTGATGATCTACAGTACATCAGTTATGGTCCACAGTACATTAGTGATGATCCACAGTACATCAGTGATGATCCACAATACTTCAGTGATGATCCACAGTACATCAGTGATGATCCACAGTACATCAGGGATGGTCCACAGTATATCAGTGATGATCCACAGTACATCAGTGATGATCCACAATACTTCAGTGATGATCCACAGTACATCAGTGATGATCCACAGTACATCAGGGATGGTCCACAGTATATCAGTGATGATCCATAGTACATCAGTGATGGTCCATAGTACATCAGTGATGGTCCATAGTACACCAGTGATGATCCATAGTACACCAGTGATGATCCATAGTACACCAGTGATGGCCCATAGTACACCAGTGATGGCCCATAGTACATCAGTGATGATCCATAGTACATCAGTGATGATCCACAGTACATCAGTGATGATCCACAGTACATCAGTGATGATCCATAGTACATCAGTGATGGCCCATAGTACATTAGTGATGATCCATATTACACCAGTGATGATCCATAGTACACCAGGGATGACCCACAGTACATCAGTGATGATCCACAGTACATCAGTGATGGTCCATAGTAAATCAGTGATGGTCCATAGTACACCAGTGATGATCCATAGTTCACCAGTGATGGCCCATAGTACACCAGTGATGATCCATAGTACACCAGAGATGGCCCATAGTATACCAGTGATGTCCCATAGTACATCAGTGATGATCCACAGTACATCAGTGATGATCCATAGTACACCAGGGATGGCCCATAGTACATCAGTGATGGCTCATAGTACATCAGTGATGATCCATAGTACATCAGTGATGATCCATAGTACACCAGTGATGATCCATAGTACATCAGTGATGGCTCATAGTACATCAGTGATGATCCATAGTACACCAGTGATGATCCATAGTACATCAGTGATGGCTCATAGTACATCAGTGATGATCCATAATACATCAGTGATGATCCATAGTACACCAGTGATGGCCCATAGTACTTCAGTGATGATCTATAGTACATCAGTGATGATCCACAGTACATCAGTGATGATCCACAGTACATCAGTGATGATCCACGGTACATCAGTGATGATCCATAGTACATCAGTGATGATCCTCAGTACATCAATGATGATCCACAGTACATCAGTGATGATCCACAGTACATCAGTGATGATCCACAGTACATCAGTGATGATCCACAGGACATCAGGGATGGTCCACAGTACATCAGTGATGATCCATAGTAAACCAGTCATGATCCATAGTACATCAGTGATGATCCATAGTACATCAGTGATGATCCATAGTACACCAGTGATGGCCCATAGTACACCAGTGATGATCCATAGTACACCAGTGATGGCCCATAGTACTTCAGTGATGATCTATAGTACATCAGTGATGATCCACAGTACATCAGTGATGATCCACAATACATCAGGGATTGTCCACAGTATATCAGTGATGATCCATAGTACATCAGTGATGGCCCACAGTACATCAGTGATGGCCCACAGTACATCAGTGATGATCCACAGTACATCAGTGATGATCCATAGTACACCAGTGATGGTCCATAGTACACCAGTGATGGTCCATAGTACATCAGTGATGATCCATAGTACATCAGTGATGATCCACAGTACATCAGGGATGGTCCACAGTACATCAGTGATGATCCATAGTACACCAGTGATGGCCCAAAGCACATCAGTGATGGTCCATAGTACACCAGGGATGATCCATAGTAATCCAGTGATGATCCATAGTACACCAGTGATGGCCCATAGTACACCAGTGATGGCCCATAGTACATCAGTGGTGATCCACAGTACATCAGTGATGATCTATAGTACATCAGGGATGGTCCACAGTACATCAGTGATGATCCATAGTACACCAGTGATGATCCATAGTACATCAGTGATGCTCCATAGTACACCTGTGATGGCCCACAGTACACCTGTGATGGCCCACAGTAGATCAGTGATGATCCACAGTACATCAGGGATGATCCACAGTATATCAGGGATGGTCCACAGTATATCAGTGATGAGCCATAGTACATCAGTGATGGTCCATAGTTCACCAGTGATGATCCATAGTACACCAGTGATGGCCCATAGTACACCAGTGATGATCCATAGTACACCAGTGATGGCCCATAGTACACCAGTGATGTCCCATAGTACATCAGTGATGATCCACAGTACATCAGTGATGATCCATAGTACACCAGGGATGGCCCATAGTACATCAGTGATGGCTCATAGTACATCAGTGATGATCCATAGTACATCAATGATGATCCATAGTACACCAGTGATGATCCATAGTACATCAGTGATGGCTCATAGTACATCAGTGATGATCCATAGTACACCAGTGATGATCCATAGTACATCAGTGATGACTCATAGTACATCAGTGATGATCCATAATACATCAGTGATGATCCATAGTACATCAGTGATGATCCATAGTACACCAGTCATGGCCCATAGTACTACAGTGATGATCTATAGTACATCAGTGATGATCCACAGTACATCAGTGATGATCCACAGTACATCAGTGATGATCCAAGGTACATCAGTGATGATCCATAGTACATCAGTGATGATCCTCAGTACATCAGTGATGATCCACAGTACATCAGTGATGATCCACAGTACATCAGTGATGATCCACAGTACATCAGGGATGGTCCACAGTACATCAGTGATGATCCATAGTACACCAGTCATGATCCATAGTACATCAGTGATGATGCATAGTACATCAGTGATGATCCATAGTACACCAGTGATGATCCATAGTACACCAGTGATGGCCCATAGTACTTCAGTGATAATTAATAGTACATCAGTGATGATCCACAGTACATCAGTGATGATCCACAATACATCAGGGATGGTCCACAGTATATCAGTGATGATCCATAGTACATCAGTGATGGCCCACAGTACATCAGTGATGATCCACAGTACATCAGTGATGATCCATAGTACACCAGTGATGGCCCATAGTACATCAGTGATGGTCCATAGTACATCAGTGATGATCCATAGTACATCAGTGATGATCCATAGTACACCAGTGATGATCCACAGTACATCAGTTATGATCCACAGTACATCAGTGATGATCCACAGTACATCAGTGATGATCCACAATACTTCAGTGATGATCCACAGTACATCAGTGATGATCCACAGTACATCAGGGATGGTCCACAGTATATCAGTGATGATCCATAGTACATCAGTGATGGCCCATAGTACATCAGTGATGATCCATAGTACACCAGTGATGATCCATAGTACACCAGTAATGTTCCATAGTACACCAGGGATGATCCACAGTACATCAGTGATGATCCACAGTTCATCAGTGGTGGTCCACAGTACATCAGTGATGGTCCATAGTACACCAGTGATGATCCATAGTACACCAGTGATGATCCATAGTACACCAGTGATGGCCCGTAGTACACCAGTGATGGCCCATAGTACATCAGTGATGATCCATAGTACATCAATGATGATCCACAGTACATCAGTGATGATCCACAGTACATCAGGGATGGTCCATAGTACATCAGTGATGATCCATAGTACACCAGTGATGATCCATAGTACACCAGTGATGGCCCATAGTACATCAGTGATGAACTATAGTACATCAGTGATGATCCACAGTACATCAGGGATGGTCCATAGTACATCAGTGATGGCCCATAGTACATCAGTGATGAACTATAGTACATCAGTGATGATCCACAGTACATCAGGGATGGTCCATAGTACATCAGTGATGATCCATAGTACACCAGTGATGATCCATAGTACACCAGTGATGATCCATAGTACACCAGTGATGGCCCATAGTACATCAGTGATGAACTATAGTACATCAGTGATGATCCACAGTACATCAGTGATGATCCACAGTACATCAGGGATGGTCCATAGTACACCAGTGATGATCCACAGTACAGCAGTGATGATCCATAGTACACCAGTGATGGTCCATAGTACATCAGTGATGATCTATAGTACATCAGTGATGGTCCATAGTACATCAGTGATGATCTATATACATAGTACACCAGTGATGATCTATAGTACATCAGTGATGATCTACAGTACATCAGTTATGGTCCACAGTACATTAGTGATGATCCACAGTACATCAGTGATGATCCACAATACTTCAGTGATGATCCACAGTACATCAGTGATGATCCACAGTACATCAGGGATGGTCCACAGTATATCAGTGATGATCCACAGTACATCAGTGATGATCCACAATACTTCAGTGATGATCCACAGTACATCAGTGATGATCCACAGTACATCAGGGATGGTCCACAGTATATCAGTGATGATCCATAGTACATCAGTGATGGTCCATAGTACATCAGTGATGGTCCATAGTACACCAGTGATGATCCATAGTACACCAGTGATGATCCATAGTACACCAGTGATGGCCCATAGTACACCAGTGATGGCCCATAGTACATCAGTGATGATCCATAGTACATCAGTGATGATCCACAGTACATCAGTGATGATCCACAGTACATCAGGGATGGTCCATAGTACATCAGTGATGATCCATAGTACACCGGTGATGATCCATAGTACACCAGTGATGGCCCATAGTACATCAGTGATGAACTATAGTACATCAGTGATGATCCACAGTACATGAGGGATGGTCCATAGTACATCAGTGATGATCCATAGTACACCAGTGATGATCCATAGTACACCAGTGATGGCCCATAGTACATCAGTGATGAACAATAGTACATCAGTGATGATCCACAGTACATCAGTGATGATCCATAGTACATCAGTGATGATCCACAGTACATCAGTGATGATCCACAGTACATCAGGGATGGTCCATAGTACATCAGTGATGATCCATAGTACACCAGTGATGATCCATAGTACACCAGTGATGGCCCATAGTACATCAGTGATGAACTATAGTACATCAGTGATGATCCACAGTACATCAGTGATGATCCACAGTACATCAGGGATGGTCCATAGTACACCAGTGATGATCCACAGTACACCAGTGATGATCCATAGTACACCAGTGATGGTCCATAGTACATCAGTGATGATCTATAGTACATCAGTGATGGTCCATAGTACATCAGTGATGATCTATAGTACATCAGTGATGATCCACAGTACATCAGTTATGATACACAGTACATCAGTGATGATCCACAGTACATCAGTGATGATCCACAATACTTCAGTGATGATCCACAATACTTCAGTGATGATCCACAGTACATCAGTGATGATCCACAGTACATCAGGGATGGTCCACAGTATATCAGTGATGATCCATAGTACATCAGTGATGGTCCATAGTACACCAGTGATGATCTATAGTACACCAGTGATGGCCCATAGTACACCAGTGATGGCCCATAGTACATCAGTGATGATCCATAGTACATCAGTGATGATCCACAGTACATCAGTGATGATCCACAGTACATCAGGGATGGTCCATAGTACATCAGTGATGATCCATAGTACACCAGTGATGATCCATAGTACACCAGTGATGGCCCATAGTACATCAGTGATGAACTATAGTACATCAGTGATGATCCACAGTACATCAGGGATGGTCCATAGTACATCAGTGATGATCCATAGTACACCAGTGATAATCCATAGTACACCAGTGATGGCCCATAGTACATCAGTGATGAACTATGGTACATCAGTGATGATCCACAGTACATCAGTGATGATCCATAGTACATCAGTGATGATCCACAGTATATCAGTGATGATCCACAGTACATCAGGGATGGTCCATAGTACATCAGTGATGATCCATAGTACACCAGTGATGATCCATAGTACACCAGTGATGGCCCATAGTACATCAGTGATGAACTATAGTACATCAGTGATGATCCACAGTACATCAGTGATGATCCACAGTACACCAGTGATGATCCACAGTACACCAGTGATAATCCATAGTACACCAGTGATGGTCCATAGTACATCAGTGATGATCTATAGTACATCAGTGATGGTCCATAGTACATCAGTGATGAGCTATAGTACATGAGTGATGATCTATAGTACATCAGTGATGATCCATAGTACACCAGTGATGATCCATAGTACACCAGTGATGGCCCATAGTACATCAGTGATGAACTATAGTACATCAGTGATGATCCACAGTACATCAGGGATGGTCCATAGTACATCAGTGATGATCCATAGTACACCAGTGATGGCCCATAGTACATCAGTGATGAACTATAGTACATCAGTGATGATCCACAGTACATCAGTGATGATCCACAGTACAACAGGGATGGTCCATAGTACACCAGTGATGATCCACAGTACACCAGTGATGATCCATAGTACACCAGTGATGGTCCATAGTACATCAGTGATGATCTATAGTACATCAGTGATGGTCCATAGTACATCAGTGATGATCTATATACATAGTACACCAGTGATGATCTATAGTACATCAGTGATGATCTACAGTACATCAGTTATGATCCACAGTACATTAGTGATGATCCACAGTACATCAGTGATGATCCACAATACTTCAGTGATGATCCACAGTACATCAGTGATGATCCACAGTACATCAGGGATGGTCCACAGTATATCAGTGATGATCCATAGTACATCAGTGATGGTCCATAGTACATCAGTGATGGTCCATAGTACACCAGTGATGATCCATAGTACACCAGTGATGGCCCATAGTACACCAGTGATGGCCCATAGTACATCAGTGATGATCCATAGTACATCAGTGATGATCCACAGTACATCAGTGATGATCCACAGTACATCAGGGATGGTCCATAGTACATCAGTGATGATCCATAGTACACCAGTGATGATCCATAGTACACCAGTGATGGCCCATAGTACATCAGTGATGAACTATAGTACATCAGTGATGATCCACAGTACATCAGGGATGGTCCATGGTACATCAGTGATGATCCATAGTACACCAGTGATGATCCATAGTACACCAGTGATGGCCCATAGTACATCAGTGATGAACAATAGTACATCAGTGATGATCCACAGTACATCAGTGATGATCCATAGTACATCAGTGATGATCCACAGTACATCAGTGATGATCCACAGTACATCAGGGATGGTCCATAGTACATCAGTGATGATCCATAGTACACCAGTGATGATCCATAGTACACCAGTGATGGCCTATAGTACATCAGTGATGAACTATAGTACATCAGTGATGATCCACAGTACATCAGTGATGATCCACAGTACATCAGGGATGGTCCATAGTACACCAGTGATGATCCACAGTACACCAGTGATGATCCATAGTACACCAGTGATGGTCCATAGTACATCAGTGATGATCTATAGTACATCAGTGATGGTCCATAGTACATCAGTGATGATCTATAGTACATCAGTGATGATCCACAGTACATCAGTTATGATACACAGTACATCAGTGATGATCCACAGTACATCAGTGATGATCCACAATACTTCAGTGATGATCCACAGTACATCAGTGATGATCCACAGTACATCAGGGATGGTCCACAGTATATCAGTGATGATCCATAGTACATCAGTGATGGTCCATAGTACACCAATGATGATCTATAGTACACCAGTGATGGCCCATAGTACACCAGTGATGGCCCATAGTACATCAGTGATGATCCATAGTACATCAGTGATGATCCACAGTACATCAGTGATGATCCACAGTACATCAGGGATGGTCCATAGTACATCAGTGATGATCCATAGTACACCAGTGATGATCCATAGTACACCAGTGATGATCCATAGTACACCAGTGATGGCCCATAGTACATCAGTGATAAACTATAGTACATCAGTGATGATCCACAGTACATCAGGGATGGTCCATAGTACATCAGTGATGATCCATAGTACACCAGTGATGATCCATAGTACACCAGTGATGGCCCATAGTACATCAGTGATGAACTATAGTACATCAGTGATGATCCACAGTACATCAGTGATGATCCATAGTACATCAGTGATGATCCACAGTATATCAGTGATGATCCACAGTACATCAGGGATGGTCCATAGTACATCAGTGATGATCCATAGTACACCAGTAAAGATCCATAGTACACCAGTGATGGCCCATAGTACATCAGTGATGAACTATAGTACATCAGTGATGATCCACAGTACATCAGTGATGATCCACAGTACACCAGTGATGATCCACAGTACACCAGTGATGATCCAAAGTACACCAGTGATGGTCCATAGTACATCAGTGATGATCTATAGTACATCAGTGATGGTCCATAGTACATCAGTGATGAGCTATAGTACATGAGTGATGATCTATAGTACATCAGTGATGATCCATAGTACACCAGTGATGATCCATAGTACACCAGTGATGGCCCATAGTACATCAGTGATGAACTATAGTACATCAGTGATGATCCACAGTACATCAGGGATGGTCCATAGTACATCAGTGATGATCCATAGTACACCAGTGATGATCCATAGTACACCAGTGATGGCCCATAGTACATCAGTGATGAACTATAGTACATCAGTGATGATCCACAGTACATCAGTGATGATCCATAGTACATCAGTGATGATCCACAGTACATCAGTGATGATCCACAGTACATCAGGGATGGTCCATAGTACATCAGTGATGATCCATAGTACACCAGTGATGATCCATAGTACACCAGTGATGGCCCATAGTACATCAGTGATGAACTATAGTACATCAGTGATGATCCACAGTACATCAGTGATGATCCACAGTACACCAGGGATGGTCCATAGTACACCAGTGATGATCCACAGTACACCAGTGATGATCCATAGTACACCAGTGATGGTCCATAGTACATCAGTGATGATCTATAGTACATCAGTGATGGTCCATAGTACATCAGTGATGATCTATAGTACATCAGTGATGATCTATAGTACATCAGTGATGATCCATAGTACATCAGTGATGATCCACAGTACATCAGTGATGGTCCACAGTACATCAGGGATGGTCCACAGTACATCGGTGATGATCCATAGTACACCAGTGATGGCCCATAGTACATCAGTGATGGTCCATAGTACATCAGTGATGATCCATAGTACATCAGTGATGATCCATAGTACACCAGTGATGGCCAATAGTACACCAGTGATGGCCCATAGTACATCAGTGATGATCCACAGTACATCAGTGATGATCCATAGTACATCAGTGATGATCCACAGTACATCAGTGATGATCCACAGTACATCAGGGATGGTCCATAGTACATCAGTGATGATCCATAGTACACCAGTGATGATCCATAGTACACCAGTGATGGCCCATAGTACATCAGTGATGAACTATAGTACATCAGTGATGATCCACAGTACATCAGTGATGATCCACAGTACATCAGGGATGGTCCATAGTACACCAGTGATGATCCACAGTACACCAGTGATGATCCATAGTACACCAGTGATGGTCCATAGTACATCAGTGATGATCTATAGTACATCAGTGATGGTCCATAGTACATCAGTGATGAGCTATAGTACATCAGTGATGATCTATAGTACATCAGTGATGATCCATAGTACACCAGTGATGATCCATAGTACACCAGTGATGGCCCATAGTACATCAGTGATGAACTATAGTACATCAGTGATGATCCACAGTACATCAGGGATGGTCCATAGTACATCAGTGATGATCCATAGTACATCAGTGATGATCCATAGAACACCAGTGATGGCCCATAGTACATCAGTGATGAACTATAGTACATCAGTGATGATCCACAGTACATCAGTGATGATCCATAGTACATCAGTGATGATCCACAGTACATCAGTGATGATCCACAGTACATCAGGGATGGTCCATAGTACATCAGTGATGATCCATAGTACACCAGTGATGATCCATAGTACACCAGTGATGGCCCATAGTACATCAGTGATGAAATATAGTACATCAGTGATGATCCACTGTACATCAGTGATGATCTACAGTACATCAGGGATGGTCCATAGTACACCAGTGATGATCTACAGTACATCAGGGATGGTCCATAGTACACCAGTGATGATCCACAGTACACCAGTGATGATCCATAGTACACCAGTGATGGTCCATAGTACATCAGTGATGATCCATAGTACATCAGTGATGGTCCATAGTACATCAGTGATGATCTATAGTACATCAGTGATGATCTATAGTACATCAGTGATGATCCATAGTACATCAGTGATGATCCACAGTACATCAGTGATGGTCCACAGTACATCAGGGATGGTCCACAGTACATCAGTGATGATCCATAGTACACCAGTGATGGCCCATAGTACATCAGTGATGGTCCATAGTACATCAGTGATGATCCATAGTAGATCAGTGATGATCCATAGTAGATCAGTGATGATCCATAGTACACCAGTGATGGCCCATAGTACACCAGTGATGGCCCATAGTACATCAGTGATGATCCACAGTACATCAGTGATGATCCATAGTACATCAGTGATGATCCACAGTACATCAGTGATGATCCATAGTACATCAGTGATGATCCACAGTACATCAGGGATGGTCCATAGTACATCAGTGATGATCCATAGTACACCAGTGATGATCCATAGTACACCAGTGATGGCCCATAGTACATCAGTGATGAACTATAGTACATCAGTGATGATCCACAGTACATCAGTGATGATCCACAGTACATCAGGGATGGTCCATAGTACACCAGTGATGATCCACAGTACACCAGTGATGATCCATAGTACACCAGTGATGGTCCATAGTACATCAGTGATGATCTATAGTACATCAGTGATGGTCCATAGTACATCAGTCATGATCTATAGTACATCAGTGATGATCCACAGTACATCAGTTATGATACACAGTACATCAGTGATGATCCACAGTACATCAGTGATGATCCACAATACTTCAGTGATGATTCACAGTACATCAGTGATGATCCACAGTACATCAGAGATGGTCCACAGTATATCAGTGATGATCCATAGTACATCAGTGATGGTCCATAGTACATCAGTGATGGTCCATAGTACACCAGTGATGATCCATAGTACACCAGTGATGATCCATAGTACACCAGTGATGGCCCATAGTACACCAGTGATGGCCCATAGTACATCAGTGATGATCCATAGTACATCAGTGATGATCCACAGTACATCAGTGATGATCCACAGTACATCAGGGATGGTCCATAGTACATCAGTGATGATCCATAGTACACCAGTGATGATCCATAGTACACCATTGATGGCCCATAGTACATCAGTGATGAACTATAGTACATCAGTGATGATCCACAGTACATCAGGGATGGTCCATAGTACATCAGTGATGATCCATAGTACACCAGTGATGATCCATAGTACACCAGTGATGGCCCATAGTACATCAGTGATGAACTATAGTACATCAGTGATGATCCACAGTACATCAGTGATGATCCATAGTACATCAGTGATGATCCACAGTACATCAGTGATGATCCACAGTACATCAGGGATGGTCCATAGTACATCAGTGATGATCCATAGTACACCAGTGATGATCCATAGTACACCAGTGATGGCCCATAGTACATCAGTGATTATCTATAGTACATCAGTGATGATCCACAGTACATCAGGGATGGTCCATAGTACATCAGGGATGATCCATAGTACATCAGTGATGATCCACAGTACATCAGTGATGATCCACAGTACATCAGGGATGGTCCACAGTACATCAGTGATGATCTATAGTACACCAGTCATGATCCATAGTACATCAGTGATGATCCATAGTACATCAGTGATGGCCCACAGTACATCAGGGATGATCCACAGTACATCAGTGATGATCCATAGTACACCAGTGTTGGCCCATAGTACACCAGTGATGGCCCATAGTACATCAGTGATGATCCACAGTACATCAGTGATGATCTATAGTAAATCAGTGATGATCCACAGTACACCAGTGATGATTCACAGTACATCAGGGATGGTCCATAGTACATCAGGGATGGTCCATAGTACATCAGTGATGATCCACAGTACATCAGGGATGGTCCACAGTACATCAGTGATGATCCATAGTACATCAGTGATGGCCCATAGTACATCAGTGATGATCCATATTACACCAGTGATGATCCATAGTACACCAGGGATGACCCACAGTGCATCAGTGATGATCCACAGTACATCAGTGATGGTCCATAATAAATCAGTGATGGTCCATAGTACACCAGTGATGATCCATAGTTCACCAGTGATGTCCCATAGTACACCAGTGATGATCCATAGTACACCAGAGATGGCCCATAGTATACCAGTGATGTCCCATAGTACATCAGTGATGATCCACAGTACATCAGTGATGATCCATTGTACACCAGGGATGGCCCATAGTACATCAGTGATGGCTCATAGTACATCAGTGATGATCCATAGTACATCAGTGATGATCCATAGTACACCAGTGATGATCCATAGTACATCAGTGATGGCTCATAGTACATCAGTGATGATCCATAGTACATCAGTGATGATCCATAGTACACCAGTGATGATCCATAGTACATCAGTGATGGCTCATAGTACATCAGTGATGATCCATAATACATCAGTGATGATCCATAGTACACCAGTGATGGCCCATAGTACTTCAGTGATGATCTATAGTACATCAGTGATGATCCACAGTACATCAGTGATGATCCACAGTACATCAGTGATGATCCACAGTACATCAGTGATGATCCACGGTACATCAGTGATGATCCATAGTACATCAGTGATGATCCTCAGTACATCAATGATGATCCACAGTACATCAGTGATGATCCACAGTACATCAGTGATGATCCACAGTACATCAGTGATGATCCACAGGACATCAGGGATGGTCCACAGTACATCAGTGATGATCCATAGTAAACCAGTCATGATCCATAGTACATCAGTGATGATCCATAGTACATCAGTGATGATCCATAGTACACCAGTGATGGCCCATAGTACACCAGTGATGATCCATAGTACACCAGTGATGGCCCATAGTACTTCAGTGATGATCTATAGTACATCAGTGATGATCCACAGTACATCAGTGATGATCCACAATACATCAGGGATGGTCCACAGTATATCAGTGATGATCCATAGTACATCAGTGATGGCCCACAGTACATCAGTGATGATCCACAGTACATCAGTGATGATCCATAGTACACCAGTGATGGTCCATAGTACACCAGTGATGGTCCATAGTACATCAGTGATGATCCATAGTACATCAGTGATGATCCACAGTACATCAGGGATGGTCCACAGTATATCAGTGATGATCCATAGTACACCAGTGATGGCCCAAAGCACATCAGTGATGGTCCATAGTACACCAGGGATGATCCATAGTAATCCAGTGATGATCCATAGTACACCAGTGATGGCCCATAGTACACCAGTGATGGCCCATAGTACATCAGTGATGATCCACAGTACATCAGTGATGATCTATAGTACATCAGGGATGGTCCACAGTACATCAGTGATGATCCATAGTACACCAGTGATGATCCATAGTACATCAGTGATGCTCCATAGTATACCTGTGATGGCCCACAGTACACCTGTGATGGCCCACAGTAGATCAGTGATGATCCACATTACATCAGGGATGATCCACAGTATATCAGGGATGGTCCACAGTATATCAGTGATGAGCCATAGTACATCAGTGATGGTCCATAGTACACCAGTGATGATCCATAGTACACCAGTGATGGCCCATAGTACACCAGTGATGGCCCATAGTACACCAGTGATGATCCATAGTACACCAGTGATGGCCCATAGTACACCAGTGATGTCCCATAGTACATCAGTGATGATCCACAGTACATCAGTGATGATCCATAGTACACCAGGGATGGCCCATAGTACATCAGTGATGGCTCATAGTACATCAGTGATGATCCATAGTACATCAGTGATGATCCATAGTACACCAGTGATGATCCATAGTACATCAGTGATGGCTCATAGTACATCAGTGATGATCCATAGTACACCAGTGATGATCCATAGTACATCAGTGATTGCTCATAGTACATCAGTGATGATCCATAATACATCAGTGATGATCCATAGTACATCAGTGATGATCCATAGTACACCAGTCATGGCCCATAGTACTACAGTGATGATCTATAGTACATCAGTGATGATCCACAGTACATCAGTGATGATCCACAGTACATCAGTGATGATCCAAGGTACATCAGTGATGATCCATAGTACATCAGTGATGATCCTCAGTACATCAGTGATGATCCACAGTACATCAGTGATGATCCACAGTACATCAGTGATGATCCACAGTACATCAGGGATGGTCCACAGTACATCAGTGATGATCCATAGTACACCAGTCATGATCCATAGTACATCAGTGATGATCCATAGTACATCAGTGATGATCCATAGTACACCAGTGATGGCCCATAGTACTTCAGTGATAATTAATAGTACATCAGTGATGATCCACAGTACATCAGTGATGATCCACAATACATCAGGGATGGTCCACAGTATATCAGTGATGATCCATAGTACATCAGTGATGGCCCACAGTACATCAGTGATGATCCACAGTACATCAGTGATGATCCATAGTACACCAGTGATGGCCCATAGTACATCAGTGATGGTCCATAGTACATCAGTGATGATCCATAGTACATCAGTGATGATCCATAGTACACCAGTGATGATCCACAGTACATCAGTTATGATCCACAGTACATCAGTGATGATCCACAGTACATCAGTGATGATCCACAATACTTCAGTGATGATCCACAGTACATCAGTGATGATCCACAGTACATCAGGGATGGTCCACAGTATATCAGTGATGATCCATAGTACATCAGTGATGGCCCATAGTACATCAGTGATGATCCATAGTACACCAGTGATGATCCATAGTACACCAGTAATGTTCCATAGTACACCAGGGATGATCCACAGTACATCAGTGATGATCCACAGTACATCAGTGGTGGTCCACAGTACATCAGTGATGGTCCATAGTACACCAGTGATGATCCATAGTACACCAGTGATGATCCATAGTACACCAGTGATGGACCGTAGTACACCAGTGATGGCCCATAGTACATCAGTGATGATCCATAGTACATCAATGATGATCCACAGTACATCAGTGATGATCCACAGTACATCAGGGATGGTCCATAGTACATCAGTGATAATCCATAGTACACCAGTGATGATCCATAGTACACTAGTGATGGCCCATAGTACATCAGTGATGAACTATAGTACATCAGTGATGATCCACAGTACATCAGGGATGGTCCATAGTACATCAGTGATGATCCATAGTACACCAGTGATGATCCATAGTACATCAGTGATGATCCACAGTACATCAGGGATGGTCCATAGTACACCAGTGATGATCCACAGTACACCAGTGATGATCCATAGTACACCAGTGATGGTCCATAGTACATCAGTGATGATCTATAGTACATCAGTGATGGTCCATAGTACATCAGTGATGATCTATATACATAGTACACCAGTGATGATCTATAGTACATCAGTGATGATCTACAGTACATCAGTTATGATCCACAGTACATCAGTGATGATCCACAATACTTCAGTGATGATCCACAGTACATCAGTGATGATCCACAGTACATCAGGGATGGTCCACAGTATATCAGTGATGATCCATAGTACATCAGTGATGGTCCATAGTACATCAGTGATGGTCCATAGTACACCAGTGATGATCCATAGTACACCAGTGATGATCCATAGTACACCAGTGATGGCCCATAGTACACCAGTGATGGCCCATAGTACATCAGTGATGATCCATAGTACATCAGTGATGATCCACAGTACATCAGTGATGATCCACAGTACATCAGGGATGGTCCATAGTACATCAGTGATGATCCATAGTACACCAGTGATGATCCATAGTACACCAGTGATGGCCCATAGTACATCAGTGATGAACTATAGTACATCAGTGATGATCCACAGTACATCAGGGATGGTCCATAGTACATCAGTGATGATCCATAGTACACCAGTGATGATCCATAGTACAATAGTGATGGCCCATAGTACATCAGTGATGAACAATAGTACATCAGTGATGATCCACAGTACATCAGTGATGATCCATAGTACATCAGTGATGATCCACAGTACATCAGTGATGATCCACAGTACATCAGGGATGGTCCATAGTACATCAGTGATGATCCATAGTACACCAGTGATGATCCATAGTACACCAGTGATGGCCCATAGTACATCAGTGATGAACTATAGTACATCAGTGATGATCCACAGTACATCAGTGATGATCCACAGTACATCAGGGATGGTCCATAGTACACCAGTGATGATCCACAGTACACCAGTGATGATCCATAGTACACCAGTGATGGTCCATAGTACATCAGTGATGATCTATAGTACATCAGTGATGGTCCATAGTACATCAGTGATGATCTATAGTACATCAGTGATGATCCACAGTACATCAGTTATGATACACAGTACATCAGTGATGATCCACAGTACATCAGTGATGATCCACAATACTTCAGTGATGATCCACAGTACATCAGTGATGATCCACAGTACATCAGGGATGGTCCACAGTATATCAGTGATGATCCATAGTACATCAGTGATGGTCCATAGTACACCAGTGATGATCTATAGTACACCAGTGATGGCCCATAGTACACCAGTGATGGCCCATAGTACATCAGTGATGATCCATAGTACATCAGTGATGATCCACAGTACATCAGTGATGGCCCACAGTACATCAGGGATGATCCACAGTACATCAGTGATGATCCATAGTACACCAGTGATGGCCCATAGTACACCAGTGATGGCCCATAGTACATCAGTGATGATCCACAGTACATCAGTGATGATCTATAGTACATCAGTGATGATCCACAGTACACCAGTGATGATTCACAGTACATCAGGGATGGTCCATAGTACATCAGGGATGGTCCATAGTACATCAGTGATGATCCACAGTACATCAGGGATGGTCCACAGTACATCAGTGATGATCCATAGTACATCAGTGATGGCCCATAGTACATCAGTGATGATCCATATTACACCAGTGATGATCCATAGTACACCAGGGATGACCCACAGTACATCAGTGATGATCCACAGTACATCAGTGATGGTCCATAGTAGACTTGTGCACAACGGAAAAATTCGTTCCGTTTCGGTTCGTTTCTTTCCGGTCCTGTTGATTCGTAATCATTCGTAATTTTGCTAGACGGGATTTTTCGTGTTCGGACTCATTCGTATTTTTGCAAGCGACATTTTTCGTTGAATTTTTTGTTGCTTTATAATTCGTACTTTCGGTAGAGTACGTTGTTTTTCGTTGATTCTGGACACAACTCCTACTTTCGTAACTTTTTTTGGGTTCGTACTTTCGGTAGAGTACGTTGTTTTTCGTTGATTCTGGACACAACTCCTACTTTCGTAACTTTTTTGGGGTTCGTTGATTCGTAATTTTCCATGTCTCTCTCACAACGACGCTGCCTATTATGCCTAATGTGCTTCGAATGGATTTGTACTTTTCTAAATACATTGCGGTTATTTGTAACGATTCGAAATCTCGTATTTTACTTTCGTTTTTAACATGCGGCTATAGGCTCCGCCCCTGTACACCATTTTGAGAGGGTTCAGCACGGTGAGGGAGAAGCAGAGAGCAGAGCAGAGTGTTATTGTGCTTCGAATGGATTAGAAATCTCGTATTTTACTTTCGTTTTTTACATGCGGCTATAACCTCCGCCCCTGTACACCATTTTGAGAGGGAGTTCAGCACGGTGTGGGAGAAGCAGAGAGCAGAGCAGAGTGAGTGTTATTGTGCTTCGTATGGATTCGTACATTCGTAACTTTTTCATAACGAATTATGCCGAAGACATTCGGGCATTCGCTATTTGCGGTATAATTTATTTCGGATTCGGTCTTATTCGTAATTGCTTTGTTCGGAAATTCGAATGCTTCCGAATGTCCGAAAGTTGCTAAATTCGGACGAATTTCAATTCGTTACGAAACGAATTGCACAAGCCTAGTCCATAGTAAATCAGTGATGGTCCATAGTACACCAGTGATGATCCATAGTTCACCAGTGATGGCCGATAGTACACCAGTGATGATCCATAGTACACCAGAGATGGCCCATAGTATACCAGTGATGTCCCATAGTACATCAGTGATGATCCACAGTACATCAGTGATGATCCATAGTACACCAGGGATGGCCCATAGTACATCAGTGATGGCTCATAGTACATCAGTGATGATCCATAGTACATCAGTGATGATCCATAGTACACGAGTGATGATCCATAGTACATCAGTGATGGCTCATAGTACATCAGTGATGATCCATAGTACATCAGTGATGATCCATAGTACACGAGTGATGATCCATAGTACATCAGTGATGGCTCATAGTACATCAGTGATGATCCATAATACATCAGTGATGATCCATAGTACACCAGTGATGGCCCATAGTACTTCAGTGATGATCTATAGTACATCAGTGATGATCCACAGTACAACAGTGATGATCCACACTACATCAGTGATGATACACGGTACATCAGTGATGATCCATAGTACATCAGTGATGATCCTCAGTACATCAATGATGATCCACAGTACATCAGTGATGATCCACAGTACATCAGTGATGATCCACAGTACATCAGTGATGATCCACAGGACATCAGGGATGGTCCACAGTACATCAGTGATGATCCATAGTAAACCAGTCATGATCCATAGTACATCAGTGATGATCCACAGTACATCAGTGATGATCCATAGTACACCAGTGATGGCCCATAGTACACCAGTGATGATCCATAGTACACCAGTGATGCCCATAGTACTTCAGTGATGATCTATAGTACATCAGTGATGATCCACAGTACATCAGTGATGATCCACAATACATCAGGGATTGTCCACAGTATATCAGTGATGATCCATAGTACATCAGTGATGGCCCACAGTACATCAGTGATGATCCACAGTACATCAGTGATGATCCATAGTACACCAGTGATGGTCCATAGTACACCAGTGATGGTCCATAGTACATCAGTGATGATCCATAGTACATCAGTGATGATCCACAGTACATCAGGGATGGTCCACAGTACATCAGTGATGATCCATAGTACACCAGTGATGGCCCAAAGCACATCACTGATGGTCCATAGTACACCAGGGATGATCCATAGTAATCCAGTGATGATCCATAGTACACCAGTGATGGCCCATAGTACACCAGTGATGGCCCATAGTACATCAGTGATGATCCACAGTACATCAGTGATGATCTATAGTACATCAGGGATGGTCCACAGTACATCAGTGATGATCCATAGTACACCAGTGATGATCCATAGTACATCAGTGATGCTCCATAGTACACCTGTGATGGCCCACAGTACACCTGTGATGGCCCACAGTAGATCAGTGATGATCCACAGTACATCAGGGATGATCCACAGTATATCAGGGATGGTCCACAGTATATCAGTGATGAGCCATAGTACATCAGTGATGGTCCATAGTACACCAGTGATGATCCATAGTACACCAGTGATGGCCCATAGTACACCAGTGATGGCCCATAGTACACCAGTGATGATCCATAGTACACCAGTGATGGCCCATAGTACACCAGTGATGTCCCATAGTACATCAGTGATGATCCACAGTACATCAGTGATGATCCATAGTACACCAGGGATGGCCCATAGTACATCAGTGATGGCTCATAGTACATCAGTGATGATCCATAGTACATCAGTGATGATCCATAGTACACCAGTGATGATCCATAGTACATCAGTGATGGCTCATAGTACATCAGTGATGGCTCATAGTACATCAGTGATGATCCATAGTACACCAGTGATGATCTATAGTACATCAGTGATGGCTCATAGTACATCAGTGATGATCCATAATACATCAGTGATGATCCATAGTACATCAGTGATGATCCACAGTACATCAGTGATGATCCAAGGTACATCAGTGATGATCCACAGTACATCAGTGATGATCCACAGTACATCAGTGATGATCCACAGTACATCAGGGATGGTCCACAGTACATCAGTGATGATCCATAGTACACCAGTCATGATCCATAGTACATCAGTGATGATCCATAGTACATCAGTGATGATCCATAGTACACCAGTGATGATCCATAGTACACCAGTGATGGCCCATAGTACTTCAGTGATAATTAATAGTACATCAGTGATGATCCACAGTACATCAGTGATGATCCACAATACATCAGGGATGGTCCACAGTATATCAGTGATGATCCATAGTACATCAGTGATGGCCCACAGTACATCAGTGATGATCCACAGTACATCAGTGATGATCCATAGTACACCAGTGATGGCCCATAGTACATCAGTGATGGTCCATAGAACATCAGTGATGATCCATAGTACATCAGTGATGATCCATAGTACACCAGTGATGATCCACAGTACATCAGTTATGATCCATAGTACATCAGTGATGATCCACAGTACATCAGTGATGATCCACAATACTTCAGTGATGATCCACAGTACATCAGTGATGATCCACAGTACATCAGGGATGGTCCACAGTATATCAGTGATGATCCATAGTACATCAGTGATGGCCCATAGTACATCAGTGATGATCCATAGTACACCAGTGATGATCCATAGTACACCAGTAATGTTCCATAGTACACCAGGGATGATCCACAGTACATCAGTGATGATCCACAGTACATCAGTGGTGGTCCACAGTACATCAGTGATGGTCCATAGTACACCAGTGATGATCCACAGTACATCAGTGATGATCCACAGTACATCAGGGATGGTCCATAGTACATCAGTGATGATCCATAGTACACCAGTGATGATCCATAGTACACCAGTGATGGCCCATAGTACATCAGTGATGAACTATAGTACATCAGTGATGATCCACAGTACATCAGGGATGGTCCATAGTACATCAGTGATGATCCATAGTACACCAGTGATGATCCATAGTACACCAGTGATGGCCCATAGTACATCAGTGATGAACTATAGTACATCAGTAATGATCCACAGTACATCAGTGATGATCCACAGTACATCAGGGATGGTCCATAGTACACCAGTGATGATCCACAGTACACCAGTGATGATCCATAGTACACCAGTGATGGTCCATAGTACATCAGTGATGATCTATAGTACATCAGTGATGGTCCATAGTACATCAGTGATGATCTATATATATAGTACACCAGTGATGATCTATAGTACATCAGTGATGATCTACAGTACATCAGTTATGATCCACAGTACATTAGTGATGATCCACAGTACATCAGTGATGATCCACAATACTTCAGTGATGATCCACAGTACATCAGTGATGATCCACAGTACATCAGGGATGGTCCACAGTATATCAGTGATGATCCATAGTACATCAGTGATGGTCCATAGTACATCAGTGATGGTCCATAGTACACCAGTAATGATCCATAGTACACCAGTGATGATCCATAGTACACCAGTGATGGCCCATAGTACACCAGTGATGGCCCATAGTACATCAGTGATGATCCATAGTACATCAGTGATGATCCACAGTACATCAGTGATGATCCACAGTACATCAGGGATGGTCCATAGTACATCAGTGATGATCCATAGTACACCAGTGATGATCCATAGTACACCAGTGATGGCCCATAGTACATCAGTGATGAACTATAGTACATCAGTGATGATCCATAGTACACCAGTGATGATCCACAGTACATCAGTTATGATCCATAGTACATCAGTGATGATCCACAGTACATCAGTGATGATCCACAATACTTCAGTGATGATCCACAGTACATCAGTGATGATCCACAGTACATCAGGGATGGTCCACAGTATATCAGTGATGATCCATAGTACATCAGTGATGGCCCATAGTACATCAGTGATGATCCATAGTACACCAGTGATGATCCATAGTACACCAGTAATGTTCCATAGTACACCAGGGATGATCCACAGTACATCAGTGATGATCCACAGTACATCAGTGGTGGTCCACAGTACATCAGTGATGGTCCATAGTACACCAGTGATGATCCACAGTACATCAGTGATGATCCACAGTACATCAGGGATGGTCCATAGTACATCAGTGATGATCCATAGTACACCAGTGATGATCCATAGTACACCAGTGATGGCCCATAGTACATCAGTGATGAACTATAGTACATCAGTGATGATCCACAGTACATCAGGGATGGTCCATAGTACATCAGTGATGATCCATAGTACACCAGTGATGATCCATAGTACACCAGTGATGGCCCATAGTACATCAGTGATGAACTATAGTACATCAGTAATGATCCACAGTACATCAGTGATGATCCACAGTACATCAGGGATGGTCCATAGTACACCAGTGATGATCCACAGTACACCAGTGATGATCCATAGTACACCATAGATGGTCCATAGTACATCAGTGATGATCTATAGTACATCAGTGATGGTCCATAGTACATCAGTGATGATCTATATATATAGTACACCAGTGATGATCTATAGTACATCAGTGATGATCTACAGTACATCAGTTATGATCCACAGTACATTAGTGATGATCCACAGTACATCAGTGATGATCCACAATACTTCAGTGATGATCCACAGTACATCAGTGATGATCCACAGTACATCAGGGATGGTCAACAGTATATCAGTGTTGATCCATAGTACATCAGTGATGGTCCATAGTACATCAGTGATGGTCCATAGTACACCAGTAATGATCCATAGTACACCAGTGATGATCCATAGTACACCAGTGATGGCCCATAGTACACCAGTGATGGCCCATAGTACACCAGTGATGGCCCATAGTACATCAGTGATGATCCATAGTACATCAGTGATGATCCACAGTACATCAGTGATGATCCACAGTACATCAGGGATGGTCCATAGTACATCAGTGATGATCCATAGTACACCAGTGATGATCCATAGTACACCAGTGATGGCCCATAGTACATCAGTGATGAACTATAGTACATCAGTGATGATCCATAGTACACCAGTGATGATCCACAGTACATCAGTTATGATCCATAGTACATCAGTGATGATCCACAGTACATCAGTGATGATCCACAATACTTCAGTGATGATCCACAGTACATCAGTGATGATCCACAGTACATCAGGGATGGTCCACAGTATATCAGTGATGATCCATAGTACATCAGTGATGGCCCATAGTACATCAGTGATGATCCATAGTACACCAGTGATGATCCATAGTACACCAGTAATGTTCCATAGTACACCAGGGATGATCCACAGTACATCAGTGATGATCCACAGTACATCAGTGGTGGTCCACAGTACATCAGTGATGGTCCATAGTACACCAGTGATGATCCACAGTACATCAGTGATGATCCACAGTACATCAGGGATGGTCCATAGTACATCAGTGATGATCCATAGTACACCAGTGATGATCCATAGTACACCAGTGATGGCCCATAGTACATCAGTGATGAACTATAGTACATCAGTGATGATCCACAGTACATCAGGGATGGTCCATAGTACATCAGTGATGATCCATAGTACACCAGTGATGATCCATAGTACACCAGTGATGGCCCATAGTACATCAGTGATGAACTATAGTACATCAGTAATGATCCACAGTACATCAGTGATGATCCACAGTACATCAGGGATGGTCCATAGTACACCAGTGATGATCCACAGTACACCAGTGATGATCCATAGTACACCATAGATGGTCCATAGTACATCAGTGATGATCTATAGTACATCAGTGATGGTCCATAGTACATCAGTGATGATCTATATATATAGTACACCAGTGATGATCTATAGTACATCAGTGATGATCTACAGTACATCAGTTATGATCCACAGTACATTAGTGATGATCCACAGTACATCAGTGATGATCCACAATACTTCAGTGATGATCCACAGTACATCAGTGATGATCCACAGTACATCAGGGATGGTCCACAGTATATCAGTGATGATCCATAGTACATCAGTGATGGTCCATAGTACATCAGTGATGGTCCATAGTACACCAGTAATGATCCATAGTACACCAGTGATGATCCATAGTACACCAGTGATGGCCCATAGTACACCAGTGATGGCCCATAGTACACCAGTGATGGCCCATAGTACATCAGTGATGATCCATAGTACATCAGTGATGATCCACAGTACATCAGTGATGATCCACAGTACATCAGGGATGGTCCATAGTACATCAGTGATGATCCATAGTACACCAGTGATGATCCATAGTACACCAGTGATGGCCCATAGTACATCAGTGATGAACTATAGTACATCAGTGATGATCCACAGTACATCAGGGATGGTCCATAGTACATCAGTGATGATCCATAGTACACCAGTGATGATCCATAGTACACCAGTGATGGCCCATAGTACATCAGTGATGAACAATAGTACATCAGTGATGATCCACAGTACATCAGTGATGATCCATAGTACATCAGTGATGATCCACAGTACATCAGTGATGATCCACAGTACATCAGGGATGGTCCATAGTACATCAGTGATGATCCATAGTACACCAGTGATGATCCATAGTACACCAGTGATGGCCCATAGTACATCAGTGATGAACTATAGTACATCAGTGATGATCCACAGTACATCAGTGATGATCCACAGTACATCAGGGATGGTCCATAGTACACCAGTGATGATCCACAGTACACCAGTGATGATCCATAGTACACCAGTGATGGTCCATAGTACATCAGTGATGATCTATAGTACATCAGTGATGGTCCATAGTACATCAGTGATGATCTATAGTACTTCAGTGATGATCCATAGTACATCAGTGATGATCCACAGTACATCAGTGATGATCCACAGTACATCAGTGATGATCCACAATACTTCAGTGATGATCCACAGTACATCAGTGATGATCAACAGTACATCAGGGATGGTCCACAGTATATCAGTGATGATCCATAGTACATCAGTGATGGTCCATAGTACACCAGTGATAATCTATAGTACACCAGTGATGGCCCATAGTACACCAGTGATGGCCCATAGTACATCAGTGATGATCCATAATACATCAGTGATGATCCACAGTACATCAGTGATGATCCACAGTACATCAGGGATGGTCCATAGTACATCAGTGATGATCCATAGTACACCAGTGATGATCCATAGTACACCAGTGATGGCCCATAGTACATCAGTGATGAACTATAGTACATCAGTGATGATCCACAGTACACCAGTGATGGTCCATAGTACATCAGTGATGATCCATAGTACACCAGTGATGATCCATAGTACACCAGTGATGGCCCATAGTACATCAGTGATGAACTATAGTACATCAGTGATGATCCACAGTACATTAGTGATGATCCATAGTACATCAGTGATGATCCACAGTATATCAGTGATGATCCACAGTACATCAGGGATGGTCCATAGTACATCAGTGATGATCCATAGTACTCCAGTGATGATCCATAGTACACCAGTGATGGCCCATAGTACATCAGTGAAGAACTATAGTACATCAGTGATGATCCACAGTACATCAGTGATGATCCACAGTACACCAGTGATGATCCACAGTACACCAGTGATGATCCATAGTACACCAGTGATGGTCCATAGTACATCAGTGATGATCTATAGTACATCAGTGATGGTCCATAGTACATCAGTGATGAGCTATAGTACATGAGTGATGATCTATAGTACATCAGTGATGATCCATAGTACACCAGTGATGATCCATAGTACACCAGTGATGGCCCATAGTACATCAGTGATGATCTATAGTACATCAGTGATGATCCACAGTACATCAGGGATGGTCCATAGTACATCAGTGATGATTCATAGTACACCAGTGATGGCCCATAGTACATCAGTGATGAACTATAGTACATCAGTGATGATCCACAGTACATCAGTGATGATCCACAGTACATCAGGGATGGTCCATAGTACACCAGTGATGATCCACAGTACACCAGTGATGATCCATAGTACACCAGTGATGGTCCATAGTACATCAGTGATGATCTATAGTACATCAGTTATGGTCCATAGTACATCAGTGATGATCTATATACATAGTACACCAGTGATGATCTATAGTACATCAGTGATGATCTACAGTACATCAGTTATGATCCACAGTACATTAGTGATGATCCACAGTACATCAGTGATGATCCACAATACTTCAGTGATGATCCACAGTACATCAGTGATGATCCACAGTACATCAGGGATGGTCCACAGTATATCAGTGATGATCCATAGTACATCAGTGATGGTCCATAGAACATCAGTGATGGTCCATAGTACACCAGTGATGATCCATAGTACACCAGTGATGGCCCATAGTACACCAGTGATGGCCCATAGTACATCAGTGATGATCCATAGTACATCAGTGATGATCCACAGTACATCTGTGATGATCCACAGTACATCAGGGATGGTCCATAGTACATCAGTGATGATCCATAGTACACCAGTGATGATCCATAGTACACCAGTGATGGCCCATAGTACATCAGTGATGAACAATAGTACATCAGTGATGATCCACAGTACATCAGTGATGATCCATAGTACATCAGTGATGATCCACAGTACATCAGTGATGATCCACAGTACATCAGGGATTGTCCATAGTACATCAGTGATGATCCATAGTACACCAGTGATGATCCATAGTACACCAGTGATGGCCTATAGTACATCAGTGATGAACTATAGTACATCAGTGATGATCCACAGTACATCAGTGATGATCCACAGTACATCAGGGATGGTCCATAGTACACCAGTGATGATCCACAGTACACCAGTGATGATCCATAGTACACCAGTGATGGTCCATAGTACATCAGTGATGATCTATAGTACATCAGTGATGGTCCATAGTACATCAGTGATGATCCATAGTACATCAGTGATGATCCACAGTACATCAGTGATGATCCACAGTACATCAGTGATGATCCACAGTACATCAGGGATGGTCCATAGTACATCAGTGATGATCCATAGTACACCTGTGATGATCCATAGTACACCAGTGATGGCCCATAGTACATCAGTGATGAACTATAGTACATCAGTGATGATCCACAGTACATCAGTGATGATCCACAGTACATCAGGGATGGTCCATAGTACACCAGTGATGATCCACAGTACACCAGTGATGATCCATAGTACACCAGTGATGGTCCATAGTACATCAGTGATGATCTATAGTACATCAGTGATGGTCCATAGTACATCAGTGATGATCTATAGTACATCAGTGATGATCCACAGTACATCAGTTATGATCCACAGTACATCAGTGATGATCCACAGTACATCAGTGATGATCCACAATACTTCAGTGATGATCCACAGTACATCAGTGATGATCCACAGTACATCAGGGATGGTCCACAGTATATCAGTGATGATCCATAGTACATCAGTGATGGTCCATAGTACACCAGTGATGATCTATAGTACACCAGTGATGGCCCATAGTACACCAGTGATGGCCCATAGTACATCAGTGATGATCCATAGTACATCAGTGATGATCCACAGTACATCAGTGATGATCCACAGTACATCAGGGATGGTCCATAGTACATCAGTGATGATCCATAGTACACCAGTGATGATCCATAGTGCACCAGTGATGACCCATAGTACATCAGTGATGAACTATAGTACATCAGTGATGATCCACAGTACATCAGGGATGGTCCATAGTACATCAGTGATGATCCATAGTACACCAGTGATGATCCATAGTACACCAGTGATGGCCCATAGTACATCAGTGATGAACTATAGTACATCAGTAATGATCCACAGTACATCAGTGATGATCCATAGTACATCAGTGATGATCCACAGTATATCAGTGATGATCCACAGTACATCAGGGATGGTCCATAGTACATCAGTGATGATCCATAGTACACCAGTGATGATCCATAGTACACCAGTGATGGCCCATAGTACATCAGTGATGAACTATAGTACATCAGTGATGATCCACAGTACATCAGTGATGATCCACAGTACACCAGTGATGATCCACCGTACACCAGTGATGATCCATAGTACACCAGTGATGGTCCATAGTACATCAGTGATGATTAGGGATGAGCTTCGTGTTCGAGTCGAACATACGTTCGACTCGAACATCGGCTGTTCGATCGTTCGACGAAGATCGAACGATTTGGGCCGTTCGCGCCAAATTCGAGTGACGCGAACGGCCCACAATGCACTACGCCATCGCAGTGTCATCCAGGCACTGTGATTGGCCAAGCATGCACTGTGACCCCGCATGCTTGGCCAATCACAGCGCCGGCAGCGAGGAGAGCAATGATTGGCCACAGGCAGGATGCCTGTGGCCAATTATTGCTGAGGGTGTTTAGTACACGCCCCACACTATAAAAGGCCGCCAGCACGGCGGCCTAGTGTAGTGTGTTCCGGAGCAGGGATAGAGCAGCATAGGCAGGGACAGTGACTTTTATTTCTTTCTTGCTTAACCTGGATTCCTTTAGTTTAGGGAAAGAGAAGGATAGGTAGGGAGAGTGTCAGTGTGTTTTGTGCTTGTGCTATATTGTGCTTAAAAAAAACATTTTTTCTAGGGACAGAAAACTGTAGGTAGGGAGAGTGTGTCAGTTTCTTTCACTGTCAAAGTCCTTGTTTCCAGGGACCTGGAAGGACAGTGAGTGAATTCTCCTTGTGCTAAATTGTGCTTAAAAAAAACATTTTTTCTAGGGACAGAAAACTGTAGGTAGGGAGAGTGTGTCAGTTTCTTTCACTGTCAAAGTCCTTGTTTCCAGGGACCTGGAAGGACAGTGAGTGAATTCTCCTTGTGCTAAATTGTGCTTAAAAAAAACATTTTTTCTAGGGACAGAAAACTGTAGGTAGGGAGAGTGTGTCAGTTTCTTTCACTGTCAAAGTCCTTGTTTCCAGGGACCTGGAAGGACAGTGAGTGAATTCTCCTTGTGCTAAATTGTGCTTAAAAAAAACATTTTTTCTAGGGACAGAAAACTGTAGGTAGGGAGAGTGTGTCAGTTTCTTTCACTGTCAAAGTCCTTGTTTCCAGGGACCTGGAAGGACAGTGAGTGAATTCTCCTTGTGCTAAATTGTGCTTAAAAAAACATTTTTTCTAGGGACAGAAAACTGTAGGTAGGGAGAGTGTGTCAGTTTCTTTCACTGTCAAAGTCCTTGTTTCCAGGAACCTGGAAGGACAGTGAGTGAATTCTCCTTGTGCTAAATTGTGCTTAAAAAAAACATTTTTTCTAGGGACAGAAAACTGTAGGTAGGGAGAGTGTGTCAGTTTATTTCACTGTCAAAGTCCTTGTTTCCAGGGACCTGGAAGGACAGTGAGTGAATTCTCCTTGTGCTAAATTGTGCTTAAAAAAAACATTTTTTCTAGGGACAGAAAACTGTAGGTAGGGAGAGTGTGTCAGTTTCTTTCACTGTCAAAGTCCTTGTTTCCAGGGACCTGGAAGGACAGTGAGTGAATTCTCCTTGTGCTAAATTGTGCTTAAAAAAAAAATTTTTTCTAGGGACAGAAAACTGTAGGTAGGGAGAGTGTGTCAGTTTCTTTCACTGTCAAAGTCCTTGTTTCCAGGGACCTGGAAGGACAGTGAGTGAATTCTCCTTGTGCTAAATTGTGCTTAAAAAAAACATTTTTTCTAGGGACAGAAAACTGTAGGTAGGGAGAGTGTGTCAGTTTCTTTCACTGTCAAAGTCCTTGTTTCCAGGGACCTGGAAGGACAGTGAGTGAATTCTCCTTGTGCTAAATTGTGCTTAAAAAAAACATTTTTTCTCTAGGGACAGAAAACTGTAGGTAGGGAGAGTGTGTCAGTTTCTTTCACTGTCAAAGTCCTTGTTTCCAGGGACCTGGAAGGACAGTGAGTGAATTCTCCTTGTGCTAAATTGTGCTTAAAAAAACATTTTTTCTAGGGACAGAAAACTGTAGGTAGGGAGAGTGTGTCAGTTTCTTTCACTGTCAAAGTCCTTGTTTCCAGGGACCTGGAAGGACAGTGAGTGAATTCTCCTTGTGCTAAATTGTGCTTAAAAAAAACATTTTTTCTAGGGACAGAAAACTGTAGGTAGGGAGAGTGTGTCAGTTTCTTTCACTGTCAAAGTCCTTGTTTCCAGGGACCTGGAAGGACAGTGAGTGAATTCTCCTTGTGCTAAATTGTGCTTAAAAAAAACATTTTTTCTAGGGACAGAAAACTGTAGGTAGGGAGAGTGTGTCAGTTTCTTTCACTGTCAAAGTCCTTGTTTCCAGGGACCTGGAAGGACAGTGAGTGAATTCTCCTTGTGCTAAATTGTGCTTAAAAAAAACATTTTTTCTAGGGACAGAAAACTGTAGGTAGGGAGAGTGTGTCAGTTTCTTTCACTGTCAAAGTCCTTGTTTCCAGGGACCTGGAAGGACAGTGAGTGAATTCTCCTTGTGCTAAATTGTGCTTAAAAAAAACATTTTTTCTAGGGACAGAAAACTGTAGGTAGGGAGAGTGTGTCAGTTTCTTTCACTGTCAAAGTCCTTGTTTCCAGGGACCTGGAAGGACAGTGAGTGAATTCTCCTTGTGCTAAATTGTGCTTAAAAAAAACATTTTTTCTAGGGACAGAAAACTGTAGGTAGGGAGAGTGTGTCAGTTTCTTTCACTGTCAAAGTCCTTGTTTCCAGGGACCTGGAAGGACAGTGAGTGAATTCTCCTTGTGCTAAATTGTGCTTAAAAAAAACATTTTTTCTAGGGACAGAAAACTGTAGGTAGGGAGAGTGTGTCAGTTTCTTTCACTGTCAAAGTCCTTGTTTCCAGGGACCTGGAAGGACAGTGAGTGAATTCTCCTTGTGCTAAATTGTGCTTAAAAAAACATTTTTTCTAGGGACAGAAAACTGTAGGTAGGGAGAGTGTGTCAGTTTCTTTCACTGTCAAAGTCCTTGTTTCCAGGGACCTGGAAGGACAGTGAGTGAATTCTCCTTGTGCTAAATTGTGCTTAAAAAAACATTTTTTCTAGGGACAGAAAACTGTAGGTAGGGAGAGTGTGTCAGTTTCTTTCACTGTCAAAGTCCTTGTTTCCAGGGACCTGGAAGGACAGTGAGTGAATTCTCCTTGTGCTAAATTGTGCTTAAAAAAAACATTTTTTCTAGGGACAGAAAACTGTAGGTAGGGAGAGTGTGTCAGTTTCTTTCACTGTCAAAGTCCTTGTTTCCAGGGACCTGGAAGGACAGTGAGTGAATTCTCCTTGTGCTAAATTGTGCTTAAAAAAAACATTTTTTCTAGGGACAGAAAACTGTAGGTAGGGAGAGTGTGTCAGTTTCTTTCACTGTCAAAGTCCTTGTTTCCAGGGACCTGGAAGGACAGTGAGTGAATTCTCCTTGTGCTAAATTGTGCTTAAAAAAACATTTTTTCTAGGGACAGAAAACTGTAGGTAGGGAGAGTGTGTCAGTTTCTTTCACTGTCAAAGTCCTTGTTTCCAGGGACCTGGAAGGACAGTGAGTGAATTCTCCTTGTGCTAAATTGTGCTTAAAAAAACATTTTTTCTAGGGACAGAAAACTGTAGGTAGGGAGAGTGTGTCAGTTTCTTTCACTGTCAAAGTCCTTGTTTCCAGGGACCTGGAAGGACAGTGAGTGAATTCTCCTTGTGCTAAATTGTGCTTAAAAAAAACATTTTTTCTAGGGACAGAAAACTGTAGGTAGGGAGAGTGTGTCAGTTTCTTTCACTGTCAAAGTCCTTGTTTCCAGGGACCTGGAAGGACAGTGTGTGAATTCTCCTTGTGCTAAATTGTGCTTAAAAAAAACATTTTTTCTAGGGACAGAAAACTGTAGGTAGGGAGAGTGTGTCAGTTTCTTTCACTGTCAAAGTCCTTGTTTCCAGGGACCTGGAAGGACAGTGAGTGAATTCTCCTTGTGCTAAATTGTGCTTAAAAAAAACATTTTTTCTAGGGACAGAAAACTGTAGGTAGGGAGAGTGTGTCAGTTTCTTTCACTGTCAAAGTCCTTGTTTCAAGGGACAGAGAAGGACACCTGAAGGTAGCCCTTATTGCTTTTTTCCCATCTCCCTGCAGGCCATCTATTAGAATGTCTGGAAGGCAAACAAGGAGAGGCAGACAGTCAGGAGGCAATAAAAGAGGGCAAGCAGGCTCTGTGTCTGGGGGCAACAGTGCTGGTCGTGGACGCGGTGCATTGTCATCAGCACATGGCCATGGGACATGCTTGTCCTTCTTTTCGGCAGCTGGACATGTTGAGCCACATCATGCCGAAGACTTGGTAGAGTGGATGACCAAGCCCTCCTCCTCCTCCTCATCCTCTCTCACCCAGGCTCAGGGTACTGGAAAAGCAGCTGCCAAAGCGTCCTCTTCCCTGGTATCAATGTCAGACTCATCATCAGTCACTCCTTCCCTAGACCCACCATGTCCTCCTCCTGAGGAGTCCCCCGAACTGTTTCAGCACAGTGTTGGGTACATGCTCCAGGAGGATGCCCAGCGTTTCGAAGGGTCTGATGATGAAACCCAGCTAGAGGAAGGCAGTAGCGTGAGAGCAGACAGAGGGGATGCTCAAGAAGGACACCAATCTGGCAGTCATGTTCCAGCAGCTGCAGCATACTGCCAGATTGGCTCCAGTGATGAGGAGGGAGGTGATGATGAGGTCACTGACTCCACGTGGGTGCCTAATAGGAGAGAGGAGGAGGAGGAGGATGAGGAGGAGGCACATCTCCAACGAGGCAGGATGCCCTTTGGTGGCCAGCGTAAGGGCAGTACACCGACGGAATCACACCGCAGAGCTCCGCCTGTGCAGGGCGCTGCCTCTGCCCGTCATTCAAAAAGTTCTTTGGTGTGGGCCTTTTTTGAGGCTAGTGCATCAGATCGCACAGCTGCTGTTTGCAACATATGTCTCAAGCGTATATCGCGTGGCCAAAACATCAGCCGCTTGGGTACCACATGCCTGACCAGACATATGTTGACCTGCCATGTAGCTCGTTGGCAAGCCTACCTGAAAGACCCACACCAAAGAACAAAGCGGACCTCTCCTTGCACCGCATCAGCTGGGATCTCCAACCCCACTATAACTTCAGTCCTCTCTGAAACATGCACTGAGAGGAATGAAGGTGTAGAATTAGGTGTGTCACAGCCAAGTACTTGCGGCCACTCTGCTAGCAGTACACCGACGTCCGATTCTAGCAGGCAAATTTCCCTGCCCCAGCTGCTGGACCGTCGAAAGAAGTTCACTCCCAGCCATCCACATGCCCAGCGGTTGAATGCTAGCTTGGCTAAATTGCTAGCGCTTCAACTGCTGCCTTTTCAGTTGGTAGACTCGGCCCCCTTCCGTGAGTTTGTGCAATGTGCGGTTCCTCAGTGGCAGGTTCCCAAACGCCACTTTTTCTCACGGAAGGCTATTCCGGCTCTCTACCGGCATGTGGAAGGCAATGTCTTGGCCTCGCTGGACAGGGCGGTCAGCGGTAAGGTGCATATTACCGCTGACTCATGGTCCAGCAGGCATGGACAGGGACGTTACCTTTCTTTCACGGCCCATTGGGTCACTCTTTTGGCAGCTGGGAAGGATGCAGGACAAGGTGCAGTAGTGTTGGAGGTTGTCCCACCGCCACGCCTCCAAAATGCTACTACTGGTTGTGACACACCTCTCTCCTCCACCCCCTCCTCTTCTTCTTCCTCCATGGCCTCTTCCTGTGGTTTGTCCTATGAACCAGCGGTGCTCCGTAGCCGTTCACGGGGCTACGCAAGTACGCAGGCAAAAAGATGCCATGCCGTGGTTGCGCTGGTGTGTTTGGGGGACAGAAGCCACACTGGGGCAGAGGTCCTGTCTGCTCTGCAGGGCCAGGCCGAGAGGTGGTTGACGCCACGCCAGCTTAAGCCAGGAATGGTGGTTTGCGACAATGGCACCAACCTCCTCTCCGCCCTCCGACAGGGACAACTGACCTATGTGCCCTGTGTGGCTCACGTCCTTAACCTGGTGGTGCAGCGGTTCTTGGGCAGGTACCCGGGCTTACAGGATGTCCTGAGGCAGGCCAGGAAAGTCTGTGTGCATTTCCGCAGATCTTATAATGCCAGTGCTCGCCTGGCTGAGCTGCAAAAGGAGTTGAACCTGCCCAAGAACCGCCTTATATGTGACATGCCCACCAGGTGGAACTCAACGTTGGCCATGCTGCAGCGGCTGCACACGCAGCAGAGGGCCATCAATGAGTACCTGTGCGACTACGGCACCAGGACAGGGTCAGGGGAGCTTGGTTTTTTTTCTCCACGCCAGTGGGGCATGATCAGGGATGCATGCACTGTCCTGGCACCATTTGAGGAGGCCACGAGGATGGTGAGCAGTGACAGTGCATGCATCAGTGACACTGTACCTCTTGTCCACCTGTTGGAGCACACGCTGCGTGGAATAATGGACAGGGCACTTGAGGCAGAACAGAGGCAGGAAGAGGAGGACTTCCTTGCCTCTCAAGGCCCCCTTTACCCAGACAGTGTTCCTTCTGTCCCACCCATCGCACAGGAAGAGGAGGAGGAGGAGGAGGAGGAGGAGGAGGAGGATTGTGTCAGCATGGAGGTGGAGGCTGGCACTCAGCATCATCAGCAGCAGTCTTTTAGGGATGATTTACAGTCCCAAGAAACCAGTGGACTTGTACGTGGCTGGGAGGAGGTGGCTGCGGATCATGTCGTCCTTAGTGACCCAGAGGACTCCGGAGCGAATGCCTCAGCAAACCTACGCTGCATGGCCTCCCTGATCCTGCAAAGTCTGCGGAAGGATCCTCGTATTCTTCGGATCAAGGAGAGGGACCATTACTGGCTGGCCACTCTCCTTGATCCACGGTACAAGGGTAAGGTTGCGGACCTTATGTTACCGTCGCAGAGGGAGCAGAGGATGAGACAACTCCGGGAGGCCTTGCAGAAAGGTCTGTGCAACGCGTTCCCAGAGACTGGGAGGTTACAAACTCCTGGTCCTGGACAACGAGTTGCTGAGGCTTCGGCCAGTCAAAGAAGGAGCGGTGGGGAAGGTGGCCGTCTGACCGATGCGTTCAGACAATTCTTTAGTCCGCAGCCCCAAAGTATGATCGGTTCCAGCAACCATCGCCAGCGTCTGATAAACATGGTGCAGGAATATCTAGGGGCAAGGTCAGACTTGGACACCTTCCCCACCGAAAATCCTCTGGCTTACTGGGTCTTGAGGATGGATCACTGGCCAGAGCTTGCACAGTATGCAATTGAGCTACTGGCCTGTCCTGCATCCAGCGTTCTTTCGGAACGCACATTCAGTGCTGCTGGAGGATTTGTCACGGATCACAGGGTGCGCCTGTCCACCGACTCGGTTGATCGACTGACTTTCATCAAGATGAACCAGTCTTGGATCACCACCAGCTACCACACACCTGATGCTGATATAACAGACTAATTGATTTTAACATGTCACATCCCTTCAAGACTGATGCTGATGCTGAGTGCCTGTGCTGTTATGTTGACTGGCTATCCTCCTCCTCCGAGTCCTCAATGATACGATTGATGATGATAGCTTGGAAGATCATTTTTGTTTATGGGTGCCGCCACCAGTGGCTAAGGCCCAATTTTTCAGCCCCTGTTTTACAGGGGCGTGTAATTACAATTTTTTTAGCAATAATTTGCCATAGGGCTCATTGCTGTGCTCCAAGTACAGTATCTGTGAGGGGTTGGAGTGTTGTGGCACCAGTGCCTAAGGCCCAATTTTTCAGCCTCTGTTTAACAGGGGCGTGTCATTACAATTTTTGAAGCAATACTTTGCAACAGGGCTCATTGCTGTGCTCCAAGTACAGTATCTGTGAGGGGTTGTAGTGTTGTGCCACCAGTGCCTATGGCCCAATTTTTCAGCCCCTGTTCAACAGGGGCATGCAATTACAATTCTTGATCTAATAATTCACAGCAGGGTCCATTGCTGCACCCACCAAGAGTAACTCTGAGGGCTTACAGTCTTGTGGCAACGCCACCACCACCACCACCACGAAAGGCCCAATTTTTCAGCCCCTGTTCAAAAGGGGCATGTAATTACAATTCTTGATCTAATAATTCACAGCAGGGCCCATTGCTGCACCCACCAAGAGTAACTGTCAGGGCTTACAGTGTTGTGGCACCAGCACCACCATCAAAGCCCCAATTTTTACTACCACTGTTCAACAATTATATGTAATTAAAATTCCTGATATAATAGTTGACAGCAGGGCGTTCCAGCACCAACCAAGAGTAACTGAGTGCTTACAGTGTTGTGCCAACACCAACAACTAAGGGGCCTATTTCTGCAGAGTATATACGGCAGGTCCCTACTTTCAAACATCCAACTTACAAACGACTCCTACTTGCAAACGAAAGAAGACAACAGGAAGTGAGAGGAAATCTACCCCTAGAAAGGAAAATTCTCTCCTGTAAGAATAAATATGGGAGAAAGGGGTCTCATCTGTACTGATGCTTTATCAGCAATCCTTGTTTCAAGAAAAACACCACATTTCAAAAACAGTTGTCATTGGGACGGAAAGTGAGGTGAAATGTTCTGAACAGGGGCACAGACAGCAAAACAAATGTTACAGGGGTGATAACCCTTACCTATGTTTCCCAAAAAGTTTAAAAATAGATTTTTGGGCTGGAGCTACACTTCAACAATGTACCTGTTCAAAATTACAAACAGATTCTACATAAGAACAAACCTACAGTCCCTGTCTTGTATGCACCGCCTGTATAGGGCTGTTCAGAGTATATAGGGCCTTTTTTATTTTATGTGCGGGGTTCCCCTTAATATCCATACAAGACCCAAAGGGGCTGGTAATGGGCTGGGGTAGGGGGGGGGTCATGGGGTAGCTATGCCATTTTTCTTAAAGAATTTCATCCATATTACCGGGACCAGACATTACATTAAAGCCGCAAGCAGTTTTAAATGGCTTTTTTTTCCTTTAGAAGTGTCATTTTGTGCAGGGACAGTTCTAAACACGGGAAACACGTGGCACTTCACAGGCATACTTTAGACACCCCCCAGGTACGATATTTAAAGGAATATTTGACTTTTTTTTTCACTTTATGCATCATTAAAATGACTGCTCCCGAAAAACGACCGTTTTTAAAACTTCTTTTTGCATTGATACATGTCCCCTGGTGCAGAACCCGGGTTCCCAAACCCTATTTATGACAATAACATGCATAATAGTTGTTATAATTAGCACTTTAGAATTCGAACGTTCGCATCCATTGTATTTAATAGGGTTCTAATGTTCGTTCGAACTTTTGGTCCGTTCGCGGGTTCTGGTGCGAACCGAACCCGGGGGTGTTCGGCTCATCACTAGTGATGATCTATAGTACATCAGTGATGGTCCATAGTACATCAGTGATGAGCTATAGTACATGAGTGATGATCTATAGTACATCAGTGATGATCCATAGTACACCAGTGATGATCCATAGTACACCAGTGATGACCCATAGTACATCAGTGATGAACTATAGTACATCAGTGATGATCCACAGTACATCAGGGATGGTCCATAGTACATCAGTGATGATCCATAGTACACCAGTGAGGATCCATAGTACACCAGTGATGGCCCATAGTACATCAGTGATGAACAATAGTACACCAGTGATGATCCACAGTACATCAGTGATGATCCATAGTACATCAGTGATAATCCACAGTACATCAGTGATGATCCACAGTACATCAGGGATGGTCCATAGTACATCAGTGATGATCCATAGTACACCAGTGATGATCCATAGTACACCAGTGATGGCCTATAGTACATCAGTGATGAACTATAGTACATCAGTGATGATCCACAGTACATCAGTGATGATCCACAGTACATCAGGGATGGTCCATAGTACACCAGTGATGATCCACAGTACACCAGTGATGATCCATAGTACACCAGTGATGGTCCATAGTACATCAGTGATGATCTATAGTACATCAGTGATGGTCCATAGTACATCAGTGATGATCCATAGTACATCAGTGATGATCCACAGTACATCAGTGATGATCCACAGTACATCAGGGATGGTCCATAGTACATCAGTGATGATCCATAGTACACCAGTGATGATCCATAGTACACCAGTGATGGCCCATAGTACATCAGTGATGAACTATAGTACATCAGTGATGATCCACAGTACATCAGTGATGATCCACAGTACATCAGGGATGGTCCATAGTACACCAGTGATGATCCACAGTACACCAGTGATGATCCATAGTACACCAGTGATGGTCCATAGTACATCAGTGATGATCTATAGTACATCAGTGATGGTCCATAGTACATCAGTGATGATCTATAGTACATCAGTGATGATCCACAGTACATCAGTTATGATACACAGTACATCAGTGATGATCCACAGTACATCAGTGATGATCCACAATACTACAGTGATGATCCACAGTACATCAGTGATGATCCACAGTACATCAGGGATGGTCCACAGTATATCAGTGATGATCCATAGTACATCAGTGATGGTCCATAGTACACCAGTGATGATCTATAGTACACCAGTGATGGCCCATAGTACACCAGTGATGGCCCATAGTACATCAGTGATGATCCATAGTACATCAGTGATGATCCACAGTACATCAGTGATGATCCACAGTACATCAGGGATGGTCCATAGTACATCAGTGATGATCCATAGTACACCAGTGATGATCCATAGTACACCAGTGATGGCCCATAGTACATCAGTGATGAACTATAGTACATCAGTGATGATCCACAGTACATCAGGGATGGTCCATAGTACATCAGTGATGATCCATAGTACACCAGTGATGATCCATAGTACACCAGTGATGGCCCATAGTACATCAGTGATGAACTATAGTACATCAGTGATGATCCACTGTACATCAGTGATGATCCATAGTACATCAGTGATGATCCACAGTATATCAGTGATGATCCACAGTACATCAGGGATGGTCCATAGTACATCAGTGATGGCCCATAGTACATCAGTGATGAACTATAGTACATCAGTGATGATCCACAGTACATCAGTGATGATCCACAGTACACCAGTGATGATCCACAGTACACCAGTGATGATCCATAGTACACCAGTGATGGTCCATAGTACATCAGTGATGATCTATAGTACATCAGTGATGGTCCATAGTACATCAGTGATGAGCTATAGTACATGAGTGATGATCTATAGTACATCAGTGATGATCCATAGTACACCAGTGATGATCCATAGTACACCAGTGATGACCCATAGTACATCAGTGATGAACTATAGTACATCAGTGATGATCCACAGTACATCAGGGATGGTCCATAGTACATCAGTGATGATCCATAGTACACCAGTGATGATCCATAGTACACCAGTGATGGCCCATAGTACATCAGTGATGAACAATAGTACATCAGTGATGATCCACAGTACATCAGTGATGATCCATAGTACATCAGTGATGATCCACAGTACATCAGTGATGATCCACAGTACATCAGGGATGGTCCATAGTACATCAGTGATGATCCATAGTACACCAGTGATGATCCATAGTACACCAGTGATGGCCTATAGTACATCAGTGATGAACTATAGTACATCAGTGATGATCCACAGTACATCAGTGATGATCCACAGTACATCAGTGATGATCCATAGTACATCAGTGATGATCCACAGTACATCAGTGATGATCCACAGTACATCAGGGATGATCCATAGTACATCAGTGATGATCCATAGTACACCAGTGATGATCCATAGTACACCAGTGATGGCCCATAGTACATCAGTGATGAACTATAGTACATCAGTGATGATCCACAGTACATCAGTGATGATCCACAGTACATCAGTGATGATCCACAGTACATCAGGGATGGTCCATAGTACATCAGTGATGATCCATAGTACACCAGTGATGATCCATAGTACACCAGTGATGGCCCATAGTACATCAGTGATGAACTATAGTACATCAGTGATGATCCACAGTACATCAGGGATGGTCCATAGTACATCAGTGATGATCCATAGTACATCAGTGATGATCCACAGTACATCAGTGATGATCCACAGTACATCAGGGATGGTCCATAGTACATCAGTGATGATCCATAGTACACCAGTGATGATCCATAGTACACCAGTGATGGCCTATAGTACATCAGTGATGAACTATAGTACATCAGTGATGATCCACAGTACATCAGTGATGATCCACAGTACATCAGTGATGATCCATAGTACATCAGTGATGATCCATAGTACATCAGTGATGATCCACAGTACATCAGTGATGATCCACAGTACATCAGGGATGGTCCATAGTACATCAGTGATGATCCATAGTACACCTGTGATGATCTATAGTACATCAGTGATGGTCCATAGTACATCAGTGATGATCTATAGTGCATCAGTGATGATCCACAGTACATCAGTTATGATACACAGTACATCAGTGATGATCCACAGTACATCAGTGATGATCCACAATACTTCAGTGATGATCCACAGTACATCAGTGATGATCCACAGTACATCAGGGATGGTCCACAGTATATCAGTGATGATCCATAGTACATCAGTGATGGTCCATAGTACACCAGTGATGATCTATAGTACACCAGTGATGGCCCGTAGTACACCAGTGATGGCCCATAGTACATCAGTGATGATCCATAGTACATCAGTGATGATCCACAGTACATCAGTGATGATCCACAGTACATCAGGGATGGTCCATAGTACATCAGTGATGATCCATAGTACACCAGTGATGATCCATAGTACACCAGTGATGGCCCATAGTACATCAGTGATGAACTATAGTACATCAGTGATGATCCACAGTACATCAGGGATGGTCCATAGTACATCAGTGATGATCCATAGTACACCAGTGATGATCCATAGTACACCAGTGATGGCCCATAGTACATCAGTGATGAACTATAGTACATCAGTGATGATCCACAGTACATCAGTGATGATCCATAGTACATCAGTGATGATCCACAGTATATCAGTGATGATCCACAGTACATCAGGGATGGTCCATAGTACATCAGGGATGGCCCATAGTACATCAGTGATGAACAATAGTACATCAGTGATGATCCACAGTACATCAGTGATGATCCACAGTACACCAGTGATGATCCACAGTACACCAGTGATGATCCATAGTACACCAGTGATGGTCCATAGTACATCAGTGATGATCTATAGCACATCAGTGATGGTCCATAGTACATCAGTGATGAGCTATAGTACATGAGTGATGATCTATAGTACATCAGTGATGATCCATAGTACACCAGTGATGATCCATAGTACACCAGTGATGGCCCATAGTACATCAGTGATGAACTATAGTACATCAGTGATGATCCACAGTACATCAGGGATGGTCCATAGTACATCAGTGATGATCCATAGTACACCAGTGATGGCCCATAGTACATCAGTGATGAACTATAGTACATCAGTGATGATCCACAGTACATCAGTGATGATCCACAGTACATCAGGGATGGTCCATAGTACACCAGTGATGATCCACAGTACACCAGTGATGATCCATAGTACACCAGTGATGGTCCATAGTACATCAGTGATGAACTATAGTACATCAGTGATGATCCACAGTACATCAGGGATGGTCCATAGTACATCACTGATGATCCATAGTACACCAGTGATGATCCATAGTACACCAGTGATGGCCCATAGTACATCAGTGATGAACTATAGTACATCAGTGATGATCCACAGTACATCAGTGATGATCCATAGTACATCAGTGATGATCCACAGTATATCAGTGATGATCCACAGTACATCAGGGATGGTCCATAGTACATCAGTGATGATCCATAGTACACCAGTGATGATCCATAGTACACCAGTGATGGCCCATAGTACATCAGTGATGAACTATAGTACATCAGTGATGATCCACAGTACATCAGTGATGATCCACAGTACACCAGTGATGATCCACAGTACACCAGTGATGATCCATAGTACACCAGTGATGGTCCATAGTACATCAGTGATGATCTATAGTACATCAGTGATGGTCCATAGTACATCAGTGATGAGCTATAGTACATGAGTGATGATCTATAGTACATCAGTGATGATCCATAGTACACCAGTGATGATCCATAGTACACCAGTGATGGCCCATAGTACATCAGTGATGAACTATAGTACATCAGTGATGATCCACAGTACATCAGGGATGGTCCATAGTACATCAGTGATGATCCATAGTACACCAGTGATGGCCCATAGTACATCAGTGATGAACTATAGTACATCAGTGATGATCCACAGTACATCAGTGATGATCCACAGTACATCAGGGATGGTCCATAGTACACCAGTGATGATCCACAGTACACCAGTGATGGCCCATAGTACAGCAGTGATGAACTATAGTACATCAGTGATGATCCACAGTACATCAGTGATGATCCATAGTACATCAGTGATGATCCACAGTATATCAGTGATGATCCACAGTACATCAGGGATGGTCCATAGTACATCAGTGATGATCCATAGTACACCAGTGATGATCCATAGTACACCAGTGATGGCCCATAGTACATCAGTGATGAACTATAGTACATCAGTGATGATCCACAGTACATCAGTGATGATCCACAGTACACCAGTGATGATCCACAGTACACCAGTGATGATCCATAGTACACCAGTGATGGTCCATAGTACATCAGTGATGATCTATAGTACATCAGTGATGGTCCATAGTACATCAGTGATGAGCTATAGTACATGAGTGATGATCTATAGTACATCAGTGATGATCCATAGTACACCAGTGATGATCCATAGTGCACCAGTGATGGCCCATAGTACATCAGTGATGAACTATAGTACATCAGTGATGATCCACAGTACATCAGGGATGGTCCATAGTACATCAGTGATGATCCATAGTACACCAGTGATGGCCCATAGTACATCAGTGATGAACTATAGTACATCAGTGATGATCCACAGTACATCAGTGATGATCCACAGTACATCAGGGATGGTCCATAGTACACCAGTGATGATCCACAGTACACCAGTGATGATCCATAGTACACCAGTGATGGTCCATAGTACATCAGTGATGATCTATAGTACATCAGTGATGGTCCATAGTACATCAGTGATGATCTATATACATAGTACACCAGTGATGATCTATAGTACATCAGTGATGATCTACAGTACATCAGTTATGATCCACAGTACATTAGTGATGATCCACAGTACATCAGTGATGATCCACAATACTTCAGTGATGATCCACAGTACATCAGTGATGATCCACAGTACATCAGGGATGGTCCACAGTATATCAGTGATGATCCATAGTACATCAGTGATGGTCCATAGTACATCAGTGATGGTCCATAGTACACCAGTGATGATCCATAGTACACCAGTGATGGCCCATAGTACACCAGTGATGGCCCATAGTACATCAGTGATGATCCATAGTACATCAGTGATGATCCACAGTACATCAGTGATGATCCACAGTACATCAGGGATGGTCCATAGTACATCAGTGATGATCCATAGTACACCAGTGATGATCCATAGTACACCAGTGATGGCCCATAGTACATCAGTGATGAACTATAGTACATCAGTGATGATCCACAGTACATCAGGGATGGTCCATAGTACATCAGTGATGATCCATAGTACACCAGTGATGGCCCATAGTACATCAGTGATGAACAATAGTACATCAGTGATGATCCACAGTACATCAGTGATGATCCATAGTACATCAGTGATGATCCACAGTACATCAGTGATGATCCACAGTACATCAGGGATGGTCCATAGTACATCAGTTATGATCCATAGTACACCAGTGATGATCCATAGTACACCAGTGATGGCCTATAGTACATCAGTGATGAACTATAGTACATCAGTGATGATCCACAGTACATCAGGGATGGTCCATAGTACACCAGTGATGATCCACAGTACACCAGTGATGATCCATAGTACACCAGTGATGGTCCATAGTACATCAGTGATGATCTATAGTACATCAGTGATGGTCCATAGTACATCAGTGATGATCTATAGTACATCCGTGATGATCCACAGTACATCAGTTATGATACACAGTACATCAGTGATGATCCACAGTACATCAGTGATGATCCACAGTACATCAGTGATGATCCACAGTACATTAGGGATGGTCCATAGTACATCAGTGATGATCCATAGTACACCAGTGATGATCCATAGTACACCAGTGATGGCCCATAGTACATCAGTGATGAACTATAGTACATCAGTGATGATCCACAGTACATCAGGGATGGTCCATAGTACATCAGTGATGATCCATAGTACACCAGTGATGATCCATAGTACACCAGTGATGGCCCATAGTACATCAGGGATGAACTATAGTACATCAGTGATGATCCACAGTACATCAGTGATGATCCTTAGTACATCAGTGATGATCCACAGTATATCAGTGATGATCCAAAGTACATCAGGGATGGTCCATAGTACATCAGTGATGATCCATAGTACACCAGTGATGATCCATAGTACACCAGTGATGGCCCATAGTACATCAGTGATGAACTATAGTACATCAGTGATGATCCACAGTACATCAGTGATGATCCACAGTACACCAGTGATGATCCACAGTACACCAGTGATGATCCATAGTACACCAGTGATGGTCCATAGTACATCAGTGATGATCTATAGTACATCAGTGATGGCCCATAGTACATCAGTGATGAGCTATAGTACATGAGTGATGATCTATAGTACATCAGTGATGATCCATAGTACACCAGTGATGGCCCATAGTACATCAGTGATGAACTATAGTACATCAGTGATGATCCACAGTACATCAGGGATGGTCCATAGTACATCAGTGATGATCCATAGTACACCAGTGATGGCCCATAGTACATCAGTGATGAACTATAGTACATCAGTGATGATCCACAGTACATCAGTGATGATCCACAGTACATCAGGGATGGTCCATAGTACACCAGTGATGATCCACAGTACACCAGTGATGATCCATAGTACATCAGTGATGGTCCATAGTACATCAGTGATGATCTATAGTACATCAGTGATGGTCCATAGTACATCAGTGATGATCTATATACATAGTACACCAGTGATGATCTATAGTACATCAGTGATGATCTACAGTACATCAGTTATGATCCACAGTACATTAGTGATGATCCACAGTACATCAGTGATGATCCACAATACTTCAGTGATGATCCACAGTACATCAGTGATGATCCACAGTACATCAGGGATGGTCCACAGTATATCAGTGATGATCCATAGTACATCAGTGATGGTCCATAGTACATCAGTGATGGTCCATAGTACACCAGTGATGATCCATAGTACACTAGTGATGGCCCATAGTACACCAGTGATGGCCCATAGTACATCAGTGATGATCCATAGTACATCAGTGATGATCCACAGTACATCAGTGATGATCCACAGTACATCAGGGATGGTCCATAGTACATCAGTGATGATCCATAGTACACCAGTGATGATCCATAGTACACCAGTGATGGCCCATAGTACATCAGTGATGAACTATAGTACATCAGTGATGATCCACAGTACATCAGGGATGGTCCATAGTACATCAGTGATGATCCATAGTACACCAGTGATGATCCATAGTACACCAGTGATGGCCCATAGTACATCAGTGATGAACAATAGTACATCAGTGATGATCCACAGTACATCAGTGATGATCCATAGTACATCAGTGATGATCCACAGTACATCAGTGATGATCCACAGTACATCAGGGATGGTCCATAGTACATCAGTGATGATCCATAGTACACCAGTGATGATCCATAGTACACCAGTGATGGCCTATAGTACATCAGTGATGAACTATAGTACATCAGTGATGATCCACAGTACATCAGTGATGATCCACAGTACATCAGGGATGGTCCATAGTACACCAGTGATGATCCACAGTACACCAGTGATGATCCATAGTACACCAGTGATGGTCCATAGTACATCAGTGATGATCTATAGTACATCAGTGATGGTCCATAGTACATCAGTGATGATCTATAGTACATCAGTGATGATCCACAGTACATCAGTGATGATCCACAGTACATCAGTTATGATACACAGTACATCAGTGATGATCCACAGTACATCAGTGATGATCCACAATACTTCAGTGATGATCCACAGTACATCAGTGATGATCCACAGTACATCAGGGATGGTCCACAGTATATCCGTGATGATCCATAGTACATCAGTGATGGTCCATAGTACACCAGTGATGATCTATAGTACACCAGTGATGGCCCATAGTACACCAGTGATGGCCCATAGTACATCAGTGATGATCCATAGTACATCAGTGATGATCCACAGTACATCAGTGATGATCCACAGTACATCAGGGATGGTCCATAGTACATCAGTGATGATCCATAGTACACCAGTGATGATCCATAGTACACCAGTGATGGCCCATAGTACATCAGTGATGAACTATAGTACATCAGTGATGATCCACAGTACATCAGGGATGGTCCATAGTACATCAGTGATGATCCATAGTACACCAGTGATGATCCATAGTACACCAGTGATGGCCCATAGTACATCAGTGATGAACTATAGTACATCAGTGATGATCCACAGTACATCAGTGATGATCCATAGTACATCAGTGATGATCCACAGTATATCAGTGATGATCCACAGTACATCAGGGATGGTCCATAGTACATCAGTGATGATCCATAGTACACCAGTGATGATCCATAGTACACCAGTGATGGCCCATAGTACATCAGTGATGAACTATAGTACATCAGTGATGATCCACAGTACATCAGTGATGATCCACAGTACACCAGTGATGATCCACAGTACACCAGTGATGATCCATAGTACACCAGTGATGGTCCATAGTACATCAGTGATGGTCCATAGTACATCAGTGATGATCTATAGTACATCAGCGATGGTCCATAGTACATCAGTGATGAGCTATAGTACATGAGTGATGATCTATAGTACATCAGTGATGATCCATAGTACACCAGTGATGATCCATAGTACACCAGTGATGGCCCATAGTACATCAGTGATGAACTATAGTACATCAGTGATGATCCACAGTACATCAGGGATGGTCCATAGTACATCAGTGATGATCCATAGTACACCAGTGATGATCCATAGTACACCAGTGATGGCCCATAGTACATCAGTGATGAACTATAGTACATCAGTGATGATCCACAGTACATCAGTGATGATCCATAGTACATCAGTGATGATCCACAGTACATCAGTGATGATCCACAGTACATCAGGGATGGTCCATAGTACATCAGTGATGATCCATAGTACACCAGTGATGATCCATAGTACACCAGTGATGGCCCATAGTACATCAGTGATGAACTATAGTACATCAGTGATGATCCACAGTACATCAGTGATGATCCACAGTACACCAGGGATGGTCCATAGTACACCAGTGATGATCCACAGTACACCAGTGATGATCCATAGTACACCAGTGATGGTCCATAGTACATCAGTGATGATCTATAGTACATCAGTGATGATCCATAGTACATCAGTGATGATCTATAGTACATCAGTGATGATCTATAGTACATCAGTGATGATCCATAGTATATCAGTGATGATCCACAGTACATCAGTGATGGTCCACAGTACATCAGGGATGGTCCACAGTACATCGGTGATGATCCATAGTACACCGGTGATGGCCCATAGTACATCAGTGATGGTCCATAGTACATCAGTGATGATCCATAGTACATCAGTGATGATGCATAGTACACCAGTGATGGCCCATAGTACACCAGTGATGGCCCATAGTACATCAGTGATGATCCACAGTACATCAGTGATGATCCATAGTACATCAGTGATGATCCACAGTACATCAGTGATGATCCACAGTACATCAGGGATGGTCCATAGTACATCAGTGATGATCCATAGTACACCAGTGATGATCCATAGTACACCAGTGATGGCCCATAGTACATCAGTGATGAACTATAGTACATCAGTGATGATCCACAGTACATCAGTGATGATCCACAGTACATCAGGGATGGTCCATAGTACACCAGTGATGATCCACAGTACACCAGTGATGATCCATAGTACATCAGTGATGGTCCATAGTACATCAGTGATGATCTATAGTACATCAGTGATGGTCCGTAGTACATCAGTGATGATCTATAGTACATCAGTGATGATCCACAGTACATCAGTTATGATACACAGTACATCAGTGATGATCCACAGTACATCAGTGATGATCCACAATACTTCAGTGATGATCTACAGTACATCAGTGATGATCCACAGTACATCAGGGATGGTCCATAGTACATCAGTGATGGTCCATAGTACACCAGTGATGATCCATAGTACACCAGTGATGGCCCATAGTACACCAGTGATGGCCCATAGTACATCAGTGATGATCCATAGTACATCAGTGATGATCCACAGTACATCAGTGATGATCCATAGTACATCAGTGATGGTCCATAGTACATCAGTGATGGTCAATAGTACACCAGTGATGATCCATAGTACACCAGTGATGGCCCATAGTACACCAGTGATGGCCCATAGTACATTAGTGATGATCCATAGTACATCAGTGATGATCCACAGTACATCAGTGATGATCCACAGTACATCAGGGATGGTCCATAGTACATCAGTGATGATCCATAGTACACCAGTGATGATCCATAGTACACCCGTGATGGCCCATAGTACATCAGTGATGAACTATAGTACATCAGTGATGATCCACAGTACATCAGGGATGGTCCATAGTACATCAGTGATGATCCATAGTACACCAGTGATGATCCATAGTACACCAGTGATGGCCCATAGTACATCAGTGATGAACTATAGTACATCAGTGATGATCCATAGTACATCAGTGATGATCCATAGTACATCAGTGATGATCCACAGTACATCAGTGATGATCCACAGTACATCAGGGATGGTCCATAGTACATCAGTGATGATCCACAGTACATCAGGGATGGTCCATAGTAAATCAGTGATAATCCATAGTACACCAGTGATGATCCATAGTACACCAGTGATGGCCCATAGTACATCAGTGATGAACTATAGTACATCAGTGATGATCCACAGTACACCAGTGATGATCCACAGTACACCAGTGATGATCCATAGTACACCAGTGATGGTCCATAGTACATCAGTGATGATATATAGTACATCAGTGATGGTCCATAGTACATCAGTGATGGTCCATAGTACATCAGTGATGAGCTATAGTACATCAGTGATGATCTATAGTACATCAGTGATGATCCATAGTACACCAGTGATGATCCATAGTACACCAGTGATGGCCCATAGTACATCAGTGATGAACTATAGTACATCAGTGATGATCCACAGTACATCAGGGGTGGTCCATAGTACATCAGTGATGATCCATAGTACACCAGTGATGATCCATAGTACACCAGTGATGGCCCATAGTACATCAGTGATGAACTATAGTACATCAGTGATGAACTATAGTACATCAGTGATGATCCACAGTACATCAGTGATGATCCATAGTACATCAGTGATGATCCACAGTACATCAGTGATGATCCACAGTACATCAGGGATGGTCCATAGTACATCAGTGATGATCCATAGTACACCAGTGATGATCCATAGTACACCAGTGATGGCCCATAGTACATCAGTGATGAACTATAGTACATCAGTGATGATCCACAGTACATCAGTGATGATCCACAGTACATCAGGGATGGTCCATAGTACACCAGTGATGATCCACAGTACACCAGTGATGATCCATAGTACACCAGTGATGGTCCATAGTACATCAGTGATGATCTATAGTACATCAGTGATGGTCCATAGTACATCAGTGATGATCTATAGTACATCAGTGATGATCCACAGTACATCAGTGATGGTCCATAGTACATCAGTGATGATCCACAGTACATCAGTGATGGCTCATAGTACATCAGGGATGGTCCACAGTACATCGGTGATGATCCATAGTACACCAGTGATGGCCCATAGTACATCAGTGATGGTCCATAGTACATCAGTGATGATCCATAGTACATCAGTGATGATCCATAGTACACCAGTGATGGCCCATAGTACACCAGTGATGGCCCATAGTACATCAGTGATGATCTATAGTACATCAGTGATGGTCCATAGTACATCAGTGATGATCTATAGTACATCAGTGATGATCCACAGTACATCAGTGATGGTCCATAGTACATCAGTGATGATCCACAGTACATCAGTGATGGCTCATAGTACATCAGGGATGGTCCACAGTACATCGGTGATGATCCATAGTACACCAGTGATGGCCCATAGTACATCAGTGATGGTCCATAGTACATCAGTGATGATCTATAGCACATCAGTGATGATCTATAGTACATCAGTGATGATTAGTGATGAGCCGAACACCCCCGGGTTCGGTTCGCACCAGAACCCGCGAACGGACCGAAAGTTCGCACGAACATTAGAACCCTATTAAATACAATGGACTCGAAAGTTCAAAATCTAAAGTGCTAATTATAAAGGCTAATATGCAAGTTATTGTCCTAAAAAGTGTCTGGGGACCTGGGTCCTGCCCCAGGGGACATGTATCAATGCACAAAAAGGTTTTATGGACCATCGCTGATTTACTATGGACCATCACTGATGAACTGTGGATCATCACTGATGTACTGTGGATCATCCCTGGTGTACTATGGATCATAACTGGTGTAATATGGATCATCACTGATGTACTATGGGCCATCACTGATGTACTATGGATCATCACTGATGTACTGTGGACCATCCCTGATGTACTGTGGATCATCACTGATGTACTGTGGATCATCACTGATGTACTGTGGATCATCACTGATGTACTGAGGATCATCACTGATGAACTATAGATCATCACTGATGTACTATGGGCCATCACTGGGGTACTATGGGCCATCACTGGTGTACTATGGATCATCACTGATGTACTGTGGATCATCACTGATGTACTGTGAATCATCACTGATGTACTGTGGATCATCACTGATGTACTATAGATCATCACTGATGTACTATGGACCATCACTGGTGTACTATGGATCATCACTGGTGTACTATGGATCATCACTGATGTACTATAGATCATCACTGATGTACTATGGGCCATCACTTGTGTACTATGGATCATCACTGGTGTACTATGGATCATCCCTGATGTACTATGGACCATCCCTGATGTACTATGGACCATCCCTGATGTACTGTGAATCATCACTGGTGTACTGTTGATCATCACTGATGTACTATAGATCATCACTGATGTACTGTGAATCATCACTGATGTACTATGGGCCATCACTGGTGTTCTATGGGCCATCACTGGTGTACTATGGATCATCACTGATGTACTGTGGATCATCCCTGATGTACTGTGGGCCATCACTGATGTACTATGGATCATCACTGATGTACTATGGATCATGACTGGTGTACTATGGATCATCACTGATGTACTGTGGGCCATCCCTGATGTACTGTGGATCATCACTGATGTACTGTGGATCATCACTGATGTACTGTGGATTATCACTGATGTACTATGGATCATCACTGATGTACTATGGACCATCCCTGATGTACTGTGGATCATCACTGATGTACTATAGATCATCACTGATGTACTATGGGCCATCACTGGTGTACTATAGATCATCACTGATGTACTATGGGCCATCACTGGTGTACTATGGGCCATCACTGGAGTACTATGGATCATCACTGGTGTACTATGGACCATCACTAATTTACTATGGACCATCACTGATGTACTGTGGATCATCACTGATGTACTGTGGATCATCCCTGGTGTACTATGGATAATCACTGGTGTACTATGGATCATCACTGATGTACTATGGGCCATCACTGATGTACTATGGATCATCACTGATGTACTGTGGACCATCACTGATGTACTGTGGATCATCACTGATGTACTGTGGATCATCACTGATGTACTGAGGATCATCACCGATGTACTATAGATCATCACTGATGTACTATGGGCCATCACTGGTGTACTGTGGATCATCACTGATGTATTGTGGATCATCACTGATGTACTATAGATCATCACTGATGTACTATGGACCATCACTGGTGTACTATGAATCATCACTGGTGTACTATTAATCATCACTGGTGTACTATGGATCATCACTGATGTACTATAGATCATCACTGATGTACTATGGACCATCACTGGTGTACTATGAATCATCACTGGTGTACTATGGATCATCACTGGTGTACTATGGATAATCACTGATGTACTATAGATCATCACTGATGTACTATGGGCCATCACTTGTGTACTATGGATCATCACTGGTGTACTATGGATCATCCCTGATGTACTATGGACCATCCCTGATGTACTGTGGATCATCACTGATGTACTATAGATCATCACTGATGTACTATGGGCCATCACTGGTGTACTATGGGCCATCACTGGTGTATTATGGATCATCACTGGTGTAGTATGGATCATCACTGGTGTACTATGGACCATCACTGATGTACTTTGGACCATTACTGATGTACTGTGGATCATCACTGATGTACTGTGGATCATCACTGATGTAGTGAGGATCATCACTGATGTACTGAGGATCATCACTGATGTACTGTGGATCATCACAGATGTAGTATAGATCATCACTGATGTACTGAGGATCCTCAGATGTACTGAGGATCATCACTGATGTACTGAGGATCATCACTGATGTACTGTGGATCATCACTGATGTAGTATAGATCATCACCATAGATCATCACCATCACTGGTGTACTATGGGCCATCACTGGTGTATTATGGATCATCACTGGTGTAGTATGGATCATCACTGGTGTACTATGGACCATCACTGATGTACTATGGACCATCACTGATGTACTGTGGATCATCACTGATGTACTGTGGATCATCACTGATGTACTGAGGATCATCACTGATGTACTGAGGATCATCACTGATGTACTGTGGATCATCACTGATGTAGTATAAATCATCACTGATGTACTATGGGCCATAGTGTACTATGGATCATCACTGATGTACTATGGATCATCACTGATGTACTATGGATCATCACTGATGTATTATGGATCATCACTGATGTACTATGGACCATCCCTGATGTACTGTGGATCATCCCTGATGTACTGTGGATCATCACTGATGTACTGTGGATCATCACTGATGTACTGTGGATCATCACTGATGTACTGAGGATCATCACTGATGTACTATAGATCATCACTGATGTACTATGGGCCATCACTGGTTACTGTGGATCATCACTGATGTACTGTGGATCATCACTGATGTACTATAGATCATCACTGATGTACTATGGACCATCTCTGGTGTACTATGAATCATCACTGGTGTACTATTAATCATCACTGGTGTACTATGGATCATCACTGATGTACTATAGATCATCCCTGATGTACTATGGACCATCCCTGATGTACTATGGACCATCACTGATGTACTGTGAATCATCACTGGTGTACTGTGGATCATCACTGATGTACTATAGATAATCACTGATGTAAAGTGGATCATCACTGATGTACTATGGGCCATCACTGGTGTACTATGGACCATCCCTGATGTACCATGGACCATCCCTGATGTACTGCGGATCATCACTGATGTACTGTGGATCATCACTGATGTACTATAGATCATCACTGATGTACTATGGGCCATCACTGGTGTACTATGGGCCATCACTGGTGTATTATGGATCATCACTGGTGTAGTATGGATCATCACTGGTGTACTATGGACCATCACTGATGTACTATGGACCATCACTGATGTACTGTGGATCATCACTGATGTACTGTGGATCATCACTGATGTACTGAGGATCATCACTGATGTACTGAGGAACATCACTGATGTACTGTGGATCATCACTGATGTAGTATAGATCATCACTGATGTACTGAGGATCCTCAGATGTACTGAGGATCATCACTGATGTACTGAGAATCATCACTGATGTACTGTGGATCATCACTGATGTAGTATAGATCATCACCATAGATCATCACCATCACTGGTGTACTATGGGCCATCACTGGTGTATTATGGATCATCACTGGTGTAGTATGGATCATCACTGGTGTACTATGGACCATCACTTATGTACTATGGACCATCACTGATGTACTGTGGATCATCACTGATGTACTGTGGATCATCACTGATGTACTGAGGATCATCACTGATGTACTGAGGATCATCACTGATGTACTGAGGATCATCACTGATGTACTGAGAATCATCACTGATGTACTGTGGATCATCACTGATGTAGTATAGATCATCACCATAGATCATCACCATCACTGGTGTACTATGGGCCATCACTGGTGTATTATGGATCATCACTGGTGTAGTATGGATCATCACTGGTGTACTATGGACCATCACTTATGTACTATGGACCATCACTGATGTACTGTGGATCATCACTGATGTACTGTGGATCATCACTGATGTACTGAGGATCATCACTGATGTACTGAGGATCATCACTGATGTACTGAGGATCATCACTGATGTACTGAGGATCATCACTGATGTACTGAGGATCATCACTGATGTACTGAGGATCATCACTGATGTACTGAGGATCATCACTGGTGTACTATGGACCATCACTGATGTACTATGGACCATCACTGATGTACTGTGGATCATCACTGATGTACTGTGGATCATCACTGATGTACTGAGGATCATCACTGATGTACTGAGGAACATCACTGATGTACTGTGGATCATCACTGATGTAGTATAGATCATCACTGATGTACTGAGGATCCTCAGATGTACTGAGGATCATCACTGATGTACTGAGAATCATCACTGATGTACTGTGGATCATCACTGATGTAGTATAGATCATCACCATAGATCATCACCATCACTGGTGTACTATGGGCCATCACTGGTGTATTATGGACCATCACTGATGTACTGTGGATCATCACTGATGTACTATGGATCATCACTGATGTACTATGGATCATCACTGATGTACTATGGATCATCACTGATGTATTATGGATCATCACTGATGTACTATGGACCATCCCTGATGTACTGTGGATCATCACTGATGAACTGTGGATTATCACAGTACATCAGTGATGATCCACAGTACATCGGGGATGGTCCACAGTACATCAGTGATGGTCCATAGTACACCAGTGATGATCCATAATACATCAGTGATGATCCATAATACATCAGTGATGATCCATAGTACATCAGTGATGATCCATAGTACATCAGTGATGATCCATAGTACATCAGTGATGATCCATAGTACACTATGGCCCATAGTACATCAGTGATGATTTATACTAGTGCCTGTAGTTGCGTGCAGAACTTGTCAGCTGAGTTGCAGACGTGGAGATGCAGGCAGAGCATCTGGTAAGGAACTGGACTCAGGAAAGCTGGTAGGATGGACAGCTAGCACAGGCACTGGAGACAGCGTTAAGCCAAGCAGGAGGCTGGTGCAGGATCACAAGGGTGGCCGGGTTCGGTAGCAGACGGGCAGCGAGGTACTGGAAAAGGTTCAAGATTCAAATTGCCTCTTCTCTTCTTGTCGAATAACTTTTTATTATCTGCCTGGGTCTTGGAGATTGTATCCTGCAGTAATTGGTAGTTGGAGTTAAGGAAGTTCAACCTGTCTTGTACGGCAGGTACAGAAGAATCAATAGGCAGCTCAGGCAAGAAAGAAGGATGGTATCCATAATTGTCGAAAAAAGGTGACTGTTTGGTTGCCGAATGGGTGGAATTATTGTATGAAAATTCCGCGAGTGGGAGAAGTGATAGCCAGTCATCCTGTGCAAAAGAAGAAAAGCATCGTAGGTACTGTTCAAGGGTTTGATTGACCCTTTCAGTCTGTCCATTAGTTTGTGGGTGATAAGCTGTGGAGAGGCGGAGTTCAATGTTCAAAGTTTCACATAAGGCCCTCCAAAATCTAGAAGTGAACTGCACCCCTCGATCAGAAACTATGCTGTCAGGGATGCCATGCAACCTTACAATCTCCTTGATAAAAGTTGAGGCAGTCTCCGGGGCAGAAGGAGTTCCTTGCAGAGGTACAAAGTGGGCCATTTTGGTCAAACGATAAACCACAACAAAAATGGTAGTAAAGTCTTCAGATGGGGGAAGTTCTACTATAAAATCAATGGAGATCATGCTCCATGGTTTCTCAGGTACAGGAAGGGGCTCAAGTAGACCCCAAGTTCTGGCTCTGTCTGTCTTATTCCGAAGGCATGAAATACAAGATCTTACATATTTCTTGCAGTCGTTCATCAAGTTTGGCCACCAGAATGTACGGGAGATCAAATTAGCCGTCTTGTGAATCCCAAAGTGACCCGCTAGGGGATGATCATGACATCGCCCTAGGACGGCAACTCTGAACTGTTCTGGGACCTGCAGTAATTGGTAGTTGGAGTTAAGGAAGTTCAACCTGTCTTGTACGGCAGGTACAGAAGAATCAATAGGCAGCTCAGGCAAGAAAGAAGGATGGTATCCATAATTGGCGAAAAAAGGTGACTGTTTGGTTGCCGAATGGGTGGAATTATTGTATGAAAATTCCGCGAGTGGGAGAAGTGATAGCCAGTCATCCTGTGCAAAAGAAGAAAAGCATCGTAGGTACTGTTCAAGGGTTTGATTGACCCTTTCAGTCTGTCCATTAGTTTGTGGGTGATAAGCTGTGGAGAGGCGGAGTTCAATGTTCAAAGTTTCACATAAGGCCCTCCAAAATCTAGAAGTGAACTGCACCCCTCGATCAGAAACTATGCTGTCAGGGATGCCATGCAACATTACAATCTCCTTGATAAAAGTTGAGGCAGTCTCCGGGGCAGAAGGAGTTCCTTGCAGAGGTACAAAGTGGGCCATTTTGGTCAAACGATCAACCACAACGAAAATGGTAGTGAAGTCTTCAGATGGGGGAAGTTCTACTATAAAATCCATGGAGATCATGCTCCATGGTTTCTCAGGTACAGGAAGGGGCTCAAGTAGACCCCAAGTTCTGGCTCTGTCTGTCTTATTCCGAAGGCATGAAATACAAGATCTTACATATTTCTTGCAGTCGTTCATCAAATTTGGCAACCAGAATGTACGGGAGATCAAATTGGCCGTCTTGTGAATCCCAAAGTGACCCGCTCTTGTAACTTCTGCACAATATTTGAGAGCGCAGAAATAGTTTGGTAAATGTCCTTCGGTGGAGAGGCCTCCCTTCCAGACTCCATCTCTGGCTGACTGGTACTGTCACGTACCTGGTAGGAGTCTGGAATGACGAGGTCGGCCTCCCTTGTATCTCCAACCCAAGCCCCACTGAGGATGGGACAGACCTAGGGTGAGGAGTTACACGAGTGCCTGTAGTTGCGTGCAGAACTTGTCAGCTGAGTTGCAGACGTGGAGATGCAGGCAGAGCATCTGGTAAGGAACTGGACTCAGGAAAGCTGGTAGGATGGACAGCTAGCACAGGCACTGGAGACAGCGTTAAGCCAAGCAGGAGGCTGGTGCAGGATCACAAGGGTGGCCGGGTTCGGTAGCAGACGGGCAGCGAGGTACTGGAAAAGGTTCAAGATTCAAATTGCCTCTTCTCTTCTTGTCGAAGAACTTTTTATTATCTGCCTGGGTCTTGGAGATTGTATCCTGCAGTAATTGGTAGTTTGAGTTAAGGAAGTTCAACCTGTCTTGTACGGCAGGTACAGAAGAATCAATAGGCAGCTCAGGCAAGAAAGAAGGATGGTATCCATAATTGGCGAAAAAAGGTGACTGTTTGGTTGCCGAATGGGTGGAATTATTGTATGAAAATTCCGCGAGTGGGAGAAGTGATAGCCAGTCATCCTGTGCAAAAGAAGAAAAGCATCGTAGGTACTGTTCAAGGGTTTGATTGACCCTTTCAGTCTGTCCATTAGTTTGTGGGTGATAAGCTGTGGAGAGGCGGAGTTCAATGTTCAAAGTTTCACATAAGGCCCTCCAAAATCTAGAAGTGAACTGCACCCCTCGATCAGAAACTATGCTGTCAGGGATGCCATGCAACCTTACAATCTCCTTGATAAAAGTTGAGGCAGTCTCCGGGGCAGAAGGAGTTCCTTGCAGAGGTACAAAGTGGGCCATTTTGGTCAAACGATCAACCACAACGAAAATGGTAGTAAAGTCTTCAGATGGGGGAAGTTCTACTATAAAATCCATGGAGATCATGCTCCATGGTTTCTCAGGTACAGGAAGGGGCTCAAGTAGACCCCAAGTTCTGGCTCTGTCTGTCTTATTCCGAAGGCATGAAATACAAGATCTTACATATTTCTTGCAGTCGTTCATCAAGTTTGGCCACCAGAATGTACGGGAGATCAAATTAGCCGTCTTGTGAATCCCAAAGTGACCCGCTCTTGTAACTTCTGCACAATATTTGAGAGCGCAGAAATAGTTTGGTAAATGTCCTTCGGTGGAGAGGCCTCCCTTCCAGACTCCATCTCTGGCTGACTGGTACTGTCACGTACCTGGTAGGAGTCTGGAATGACGAGGTCGGCCTCCCTTGTATCTCCAACCCAAGCCCCACTGAGGATGGGACAGACCTAGGGTGAGGAGTTACACGAGAGCCTGTAGTTGCGTGCAGAACTTGTCAGCTGAGTTACAGACGTGGAGATGCAGGCAGAGCATCTGGTAAGGAACTGGACTCAGGAAAGCTGGTAGGATGGACAGCTAGCACAGGCACTGGAGACAGCGTTAAGCCAAGCAGGAGGCTGGTGCAGGATCACAAGGGTGGCCGGGTTCGGTAGCAGACGGGCAGCGAGGTACTGGAAAAGGCCCCAAAAATCTTGGGCCAAGCTTCCTCGAGGGGCAACTTAGTTTCAAGTTCGCTGTGGAAAGCCAGACCTTATCTCCAGGTTCAAGATTCAAATTGCCTCTTCTCTTCTTGTCGAAGAACTTTTTATTATCTGCCTGGGTCTTGGAGATTGTATCCTGCAGTAATTGGTAGTTGGAGTTAAGGAAGTTCAACCTGTCTTGTACGGCAGGTACAGAAGAATCAATAGGCAGCTCAGGCAAGAAAGAAGGATGGTATCCATAATTGGCGAAAAAAGGTGACTGTTTGGTTGCCGAATGGGTGGAATTATTGTATGAAAATTCCGCGAGTGGGAGAAGTGATAGCCAGTCATCCTGTGCAAAAGAAGAAAAGCATCGTAGGTACTGTTCAAGGGTTTGATTGACCCTTTCAGTCTGTCCATTAGTTTGTGGGTGATAAGCTGTGGAGAGGCGGAGTTCAATGTTCAAAGTTTCACATAAGGCCCTCCAAAATCTAGAAGTGAACTGCACCCCTCGATCAGAAACTATGCTGTCAGGGATGCCATGCAACATTACAATCTCCTTGATAAAAGTTGAGGCAGTCTCCGGGGCAGAAGGAGTTCCTTGCAGAGGTACAAAGTGGGCCATTTTGGTCAAACGATCAACCACAACGAAAATGGTAGTGAAGTCTTCAGATGGGGGAAGTTCTACTATAAAATCCATGGAGATCATGCTCCATGGTTTCTCAGGTACAGGAAGGGGCTCAAGTAGACCCCAAGTTCTGGCTCTGTCTGTCTTATTCCGAAGGCATGAAATACAAGATCTTACATATTTCTTGCAGTCGTTCATCAAATTTGGCAACCAGAATGTACGGGAGATCAAATTGGCCGTCTTGTGAATCCCAAAGTGACCCGCTCTTGTAACTTCTGCACAATATTTGAGAGCGCAGAAATAGTTTGGTAAATGTCCTTCGGTGGAGAGGCCTCCCTTCCAGACTCCATCTCTGGCTGACTGGTACTGTCACGTACCTGGTAGGAGTCTGGAATGACGAGGTCGGCCTCCCTTGTATCTCCAACCCAAGCCCCACTGAGGATGGGACAGACCTAGGGTGAGGAGTTACACGAGTGCCTGTAGTTGCGTGCAGAACTTGTCAGCTGAGTTGCAGACGTGGAGATGCAGGCAGAGCATCTGGTAAGGAACTGGACTCAGGAAAGCTGGTAGGATGGACAGCTAGCACAGGCACTGGAGACAGCGTTAAGCCAAGCAGGAGGCTGGTGCAGGATCACAAGGGTGGCCGGGTTCGGTAGCAGACGGGCAGCGAGGTACTGGAAAAGGTTCAAGATTCAAATTGCCTCTTCTCTTCTTGTCGAAGAACTTTTTATTATCTGCCTGGGTCTTGGAGATTGTATCCTGCAGTAATTGGTAGTTTGAGTTAAGGAAGTTCAACCTGTCTTGTACGGCAGGTACAGAAGAATCAATAGGCAGCTCAGGCAAGAAAGAAGGATGGTATCCATAATTGGCGAAAAAAGGTGACTGTTTGGTTGCCGAATGGGTGGAATTATTGTATGAAAATTCCGCGAGTGGGAGAAGTGATAGCCAGTCATCCTGTGCAAAAGAAGAAAAGCATCGTAGGTACTGTTCAAGGGTTTGATTGACCCTTTCAGTCTGTCCATTAGTTTGTGGGTGATAAGCTGTGGAGAGGCGGAGTTCAATGTTCAAAGTTTCACATAAGGCCCTCCAAAATCTAGAAGTGAACTGCACCCCTCGATCAGAAACTATGCTGTCAGGGATGCCATGCAACCTTACAATCTCCTTGATAAAAGTTGAGGCAGTCTCCGGGGCAGAAGGAGTTCCTTGCAGAGGTACAAAGTGGGCCATTTTGGTCAAACGATCAACCACAACGAAAATGGTAGTAAAGTCTTCAGATGGGGGAAGTTCTACTATAAAATCCATGGAGATCATGCTCCATGGTTTCTCAGGTACAGGAAGGGGCTCAAGTAGACCCCAAGTTCTGGCTCTGTCTGTCTTATTCCGAAGGCATGAAATACAAGATCTTACATATTTCTTGCAGTCGTTCATCAAGTTTGGCCACCAGAATGTACGGGAGATCAAATTAGCCGTCTTGTGAATCCCAAAGTGACCCGCTCTTGTAACTTCTGCACAATATTTGAGAGCGCAGAAATAGTTTGGTAAATGTCCTTCGGTGGAGAGGCCTCCCTTCCAGACTCCATCTCTGGCTGACTGGTACTGTCACGTACCTGGTAGGAGTCTGGAATGACGAGGTCGGCCTCCCTTGTATCTCCAACCCAAGCCCCACTGAGGATGGGACAGACCTAGGGTGAGGAGTTACACGAGAGCCTGTAGTTGCGTGCAGAACTTGTCAGCTGAGTTACAGACGTGGAGATGCAGGCAGAGCATCTGGTAAGGAACTGGACTCAGGAAAGCTGGTAGGATGGACAGCTAGCACAGGCACTGGAGACAGCGTTAAGCCAAGCAGGAGGCTGGTGCAGGATCACAAGGGTGGCCGGGTTCGGTAGCAGACGGGCAGCGAGGTACTGGAAAAGGCCCCAAAAATCTTGGGCCAAGCTTCCTCGAGGGGCAACTTAGTTTCAAGTTCGCTGTGGAAAGCCAGACCTTATCTCCAGGTTCAAGATTCAAATTGCCTCTTCTCTTCTTGTCGAAGAACTTTTTATTATCTGCCTGGGTCTTGGAGATTGTATCCTGCAGTAATTGGTAGTTGGAGTTAAGGAAGTTCAACCTGTCTTGTACGGCAGGTACAGAAGAATCAATAGGCAGCTCAGGCAAGAAAGAAGGATGGTATCCATAATTGGCGAAAAAAGGTGACTGTTTGGTTGCCGAATGGGTGGAATTATTGTATGAAAATTCCGCGAGTGGGAGAAGTGATAGCCAGTCATCCTGTGCAAAAGAAGAAAAGCATCGTAGGTACTGTTCAAGGGTTTGATTGACCCTTTCAGTCTGTCCATTAGTTTGTGGGTGATAAGCTGTGGAGAGGCGGAGTTCAATGTTCAAAGTTTCACATAAGGCCCTCCAAAATCTAGAAGTGAACTGCACCCCTCGATCAGAAACTATGCTGTCAGGGATGCCATGCAACATTACAATCTCCTTGATAAAAGTTGAGGCAGTCTCCGGGGCAGAAGGAGTTCCTTGCAGAGGTACAAAGTGGGCCATTTTGGTCAAACGATCAACCACAACGAAAATGGTAGTGAAGTCTTCAGATGGGGGAAGTTCTACTATAAAATCCATGGAGATCATGCTCCATGGTTTCTCAGGTACAGGAAGGGGCTCAAGTAGACCCCAAGTTCTGGCTCTGTCTGTCTTATTCCGAAGGCATGAAATACAAGATCTTACATATTTCTTGCAGTCGTTCATCAAATTTGGCAACCAGAATGTACGGGAGATCAAATTGGCCGTCTTGTGAATCCCAAAGTGACCCGCTCTTGTAACTTCTGCACAATATTTGAGAGCGCAGAAATAGTTTGGTAAATGTCCTTCGGTGGAGAGGCCTCCCTTCCAGACTCCATCTCTGGCTGACTGGTACTGTCACGTACCTGGTAGGAGTCTGGAATGACGAGGTCGGCCTCCCTTGTATCTCCAACCCAAGCCCCACTGAGGATGGGACAGACCTAGGGTGAGGAGTTACACGAGTGCCTGTAGTTGCGTGCAGAACTTGTCAGCTGAGTTGCAGACGTGGAGATGCAGGCAGAGCATCTGGTAAGGAACTGGACTCAGGAAAGCTGGTAGGATGGACAGCTAGCACAGGCACTGGAGACAGCGTTAAGCCAAGCAGGAGGCTGGTGCAGGATCACAAGGGTGGCCGGTATCGGTAGCAGACGGGCAGCGAGGTACTGGAAAAGGCCCCAAAAATCTTGGGCCAGGCTTCCTCGAGGGGCAACTTAGTTTCAAGTTCGCTGTGGAAAGCCAGACCTTATCTCCAGGTTCAAGATTCAAATTGCCTCTTCTCTTCTTGTCGAAGAACTTTTTATTATCTGCCTGGGTCTTGGAGATTGTATCCTGCAGTAATTGGTAGTTGGAGTTAAGGAAGTTCAACCTGTCTTGTACGGCAGGTACAGAAGAATCAATAGGCAGCTCAGGCAAGAAAGAAGGATGGTATCCATAATTGGCGAAAAAAGGTGACTGTTTGGTTGCCGAATGGGTGGAATTATTGTATGAAAATTCCGCGAGTGGGAGAAGTGATAGCCAGTCATCCTGTGCAAAAGAAGAAAAGCATCGTAGGTACTGTTCAAGGGTTTGATTGACCCTTTCAGTCTGTCCATTAGTTTGTGGGTGATAAGCTGTGGAGAGGCGGAGTTCAATGTTCAAAGTTTCACATAAGGCCCTCCAAAATCTAGAAGTGAACTGCACCCCTCGATCAGAAACTATGCTGTCAGGGATGCCATGCAACCTTACAATCTCCTTGATAAAAGTTGAGGCAGTCTCCGGGGCAGAAGGAGTTCCTTGCAGAGGTACAAAGTGGGCCATTTTGGTCAAACGATCAACCACAACGAAAATGGTAGTGAAGTCTTCAGATGGGGGAAGTTCTACTATAAAATCCATGGAGATCATGCTCCATGGTTTCTCAGGTACAGGAAGGGGCTCAAGTAGACCCCAAGTTCTGGCTCTGTCTGTCTTATTCCGAAGGCATGAAATACAAGATCTTACATATTTCTTGCAGTCGTTCATCAAGTTTGGCCACCAGAATGTACGGGAGATCAAATTAGCCGTCTTGTGAATCCCAAAGTGACCCGCTAGGGGATGATCATGACATCGCCCTAGGACGGCAACTCTGAACTGTTCTAGGACCTGCAGTAATTGGTAGTTGGAGTTAAGGAAGTTCAACCTGTCTTGTACGGCAGGTACAGAAGAATCAATAGGCAGCTCAGGCAAGAAAGAAGGATGGTATCCATAATTGGAGAAAAAAGGTGACTGTTTGGTTGCCGAATGGGTGGAATTATTGTATGAAAATTCCACGAGTGGGAGAAGTGATAGCCAGTCATCCTGTGCAAAAGAAGAAAAGCATCGTAGGTACTGTTCAAGGGTTTGATTGACCCTTTCAGTCTGTCCATTAGTTTGTGGGTGATAAGCTGTGGAGAGGCGGAGTTCAATGTTCAAAGTTTCACATAAGGCCCTCCAAAATCTAGAAGTGAACTGCACCCCTCGATCAGAAACTATGCTGTCAGGGATGCCATGCAACCTTACAATCTCCTTGATAAAAGTTGAGGCAGTCTCCGGGGCAGAAGGAGTTCCTTGCAGAGGTACAAAGTGGGCCATTTTGGTCAAACGATCAACCACAACGAAAATGGTAGTGAAGTCTTCAGATGGGGGAAGTTCTACTATAAAATCCATGGAGATCATGCTCCATTGTTTCTCAGGTACAGAAAGGGGCTCAAGTAGACCCCAAGTTCTGGCTCTGTCTGTCTTATTCCGAAGGCATGAAATACAAGATCTTACATATTTCTTGCAGTCGTTCATCAAATTTGGCAACCAGAATGTACGGGAGATCAAATTGGCCGTCTTGTGAATCCCAAAGTGACCCGCTCTTGTAACTTCTGCACAATATTTGAGAGCGCAGAAATAGTTTGGTAAATGTCCTTCGGTGGAGAGACCTCCCTTCCAGACTCCATCTCTGGCTGACTGGTACTGTCACGTACCTGGTAGGAGTCTGGAATGACGAGGTCGGCCTCCCTTGTATCTCCAACCCAAGCCCCACTGAGGATGGGACAGACCTAGGGTGAGGAGTTACACGAGTGCCTGTAGTTGCATGCAGAACTTGTCAGCTGAGTTGCAGACGTGGAGATGCAGGCAGAGCATCTGGTAAGGAACTGGACTCAGGAAAGCTGGTAGGATGGACAGCTAGCACAGGCACTGGAGACAGCGTTAAGCCAAGCAGGAGGCTGGTGCAGGATCACAAGGGAGGCCGGGTTCGGTAGCAGACGGGCAGCGAGGTACTGGAAAAGGTTCAAGATTCAAATTGCCTCTTCTCCTCTTGTCGAAGAACTTTTTATTATCTGCCTGGGTCTTGGAGATTGTATCCTGCAGTAATTGGTAGTTTGAGTTAAGGAAGTTCAACCTGTCTTGTACGGCAGGTACAGAAGAATCAATAGGCAGCTCAGGCAAGACAGAAGGATGGTATCCATAATTGGCGAAAAAAGGTGACTGTTTGGTTGCCGAATGGGTGGAATTATTGTATGAAAATTCCGCGAGTGGGAGAAGTGATAGCCAGTCATCCTGCGCAAAAGAAGAAAAGCATCGTAGGTACTGTTCAAGGGTTTGATTGACCCTTTCAGTCTGTCCATTAGTTTGTGGGTGATAAGCTGTGGAGAGGTGGAGTTCAATGTTCAAAGTTTCACATAAGGCCCTCCAACATCTAGAAGTGAACTGCACCCCTCGATCAGAAACTATGCTGTCAGGGATGCCATGCAACCTTACAATCTCCTTGATAAAAGTTGAGGCAGTCTCCGGGGCAGAAGGAGTTCCTTGCAGAGGTACAACGTGGGCCATTTTGGTCAAACGATCAACCACAACGAAAATGGTAGTGAAGTCTTCAGATGGGGAAGTTCTACTATAAAATCCATGGAGATCATGCTCCATGGTTTCTCAGGTACAGGAAGGGGCTCAAGTAGACCCCAAGTTCTGGCTCTGTCTGTCTTATTCCGAAGGCATGAAATACAAGATCTTACATATTTCTTGCAGTCGTTCATCAAGTTTGGCCACCAGAATGTACGGGAGATCAAATTAGCCGTCTTGTGAATCCCAAAGTGACCCGCTAGGGGATGATCATGACATCGCCCTAGGACGGCAACTCTGAACTGTTCTAGGACCTGCAGTAATTGGTAGTTGGAGTTAAGGAAGTTCAACCTGTCTTGTACGGCAGGTACAGAAGAATCAATAGGCAGCTCAGGCAAGAAAGAAGGATGGTATCTATAATTGGCGAAAAAAGGTGACTGTTTGGTTACCGAATGGGTGGAATTATTGTATGAAAATTCCGCGAGTGGGAGAAGTGATAGCCAGTCATCCTGTGCAAAAGAAGAAAAGCATCGTAGGTACTGTTCAAGGGTTTGATTGACCCTTTCAGTCTGTCCATTAGTTTGTGGGTGATAAGCTGTGGAGAGGCGGAGTTCAATGTTCAAAGTTTCACATAAGGCCCTCCAACATCTAGAAGTGAACTGCACCCCTCGATCAGAAACTATGCTGTCAGGGATGCCATGCAACCTTACAATCTCCTTGATAAAAGTTGAGGCAGTCTCCGGGGCAGAAGGAGTTCCTTGCAGAGGTACAACGTGGGCCATTTTGGTCAAACGATCAACCACAACGAAAATGGTAGTGAAGTCTTCAGATGGGGAAGTTCTACTATAAAATCCATGGAGATCATGCTCCATGGTTTCTCAGGTACAGGAAGGGGCTCAAGTAGACCCCAAGTTCTGGCTCTGTCTGTCTTATTCCGAAGGCATGAAATACAAGATCTTACATATTTCTTGCAGTCGTTCATCAAGTTTGGCCACCAGAATGTACGGGAGATCAAATTAGCCGTCTTGTGAATCCCAAAGTGACCCGCTAGGGGATGATCATGACATCGCCCTAGGACGGCAACTCTGAACTGTTCTAGGACCTGCAGTAATTGGTAGTTGGAGTTAAGGAAGTTCAACCTGTCTTGTACGGCAGGTACAGAAGAATCAATAGGCAGCTCAGGCAAGAAAGAAGGATGGTATCTATAATTGGCGAAAAAAGGTGACTGTTTGGTTACCGAATGGGTGGAATTATTGTATGAAAATTCCGCGAGTGGGAGAAGTGATAGCCAGTCATCCTGTGCAAAAGAAGAAAAGCATCGTAGGTACTGTTCAAGGGTTTGATTGACCCTTTCAGTCTGTCCATTAGTTTGTGGGTGATAAGCTGTGGAGAGGCGGAGTTCAATGTTCAAAGTTTCACATAAGGCCCTCCAAAATCTAGAAGTGAACTGCACCCCTCGATCAGAAACTATGCTGTCAGGGATGCCATGCAACCTTACAATCTCCTTGATAAAAGTTGAGGCAGTCTCCGGGGCAGAAGTACAAAGTGGTACAAAGTGGGCCATTTTGGTCAAACGATCAACCACAACGAAAATGGTAGTAAAGTCTTCAGATGGGGGAAGTTCTACTATAAAATCCATGGAGATCATGCTCCATGGTTTCTCAGGTACAGGAAGGGGCTCAAGTAGACCCCAAGTTCTGGCTCTGTCTGTCTTATTCCGAAGGCATGAAATACAAGATCTTACATATTTCTTGCAGTCGTTCATCAAGTTTGGCCACCAGAATGTACGGGAGATCGAATTAGCCGTCTTGTGAATCCCAAAGTGACCCGCTAGGGGATGATCATGGCATCGCCCTAGGACGGCAACTCTGAACTGTTCTGGGATAAAGATTGGCCTCTTAGACAAATAGGCCTCTTAGTACAGGCCATCCCTTAGTTGAAGAGCCAGGTTCTTGGAAGGCGGTTGGTCTTCCACATATTTTCTTATTTGTGACATCAGATCCGCCTGAAGAAGTAAAAAATTATTGGCTGGTAAAATAGTATCAGGTTCCGAGGATACAACTGGATCACTGAACATGCGGGACAAGGCATCTGGTTTCCCGTTCTTTGAGCCAGGACGGTAGGTTATATGAAACATGAAACGAGAGAAAAAAAGTGCCCATCTTGCCTGTCGAGGTCTTAGGCGTTTAGCTGTCTTCAAATACTCAAGATTCTTGTGATCTGTGAAGATAAGAATTGGGTGAGAAGCTTCCTCCAAAAGGTAACGCCATTCTTCAAGAGCGGCCTTGATAGCCAGTAGCTCTCGGTCACCAAGATCATAATTCCTTTCGGAAGGATTTAATTTTTTTCAGAGAAGAAGGCCACAGGGTGGAGCAATGATTTGGGCCCTTGGCGTTGGGAAATAATAGCCTCAACTGCATTTTCCGAGGCGTCTACCTCCAAAACATAAGCTAAGGAGGGATCGGGATGTTTCAAGATGGGAGCTGAGGTGAATAAGGCTTTCAACTGTTCAAACGCTGTCTGAGCCTCTGGGGTCCATCGAAAGGGAACATGCTGTTTCGTTAGCTGAGTAATGGGAGTGATGATGCCAGAAAAGTCCTTAATAAATGTTCTATAAAAGTTAGCAAACCCCACGAACCTCTGTACAGCTTTTCTGTCAGTAGGAGCAGACCATTCCAAGACAGAAGTGACTTTGTACGGGTCCATGGAGATTCCCTCGGCGGAGATGACAAGCCCTAGGAAATGCACAACTTGCTTTTCAAAGTCGCATTTTTCAGCCTTTGCGTAAAGTCAGTGTTCCCGCAATCGAGCTAATACCTTTTTTACATGAGTCCGATGGGATTCTAAAGTTTCAGAGAATACAAGGATGTCATCCAGATACACGATGACGAATAAATCAAGAAAGTCCCGAAAAAAATCGTTTACCAGATGCTGGAATGTGGCTGGAGCATTGCAGAGCCCGAATGGCATGACTAAATACTCAAAGTGGCCAAAACGTGTCCGGAAGGCCGTCTTCCATTCGTCTCCCTCCCTGATTCTGACAAGATTATAGGCACCCCTCAAGTCCAGTTTGGAGAACACTCGTGCCCCTCGCAGCCTCTGGAATAGTTCGGGAATCAGAGGAAGAGGGTACCGATTCTTGACAGTGACCCTGTTAAGGTCACGATAGTCCACACAGGGCCTCAAGGTGTGGTCTTTTTTCTCAACGAAGAAAATACCGGCTCCTGCTGGTGAAGTGGAAGGCCGAATGAACTGCTTTTCAAGGCTCTCGTCGATATAGGTACGCAGGGCTTCCAATTCAGGCTCAGAGAGAGGGTAAATCCGACCAAACGGGATCTCGGCTCCCGGTAGAAGTTCAATGGGGCAATCGTAAGTTCTATGAGGTGGAAGAGTGTCTGCACCCTTTTTATTAAAGACGTCCAGAAATTCGTGATAAGCAACCGGGATCAGTTTAGAGGCTTCATGGTCAGGGTGGATACCCAGGAGGTGCGTGGAGTTGACAGTTCCTCCCAAGAGGCAGTGCGTCTGGCAGTAGTTGGACGAAAAAGAGATATCTCCGGTAAGCCAGTCAACGTGAGGGTTGTGTGCCTTCAACCATGGAATGCCGAGGATAACGGGAAACATGGGAGAAGCTATGACATCCAAACGGAGGAGTTCGCTATGGCCTGAAGAAGTCTGGCAGAGAATAGGCAAGGTCCCCTGAGTAACCGGGCCTGATTTAATACCGGAGCCATCAGCCAGATGGACATGGAACCCTTGCCTCTTGGTACCCAAGGGCAGCTGCTGAAGAGAAGCAAATGCAGAGTCCACAAAACAGCTGCAGGCCCCAGAGTCTATGATTGCAAGTACTGAAACCGTCTTTTCGGGGAGCTGAAGCTTGATGGGAAGAGAGACATGTGACTGATCCTTCCCAGGGAGATGCATCACAAGAGGCTGACGGGAAGAGACCCTGCAGGTCTCTGCCGGACAAGTTCGTATGAAGTGGCCAACCTCCCCGCAGTAGAGACACAGACTGCCTTGGACTCGACGTAGACGTTCAGCAGGAGAAAGAGGTAACCTACGAAAACTGCTGTGAGGTGCCTTATGCTGTTCCCTCCTTCTGGGGGAAGGAACAGGTAGAGGAGCAGGGGCGGCTGGCCTTGAAACCACAGAAAGAGTCCCTTTAGGTTTTTCCGATTGCCTTTCTCGAAGCCGCCGATCGATCTGAATAGTTAAATTTATCAGATCTTCCAGGGACGCGGGTATTCCCACTCTGGCAAGTTCATCTTTTACGGTGTCAGAAAGACCTAGACGGAACTGGTGACGAAGTGCAGAGTGATTCCATTGGGTATCTGCGCTCCAAACACGAAAGTCAGTTACGTAATCTTCAACAGGCCTTGGCCCTTGCTGTAATTTGTCAAGCATGGATTCGGCAGTTTGCTGGGAAAAGGGGTCAGTGTATAACTGAGCCATGGCTGAGAAGAATGAACCCGTGGCAGTCAGAACAGGGTCATGTTGTTCCCGAAGGTGATGAGCCCAGGAGAGTGGTTCGTTCAGTAGTAGTGTAATAATAAACCCTACCTTGATGTCCTCTGATGCAAAGGTTCGGGGTAGCAGAGAAAAATAAAGTTCACAAGAATTCCGGAAGGTACGAAACTTCTTGCGTTCTCCAGAAAACCGTTCAGGGATAGGCACTTTGGGTTCCGGAGGGGGAGTGGCATCACGGAACAGACCAGACTCTGTTTGAGTAGAAAAATTCCATGGCGGTGAAAGGAGCACAGGCCGATGCGACGGTCACCTCATGCGGAAGTCGCTCTTCCATGCGACCAAGATTCTCTTGTAACTTCTGCACAATATTTGAGAGCGCAGAAATAGTTTGGTAAATGTCCTTCGGTGGAGAGGCCTCCCTTCCAGACTCCATCTCTGGCTGACTGGTACTGTCACGTACCTGGTAGGAGTCTGGAATGACGAGGTCGGCCTCCCTTGTATCTCCAACCCAAGCCCCACTGAGGATGGGACAGACCTAGGGTGAGGAGTTACACGAGTGCCTGTAGTTGCGTGCAGAACTTGTCAGCTGAGTTGCAGACGTGGAGATGCAGGCAGAGCATCTGGTAAGGAACTGGACTCAGGAAAGCTGGTAGGATGGACAGCTAGCACAGGCACTGGAGACAGCGTTAAGCCAAGCAGGAGGCTGGTGCAGGATCACAAGGGTGGCCGGGTTCGGTAGCAGACGGGCAGCGAGGTACTGGAAAGGGCCCCAAAAATCTTGGGCCAAGCTTCCTCGAGGGGCAACTTAGTTTCAAGTTCGCTGTGGAAAGCCAGACCTTATCTCCAGGTTCAAGATTCAAATTGCCTCTTCTCTTCTTGTCGAATAACTTTTTATTATCTGCCTGGGTCTTGGAGATTGTATCCTGCAGTAATTGGTAGTTGGAGTTAAGGAAGTTCAACCTGTCTTGTACGGCAGGTACAGAAGAATCAATAGGCAGCTCAGGCAAGAAAGAAGGATGGTATCCATAATTGGCGAAAAAAGGTGACTGTTTGGTTGCCGATTGGGTGGAATTATTGTATGAAAATTCCGCGAGTGGGAGAAGTGATAGCCAGTCATCCTGTGCAAAAGAAGAAAAGCATCGTAGGTACTGTTCAAGGGTTTGATTGACCCTTTCAGTCTGTCCATTAGTTTGTGGGTGATAAGCTGTGGAGAGGCGGAGTTCAATGTTCAAAGTTTCACATAAGGCCCTCCAAAATCTAGAAGTGAACTGCACCCCTCGATCAGAAACTATGCTGTCAGGGATGCCATGCAACCTTACAATCTCCTTGATAAAAGTTGAGGCAGTCTCCGGGGCAGAAGGAGTTCCTTGCAGAGGTACAAAGTGGGCCATTTTGGTCAAACGATCAACCACAACGAAAATGGTAGTGAAGTCTTCAGATGGGGGAAGTTCTACTATAAAATCCATGGAGATCATGCTCCATGGTTTCTCAGGTACAGGAAGGGGCTCAAGTAGACCCCAAGTTCTGGCTCTGTCTGTCTTATTCCGAAGGCATGAAATACAAGATCTTACATATTTCTTGCAGTCGTTCATCAAGTTTGGCCACCAGAATGTACGGGAGATCGAATTAGCCGTCTTGTGAATCCCAAAGTGACCCGCTAGGGGATGATCATGACATCGCCCTGGGACGGCAACTCTGAACTGTTCTGGCATAATGATTTGCCTCTTAGACAAATAGGCCTCTTAGTACAGGCCATCCCTTAGTTGAAGAGCCAGGTCCTTGGAAGGCGGTTGGTCTTCCACATATTTTCTTATATGTGACATCAGATCCGCCTGAAGAAGTAAAAAATTATTGGCTGGTAAAATAGTATCAGGTTCCGAGGATACAACTGGATCACTGAACATGCGGGACAAGGCATCTGGTTTCCCGTTCTTTGAGCCAGGACGGTAGGTTATATGAAACATGAAACGAGAGAAAAAAAGTGCCCATCTTGCCTGCCGAGGTCTTAGGCGTTTAGCTGTCTTCAAATACTCAAGATTCTTGTGATCTGTGAAGATAAGAATTGGGTGAGAAGCTCCCTCCAAAAGGTAACGCCATTCTTCAAGAGCGGCCTTGATAGCCAGTAGCTCTCGGTCACCAACATCATAATTCCTTTCGGAAGGATTTAATTTTTTAGAGAAGGCCACAGGGTGGAGCAATGATTTGGGCCCTTGGCGTTGGGAAATAATAGCCTCAACTGCATTTTCCGAGGCGTCTACCTCCAAAACATAAGCTAAGGAGGGATCGGGATGTTTCAAGATGGGAGCTGAGGTGAATAAGGCTTTCAACTGTTCAAACGCTGTCTGAGCCTCTGGGGTCCATCGAAAGGGAACATGCTGTTTCGTTAGCTGAGTAATGGGAGTGATGATGCCAGAAAAGTCCTTAATAAATGTTCTATAAAAGTTAGCAAACCCCTCGAACCTCTGTACAGCTTTTCTGTCAGTAGGAGCAGACCATTCCAAGACAGAAGCGACTTTCTAAGGGTCCATGGAGATTCCTTTGGCGGAGATGACAAGCCCTAGGAAATGCACAACTTGCTTTTCAAAGTCGCATTTTTCAGCCTTTGCGTAAAGTCAGTGTTCCCGCAATCGAGCTAATACCTTTTTTACATGAGTCCGATGGGATTCTAAAGTTTCAGAGAATACAAGGATGTCATCCAGATACACGATGACGAATAAATCAAGAAAGTCCCGAAAAAAATCGTTTACCAGATGCTGGAATGTGGCTGGAGCATTGCAGAGCCCGAATGGCATGACTAAATACTCAAAGTGGCCAAAACGTGTCCGGAAGGCCGTCTTCCATTCGTCTCCCTCCCTGATTCTGACAAGATTATAGGCACCCCTCAAGTCCAGTTTGGAGAACACTCGTGCCCCTCGCAGCCTCTGGAATAGTTCGGGAATCAGAGGAAGAGGGTACCGATTCTTGACAGTGACCCTGTTAAGGTCACGATAGTCCACACAGGGCCTCAAGGTGTGGTCTTTTTTCTCAACGAAGAAAATACCGGCTCCTGCTGGTGAAGTGGAAGGCCGAATGAACTGCTTTTCAAGGCTCTCGTCGATATAGGTACGCATAACCCTGTTAAGGTCACGATAGTCCACACAGGGCCTCAAGGTGTGGTCTTTTTTCTCAACGAAGAAAATACCGGCTCCTGCTGGTGAAGTGGAAGGCCGAATGAACTGCTTTTCAAGGCTCTCGTCGATATAGGTACGCAGGGCTTCCAATTCAGGCTCAGAGAGAGGGTAAATCCGACCAAACGGGATCTCGGCTCCCGGTAGAAGTTCAATGGAGCAATCGTAAGTTCTATGAGGTGGAAGAGTGTCTGCACCCTTTTTATTAAAGACGTCCAGAAATTCGTGATAAGCAACCGGGATCAGTTTAGAGGCTTCATGGTCAGGGTGGATACCCAGGAGGTGCGTGGAGTTGACAGTTCCTCCCAAGAGGCAGTGCGTCTGGCAGTAGTTGGACGAAAAAGAGATATCTCCGGTAAGCCAGTCAACGTGAGGGTTGTGTGCCTTCAACCATGGAATGCCGAGGATAACGGGAAACATGGGAGAAGCTATGACATCCAAACGGAGGAGTTCGCTATGGCCTGAAGAAGTCTGGCAGAGAATAGGCAAGGTCCCCTGAGTAACCGGGCCTGATTTAATACCGGAGCCGTCAGCCAGATGCACATGGAACCCTTGCCTCTTGGTACCCAAGGGCAGCTGCTGAAGAGAAGCAAATGCAGAGTCCACAAAACAGCTGCAGGCCCCAGAGTCTATGATTGCAAGTACTGAAACCGTCTTTTCGGGGAGCTGAAGCTTGATGGGAAGAGAGACATGTGACTGATCCTTCCCAGGGAGATGCATCACAAGAGGCTGACGGGAAGAGACCCTGCAGGTCTCTGCCGGACAAGTTCGCATGAAGTGGCCAACCTCCCCGCAGTAGAGACACAGACTGCCTTGGACTCGACGTAGACGTTCAGCAGGAGAAAGAGGTAACCTACGAAAACTGCTGTGAGGTGCCTTATGCTGTTCCCTCCTTCTGGGGGAAGGAACAGGTAGAGGAGCAGGGGCGGCTGGCCTTGAAACCACAGAAAGAGCCCCTTTAGATTTTTCCGATTGCCTTTCTCGAAACCGCCGATCGATCTGAATAGTTAAATTTATCAGATCTTCCAGGGACGCGGGTATTCCCACTCTGGCAAGTTCATCTTTTACGGTGTCAGAAAGTACTAGACGGAACTGGTGACGAAGTGCAGAGTGATTCCATTGGGTATCTGTGCTCCAAACACGAAAGTCAGTTACGTAATCTTCAACAGGCCTTGGCCCTTGCTGTAATTTGTCAAGCATGGATTCGGCAGTTTGCTGGGAAAAGGGGTCAGTGGTCAGGGGTCAGGAGGCTGGTGCAGGATCACAAGGGTGGCCGGGTTCGGTAGCAGACGGGCAGCGAGGTACTGGAAAAGGTTCAAGATTCAAATTGCCTCTTCTCTTCTTGTCGAATAACTTTTTATTATCTGCCTGTGTCTTGGAGATTGTATCCTGCAGTAATTGGTAGTTGGAGTTAAGGAAGTTCAACCTGTCTTGTACGGCAGGTACAGAAGAATCAATAGGCAGCTCAGGCAAGAAAGAAGGATGGTATCCATAATTGACGAAAAAAGGTGACTGTTTGGTTGCCGAATGGGTGGAATTATTGTATGAAAATTCCGCGAGTGGGAGAAGTGATAGCCAGTCATCCTGCGCAAAAGAAGAAAAGCATCGTAGGTACTGTTCAAGGGTTTGATTGACCCTTTCAGTCTGTCCATTAGTTTGTGGGTGATAAGCTGTGGAGAGGCGGAGTTCAATGTTCAAAGTTTCACATAAGGCCCTCCAAAATCTAGAAGTGAACTGCACCCCTCGATCAGAAACTATGCTGTCAGGGATGCCATGCAACCTTACAATCTCCTTGATAAAAGTTGAGGCAGTCTCCGGGGCAGAAGGAGTTCCTTGCAGAGGTACAAAGTGGGCCATTTCGGTCAAACGATCAACCACAACGAAAATGGTAGTAAAGTCTTCAGATGGGGGAAGTTCTACTATAAAATCCATGGAGATAATGCTCCATGGTTTCTCAGGTACAGGAAGGGGCTCAAGTAGACCCCAAGTTCTGGCTCTGTCTGTCTTATTCCGAAGGCATGAAATACAAGATCTTACATATTTCTTGCAGTCGTTCATCAAGTTTGGCCACCAGAATGTACGGGAGATCAAATTAGCCGTCTTGTGAATCCCAAAGTGACCCGCTCTTGTAACTTCTGCACAATATTTGAGAGCGCAGAAATAGTTTGGTAAATGTCCTTCGGTGGAGAGGCCTCCCTTCCAGACTCCATCTCTGGCTGACTGGTACTGTCACGTACCTGGTAGGAGTCTGGAATGACGAGGTCGGCCTCCCTTGTATCTCCAACCCAAGCCCCACTGAGGATGGGACAGACCTAGGGTGAGGAGTTACACGAGAGCCTGTAGTTGCGTGCAGAACTTGTCAGCTGAGTTGCAGACGTGGAGATGCAGGCAGAGCATCTGGTAAGGAACTGGACTCAGGAAAGCTGGTAGGATGGACAGCTAGCACAGGCACTGGAGACAGCGTTAAGCCAAGCAGGAGGCTGGTGCAGGATCAAAAGGGTGGCCGGGTTCGGTAGCAGACGGGCAGCGAGGTACTGGAAAAGGCCCCAAAAATCTTGGGCCAAGCTTCCTCGAGGGGCAAATTAGTTTCAAGTTCGCTGTGGAAAGCCAGACCTTATCTCCAGGTTCAAGATTCAAATTGCCTCTTCTCTTCTTGTCGAAGAACTTTTTATTATCTGCCTGGGTCTTGGAGATTGTATCCTGCAGTAATTGGTAGTTGGAGTTAAGGAAGTTCAACCTGTCTTGTACGGCAGGTACAGAAGAATCAATAGGCAGCTCAGGCAAGAAAGAAGGATGGTATCCATAATTGGCGAAAAAAGGTGACTGGTTGCCGAATGGGTGGAATTATTGTATGAAAATTCCGCGAGTGGGAGAAGTGATAGCCAGTCATCCTGTGCAAAAGAAGAAAAGCATCGTAGGTACTGTTCAAGGGTTTGATTGACCCTTTCAGTCTGTCCATTAGTTTGTGGGTGATAAGCTGTGGAGAGGCGGAGTTCAATGTTCAAAGTTTCACATAAGGCCCTCCAAAATCTAGAAGTGAACTGCACCCCTCGATCAGAAACTATGCTGTCAGGGATGCCATGCAACCTTACAATCTCCTTGATAAAAGTTGAGGCAGTCTCCGGGGCAGAAGGAGTTCCTTGCAGAGGTACAAAGTGGGCTATTTTGGTCAAACGATCAACCACAACGAAAATGGTAGTGAAGTCTTCAGATGGGGGAAGTTCTACTATAAAATCCATGGAGATCATGCTCCATGGTTTCAGGTACAGGAAGGGGCTCAAGTAGACCCCAAGTTCTGGCTCTGTCTGTCTTATTCCGAAGGCATGAAATACAAGATCTTACATATTTCTTGCAGTCGTTCATCAAATTTGGCCACCAGAATGTACGGGAGATCAAATTAGCCGTCTTGTGAATCCCAAAGTGACCCGCTCTTGTAACTTCTGCACAATATTTGAGAGCGCAGAAATAGTTTGGTAAATGTCCTTCGGTGGAGAGGCCTCCCTTCCAGACTCCATCTCTGGCTGACTGGTACTGTCACGTACCTGGTAGGAGTCTGGAATGACGAGGTCGGCCTCCCTTGTATCGCCAACCCAAGCCCCACTGAGGATGGGACAGACCTAGGGTGAGGAGTTACACGAGTGCCTGTAGTTGTGTGCAGAACTTGTCAGCTGAGTTGCAGACGTGGAGATGCAGGCAGAGCATCTGGTAAGGAACTGGACTCAGGAAAGCTGGTAGGATGGACAGCTAGCACAGGCACTGGAGACAGCGTTAAGCCAAGCAGGAGGCTGGTGCAGGATCACAAGGGTGGCCGGGTTCGGTAGCAGACGGGCAGCGAGGTACTGGAAAAGGTTCAAGATTCAAATTGCCTCTTCTCTTCTTGTCGAAGAAATTTTTATTATCTGCCTGGGTCTTGGAGATTGTATCCTGCAGTAATTGGTAGTTGGAGTTAAGGAAGTTCAACCTTACTTGTACGGCAGGTACAGAAAAATCAATAGGCAGCTCAGGCAAGAAAGAAGGATGGTATCCATAATTGGCCCCTTCCTGTACCTGAGAAACCATGGAGCATGATCTCCATGGATTTTATAGTAGAACTTCCCCCATCTGAAGACTTCACTACCATTTTCGTTGTGGTTGATCGTTTGACCAAAATGGCCCACTTTGTACCTCTGCAAGGCCATCAATCAAACCCTTGAACAGTACCTACGATGCTTTTCTTCTTTTGCACAGGATGACTGGCTATCACTTCTCCCACTCGCGGAATTTTCATACAATAATTCCACCCATTCGGTAACCAAACAGTCACCTTTTTTCGCCATTTATGGATACCATCCTTCTTTCTTGCCTGAGCTGCCTATTGATTCTTCTGTACCTGCCGTACAAGACAGGTTGAACTTCCTTAACTCCAACTACCAATTACTGCAGGTCCCAGAACAGTTCAGAGTTGCCGTCCTAGGGCGATGTCATGATCATCCCCTAGCGGGTCACTTTGGGATTCACAAGACGGCTAATTTGATCTCCCATACATTCTGGTGGCCAAACTTGATGAACGACTGCAAGAAATATGTAAGATCTTGTATTTCATGCCTTCGGAATAAGACAGACAGAGCCAGAACTTGGGGTCTACTTGAGCCCCTTCCTGTACCTGAGAAACCATGGAGCATGATCTCCATGGATTTTATAGTAGAACTTCCCCCATCTGAAGACTTCACTACCATTTTCGTTGTGGTTGATCGTTTGACCAAAATGGCCCACTTTGTACCTCTGCAAGGAACTCCTTCTGCCCCGGAGACTGCCTCAACTTTTATCAAGGAGATTGTAAGGTTGCATGGCATCCCTGACAGCATAGTTTCTGATCGAGGGGTGCAGTTCACTTCTAGATTTTGGAGGGCCTTATGTGAAACTTTGAACATTGAACTCCGCCTCTCCACAGCTTATCACCCACAAACTAATGGACAGACTGAAAGGGTCAATCAAACCCTTGAACAGTACCTACGATGCTTTTCTTCTTTTGCACAGGATGACTGGCTATCACTTCTCCCACTCGCGGAATTTTCATACAATAATTCCACCCATTCGGCAACCAAACAGTCACCTTTTTTCGCCAATTATGGATACCATCCTTCTTACTTGCCTGAGCTGCCTATTGATTCTTCTGTACCTGCCGTACAAGACAGGTTGAACTTCCTTAACTCCAACTACCAATTACTGCAGGGACGGTCACCTCATGCGGAAGTCGCTCTTCCATGCGACCAAGATTCTCTTGTAACTTCTGCACAATATTTGAGAGCGCAGAAATAGTTTGGTAAATGTCCTTCGGTGGAGAGGCCTCCCTTCCAGACTCCCTCTCTGGCTGACTGGTACTGTCACGTACCTGGTAGGAGTCTGGAATGACGAGGTCGGCCTCCCTTGTATCTCCAACCCAAGCCCCACTGAGGATGGGACAGACCTAGGGTGAGGAGTTACACGAGTGCCTGTAGTTGCGTGCAGAACTTGTCAGCTGAGTTGCAGACGTGGAGATGCAGGCAGAGCATCTGGTAAGGAACTGGACTCAGGAAAGCTGGTAGGATGGACAGCTAGCACAGGCACTGGAGACAGCGTTAAGCCAAGCAGGAGGCTGGTGCAGGATCCCATTACTCAGCTAACGAAACAGCATGTTCCCTTTCGATGGACCCCAGAGGCTCAGACAGCATTTGAACAGTTGAAAGCCTTATTCACCTCAGCTCCCATCTTGAAACATCCCGATCCCTCCTTAGCTTATGTTTTGGAGGTAGACGCCTCGGAAAATGCAGTTGGGGCTATTATTTCCCAACGCCAAGGGCCCAAATCATTGCTCCACCCTGTGGCCTTCTTCTCTAAAAAATTAAATCCTTCCGAAAGGAATTATGATGTTGGTGACCGAGAGCTACTGGCTATCAAGGCCGCTCTTGAAGAATGGCGTTACCTTTTGGAGGGAGCTTCTCACCCAATTCTTATCTTCACAGATCACAAGAATCTTGAGTATTTGAAGACAGCTAAACGCCTAAGACCTCGGCAGGCAAGATGGGCACTTTTTTTCTCTCGTTTCATGTTTCATATAACCTACTTTCCTGGCTCAAAGAACGGGAAACCAGATGCCTTGTCCCGCATGTTCAGTAATCAAGTTGTGTCCTCGGAACCTGATACTATTCTACCAGCCAAGAATTTTTTACTTCTTCAGGCGGATCTGATGTCACAAATAAGAAAATATGTGGAAGACCAACCGCCTTCCAAGGACCTGGCTCTTCAACTAAGGGATGGCCTGTACTTCCCTAAGAGGCAAATCTTTATCCCAGAACAGTTCAGAGTTGCCGTCCTAGGGCGATGTCATGATCATCCCCTAGCTGGTCACTTTGGGATTCACAAGACGGCTAATTTGATCTCCCGTACATTCTGGTGGCCAAACTTGATGAACGACTGCAAGAAATATGTAAGATCTTGTATTTCATGCCTTCGGAATAAGACAGACAGAGCCAGAACTTGGGGTCTACTTGAGCCCCTTCCTGTACCTGAGAAACCATGGAGCATGATCTCCATGGATTTTATAGTAGAACTTCCCCCATCTGAAGACTTCACTACCATTTTCGTTGTGGTTGATCGTTTGACCAAAATGGCCCACTTTGTACCTCTGCAAGGAACTCCTTCTGCCCCGGAGACTGCCTCAACTTTTATCAAGGAGATTGTAAGGTTGCATGGCATCCCTGACAGCATAGTTTCTAATCGAGGGGTGCAGTTCACTTCTAGATTTTGGAGGGCCTTATGTGAAACTTTGAACATTGAACTCCGCCTCTCCACAGCGTATCACCCACAAACTAATGGACAGACTGAAAGGGTCAATCAAACCCTTGAACAGTACCTACAATGCTTTTCTTCTTTTGCACAGGATGACTGGCTATCACTTCTCCCACTCGCGGAATTTTCATACAATAATTCCACCCATTCGGTAACCAAACAGTCACCTTTTTTCGCCAATTATGGATACCATCCTTCTTTCTTGCCTGAGCTGCCTATTGATTCTTCTGTACCTGCCGTACAAGACAGGTTGAACTTCCTTAACTCCAACTACCAATTACTGCAGGATACAATCTCCAAGACCCAGGCAGATAATAAAAAGTTCTTCGACAAGAAGAGAAGAGGCAATTTGAATCTTGAACCTGGAGATAAGGTCTGGCTTTCCACAGCGAACTTGAAACTAAGTTGCCCCTCGAGGAAGCTTGGCCCAAGATTTTTGGGGCCTTTTCCAGTACCTCGCTGCCCGTCTGCTACCGAACCCGGCCACCCTTGTGATCCTGCACCAGCCTCCTGCTTGGCTTAACGCTGTCTCCAGTGCCTGTGCTAGCTGTCCATCCTACCAGCTTTCCTGAGTCCAGTTCCTTACCAGATGCTCTGCCTGCATCTCCACGTCTGCAACTCAGCTGACAAGTTCTGCACGCAACTACAGGCTCTCGTGTAACTCCTCACCCTAGGTCTGTCCCATCCTCAGTGGGGCTTGGGTTGGAGATACAAGGGAGGCCGACCTCGTCATTCCAGACTCCTACCAGGTACGTGACAGTACCAGTCAGCCAGAGATGGAGTCTGGAAGGGAGGCCTCTCCACCGAAGGACATTTACCAAACTATTTCTGCGCTCTCAAATATTGTGCAGAAGTTACAAGAGCGGGTCACTTTGGGATTCACAAGACGGCTAATTTGATCTCCCGTACATTCTAGTGGCCAAACTTGATGAACGACTGCAAGAAATATGTAAGATCTTGTATTTCATGCCTTCGGAATAAGACAGACAGAGCCAGAACTTGGGGTCTACTTGAGCCCCTTCCTGTACCTGAGAAACCATGGAGCATGATCTCCATGGATTTTATAGTAGAACTTCCCCCATCTGAAGACTTTACTACCATTTTCGTTGTGGTTGATCGTTTGACCAAAATGGCCCACTTTGTACCTCTGCAAGGAACTCCTTCTGCCCCGGAGACTGCCTCAACTTTTATCAAGGAGATTGTAAGGTTGCATGGCATCCCTGACAGCATAGTTTCTGATCGAGGGGTGCAGTTCACTTCTAGATTTTGGAGGGCCTTATGTGAAACTTTGAACATTGAACTCCGCCTCTCCACAGCTTATCACCCACAAACTAATGGACAGACTGAAAGGGTCAATCAAACCCTTGAACAGTACCTACGATGCTTTTCTTCTTTTGCACAGGATGACTGGCTATCACTTCTCCCACTCGCGGAATTTTCATACAATAATACCACCCATTCGGTAACCAAACAGTCACCTTTTTTCGCCAATTATGGATACCATCCTTCTTTCTTGCCTGAGCTGCCTATTGATTCTTCTGTACCTGCCGTACAAGACAGGTTGAACTTCCTTAACTCCAACTACCAATTACTGCAGGTCCCAGAACAGTTCAGAGTTGCCGTCCTAGGGCGATGTCATGATCATCCCCTAGCGGGTCACTTTGGGATTCACAAGACGGCTAATTTGATCTCCCGTACATTCTGGTGGCCAAACTTGATGAACGACTGCAAGAAATATGTAAGATCTTGTATTTCATGCCTTCGGAATAAGACAGACAGAGCCAGAACTTGGGGTCTACTTGAGCCCCTTCCTGTACCTGAGAAACCATGGAGCATGATCTCCATGGATTTTATAGTAGAACTTCCCCCATCTGAAGACTTCACTACCATTTTCGTTGTGGTTGATCGTTTGACCAAAATGGCCCACTTTGTACCTCTGCAAGGAACTCCTTCTGCCCCGGAGACTGCCTCAACTTTTATCAAGGAGATTGTAAGGTTGCATGGCATCCCTGACAGCATAGTTTCTGATCGAGGGGTGCAGTTCACTTCTAGATGTTGGAGGGCCTTATGTGAAACTTTGAACATTGAACTCCGCCTCTCCACAGCTTATCACCCACAAACTAATGGACAGACTGAAAGGGTCAATCAAACCCTTGAACAGTACCTACGATGCTTTTCTTCTTTTGCGCAGGATGACTGGCTATCACTTCTCCCACTCGCGGAATTTTCATACAATAATTCCACCCATTCGGCAACCAAACAGTCACCTTTTTTCGCCAATTATGGATACCATCCTTCTTTCTTGCCTGAGCTGCCTATTGATTCTTCTGTACCTGCCGTACAAGACAGGTTGAACTTCCTTAACTCAAACTACCAATTACTGCAGGATACAATCTCCAAGACCCAGGCAGATAATAAAAAGTTCTTCGACAAGAAGAGAAGAGGCAATTTGAATCTTGAACCTGGAGATAAGGTCTGGCTTTCCACAGCGAACTTGAAACTAAGTTGTCCCTCGAGGAAGCTTGGCCCAAGATTTTTGGGGCCTTTCCCAGTACCTCGCTGCCCGTCTGCTACCGAACCCGGCCACCCTTGTGATCCTGCACCAGCCTCCTGCTTGGCTTAACGCTGTCTCCAGTGCCTGTGCTAGCTGTCCATCCTACCAGCTTTCCTGAGTCCAGTTCCTTACCAGATGCTCTGCCTGCATCTCCACGTCTGCAACTCAGCTGACAAGTTCTGCACGCAACTACAGGCTCTCGTGTAACTCCTCAAGCTAGGTCTGTCCCATCCTCAGTGGGGCTTGGGTTGGAGATGGAAGGGAGGCCTCTCCACCGAAGGACATTTACCAAACTATTTCTGCGCTCTCAAATATTGTGCAGAAGTTACAAGAGCGGGTCACTTTGGGATTCACAAGACGGCTAATTTGATCTCCCGTACATTCTGGTGGCCAAACTTGATGAACGACTGCAAGAAATATGTAAGATCTTGTATTTCATGCCTTCGGAATAAGACAGAGCCAGAACTTGGGGTCTACTTGAGCCCCTTCCTGTACCTGAGAAACCATGGAGCATGATCTCCATGGATTTTATAGTAGAACTTCCCCCATCTGAAGACTTTACTACCATTTTCGTTGTGGTTGATCGTTTGACCAAAATGGCCCACTTTGTACCTCTGCAAGGAACTCCTTCTGCCCCGGAGACTGCCTCAACTCTTATCAAGGAGATTGTAAGGTTGCATGGCATCCCTGACAGCATAGTTTCTGATCGAGGGGTGCAGTTCACTTCTAGATTTTGGAGGGCCTTATGTGAAACTTTGAACATTGAACTACGCCTCTCCACAGCTTATCACCCACAAACTAATGGACAGACTGAAAGGGTCAATCAAACCCTTGAACAGTACCTACGATGCTTTTCTTCTTTTGCACAGGATGACTGGCTATCACTTCTCCCACTCGCGGAATTTTCATACAATAATTCCACCCATTCGGCAACCAAACAGTCACCTTTTTTCGCCAATTATGGATACCATCCTTCTTTCTTGCCTGAGCTGCCTATTGATTCTTCTGTACCTGCCGTACAAGACAGGTTGAACTTCCTTAACTCCAACTACCAATTACTGCAGGATACAATCTCCAAGACCCAGGCAGATAATAAAAAGTTCTTCGACAAGAAGAGAAGAGGCAATTTGAATCTTGAACCTTTTCCAGTACCTCGCTGCCCGTCTGCTACCGAACCCGGCCACCCTTGTGATCCTGCACCAGCCTCCTGCTTGGCTTAACGCTGTCTCCAGTGCCTGTGCTAGCTGTCCATCCTACCAGCTTTCCTGAGTCCAGTTCCTTACCAGATGCTCTGCCTGCATCTCCACGTCTGCAACTCAGCTGAAAAGTTCTGCACGCAACTACAGGCACTCGTGTAACTCCTCACTCTAGGTCTGTCCCATCCTCAGTGGGGCTTGGGTTGGAGATACAAGGGAGGCCGACCTCGTCATTCCAGACTCCTACCAGGTACGTGACAGTACCAGTCAGCCAGAGATGGAGTCTGGAAGGGAGGCCTCTCCACCGAAGGACATTTACCAAACTATTTCTGCGCTCTCAAATATTGTGCAGAAGTTACAAGAGCGGGTCACTTTGGGATTCACAAGACGGCCAATTTGATCTCCCGTATATTCTGGTGGCCAAATTTGATGAACGACTGCAAGAAATATGTAAGATCTTGTATTTCATGCCTTCGGAATAAGACAGACAGAGCCAGAACTTGGGGTCTACTTGAGCCCCTTCCTGTACCTGAGAAACCATGGAGCATGATCTCCATGGATTTTATAGTAGAACTTCCCCCATCTGAAGACTTCACTACCATTTTCGTTGTGGTTGATCGTTTGACCAAAATGGCCCACTTTGTACCTCTGCAAGGAACTCCTTCTGCCCCGGAGACTGCCTCAACTTTTATCAAGGAGATTGTAAGGTTGCATGGCATCCCTGACAGCATAGTTTCTGATCGAGGGGTGCAGTTCACTTCTAGATTTTGGAGGGCCTTATGTGAAACTTTGAACATTGAACTCCGCCTCTCCACAGCTTATCACCCACAAACTAATGGACAGACTGAAAGGGTCAATCAAACCCTTGAACAGTACCTACGATGCTTTTCTTCTTTTGCACAGGATGACTGGCTATCACTTCTCCCACTCGCGGAATTTTCATACAATAATTCCACCCATTCGGCAACCAAACAGTCACCTTTTTCCGCCAATTATGGATACCATCCTTCTTTCTTGCCTGAGCTGCCTATTGATTCTTCTGTACCTGCCGTACAAGACAGGTTGAACTTCCTTAACTCAAACTACCAATTACTGGAGGATACAATCTCCAAGACCCAGGCAGATAATAAAAAGTTCTTCGACAAGAAGAGAAGAGGCAATTTGAATCTTGAACCTGGAGATAAGGTCTGGCTTTCCACAGCGAACTTGAAACTAAGTTGCCCCTCGAGGAAGCTTGGCCCAAGATTTTTGGGGCCTTTTCCAGTACCTCGCTGCCCGTCTGCTACCGAACCCGGCCACCCTTGTGATCCTGCACCAGCCTCCTGCTTGGCTTAACGCTGTCTCCAGTGTCTGTGCTAGCTGTCCATCCTACCAGCTTTCCTGAGTCCAGTTCCTTACCAGATGCTCTGCCTGCATCTCCACGTCTGCAACTCAGCTGACAAGTTCTGCACGCAACTACAGGCACTCGTGTAACTCCTCACCCTAGGTCTGTCCCATCCTCAGTGGGGCTTGGGTTGGAGATACAAGGGAGGCCGACCTCGTCATTCCAGACTCCTACCAGGTACGTGACAGTACCAGTCAGCCAGAGATGGAGTCTGGAAGGGAGGCCTCTCCACCGAAGGACATTTACCAAACTATTTCTGCGCTCTCAAATATTGTGCAGAAGTTACAAGAGCGGGTCACTTTGGGATTCACAAGACGGCCAATTTGATCTCCCGTACATTCTGGTGGCCAAATTTGATGAACGACTTCAAGAAATATGTAAGATCTTGTATTTCATGCCTTCGGAATAAGACAGACAGAGCCAGAACTTGGGGTCTACTTGAGCCCCTTCCTGTACCTGAGAAACCATGGAGCATGATCTCCATGGATTTTATAGTAGAACTTCCCCCATCTGAAGACTTCACTACCATTTTCGTTGTGGTTGATCGTTTGACCAAAATGGCCCACTTTGTACCTCTGCAAGGAACTCCTTCTGCCCCGGAGACTGCCTCAACTTTTATCAAGGAGATTGTAAGGTTGCATGGCATCCCTGACAGCATAGTTTCTGATCGAGGGGTGCAGTTCACTTCTAGATTTTGGAGGGCCTTATGTGAAACTTTGAACATTGAACTCCGCCTCTCCACAGCTTATCACCCACAAACTAATGGACAGACTGAAAGGGTCAATCAAACCCTTGAACAGTACCTACGATGCTTTTCTTCTATTGCACAGGATGACTGGCTATCACTTCTCCCACTCGCGGAATTTTCATACAATAATTCCACCCATTCGGTAACCAAACAGTCACCTTTTTTCGCCAATTATGGATACCATCCTTCTTTCTTGCCTGAGCTGCCTATTGATTCTTCTGTACCTGCCGTACAAGACAGGTTGAACTTCCTTAACTCCAACTACCAATTACTGCAGGTCCCAGAACAGTTCAGAGTTGCCGTCCTAGGGCGATGTCATGATCATCCCCTAGCGGGTCACTTTGGGATTCACAAGACGGAGAGAAGAAGAGAAGAGGCAATTTGAATCTTGAACCTGGAGATAAGGTCTGGCTTTCCACAGCGAACTTGAAACTAAGTTGCCCCTCGAGGAAGCTTGGCCCAAGATTTTTGGGGCCTTTTCCAGTACCTCGCTGCCCGTCTGCTACCGAACCCGGCCACCCTTGTGATCCTGCACCAGCCTCCTGCTTGGCTTAACGCTGTCTCCAGTGCCTGTGCTAGCTGTCCATCCTACCAGCTTTCCTGAGTACAGTTCCTTACCAGATGCTCTGCCTGCATCTCCACGTCTGCAACTCAGCTGACAAGTTCTGCACGCAACTACAGGCTCTCGTGTAACTCCTCACCCTAGGTCTGTCCCATCCTCAGTGGGGCTTGGGTTGGAGATACAAGGGAGGCCGACCTCGTCATTCCAGACTCCTACCAGGTACGTGACAGTACTAGTCAGCCAGAGATGGAGTCTGGAAGGGAGGCCTCTCCACCGAAGGACATTTACCAAACTATTTCTGCGCTCTCAAATATTGTGCAGAAGTTACAAGAGCGGGTCACTTTGGGATTCACAAGACGGCTAATTTGATCTCCCGTACATTCTGGTGGCCAAACTTGATGAACGACTGCAAGAAATATGTAAGATCTTGTATTTCATGCCTTCGGAATAAGACAGACAGAGCCAGAACTTGGGGTCTACTTGAGCCCCTTCCTGTACCTGAGAAACCATGGAGCATGATCTCCATGGATTTTATAGTAGAACTTCCCCCATCTGAAGACTTTACTACCATTTTCGTTGTGGTTGATCGTTTGACCAAAATGGCCCACTTTGTACCTCTGCAAGGAACTCCTTCTGCCCCGGAGACTGCCTCAACTCTTATCAAGGAGATTGTAAGGTTGCATGGCATCCCTGACAGCATAGTTTCTGATCGAGGGGTGCAGTTCACTTCTAGATTTTGGAGGGCCTTATGTGAAACTTTGAACATTGAACTACGCCTCTCCACAGCTTATCACCCACAAACTAATGGACAGACTGAAAGGGTCAATCAAACCCTTGAACAGTACCTACGATGCTTTTCTTCTTTTGCACAGGATGACTGGCTATCACTTCTCCCACTCGCGGAATTTTCATACAATAATTCCACCCATTCGGCAACCAAACAGTCACCTTTTTTCGCCAATTATGGATACCATCCTTCTTTCTTGCCTGAGCTGCCTATTGATTCTTCTGTACCTGCCGTACAAGACAGGTTGAACTTCCTTAACTCAAACTACCAATTACTGCAGGATACAATCTCCAAGACCCAGGCAGATAATAAAAAGTTCTTCGACAAGAAGAGAAGAGGCAATTTGAATCTTGAACCTTTTCCAGTACCTCGCTGCCCGTCTGCTACCGAACCCGGCCTCCCTTGTGATCCTGCACCAGCCTCCTGCTTGGCTTAACGCTGTCTCCAGTGCCTGTGCTAGCTGTCCATCCTACCAGCTTTCCTGAGTCCAGTTCCTTACCAGATGCTCTGCCTGCATCTCCACGTCTGCAACTCAGCTGACAAGTTCTGCACGCAACTACAGGCACTCGTGTAATTCCTCACCCTAGGTCTGTCCCATCCTCAGTGGGGCTTGGGTTGGAGATACAAGGGAGGCCGACCTCGTCATTCCAGACTCCTACCAGGTACGTGACAGTACCAGTCAGCCAGAGATGGAGTCTGGAAGGGAGGCCTCTCCACCGAAGGACATTTACCAAACTATTTCTGCGCTCTCAAATATTGTGCAGAAGGTACAAGAGCGGGTCACTTTGGGATTCACAAGACGGCTAATTTGATCTCCTGTACATTCTGGTGGCCAAACTTGATGAACGACTGCAAGAAATATGTAAGATCTTGTATTTCATGCCTTCGGAATAAGACAGACAGAGCCAGAACTTGGGGTCTACTTGAGCCCCTTCCTGTACCTGAGAAACCATGGAGCATGATCTCCATGGATTTTATAGTAGAACTTCCCCCATCTGAAGACTTCACTACCATTTTCGTTGTGGTTGATCGTTTGACCAAAATGGCCCACTTTGTACCTCTGCAAGGAACTCCTTCTGCCCCGGAGACTGCCTCAACTTTTATCAAGGAGATTGTAAGGTTGCATGGCATCCCTGACAGCATAGTTTCTGATCGAGGGGTGCAGTTCACTTCTAGATTTTGGAGGGCCTTATGTGAAACATTGAACATTGAACTCCGCCTCTCCACAGCTTATCACCCACAAACTAATGGACAGACTGAAAGGGTCAATCAAACCCTTGAACAGTACCTACGATGCTTTTCTTCTTTTGCACAGGATGACTGGCTATCACTTCTCCCACTCGCTGAATTTTCATACAATAATTCCACCCATTCGGTAACCAAACAGTCACCTTTTTTCGCCAATTATGGATACCATCCTTCTTTCTTGCCTGAGCTGCCTATTGATTCTTCTGTACCTGCCGTACAAGACAGGTTGAACTTCCTTAACTCCAACTACCAATTACTGCAGGTCCCAGAACAGTTCAGAGTTGCCGTCCTAGGGCGATGTCATGATCATCCCCTAGCGGGTCACTTTGGGATTCACAAGACGGCTAATTTGATCTCCCGTACATTCTGGTGGCCAAACTTGATGAACGACTGCAAGAAATATGTAAGATCTTGTATTTCATGCCTTCGGAATAAGACAGACAGAGCCAGAACTTGGGGTCTACTTGAGCCCCTTCCTGTACCTGAGAAACCATGGAGCATGATCTCCATGGATTTTATAGTAGAACTTCCCCCATCTGAAGACTTCACTACCATTTTCGTTGTGGTTAATCGTTTGACCAAAATGGCCCACTTTGTACCTCTGCAAGGAACTCCTTCTGCCCCGGAGACTGCCTCAAGTTTTATCAAGGAGATTGTAAGGTTGCATGGCATCCCTGACAGCATAGTTTCTGATCGAGGGGTGCAGTTCACTTCTAGATGTTGGAGGGCCTTATGTGAAACTTTGAACATTGAACTCCGCCTCTCCACAGCTTATCACCCACAAACTAATGGACAGACTGAAAGGGTCAATCAAACCCTTGAACAGTACCTACGATGCTTTTCTTCTTTTGCGCAGGATGACTGGCTATCACTTCTCCCACTCGCGGAATTTTCATACAATAATTCCACCCATTCGGCAACCAAACAGTCACCTTTTTTCGCCAATTATGGATACCATCCTTCTTTCTTGCCTGAGCTGCCTATTGATTCTTCTGTACCTGCCGTACAAGACAGGTTGAACTTCCTTAACTCAAACTACCAATTACTGCAGGATACAATCTCCAAGACCCAGGCAGATAATAAAAAGTTCTTCGACAAGAAGAGAAGAGGCAATTTGAATCTTGAACCTGGAGATAAGGTCTGGCTTTCCACAGCGAACTTGAAACTAAGTTGTCCCTCGAGGAAGCTTGGCCCAAGATTTTTGGGGCCTTTTCCAGTACCTCGCTGCCCGTCTGCTACCGAACCCGGCCACCCTTGTGATCCTGCACCAGCCTCCTGCTTGGCTTAACGCTGTCTCCAGTGCCTGTGCTAGCTGTCCATCCTACCAGCTTTCCTGAGTCCAGTTCCTTACCAGATGCTCTGCCTGCATCTCCACGTCTGCAACTCAGCTGACAAGTTCTGCACGCAACTACAGGCTCTCGTGTAACTCCTCACCCTAGGTCTGTCCCATCCTCAGTGGGGCTTGGGTTGGAGATACAAGGGAGGCCGACCTCGTCATTCCAGACTCCTACCAGGTACGTGACAGTACTAGTCAGCCAGAGATGGAGTCTGGAAGGGAGGCCTCTCCACCGAAGGACATTTACCAAACTATTTCTGCGCTCTCAAATATTGTGCAGAAGTTACAAGAGCGGGTCACTTTGGGATTCACAAGACGGCTAATTTGATCTCCCGTACATTCTGGTGGCCAAACTTGATGAACGACTGCAAGAAATATGTAAGATCTTGTATTTCATGCCTTCGGAATAAGACAGACAGAGCCAGAACTTGGGGTCTACTTGAGCCCCTTCCTGTACCTGAGAAACCATGGAGCATGATCTCCATGGATTTTATAGTAGAACTTCCCCCATCTGAAGACTTTACTACCATTTTCGTTGTGGTTGATCAGTTGACCAAAATGGCCCACTTTGTACCTCTGCAAGGAACTCCTTCTGCCCCGGAGACTGCCTCAAATCTTATCAAGGAGATTGTAAGGTTGCATGGCATCCCTGACAGCATAGTTTCTGATCGAGGGGTGCAGTTCACTTCTAGATTTTGGAGGGCCTTATGTGAAACTTTGAACATTGAACTACGCCTCTCCACAGCTTATCACCCACAAACTAATGGACAGACTGAAAGGGTCAATCAAACCCTTGAACAGTACCTACGATGCTTTTCTTCTTTTGCACAGGATGACTGGCTATCACTTCTCCCACTCGCGGAATTTTCATACAATAATTCCACCCATTCGGCAACCAAACAGTCACCTTTTTTCGCCAATTATGGATACCATCCTTCTTTCTTGCCTGAGCTGCCTATTGATTCTTCTGTACCTGCCGTACAAGACAGGTTGAACTTCCTTAACTCAAACTACCAATTACTGCAGGATACAATCTCCAAGACCCAGGCAGATAATAAAAAGTTCTTCGACAAGAAGAGAAGAGGCAATTTGAATCTTGAACCTTTTCCAGTACCTCGCTGCCCGTCTGCTACCGAACCCGGCCACCCTTGTGATCCTGCACCAGCCTCCTGCTTGGCTTAACGCTGTCTCCAGTGCCTGTGCTAGCTGTCCATCCTACCAGCTTTCCTGAGTCCAGTTCCTTACCAGATGCTCTGCCTGCATCTCCACGTCTGCAACTCAGCTGACAAGTTCTGCACGCAACTACAGGCACTCGTGTAATTCCTCACCCTAGGTCTGTCCCATCCTCAGTGGGGCTTGGGTTGGAGATACAAGGGAGGCCGACCTCGTCATTCCAGACTCCTACCAGGTACGTGACAGTACCAGTCAGCCAGAGATGGAGTCTGGAAGGGAGTCCTCTCCACCGAAGGACATTTACCAAACTATTTCTGCGCTCTCAAATATTGTGCAGAAGTTACAAGAGCGGGTCACTTTGGGATTCACAAGACGGCTAATTTGATCTCCCGTACATTCTGGTGGCCAAACTTGATGAACGACTGCAAGAAATATGTAAGATCTTGTATTTCATGCCTTCGGAATAAGACAGACAGAGCCAGAACTTGGGGTCTACTTGAGCCCCTTCCTGTACATGAGAAACCATGGAGCATGATCTCCATGGATTTTATAGTAGAACTTCCCCCATCTGAAGACTTCACTACCATTTTCGTTGTGGTTGATCTTTGAACAAAATGGCCCACTTTGTACCTCTGCAAGGAACTCCTTCTGCCCCGGAGACTGCCTCAACTTTTATCAAGGAGATTGTAAGGTTGCATGGCATCCCTGACAGCATAGTTTCTGATCGAGGGGTGCAGTTCACTTCTAGATTTTGGAGGGCCTTATGTGAAACTTTGAACATTGAACTCCGCCTCTCCACAGCTTATCACCCACAAACTAATGGACAGACTGAAAGGGTCAATCAAATCCTTGAACAGTACCTACGATGCTTTTCTTCTTTTGCGCAGGATGACTGGCTATCACTTCTCCCACTCGCGGAATTTTCATACAATAATTCCACCCATTCGGCAACCAAACAGTCACCTTTTTTCGCCAATTATGGATACCATCCTTATTTCTTGCCTGAGCTGCCTATTGATTCTTCTGTACCTGCCGTACAAGACAGGTTGAACTTCCTTAACTCCAACTACCAATTACTGCAGGATACAATCTCCAAGACCCAGGCAGATAATAAAAAGTTATTCGACAAGAAGAGAAGAGGCAATTTGAATCTTGAACCTGGAGATAAGGTCTGGCTTTCCACAGCGAACTTGAAACTAAGTTGCCCCTCGAGGAAGCTTGGCCCAAGATTTTTGGGGCCTTTTCCAGTACCTCGCTGCCCGTCTGCTACCGAACCCGGCCACCCTTGTGATCCTGCACCAGCCTCCTGCTTGGCTTAACGCTGTCTCCAGTGCCTGTGCTAGCTGTCCATCCTACCAGCTTTCCTGAGTCCAGTTCCTTACCAGATGCTCTGCCTGCATCTCCACGTCTGCAACTCAGCTGACAAGTTCTGCACGCAACTACAGGCTCTCGTGTAACTCCTCACCCTAGGTCTGTCCCATCCTCAGTGGGGCTTGGGTTGGAGATACAAGGGAGGCCGACCTCGTCATTCCAGACTCCTACCAGGTACGTGACAGTACCAGTCAGCCAGAGATGGAGTCTGGAAGGGAGGCCTCTCCACCGAAGGACATTTACCAAACTATTTCTGCGCTCTCAAATATTGTGCAGAAGTTACAAGAGCGGGTCACTTTGGGATTCACAAGACGGCTAATTTGATCTCCCGTACATTCTGGTGGCCAAACTTGATGAACGACTGCAAGAAATATGTAAGATCTTGTATTTCATGCCTTCGGAATAAGACAGACAGAGCCAGAACTTGGGGTCTACTTGAGCCCCTTCCTGTACCTGAGAAACCATGGAGCATGATCTCCATGGATTTTATAGTAGAACTTCCCCCATCTGAAGACTTCACTACCATTTTCGTTGTGGTTGATCGTTTGACCAAAATGGCCCACTTTGTACCTCTGCAAGGAACTCCTTCTGCCCCGGAGACTGCCTCAACTTTTATCAAGGAGATTGTAAGGTTGCATGGCATCCCTGACAGCATAGTTTCTGATCGAGGGGTGCAGTTCACTTCTAGATTTTGGAGGGCCTTATGTGAAACTTTGAACATTGAACTCCGCCTCTCCACAGCTTATCACCCACAAACTAATGGACAGACTGAAAGGGTCAATCAAACCCTTGAACAGTACCTACGATGCTTTTCTTCTTTTGCACAGGATGACTGGCTATCACTTCTCACACTCGCGGAATTTTCATACAATAATTCCACCCATTCGGCAACCAAACAGTCACCTTTTTTCGCCAATTATGGATACCATCCTTCTTTCTTGCCTGAGCTGCCTATTGATTCTTCTGTACCTGCCGTACAAGACAGGTTGAACTTCCTTAACTCCAACTACCAATTACTGCAGGATACAATCTCCAAGACCCAGGCAGATAATAAAAAGTTATTCGACAAGAAGAGAAGAGGCAATTTGAATCTTGAACCTGGAGATAAGGTCTGGCTTTCCACAGCGAACTTGAAACTAAGTTGCCCCTCGAGGAAGCTTGGCCCAAGATTTTTGGGGCCTTTTCCAGTACCTCGCTGCCCGTCTGCTACCGAACCCGGCCACCCTTGTGATCCTGCACCAGCCTCCTGCTTGGCTTAACGCTGTCTCCAGTGCCTGTGCTAGCTGTCCATCCTACCAGCTTTCCTGAGTCCAGTTCCTTACCAGATGCTCTGCCTGCATCTCCACGTCTGCAACTCAGCTGACAAGTTCTGAACGCAACTACAGGCTCTCGTGTAACTCCTCACCCTAGGTCTGTCCCATCCTCAGTGGGGCTTGGGTTGGAGATACAAGGGAGGCCGACCTCGTCATTCCAGACTCCTACCAGGTACGTGACAGTACCAGTCAGCCAGAGATGGAGTCTGGAAGGGAGGCCTCTCCACCGAAGGACATTTACCACACTATTTCTGCGCTCTCAAATATTGTGCAGAAGTTACAAGAGCGGGTCACTTTGGGATTCACAAGACGGCTAATTTGATCTCCCGTACATTCTAGTGGCCAAACTTGATGAACGACTGCAAGAAATATGTAAGATCTTGTATTTCATGCCTTCGGAATAAGACAGACAAAGCCAGAACTTGGGGTCTACTTGAGCCCCTTCCTGTACCTGAGAAACCATGGAGCATGATCTCCATGGATTTTATAGTAGAACTTCCCCCATCTGAAGACTTTACTACCATTTTCGTTGTGGTTGATCGTTTGACCAAAATGGCCCACTTTGTACCTCTGCAAGGAACTCCTTCTGCCCCGGAGACTGCCTCAACTTTTATCAAGGAGATTGTAAGGTTGCATGGCATCCCTGACAGCATAGTTTCTGATCGAGGGGTGCAGTTCACTTCTAGATTTTGGAGGGCCTTATGTGAAACTTTGAACATTGAACTCCGCCTCTCCACAGCTTATCACCCACAAACTAATGGACAGACTGAAAGGGTCAATCAAACCCTTGAACAGTACCTACGATGCTTTTCTTCTTTTGCACAGGATGACTGGCTATCACTTCTCCCACTCGCGGAATTTTCATACAATAATTCCACCCATTCGGTAACCAAACAGTCACCTTTTTTTGCCAATTATGGATACCATCCTTCTTTCTTGCCTGAGCTGCCTATTGATTCTTCTGTACCTGCCGTACAAGACAGGTTGAACTTCCTTAACTCCAACTACCAATTACTGCAGGATACAATCTCCAAGACCCAGGCAGATAATAAAAAGTTATTCGACAAGAAGAGAAGAGGCAATTTGAATCTTGAACCTGGAGATAAGGTCTGGCTTTCCACAGTGAACTTGAAACTAAGTTGCCCCTCGAGGAAGCTTGGCCCAAGATTTTTGGGGCCTTTTCCAGTACCTCGCTGCCCGTCTGCTACCGAACCCGGCCACCCTTGTGATCCTGCACCAGCCTCCTGCTTGGCTTAACGCTGTCTCCAGTGCCTGTGCTAGCTGTCCATCCTACCAGCTTTCCTGAGTCCAGTTCCTTACCAGATGCTCTGCCTTCATCTCCATGTCTGCAACTCAGCTGACAAGTTCTGCACGCAACTACAGGCTCTCGTGTAACTCCTCACCCTAGGTCTGTCCCATCCTCAGTGGGGCTTGGGTTGGAGATACAAGGGAGGCCGACCTCATCATTCCAGACTCCTACCAGGTACGTGACAGTACCAGTCAGCCAGAGATGGAGTCTGGAAGGGAGGCCTCTCCACCGAAGGACATTTACCAAACTATTTCTGCGCTCTCAAATATTGTGCAGAAGTTACAAGAGCGGGTCACTTTGGGATTCACAAGATGGCCAATTTGATCTCCCGTACATTCAGGTGGCCAAATTTGATGAACGTCTGCAAGAAATATGTAAGATCTTGTATTTCATGCCTTCGGAATAAGACAGACAGAGCCAGAACTTGGGGTCTACTTGAGCCCCTTCCTGTACCTGAGAAACCATGGAGCATGATCTCCATGGATTTTATAGTAGAACTTCCCCCATCTGAAGACTTCACTACCATTTTCGTTGTGGTTGATCGTTTGACCAAAATGGCCCACTTTGTACCTCTGCAAGGAACTCCTTCTGCCCCGGAGACTGCCTCAACTTTTATCAAGGAGATTGTAAGGTTGCATGGCATCCCTGACAGCATAGTTTCTGATCGAGGTGTGCAGTTCACTTCTAGATTTTGGAGGGCCTTATGTGAAACTTTGAACATTGAACTCCGCCTCTCCACAGCTTATCACCCACAAACTAATGGACAGACTGAAAGGGTCAATCAATCCTCCTCATGCGTCACATATGGGAGGAGCTTGGGAGAGGATGATTGGAGTGGCTCGTCGCATTCTGGATGCCATGTTTCTGAAGGTTAGCTCTACTCGCCTTACACATGAAGTTCTCATCACACTTATGGCTGAAGTCATGGCTATCATGAACGCTCGACCCTTAGTTCCGGTGTCTACCGATCCAGAAATGCCAACAGTTTTGACACCTGCAATGCTTTTGACCCAGAAGATGGAAACAGTGACAGCTCCCACAGGAGATTTTGGTCTCAAAGATCTTTACACCAAGCAATGGAAGCAAGTTCAGAGTCTTGCAGACATCTTCTGGAATAGATGGAAACAAGAGTACCTGGTGACGCTCCAGTCACGCAGAAAATGGCAAATTGACAAGCCTAACCTACAAGTCGGAGATGTCGTCCTACTAAAGGACGCTCAGGTCCTCAGAAACGAATGGCCAGTTGGACTCATTGTCGAGACTGTACCTAGTAATGATAGTAAGGTTAGAAAGGTCAAAGTTAAAGTCATGAGACAGGGCACCCCTAAGGTGTACTTTAGGCCTATCTCTGAAGTTGTTTTACTTCTTAAAAAGGAAACATAGTGGTATAATGTTCATTATGCCAGGTGGGGAGTGTTCTGATTATAAGGTATATATTTACTGATCGTACTGTTGCTTTAAATTGGCATCCATTACTAGCAGGGACTGTAGTATATTCCTCCCACTTCCTGCTCAGCAGTCAGCAGTCATATTAAATAATCTTTCTACAGAGAAGGAAGCATGCTAAAGACCTCCACTATTTCTTAATACAGGCCTTGGAAGCATAAGTCTGTAAGTAAGCAGTCATTAGTTTTCAGTTAGTCAGTATATGTTCTACTAATGCAACTACATTTTATGTGTCTGTCAGGAAGTTCACTCAGCTAGGCCACATTTTTGCTAGCTAGTGCCTTAACAGTATTGCAGCATGCCTGTTACTATTTGCATTTGTGATGTAATGTTAAATGCTAATGCATATTTTTATAATTTGTGTTTTGCAGTTTTACAAAAAACTTATTCTCAGTAAAGATTTCAACTATAAGCCCTTCCTCCTGAGTCTTTGTTGGGAAGCTGTTAGCTGTCTGCCAAGCTTTGTCCTTTGAACACATTGTGAGGGCAGAACAGTAAAAAGACTTTTAACACAGCGGGCCTAGTTTAAAGAAGAGTGGATGCATTCTGCTCATCATCAGCTAACCTCTACAGCCACAGACACTACAGAGAAGTAATCTGTTTCATCATGCAGCACACAGACAAGGATAATACACCAGTCATCCCTCAGCATACACAAGCAGAGGAAAGCATACAAAATATGACAACCAACAGGTCACGCTGCACAAGCTCCAGAGTCTCTAGTCAGTCGGATCAGACATCAGCTAGTGCTGAATCTGCCAGGTCCAAGCGCACTAGCTCTAGACATTCAAGCTGCTCTAACCTGTCGTCCACCAGTGCTGCAGCTGCCAAGGCCCATGCAAAAGCAGAAGCTGCGCGTGCACTGGCTTCCTATGCAATACGTGAAGCTGAAATGATAAGAGAACAGGGCTGCATAGATGAAGAACATCATATGATTAAAGCTGAAAGTAAAGCTGAAGCACTTAGAAGAAAAGCAGGGGTGAAAGCATCTTTACATATTATCAAGCAAGAAAAAACTGCTTCAGCAGCCTTAGCTGAAGCCGAGGTGCTCATGAGAGCTGCCGAAGAACAGTACAGAGAGCACTCTGTGATAGATACCCAAATGACACCACTTAGTGCAATCCAACGCATCAGTGAGTATGTGCAATTGCACGCGACCATGCGCTCGGATCAACAGTCTAATGATGCATTGGAATCGTCAAAGGTCCCACTAGCAGCAGACAACTTTGATATCGCTCGATGCCACAAGACTGAACCAGAACTTTACTATAACAAGCCAAGTGGTTACATACTCAGAGACCAATCTGTTGGTCCTTCAGGAAATCAAACAAATGGTGACATAATCCCTCCTTGGGAAAATATAAATCCGGCCTATAGCAGGAAGACTTGCAGTAAACGAGAACAACCACACGACTATAGTGGATTTTACCAAGCATCCCAACCGTCTTACCAGCCACAGACATGCCCTGTGTTTGTTCCCAGAAAATGCCCACCTGAGGCAGCAGGAGCCACAGAGGTGACAAAATACTTGATACGCCGTGAAATGGTGAGCTCTGGTCTCCTGAAGTTTGATGACCGTCCAGAAAATTATTGGGCCTGGAAGTCATCTTTTCTAAGCAGCACCCAAGACTTAAATCTGAAAGACAGGGAAAAGCTTGACCTACTCTCCAAATGGCTCGGACCAGAGTCCACCGAGCAAGCCAAAAGAATCAGGTCAGTACATGTTCATGATGCGACAGCAGGGCTTACAATGTTATGGCAGAGATTGGAAGACTGCTATGGGTCACCTGAAGTAATTGAAGATGCACTTCTAAAGAAAATTGAAAATTATCCAAAATTAACCAATAGAGACAATCAGAAGCTGAGAGAGCTTGGTGACATACTTTTAGAGCTGGAAGCGGCAAAGGCTGGTGGATACCTCCCAGGCCTCTCATATTTGGATACAGCACGCGGAGTCAAACCGGTAATCGAGAAGCTTCCTTACAGCTTACAAGAAAGATGGATCACGCAAGCATCAAAATACAAGGAAGATCATCAGGTGGCATTTCCACCTTTCTCCTTCCTCGCCAAATTCATTGTGAAGCAAGCTAAAATATGCAATGACCCAAGCTTCGCCCTTTTGAACAGGGGAGGCTCCAGTTCTGTAAAGACAGAGAAACAACTTTCAGTGTACAATAAAGAACGCAGAGCAACAGTATCTGTACGGAAGACAGAAGTACCGACTGAGTTTGAGGCCAACCAGGATAAAAGCTCAGGAGTGCAAATTGAGGACCCAGATAAGCAGTGTCCCCTACATAACAAGCCTCATCCACTGAGAAAATGTCGCGGTTTCAGAAGCAAGACGATAGAGGAGCGCAAATCTTATCTTAAGGACAAGCGCATTTGTTTCAGATGCTGTGGTTCAACTCAACATCTTGCTAAAGACTGTGTGAAAACAATTCGATGTAAAGAATGCAATAATGACAACCATCTGTCTGCTTTACACCCAGGACCAGCACCATGGAAAACAGAGAATCCGGTAACCCAAGAAGATCATGGTGGGGAGCAAAAAGAGAGTGCATTACCAGCAATAACCTCAAAGTGCACTGAAATCTGCACAAACACATTTAACTCGAGATCATGCTCCAATATATGTTTAGTCAAGGTGCATCCTGCAGGCCTCAGAGAGAGGGCAATCAGAATGTATGCGGTTCTAGATGAACAAAGTAACAGATCTTTGGCAAGAACAGAGTTCTTTGACCTCTTCGGTGACAGAGGAAGTCCAACTCCGTATACTTTGAAGACATGCTCAGGAGTTGTGGAGACATCAGGGAGGAGAGCAAACAACTACATCATTGAATCATTAGATGGGAAAACGCAGCTGACTCTGCCCACTCTCATTGAATGTGATATGATACCAGATGATAGATCAGAGATACCCACACCTGAAATTGCTCGTCACTACCCTCATCTGATGCAAATATCAGACAAGATTCCAGTACTGGACCCAGGTGCTGCAATTATCCTTCTACTTGGAAGAGACATATTGAGAGTGCACAAGGTCAGAGAGCAATACAATGGGCCACACAATGCACCATTTGCACAACGTCTTGACCTTGGATGGGTCATAATTGGTGATGTATGTCTGGATGGAGCTCACAAGCCATCAAAAGTGAATGTCTACAAAACAAACATGTTGCAAAATGGCCGCACATCATGTCTTAGCCCCTGTACCAACAAGAAACAGATTAAAGAAAGACTAGTCAACCCAATACAACAGCAGAAAGTTCGGAGTTACATGGAGGCTATCACCTCATCTGAAGATACAGATGAGCTAGGATGCAAGGTGTTTGAAAGAACGCGAGATGATGACAAACCAGCACCATCTGTTGAAGATAGCCTCTTCCTTGAGATAATGGACAGAGAAGTCTTTCTAGATGAGTCAAACAGCTGGGTAGCTCCACTACCTTTCCGTTCACCCCGACATCACCTTCCTAACAACAAAAGACAAGCAGTGGAGCGTCTCACCTCATTGCGATGCACTCTAGACAGAAAGACAGATATGAAGGAACACTTCCATGATTTCATGCAGAAGATCTTCGACAGTGGTCAAGCTGAAAAAGCACCACCATTGGAAGAAAAACAAGAATGTTGGTACTTACCAATATTTGGAGTGTATCATCCTCAGAAACCAGGACAGATACGAGTAGTATTTGACTCCAGTGCAAAGTATGAAGGCCTTTCCCTAAACGATGTCCTCCTCAGTGGACCTGACCTGAATAATACACTCCTTGGAGTCCTCATCAGGTTCCGAAAAGAACGCGTTGCAGTAACAGCAGATGTACAAAAAATGTTCTACTGTTTTCTTGTCCGCAAAGATCACAGAGACTACCTGAGGTTCCTGTGGTATGAAGACAATGACTTCAACAAAGATGTCACAGAATACAGGATGAAGGTACATGTGTTCGGGAACAGCCCCTCTCCAGCTATAGCTATCTACAACCTGAGACGAGCAGCACAGAAAGGTGAAGAAGAACACGGCACAGATGCCAAACATTTTGTTATGAGAAACTTTTATGTGGACGATGGACTTGCTTCTTTCTCTAGCAATGAAGAGGCTATCGACATCCTGAAGAGAACAAGGGAGATGTTAGCAGAATCTAACATAAGGTTACACAAGATAGCGTCCAACAGCAGCAAAATCATGGAAGCATTTCCCTCAGAGGACCGTGCAAAAGACCTCAAGGACCTGGATCTAGGAACAGATTCACTGCCCCTTCAAAGAAGTTTAGGGCTTAGTTGGGATCTGAAAACCGACAGCTTTACATTTAGAGTATCCAGAGAAGAGAAGTCGTTCACGAGAAGAGGTGTCTTGTCCACGGTCAACAGCCTTTATGACCCCCTAGGTTTTGTAGCCCCCATAACCATGCAAGGCAAGGCTCTTATGAGAGAAATTGCTACTGAACATGAACAAAGTGAATGGGATACACCTCTACCTAAGGAGAAAGAAATGCAGTGGAAGTTGTGGAAGGACTCATTAATAGAGCTTGAACAACTTATCATACAAAGGTCATATGTCCCTGTTTCTCTGTCTGCCACGAAGCAAAGAGAATTGTGTGTATTCTCAGATGCATCTACTATGGCTATAGCAGCTGTAGCCTACCTTAGAGTAATGGACTTTGAAGGACAAAACTATGTTGGGTTTATCATGGGAAAGTCCAAACTGGCTCCACGTCCTGCTCACACGGTTCCACGTTTGGAGCTTTGTGCTGCTGTCTTAGCAGTGGAGATGGCAGACATGATCATTGCTGAACTGGACATTGAAATTCATGCAGTGAAGTTTTACACAGACAGCAAGATTGTGTTAGGATATATTCACAATGCTTCGAGAAGATTCTACATGTACGTGTCAAACAGAGTGATACGCATCAGAAAGTCCACACGGCCAGAACAGTGGCACTACATCAGTACGGATAAAAATCCAGCCGATCATGGGACTAGACCGGTTCTAGCAGCTGTCCTGAAGCACACTAACTGGTTCTCAGGACCATCCTTTTTGAATAGATCAGAAACCGAAGAGACCACTCAGTTTGAGACATTTGAACTTGTAGAACCAGATAATGACAAAGAAGTACGTGCACAAGTAACGGCGTATAGTACCATAACTACTAGAGGCAACCTTGGCGCACACCGGTTTGAAAGATTCTCCAGCTGGAAGTCACTCATTCGAGCTATAAGAAAGCTTATTCACCTAGCCAAATCCTTCTGTAGAGCTACAAACACTGACAAGTGCAATAGCAATCATCTTATGCAAGCCGAAATTATCATCATTAGATGTGTTCAGCAAGAAGTTTTCAAAGAAGACATCAAGTGCCTTCTTAAAAGAGAAGAGATCTCCAAACACAGTCCACTCAAAAAACTGAACCCAATACTTGATGAAGATGGAGTGATAAGAGTTGGAGGTCGCTCGTCAGTAGTGGATATGACGGTCGAAGAGAAACATCCTTTTATAATGCCCAAGAATCATCACATTTCATTTCTGTTAGTAAGACACAATCACGAACAAGTTGCACATCAGGGTCGCCACTTCACTGAAGGAGCAGTCCGGTCAGCTGGATTATGGATCATAGGGAGTAAACGACTAGTCTCCAGTGTCATCCACAAATGTGTAATTTGCAGAAAAATCAGAGGGAAACTTGAAGAGCAGAAGATGTCAGACTTACCTGCTGATAGACTTGCTTCAAACCCACCCTTTACTCATGTTGGCCTAGATGTCTTTGGTCCTTGGAACATCTCCTCACGTCGGACCAGAGGAAGCAGTGCAGAAAGTAAACGTTGGGCTGTTCTGTTCTCTTGCATGAGTACAAGAGCAGTACACATTGAAGTCATCGAGTCTCTGTCTACCTCAAGCTTTATCAATGCTTTGAGAAGATTTTTCTCTATCCGAGGACCTGTGAAGCAACTCCGCTCAGATCGGGGCACAAACTTTACTGGGGCCTGTAAGGAGTTAAGGATCCTTACAGAAGACTCTGAGACGAGTGCTTATCTTCAAGATCAAAGATGCACTTGGACCTTCAATCCTCCTCATGCGTCACATATGGGAGGAGCTTGGGAGAGGATGATTGGAGTGGCTCGTCGCATTCTGGATGCCATGTTTCTGAAGGTTAGCTCTACTCGCCTTACACATGAAGTTCTCATCACACTTATGGCTGAAGTCATGGCTATCATGAACGCTCGACCCTTAGTTCCGGTGTCTACCGATCCAGAAATGCCAACAGTTTTGACACCTGCAATGCTTTTGACCCAGAAGATGGAAACAGTGACAGCTCCCACAGGAGATTTTGGTCTCAAAGATCTTTACACCAAGCAATGGAAGCAAGTTCAGAGTCTTGCAGACATCTTCTGGAATAGATGGAAACAAGAGTACCTGGTGACGCTCCAGTCACGCAGAAAATGGCAAATTGACAAGCCTAACCTACAAGTCGGAGATGTCGTCCTACTAAAGGACGCTCAGGTCCACAGAAACGAATGGCCAGTTGGACTCATTGTCGAGACTGTACCTAGTAATGATAGTAAGGTTAGAAAGGTCAAAGTTAAAGTCATGAGACAGGGCACCCCTAAGGTGTACTTTAGGCCTATCTCTGAAGTTGTTTTACTTCTTAAAAAGGAAACATAGTGGTATAATGTTCATTATGCCAGGTGGGGAGTGTTCTGATTATAAGGTATATATTTACTGATCGTACTGTTGCTTTAAATTGGCATCCATTACTAGCAGGAACTGTAGTATATTCCTCCCACTTCCTGCTCAGCAGTCAGCAGTCATATTAAATAATCTTTCTACAGAGAAGGAAGCATGCTAAAGACCTCCACTATTTCTTAATACAGGCCTTGGAAGCATAAGTCTGTAAGTAAGCAGTCATTAGTTTTCAGTTAGTCAGTATATGTTCTACTAATGCAACTACATTTTATGTGTCTGTCAGGAAGTTCACTCAGCTAGGCCACATTTTTGCTAGCTAGTGCCTTAACAGTATTGCAGCATGCCTGTTACTATTTGCATTTGTGATGTAATGTTAAATGCTAATGCATATTTTTATAATTTGTGTTTTGCAGTTTTACAAAAAACTTATTCTCAGTAAAGATTTCAACTATAAGCCCTTCCTCCTGAGTCTTTGTTGGGAAGCTGTTAGCTGTCTGCCAAGCTTTGTCCTTTGAACACATTGTGAGGGCAGAACAGACTGAAAGGGTCAATCAAACCCTTGAACAGTACCTACGATGCTTTTCTTCTTTTGCACAGGATGACTGGCTATCACTTCTCCCACTCGCGGAATTTTCATACAATAATTCCACCCATTCGGCAACCAGTCACCTTTTTTCGCCAATTATGGATACCATCCTTCTTTCTTGCCTGAGCTGCCTATTGATTCTTCTGTACCTGCCGTACAAGACAGGTTGAACTTCCTTAACTCCAACTACCAATTACTGCAGGATACAATCTCCAAGACCCAGGCAGATAATAAAAAGTTATTCGACAAGAAGAGAAGAGGCAATTTGAATCTTGAACCTGGAAATAACGTCTGGCTTTCCACAGCGAACTTGAAACTAAGTTGCCCCTCGAGGAAGCTTGGCCCAAGATTTTTGGGGCCTTTTCCAGTACCTCGCTGCCCGTCTGCTACCGAACCCGGCCACCCTTGTGATCCTGCACCAGCCTCCTGCTTGGCTTAACGCTGTCTCCAGTGCCTGTGCTAGCTGTCCATCCTACCAGCTTTCCTGAGTCCAGTTCCTTACCAGATGCTCTGCCTGCATCTCCACGTCTGCAACTCAGCTGACAAGTTCTGCACGCAACCACAGGCTCTCGTGTAACTCCTCACCCTAGGTCTGTCCCATCCTCAGTGGGGCTTGGGTTGGAGATACAAGGGAGGCCGACCTCGTCATTCCAGACTCCTATCAGGTACGTGACAGTACCAGTCAGCCAGAGATGGAGTCTGGAAGGGAGGCCTCTCCACCGAAGGACATTTACCAAACTATTTCTGCGCTCTCAAATATTGTGCAGAAGTTACAAGAGCGGGTCACTTTGGGATTCACAAGACGGCTAATTTGATCTCCCGTACATTCTGGTGGCCAAACTTGATGAACGACTGCAAGAAATATGTAAGATCTTGTATTTCATGCCTTCGGAATAAGACAGACAGAGCCAGAACTTGGGGTCTACTTGAGCCCCTTCCTGTACCTGAGAAACCATGGAGCATGATCTCCATGGATTTTATAGTAGAACTTCCCCCATCTGAAGACTTCACTACCATTTTCGTTGTGGTTGATCGTTTGACCAAAATGGCCCACTTTGTACCTCTGCAAGGAACTCCTTCTGCCCCGGAGACTGCCTCAACTTTTATCAAGGAGATTGTAAGGTTGCATGGCATCCCTGACAGCATAGTTTCTGATCGAGGGGTGCAGTTCACTTCTAGATTTTGGAGGGCCTTATGTGAAACTTTGAACATTGAACTCCGCCTCTCCACAGCTTATCACCCACAAACTAATGGACAGACTGAAAGGGTCAATCAATCCTCCTCATGCGTCACATATGGGAGGAGCTTGGGAGAGGATGATTGGAGTGGCTCGTCGCATTCTGGATGCCATGTTTCTGAAGGTTAGCTCTACTCGCCTTACACATGAAGTTCTCATCACACTTATGGCTGAAGTCATGGCTATCATGAACGCTCGACCCTTAGTTCCGGTGTCTACCGATCCAGAAATGCCAACAGTTTTGACACCTGCAATGCTTTTGACCCAGAAGATGGAAACAGTGACAGCTCCCACAGGAGATTTTGGTCTCAAAGATCTTTACACCAAGCAATGGAAGCAAGTTCAGAGTCTTGCAGACATCTTCTGGAATAGATGGAAACAAGAGTACCTGGTGACGCTCCAGTCACGCAGAAAATGGCAAATTGACAAGCCTAACCTACAAGTCGGAGATGTCGTCCTACTAAAGGACGCTCAGGTCCTCAGAAACGAATGGCCAGTTGGACTCATTGTCGAGACTGTACCTAGTAATGATAGTAAGGTTAGAAAGGTCAAAGTTAAAGTCATGAGACAGGGCACCCCTAAGGTGTACTTTAGGCCTATCTCTGAAGTTGTTTTACTTCTTAAAAAGGAAACATAGTGGTATAATGTTCATTATGCCAGGTGGGGAGTGTTCTGATTATAAGGTATATATTTACTGATCGTACTGTTGCTTTAAATTGGCATCCATTACTAGCAGGGACTGTAGTATATTCCTCCCACTTCCTGCTCAGCAGTCAGCAGTCATATTAAATAATCTTTCTACAGAGAAGGAAGCATGCTAAAGACCTCCACTATTTCTTAATACAGGCCTTGGAAGCATAAGTCTGTAAGTAAGCAGTCATTAGTTTTCAGTTAGTCAGTATATGTTCTACTAATGCAACTACATTTTATGTGTCTGTCAGGAAGTTCACTCAGCTAGGCCACATTTTTGCTAGCTAGTGCCTTAACAGTATTGCAGCATGCCTGTTACTATTTGCATTTGTGATGTAATGTTAAATGCTAATGCATATTTTTATAATTTGTGTTTTGCAGTTTTACAAAAAACTTATTCTCAGTAAAGATTTCAACTATAAGCCCTTCCTCCTGAGTCTTTGTTGGGAAGCTGTTAGCTGTCTGCCAAGCTTTGTCCTTTGAACACATTGTGAGGGCAGAACAGTAAAAAGACTTTTAACACAGCGGGCCTAGTTTAAAGAAGAGTGGATGCATTCTGCTCATCATCAGCTAACCTCTACAGCCACAGACACTACAGAGAAGTAATCTGTTTCATCATGCAGCACACAGACAAGGATAATACACCAGTCATCCCTCAGCATACACAAGCAGAGGAAAGCATACAAAATATGACAACCAACAGGTCACGCTGCACAAGCTCCAGAGTCTCTAGTCAGTCGGATCAGACATCAGCTAGTGCTGAATCTGCCAGGTCCAAGCGCACTAGCTCTAGACATTCAAGCTGCTCTAACCTGTCGTCCACCAGTGCTGCAGCTGCCAAGGCCCATGCAAAAGCAGAAGCTGCGCGTGCACTGGCTTCCTATGCAATACGTGAAGCTGAAATGATAAGAGAACAGGGCTGCATAGATGAAGAACATCATATGATTAAAGCTGAAAGTAAAGCTGAAGCACTTAGAAGAAAAGCAGGGGTGAAAGCATCTTTACATATTATCAAGCAAGAAAAAACTGCTTCAGCAGCCTTAGCTGAAGCCGAGGTGCTCATGAGAGCTGCCGAAGAACAGTACAGAGAGCACTCTGTGATAGATACCCAAATGACACCACTTAGTGCAATCCAACGCATCAGTGAGTATGTGCAATTGCACGCGACCATGCGCTCGGATCAACAGTCTAATGATGCATTGGAATCGTCAAAGGTCCCACTAGCAGCAGACAACTTTGATATCGCTCGATGCCACAAGACTGAACCAGAACTTTACTATAACAAGCCAAGTGGTTACATACTCAGAGACCAATCTGTTGGTCCTTCAGGAAATCAAACAAATGGTGACATAATCCCTCCTTGGGAAAATATAAATCCGGCCTATAGCAGGAAGACTTGCAGTAAACGAGAACAACCACACGACTATAGTGGATTTTACCAAGCATCCCAACCGTCTTACCAGCCACAGACATGCCCTGTGTTTGTTCCCAGAAAATGCCCACCTGAGGCAGCAGGAGCCACAGAGGTGACAAAATACTTGATACGCCGTGAAATGGTGAGCTCTGGTCTCCTGAAGTTTGATGACCGTCCAGAAAATTATTGGGCCTGGAAGTCATCTTTTCTAAGCAGCACCCAAGACTTAAATCTGAAAGACAGGGAAAAGCTTGACCTACTCTCCAAATGGCTCGGACCAGAGTCCACCGAGCAAGCCAAAAGAATCAGGTCAGTACATGTTCATGATGCGACAGCAGGGCTTACAATGTTATGGCAGAGATTGGAAGACTGCTATGGGTCACCTGAAGTAATTGAAGATGCACTTCTAAAGAAAATTGAAAATTATCCAAAATTAACCAATAGAGACAATCAGAAGCTGAGAGAGCTTGGTGACATACTTTTAGAGCTGGAAGCGGCAAAGGCTGGTGGATACCTCCCAGGCCTCTCATATTTGGATACAGCACGCGGAGTCAAACCGGTAATCGAGAAGCTTCCTTACAGCTTACAAGAAAGATGGATCACGCAAGCATCAAAATACAAGGAAGATCATCAGGTGGCATTTCCACCTTTCTCCTTCCTCGCCAAATTCATTGTGAAGCAAGCTAAAATATGCAATGACCCAAGCTTCGCCCTTTTGAACAGGGGAGGCTCCAGTTCTGTAAAGACAGAGAAACAACTTTCAGTGTACAATAAAGAACGCAGAGCAACAGTATCTGTACGGAAGACAGAAGTACCGACTGAGTTTGAGGCCAACCAGGATAAAAGCTCAGGAGTGCAAATTGAGGACCCAGATAAGCAGTGTCCCCTACATAACAAGCCTCATCCACTGAGAAAATGTCGCGGTTTCAGAAGCAAGACGATAGAGGAGCGCAAATCTTATCTTAAGGACAAGCGCATTTGTTTCAGATGCTGTGGTTCAACTCAACATCTTGCTAAAGACTGTGTGAAAACAATTCGATGTAAAGAATGCAATAATGACAACCATCTGTCTGCTTTACACCCAGGACCAGCACCATGGAAAACAGAGAATCCGGTAACCCAAGAAGATCATGGTGGGGAGCAAAAAGAGAGTGCATTACCAGCAATAACCTCAAAGTGCACTGAAATCTGCACAAACACATTTAACTCGAGATCATGCTCCAATATATGTTTAGTCAAGGTGCATCCTGCAGGCCTCAGAGAGAGGGCAATCAGAATGTATGCGGTTCTAGATGAACAAAGTAACAGATCTTTGGCAAGAACAGAGTTCTTTGACCTCTTCGGTGACAGAGGAAGTCCAACTCCGTATACTTTGAAGACATGCTCAGGAGTTGTGGAGACATCAGGGAGGAGAGCAAACAACTACATCATTGAATCATTAGATGGGAAAACGCAGCTGACTCTGCCCACTCTCATTGAATGTGATATGATACCAGATGATAGATCAGAGATACCCACACCTGAAATTGCTCGTCACTACCCTCATCTGATGCAAATATCAGACAAGATTCCAGTACTGGACCCAGGTGCTGCAATTATCCTTCTACTTGGAAGAGACATATTGAGAGTGCACAAGGTCAGAGAGCAATACAATGGGCCACACAATGCACCATTTGCACAACGTCTTGACCTTGGATGGGTCATAATTGGTGATGTATGTCTGGATGGAGCTCACAAGCCATCAAAAGTGAATGTCTACAAAACAAACATGTTGCAAAATGGCCGCACATCATGTCTTAGCCCCTGTACCAACAAGAAACAGATTAAAGAAAGACTAGTCAACCCAATACAACAGCAGAAAGTTCGGAGTTACATGGAGGCTATCACCTCATCTGAAGATACAGATGAGCTAGGATGCAAGGTGTTTGAAAGAACGCGAGATGATGACAAACCAGCACCATCTGTTGAAGATAGCCTCTTCCTTGAGATAATGGACAGAGAAGTCTTTCTAGATGAGTCAAACAGCTGGGTAGCTCCACTACCTTTCCGTTCACCCCGACATCACCTTCCTAACAACAAAAGACAAGCAGTGGAGCGTCTCACCTCATTGCGACGCACTCTAGACAGAAAGACAGATATGAAGGAACACTTCCATGATTTCATGCAGAAGATCTTCGACAGTGGTCAAGCTGAAAAAGCACCACCATTGGAAGAAAAACAAGAATGTTGGTACTTACCAATATTTGGAGTGTATCATCCTCAGAAACCAGGACAGATACGAGTAGTATTTGACTCCAGTGCAAAGTATGAAGGCCTTTCCCTAAACGATGTCCTCCTCAGTGGACCTGACCTGAATAATACACTCCTTGGAGTCCTCATCAGGTTCCGAAAAGAACGCGTTGCAGTAACAGCAGATGTACAAAAAATGTTCTACTGTTTTCTTGTCCGCAAAGATCACAGAGACTACCTGAGGTTCCTGTGGTATGAAGACAATGACTTCAACAAAGATGTCACAGAATACAGGATGAAGGTACATGTGTTCGGGAACAGCCCCTCTCCAGCTATAGCTATCTACAACCTGAGACGAGCAGCACAGAAAGGTGAAGAAGAACACGGCACAGATGCCAAACATTTTGTTATGAGAAACTTTTATGTGGACGATGGACTTGCTTCTTTCTCTAGCAATGAAGAGGCTATCGACATCCTGAAGAGAACAAGGGAGATGTTAGCAGAATCTAACATAAGGTTACACAAGATAGCGTCCAACAGCAGCAAAATCATGGAAGCATTTCCCTCAGAGGACCGTGCAAAAGACCTCAAGGACCTGGATCTAGGAACAGATTCACTGCCCCTTCAAAGAAGTTTAGGGCTTAGTTGGGATCTGAAAACCGACAGCTTTACATTTAGAGTATCCAGAGAAGAGAAGTCGTTCACGAGAAGAGGTGTCTTGTCCACGGTCAACAGCCTTTATGACCCCCTAGGTTTTGTAGCCCCCATAACCATGCAAGGCAAGGCTCTTATGAGAGAAATTGCTACTGAACATGAACAAAGTGAATGGGATACACCTCTACCTAAGGAGAAAGAAATGCAGTGGAAGTTGTGGAAGGACTCATTAATAGAGCTTGAACAACTTATCATACAAAGGTCATATGTCCCTGTTTCTCTGTCTGCCACGAAGCAAAGAGAATTGTGTGTATTCTCAGATGCATCTACTATGGCTATAGCAGCTGTAGCCTACCTTAGAGTAATGGACTTTGAAGGACAAAACTATGTTGGGTTTATCATGGGAAAGTCCAAACTGGCTCCACGTCCTGCTCACACGGTTCCACGTTTGGAGCTTTGTGCTGCTGTCTTAGCAGTGGAGATGGCAGACATGATCATTGCTGAACTGGACATTGAAATTCATGCAGTGAAGTTTTACACAGACAGCAAGATTGTGTTAGGATATATTCACAATGCTTCGAGAAGATTCTACATGTACGTGTCAAACAGAGTGATACGCATCAGAAAGTCCACACGGCCAGAACAGTGGCACTACATCAGTACGGATAAAAATCCAGCCGATCATGGGACTAGACCGGTTCTAGCAGCTGTCCTGAAGCACACTAACTGGTTCTCAGGACCATCCTTTTTGAATAGATCAGAAACCGAAGAGACCACTCAGTTTGAGACATTTGAACTTGTAGAACCAGATAATGACAAAGAAGTACGTGCACAAGTAACGGCGTATAGTACCATAACTACTAGAGGCAACCTTGGCGCACACCGGTTTGAAAGATTCTCCAGCTGGAAGTCACTCATTCGAGCTATAAGAAAGCTTATTCACCTAGCCAAATCCTTCTGTAGAGCTACAAACACTGACAAGTGCAATAGCAATCATCTTATGCAAGCCGAAATTATCATCATTAGATGTGTTCAGCAAGAAGTTTTCAAAGAAGACATCAAGTGCCTTCTTAAAAGAGAAGAGATCTCCAAACACAGTCCACTCAAAAAACTGAACCCAATACTTGATGAAGATGGAGTGATAAGAGTTGGAGGTCGCTCGTCAGTAGTGGATATGACGGTCGAAGAGAAACATCCTTTTATAATGCCCAAGAATCATCACATTTCATTTCTGTTAGTAAGACACAATCACGAACAAGTTGCACATCAGGGTCGCCACTTCACTGAAGGAGCAGTCCGGTCAGCTGGATTATGGATCATAGGGAGTAAACGACTAGTCTCCAGTGTCATCCACAAATGTGTAATTTGCAGAAAAATCAGAGGGAAACTTGAAGAGCAGAAGATGTCAGACTTACCTGCTGATAGACTTGCTTCAAACCCACCCTTTACTCATGTTGGCCTAGATGTCTTTGGTCCTTGGAACATCTCCTCACGTCGGACCAGAGGAAGCAGTGCAGAAAGTAAACGTTGGGCTGTTCTGTTCTCTTGCATGAGTACAAGAGCAGTACACATTGAAGTCATCGAGTCTCTGTCTACCTCAAGCTTTATCAATGCTTTGAGAAGATTTTTCTCTATCCGAGGACCTGTGAAGCAACTCCGCTCAGATCGGGGCACAAACTTTACTGGGGCCTGTAAGGAGTTAAGGATCCTTACAGAAGACTCTGAGACGAGTGCTTATCTTCAAGATCAAAGATGCACTTGGACCTTCAATCCTCCTCATGCGTCACATATGGGAGGAGCTTGGGAGAGGATGATTGGAGTGGCTCGTCGCATTCTGGATGCCATGTTTCTGAAGGTTAGCTCTACTCGCCTTACACATGAAGTTCTCATCACACTTATGGCTGAAGTCATGGCTATCATGAACGCTCGACCCTTAGTTCCGGTGTCTACCGATCCAGAAATGCCAACAGTTTTGACACCTGCAATGCTTTTGACCCAGAAGATGGAAACAGTGACAGCTCCCACAGGAGATTTTGGTCTCAAAGATCTTTACACCAAGCAATGGAAGCAAGTTCAGAGTCTTGCAGACATCTTCTGGAATAGATGGAAACAAGAGTACCTGGTGACGCTCCAGTCACGCAGAAAATGGCAAATTGACAAGCCTAACCTACAAGTCGGAGATGTCGTCCTACTAAAGGACGCTCAGGTCCACAGAAACGAATGGCCAGTTGGACTCATTGTCGAGACTGTACCTAGTAATGATAGTAAGGTTAGAAAGGTCAAAGTTAAAGTCATGAGACAGGGCACCCCTAAGGTGTACTTTAGGCCTATCTCTGAAGTTGTTTTACTTCTTAAAAAGGAAACATAGTGGTATAATGTTCATTATGCCAGGTGGGGAGTGTTCTGATTATAAGGTATATATTTACTGATCGTACTGTTGCTTTAAATTGGCATCCATTACTAGCAGGAACTGTAGTATATTCCTCCCACTTCCTGCTCAGCAGTCAGCAGTCATATTAAATAATCTTTCTACAGAGAAGGAAGCATGCTAAAGACCTCCACTATTTCTTAATACAGGCCTTGGAAGCATAAGTCTGTAAGTAAGCAGTCATTAGTTTTCAGTTAGTCAGTATATGTTCTACTAATGCAACTACATTTTATGTGTCTGTCAGGAAGTTCACTCAGCTAGGCCACATTTTTGCTAGCTAGTGCCTTAACAGTATTGCAGCATGCCTGTTACTATTTGCATTTGTGATGTAATGTTAAATGCTAATGCATATTTTTATAATTTGTGTTTTGCAGTTTTACAAAAAACTTATTCTCAGTAAAGATTTCAACTATAAGCCCTTCCTCCTGAGTCTTTGTTGGGAAGCTGTTAGCTGTCTGCCAAGCTTTGTCCTTTGAACACATTGTGAGGGCAGAACAGACTGAAAGGGTCAATCAAACCCTTGAACAGTACCTACGATGCTTTTCTTCTTTTGCACAGGATGACTGGCTATCACTTCTCCCACTCGCGGAATTTTCATACAATAATTCCACCCATTCGGCAACCAGTCACCTTTTTTCGCCAATTATGGATACCATCCTTCTTTCTTGCCTGAGCTGCCTATTGATTCTTCTGTACCTGCCGTACAAGACAGGTTGAACTTCCTTAACTCCAACTACCAATTACTGCAGGATACAATCTCCAAGACCCAGGCAGATAATAAAAAGTTATTCGACAAGAAGAGAAGAGGCAATTTGAATCTTGAACCTGGAAATAACGTCTGGCTTTCCACAGCGAACTTGAAACTAAGTTGCCCCTCGAGGAAGCTTGGCCCAAGATTTTTGGGGCCTTTTCCAGTACCTCGCTGCCCGTCTGCTACCGAACCCGGCCACCCTTGTGATCCTGCACCAGCCTCCTGCTTGGCTTAACGCTGTCTCCAGTGCCTGTGCTAGCTGTCCATCCTACCAGCTTTCCTGAGTCCAGTTCCTTACCAGATGCTCTGCCTGCATCTCCACGTCTGCAACTCAGCTGACAAGTTCTGCACGCAACCACAGGCTCTCGTGTAACTCCTCACCCTAGGTCTGTCCCATCCTCAGTGGGGCTTGGGTTGGAGATACAAGGGAGGCCGACCTCGTCATTCCAGACTCCTATCAGGTACGTGACAGTACCAGTCAGCCAGAGATGGAGTCTGGAAGGGAGGCCTCTCCACCGAAGGACATTTACCAAACTATTTCTGCGCTCTCAAATATTGTGCAGAAGTTACAAGAGCGGGTCACTTTGGGATTCACAAGACGGCTAATTTGATCTCCCGTACATTCTGGTGGCCAAACTTGATGAACGACTGCAAGAAATATGTAAGATCTTGTATTTCATGCCTTCGGAATAAGACAGACAGAGCCAGAACTTGGGGTCTACTTGAGCCCCTTCCTGTACCTGAGAAACCATGGAGCATGATCTCCATGGATTTTATAGTAGAACTTCCCCCATCTGAAGACTTCACTACCATTTTCGTTGTGGTTGATCGTTTGACCAAAATGGCCCACTTTGTACCTCTGCAAGGAACTCCTTCTGCCCCGGAGACTGCCTCAACTTTTATCAAGGAGATTGTAAGGTTGCATGGCATCCCTGACAGCATAGTTTCTGATCGAGGGGTGCAGTTCACTTCTAGATTTTGGAGGGCCTTATGTGAAACATTGAACATTGAACTCCGCCTCTCCACAGCTTATCACCCACAAACTAATGGACAGACTGAAAGGGTCAATCAAACCCTTGAACAGTACCTACGATGCTTTTCTTCTTTTGCACAGGGTGACTGGCTATCACTTCTCCCACTCGCGGAATTTTCATACAATAATTCCACCCATTCGGTAACCAAACAGTCACCTTTTTTCGCCAATTATGGATACCATCCTTCTTTCTTGCCTGAGCTGCCTATTGATTCTTCTGTACCTGCCGTACAAGACAGGTTGAACTTCCTTAACTCCAACTACCAATTACTGCAGGTCCCAGAACAGTTCAGAGTTGCCGTCCTAGGGCGATGTCATGATCATCCCCTAGCGGGTCACTTTGGGATTCACAAGACGGCTAATTTGATCTCCCGTACATTCTGGTGGCCAAACTTGATGAACGACTGCAAGAAATATGTAAGATCTTGTATTTCATGCCTTCGGAATAAGACAGACAGAGCCAGAACTTGGGGTCTACTTGAGCCCCTTCCTGTACCTGAGAAACCATGGAGCATGATCTCCATGGATTTTATAGTAGAACTTCCCCCATCTGAAGACTTCACTACCAATTTCGTTGTGGTTGATCGTTTGACCAAAATGGCCCACTTTGTACCTCTGCAAGGAACTCCTTCTGCCCCGGAGACTGCCTCAACTTTTATCAAGGAGATTGTAAGGTTGCATGGCATCCCTGACAGCATAGTTTCTGATCGAGGGGTGCAGTTCACTTCTAGATGTTGGAGGGCCTTATGTGAAACTTTGAACATTGAACTCCGCCTCTCCACAGCTTATCACCCACAAACTAATGGACAGACTGAAAGGGTCAATCAAACCCTTGAACAGTACCTACGATGCTTTTCTTCTTTTGCGCAGGATGACTGGCTATCACTTCTCCCACTCGCGGAATTTTCATACAATAATTCCACCCATTCGGCAACCAAACAGTCACCTTTTTTCGCCAATTATGGATACCATCCTTCTTTCTTGCCTGAGCTGCCTATTGATTCTTCTGTACCTGCCGTACAAGACAGGTTGAACTTCCTTAACTCAAACTACCAATTACTGCAGGATACAATCTCCAAGACCCAGGCAGATAATAAAAAGTTCTTCGACAAGAAGAGAAGAGGCAATTTGAATCTTGAACCTTTTCCAGTACCTCGCTGCCCGTCTGCTACCGAACCCGGCCACCCTTGTGATCCTGCACCAGCCTCCTGCTTGGCTTAACGCTGTCTCCAGTGCCTGTGCTAGCTGTCCATCCTACCAGCTTTCCTGAGTCCAGTTCCTTACCAGATGCTCTGCCTGCATCTCCACGTCTGCAACTCAGCTGACAAGTTCTGCACGCAACTACAGGCACTCGTGTAACTCCTCACCCTAGGTCTGTCCCATCCTCAGTGGGGCTTGGGTTGGAGATACAAGGGAGGCCGACCTCGTCATTCCAGACTCCTACCAGGTACGTGACAGTACCAGTCAGCCAGAGATGGAGTCTGGAAGGGAGGCCTCTCCACCGAAGGACATTTACCAAACTATTTCTGCGCTCTCAAATATTGTGCAGAAGTTACAAGAGCGGGTCACTTTGGGATTCACAAGACGGCCAATTTTATCTCCCGTACATTCTGGTGGCCAAATTTGATGAACGACTGCAAGAAATATGTAAGATCTTGTATTTCATGCCTTCGGAATAAGACAGACAGAGCCAGAACTTGGGGTCTACTTGAGCCCCTTCCTGTACCTGAGAAACCATGGAGCATGATCTCCATGGATTTTATAGTAGAACTTCCCCCATCTGAAGACTTCACTACCATTTTCGTTGTGGTTGATCGTTTGACCAAAATGGCCCACTTTGTACCTCTGCAAGGAACTCCTTCTGCCCCGGAGACTGCCTCAACTTTTATCAAGGAGATTGTAAGGTTGCATGGCATCCCTGACAGCATAGTTTCTGATCGAGGGGTGCAGTTCACTTCTAGATTTTGGAGGGCCTTATGTGAAACTTTGAACATTGAACTCCGCCTCTCCACAGCTTATCACCCACAAACTAATGGACAGACTGAAAGGGTCAATCAAACCCTTGAACAGTACCTACGATGCTTTTCTTCTTTTGCGCAGGATGACTGGCTATCACTTCTCCCACTCGCGGAATTTTCATACAATAATTCCACCCATTCGGCAACCAAACAGTCACCTTTTTTCGCCAATTATGGATACCATCCTTCTTTCTTGCCTGAGCTGCCTATTGATTCTTCTGTACCTGCCGTACAAGACAGGTTGAACTTCCTTAACTCAAACTACCAATTACTGCAGGATACAATCTCCAAGACCCAGGCAGATAATAAAAAGTTCTTCGACAAGAAGAGAAGAGGCAATTTGAATCTTGAACCTTTTCCAGTACCTCGCTGCCCGTCTGCTACCGAACCCGGCCACCCTTGTGATCCTGCACCAGCCTCCTGCTTGGCTTAACGCTGTCTCCAGTGCCTGTGCTAGCTGTCCATCCTACCAGCTTTCCTGAGTCCAGTTCCTTACCAGATGCTCTGCCTTCATCTCCACGTCTGCAACTCAGCTGACAAGTTCTGCACGCAACTACAGGCACTCGTGTAACTCCTCACCCTAGGTCTGTCCCATCCTCAGTGGGGCTTGGGTTGGAGATACAAGGGAGGCCGACCTCGTCATTCCAGACTCCTACCAGGTACGTGACAGTACCAGTCAGCCAGAGATGGAGTCTGGAAGGGAGGCCTCTCCACCGAAGGACATTTACCAAACTATTTCTGCGCTCTCAAATATTGTGCAGAAGTTACAAGAGCGGGTCACTTTGGGATTCACAAGACGGCCAATTTGATCTCCCGTACATTCTGGTTGCCAAATTTGATGAACGACTGCAAGAAATATGTAAGATCTTGTATTTCATGGCTTCGGAGTAAGACCGACAGAGCCAGAACTTGGGGTCTACTTGAGCCCCTTCCTGTACCTGAGAAACCATGGAGCATGATCTCCATGGATTTTATAGTAGAACTTCCCCCATCTGAAGACTTCACTACCATTTTCGTTGTGGTTGATCGTTTGACCAAAATGGCCCACTTTGTACCTCTGCAAGGAACTCCTTCTGCCCCGGAGACTGCCTCAACTTTTATCAAGGAGATTGTAATGTTGCATGGCATCCCTGACAGCATAGTTTCTGATCGAGGGGTGCAGTTCACTTCTAGATTTTCGAGGGCCTTATGTGAAACTTTGAACATTGAACTCCGCCTCTCCACAGCTTATCACCCACAAACTAATGGACAGACTGAAAGGGTCAATCAAACCCTTGAACAGTACCTACAATGCTTTTCTTCTTTTGCACAGGATGACTGGCTATCACTTCTCCCACTCGCGGAATTTTCATACAATAATTCCACCCATTCGGCAACCAAACAGTCACCTTTTTTTGCCAATTATGGATACCATCCTTCTTTCTTGCCTGAGCTGCCTATTGATTCTTCTGTACCTGCCGTACAAGACAGGTTGAACTTCCTTAACTCCAACTACCAATTACTGCAGGATACAATCTCCAAGACCCAGGCAGATAATAAAAAGTTCTTCGACAAGAAGAGAAGAGGCAATTTGAATCTTGAACCTGGAGATAAGGTCTGGCTTTCCACAGCGAACAAAAAACTAAGTTGCCCCTCGAGGAAGCTTGGCCCAAGATTTTTGGGGCCTTTTCCAGTACCTCGCTGCCCGTCTGCTACCGAACCCGGCTACCCTTGTGATCCTGCACCAGCCTCCTGCTTGGCTTAACGCTGTCTCCAGTGCCTGTGCTAGCTGTCCATCCTACCAGCTTTCCTGAGTCCAGTTCCTTACCAGATGCTCTGCCTGCATCTCCACGTCTGCAACTCAGCTGACAAGTTCTGCACGCAACTACAGGCTCTCGTGTAACTCCTCACCCTAGGTCTGTCCCATCCTCAGTGGGGCTTGGGTTGGAGATACAAGGGAGACCGACCTCGTCATTCCAGACTCCTACCAGGTACGTGACAGTACCAGTCAGCCAGAGATGGAGTCTGGAAGGGAGGCCTCTCCACCGAAGGACATTTACCAAACTATTTCTGCGCTTTCAAATATTGTGCAGAAGTTACAAGAGCGGGTCACTTTGGGATTCACAAGACGGCTAATTTGATCTCCCGTACATTCTGGTGGCCAAACTTGATGAACGACTGCAAGAAATATGTAAGATCTTGTATTTCATGCCTTCGGAATAAGACAGACAGAGCCAGAACTTGGGGTCTACTTGAGCCCCTTCCTGTACCTGAGAAACCATGGAGCATGATCTCCATGGATTTTATAGTAGAACTTCCCTCATCTGAAGACTTCACTACCATTTTCGTTGTGGTTGATCGTTTGACCAAAATGGCCCACTTTGTACCTCTGCAAGGAACTCCTTCTGCCCCGGAGACTGCCTCAACTTTTATCAAGGAGATTGTAAGTTTGCATGGCATCCCTGACAGCATAGTTTCTGATCGAGGGGTGCAGTTCACTTCTAGATTTTGGAGGGCCTTATGTGAAACTTTGAACATTGAACTCCGCCTCTCCACAGCTTATCACCCACAAACTAATGGACAGACTGAAAGGGTCAATCAAACCCTTGAACAGTACCTACGATGCTTTTCTTCTTTTGCACAGGATGACTGGCTATCACTTCTCCCACTCGCGGAATTTTCATACAATAATTCCACCCATTCGGCAACCAAACAGTCACCTTTTTTCGCCAATTATGGATACCATCCTTCTTTCTTGCCTGAGCTGCCTATTGATTCTTCTGTACCTGCCGTACAAGACAGGTTGAACTTCCTTAACTCCAACTACCAATTACTGCAGGATACAATCTCCAAGACCCAGGCAGATAATAAAAAGTTCTTCGACAAGAAGAGAAGAGGCAATTTGAATCTTGAACCTTTTCCAGTACCTCGCTGCCCGTCTGCTACCGAACCCGGCCACCCTTGTGATCCTGCACCAGCCTCCTGCTTGGCTTAACGCTTTCTCCAGTGCCTGTGCTAGCTGTCCATCCTACCAGCTTTCCTGAGTCCAGTTCCTTACCAGATGCTCTGCCTGCATCTCCACGTCTGCAACTCAGCTGACAAGTTCTGCACGCAACTACAGGCACTCGTGTAACTCCTCACCCTAGGTCTGTCCCATTCTCAGTGGGGCTTGGGTTGGAGACACAAGGGAGGCCGACCTCGTCATTTCAGACTCCTACCAGGTACGTGACAGTACCAGTCAGCCAGAGATGGAGTCTGGAAGGGAGGCCTCTCCACCGAAGGACATTTACCAAACTATTTCTGCGCTCTCAAATATTGTGCAGAAGTTACAAGAGCGGGTCACTTTGGGATTCACAAAACGGCCAATTTGATCTCCCGTACATTCTAGTGGCCAAACTTGATGAACGACTGCAAGAAATATGTAAGATCTTGTATTTCATGCCTTCGGAATAAGACAGACAGAGCCAGAACTTGGGGTCTACTTGAGCCCCTTCCTGTACCTGAGAAACCATGGAGCATGATCTCCATGGATTTTATAGTAGAACTTCCCCCATCTGAAGACTTTACTACCATTTTCGTTGTGGTTGATCGTTTGACCAAAATGGCCCACTTTGTACCTCTGCAAGGAACTCCTTCTGCCCCGGAGACTGCCTCAACTTTTATCAAGGAGATTGTAAGGTTGCATGGCATCCCTGACAGCATAGTTTCTGATCGAGGGGTGCAGTTCACTTCTAGATTTTGGAGGGCCTTATGTGAAACTTTGAACATTGAACTCCGCCTCTCCACAGCTTATCACCCACAAACTAATGGACAGACTGAAAGGGTCAATCAAACCCTTGAACAGTACCTACGATGCTTTTCTTCTTTTGCGCAGGATGACTGGCTATCACTTCTCCCACTCGCGGAATTTTCATACAATAATTCCACCTATTCGGCAACCAAACAGTCACGTTTTTTCGCCAATTATGGATACCATCCTTCTTTCTTGCCTGAGCTGCCTATTGATTCTTCTGTACCTGCCGTACAAGACAGGTTGAACTTCCTTAACTCAAACTACCAATTACTGCAGGATACAATCTCCAAGACCCAGGCAGATAATAAAAAGTTCTTCGACAAGAAGAGAAGAGGCAATTTGAATCTTGAACCTTTTCCAGTACCTCGCTGCCCGTCTGCTACCGAACCCGGCCACCCTTGTGATCCTGCACCAGCCTCCTGCTTGGCTTAACGCTGTCTCCAGTGCCTGTGCTAGCTGTCCATCCTACCAGCTTTCCTGAGTCCAGTTCCTTACCAGATGCTCTGCCTGCATCTCCACGTCTGCAACTCAGCTGACAAGTTCTGCACGCAACTACAGGCACTCGTGTAACTCCTCACCCTAGGTCTGTCCCATCCTCAGTGGGGCTTGGGTTGGAGATACAAGGGAGGCCGACCTCGTCATTCCAGACTCCTACCAGGTACGTGACAGTACCAGTCAGCCAGAGATGGAGTCTGGAAGGGAGGCCTCTCCACCGAAGGACATTTACCAAACTATTTCTGCGCTCTCAAATATTGTGCAGAAGTTACAAGAGCGGGTCACTTTGGGATTCACAAGACGGCCAATTTGATCTCCCGTACATTCTGGTTGCCAAATTTGATGAACGACTGCAAGAAATATGTAAGATCTTGTATTTCATGGCTTCGGAGTAAGACCGACAGAGCCAGAACTTGGGGTCTACTTGAGCCCCTTCCTGTACCTGAGAAACCATGGAGCATGATCTCCATGGATTTTATAGTAGAACTTCCCCCATCTGAAGACTTCACTACCATTTTCGTTGTGGTTGATCGTTTGACCAAAATGGCCCACTTTGTACCTCTGCAAGGAACTCCTTCTGCCCCGGAGACTGCCTCAACTTTTATCAAGGAGATTGTAAGGTTGCATGGCATCCCTGACAGCATAGTTTCTGATCGAGGGGTGCAGTTCACTTCTAGATTTTGGAGGGCCTTATGTTAAACTTTGAACATTGAACTCCGCCTCTCCACAGCTTATCACCCACAAACTAATGGAAAGACTGAAAGGGTCAATCAAACCCTTGAACAGTACCTACGATGCTTTTCTTCTTTTGCACAGGATGACTGGCTATCACTTCTCCCACTCGCGGAATTTTCATACAATAATTCCACCCATCCAACATGTCTTGTACGGCAGGTACAGAAGAATCAATAGGCAGCTCAGGCAAGAAAGAAGGATGGTATCCATAATTGGCGAAAAAAGGTGACTGTTTGGTTACCGAATGGGTGGAATTATTGTATGAAAATTCCGCGAGTGGGAGAAGTGATAGCCAGTCATCCTGTGCAATAGAAGAAAAGCATCGTAGGTACTGTTCAAGGGTTTGATTGACCCTTTCAGTCTGTCCATTAGTTTGTGGGTGATAAGCTGTGGAGAGGCGGAATTCAATGTTCAAAGTTTCACATAAGGCCCTCCAAAATCTAGAAGTGAACTGCACCCCTCGATCAGAAACTATGCTGTCAGGGATGCCATGCAACCTTACAATCTCCTTGATAAAAGTTGAGGCAGTCTCCGGGGCAGAAGGAGTTCCTTGCAGAGGTACAAAGTGGGCCATTTTGGTCAAACGAACAACCACAACGAAAATGGTAGTAAAGTCTTCAGATGGGGGAAGTTCTACTATAAAATCCATGGAGATCATGCTCCATGGTTTCTTAGGTACAGGAAGGGGCTCAAGTAGACGCCAAGTTCTGGCTCTGTCTGTCTTATTCCGAAGGCATGAAATACAAGATCTTACATATTTCTTGCAGTCGTTCATCAAGTTTGGCCACTAGAATGTACGGGAGATCAAATTAGCCGTCTTGTGAATCCCAAAGTGACCCGCTCTTGTAACTTCTGCACAATATTTGAGAGCGCAGAAATAGTTTGGTAAATGTCCTTCGGTGGAGAGGCCTCCCTTCCAGACTCCATCTCTGGCTGACTGGTACTGTCACGTACCTGGTAGGAGTCTAGAATGACGAGGTCGGCCTCCCTTGTATCTCCAACCCAAGCCCCACTGAGGATGGGACAGACCTAGGGTGAGGAGTTACACGACAGCCTGTAGTTGCGTGCAGAACTTGTCAGCTGAGTTGCAGACGTGGAGATGCAGACAGAGCATCTGGTAAGGAACTGGACTCAGGAAAGCTTGTAGGATGGACAGCTAGCACAGGCACTGGAGACAGCGTTAAGCCAAGCAGGAGGCTGGTGCAGGATCACAAGGGTGGCCGGGTTCGGTAGCAGACGGGCAGCGAGGTACTGGAAAAGGCCCCAAAAATCTTGGGCCAAGCTTCCTCGAGGGGCAACTTAGTTTCAAGTTCGCTGTGGAAAGCCAGACCTTATCTCCAGGTTCAAGATTCAAATTGCCTCTTCTCTTCTTGTCGAAGAACTTTTTATTATCTGCCTGGGTCTTGGAGATTGTATCCTGCAGTAATTGGTAGTTGGAGTTAAGGAAGTTCAACCTGTCTTGTACGGCAGGTACAGAAGAATCAATAGGCAGCTCAGGCAAGAAAGAAGGATGGTATCCATAATTGGCGAAAAAAGGTGACTGTTTGGTTGCCGAATGGGTGGAATTATTGTATGAAAATTCCGCGAGTGGGAGAAGTGATAGCCAGTCATCCTGTGCAAAAGAAGAAAAGCATCGTAGGTACTGTTCAAGGGTTTGATTGACCCTTTCAGTCTGTCCATTAGTTTGTGGGTGATAAGCTGTGGAGAGGCGAAGTTCAATGTTCAAAGTCTCACATAAGGCCCTCCAACATCTAGAAGTGAACTGCACCCCTCGATCAGAAACTATGCTGTCAGGGATGCCATGCAACCTTACAATCTCCTTGATAAAAGTTGAGGCAGTCTCCGGGGCAGAAGGAGTTCCTTGCAGAGGTACAAAGTGGGCCATTTTGGTCAAACGATCAACCACAACGAAAATGGTAGTGAAGTCTTCAGATGGGGGAAGTTCTACTATAAAATCCATGGAGATCATGCTCCATGGTTTCTCAGGTACAGGAAGGGGCTCAAGTAGACCCCAAGTTCTGGCTCTGTCTGTCTTATTCCGAAGGCATGAAATACAAGATCTTACATATTTCTTGCAGTCGTTCATCAATTTTGGCCACCAGAATGTACGGGAGATCAAATTAGCCGTCTTGTGAATCCCAAAGTGACCCGCTGGGGATGATCATGACATCGCCCTAGGACGGCAACTCTGAACTGTTCTGGGACCTGCAGTAATTGGTAGTTGGAGTTAAGGAAGTTCAACCTGTCTTGTACGGCAGGTACAGAAGAATCAATAGGCAGCTCAGGCAAGAAAGAAGGATGGTATCCATAATTGGCGAAAAAAGGTGACTGGTTACCGAATGGGTGGAATTATTGTATGAAAATTCCGCGAGTGGGAGAAGTGATAGCCAGTCATCCTGTGCAATAGAAGAAAAGCATCGTAGGTACTGTTCAAGGGTTTGATTGACTCTTTCAGTCTGTCCATTAGTTTGTGGGTAATAAGCTGTGGAGAGGCGGAGTTCAATGTTCAAAGTTTCACATAAGGCCCTCCAAAATCTAGAAGTGAACTGCACCCCTCGATCAGAAACTATGCTGTCAGGGATGCCATGCAACCTTACAATCTCCTTGATAAAAGTTGAGGCAGTCTCCGGGGCAGAAGGAGTTCTTTGCAGAGGTACAAATTGGGCCATTTTGGTCAAACGATCAACCACAACGAAAATGGTAGTAAAGTCTTCAGATGAGGGAAGTTCTACTATAAAATCCATGGAGATCATGCTCCATGGTTTCTCAGGTACAGGAAGGGGCTCAAGTAGACCCCAAGTTCTGGCTCTGTCTGCCTTATTCCGAAGGCATGAAATACAAGATCATACATATTTCTTGCAGTCGTTCATCAAGTTTGGCCACTAGAATGTACGGGAGATCAAATTAGCCGTCTTGTGAATCCCAAAGTGACCCGCTCTTGTAACTTCTGCACAATATTTGAGAGCGCAGAAATAGTTTGGTAAATGTCCTTCGGTGGAGAGGCCTCCCTTCCAGACTCCATCTCTGGCTGACTGGTACTGTCACGTACCTGGTAGGAGTCTGGAATGACGAGGTCGGCCTCCCTTGTATCTCCAACCCAAGCCCCACTGAGGATGGGACAGACCTAGGGTGAGGAGTTACACGAGAGCCTGTAGTTGCGTGCAGAACTTGTCAGCTGAGTTGCAGACGTGGAGATGCAGGCAGAGCATCTGGTAAGGAACTGGACTCAGGAAAGCTGGTAGGATGGACAGCTAGCACAGGCACTGGAGACAGCGTTAAGCCAAGCAGGAGGCTGGTGCAGGATCACAAGGGTGGCCGGGTTCGGTAGCAGACGGGCAGCGAGGTACTGGAAAAGGCCCCAAAAATCTTGGGCCAAGCTTCCTCGAGGGGCAACTTAGTTTCAAGTTCGCTGTGGAAAGCCAGACCTTATCTCCAGGTTCAAGATTCAAATTGCCTCTTCTCTTCTTGTCGAAGAACTTTTTATTATCTGCCTGGGTCTTGGAGATTGTATCCTGCAGGAATTGGTAGTTGGAGTTAAGGAAGTTCAACCTGTCTTGTACGGCAGGTACAGAAGAATCAATAGGCAGCTCAGGCAAGAAAGAAGGATGGTATCCATAATTGGCGAAAAAAGGTGACTGTTTGGTTACCGAATGGGTGGAATTATTGTATGAAAATTCCGTGAGTGGGAGAAGTGATAGCCAGTCATCCTGTGCAATAGAAGAAAAGCATCGTAGGTACTGTTCAAGGGTTTGATTGACCCTTTCAGTCTGTCCATTAGTTTGTGGGTGATAAGCTGTGGAGAGGCGGAGTTCAATGTTCAAAGTTTCACATAAGGCCCTCCAAAATCTAGAAGTGAACTGCACCCCTCGATCAGAAACTATGCTGTCAGGGATGCCATGCAACCTTACAATCTCCTTGATAAAAGTTGAGGCAGTCTCCGGGGCAGAAGGAGTTCCTTGCAGAGGTACAAAGTGGGCCATTTTGGTCAAACGATCAACCACAACGAAAATGGTAGTGAAGTCTTCAGATGGGGGAAGTTCTACTATAAAATCCATGGAGATCATGCTCCATGGTTTCTCAGGTACAGGAAGGGGCTCAAGTAGACCCCAAGTTCTGGCTCTGTCTGTCTTATTCCGAAGGCATGAAATACAAGATCTTACATATTTCTTGCAGTCGTTCATCAATTTTGGCCACCAGAATGTACGGGAGATCAAATTAGCCGTCTTGTGAATCCCAAAGTGACCCGCTAGGGGATGATCATGACATCGCCCTAGGACGGCAACTCTGAACTGTTCTGGGACCTGCAGTAATTGGTAGTTGGAGTTAAGGAAGTTCAACCTGTCTTGTACGGCAGGTACAGAAGAATCAATAGGCAGCTCAGGCAAGAAAGAAGGATGGTATCCATAATTGGCGAAAAAAGGTGACTGTTTGGTTACCGAATGGGTGGAATTATTGTATGAAAATTCCGCGAGTGGGAGAAGTGATAGCCAGTCATCCTGTGCAATAGAAGAAAAGCATCGTAGGTACTGTTCAAGGGTTTGATTGACCCTTTCAGTCTGTCCATTAGTTTGTGGGTGATAAGCTGTGGAGAGGCGGAGTTCAATGTTCAAAGTTTCACATAAGGCCCTCCAAAATCTAGAAGTGAACTGCACCCCTCGATCAGAAACTATGCTGTCAGGGATGCCATGCAACCTTACAATCTCCTTGATAAAAGTTGAGGCAGTCTCCGGGGCAGAAGGAGTTCTTTGCAGAGGTACAAAGTGGGCCATTTTGGTCAAACGATCAACCACAACGAAAATGGTAGTAAAGTCTTCAGATGAGGGAAGTTCTACTATAAAATCCATGGAGATCATGCTCCATGGTTTCTCAGGTACAGGAAGGGGCTCAAGTAGACCCCAAGTTCTGGCTCTGTCTGTCTTATTCCGAAGGCATGAAATACAAGATCATACATATTTCTTGCAGTCGTTCATCAAGTTTGGCCACTAGAATGCACGGGAGATCAAATTAGCCGTCTTGTGAATCCCAAAGTGACCCGCTCTTGTAACTTCTGCACAATATTTGAGAGCGCAGAAATAGTTTGGTAAATGTCCTTCGGTGGAGAGGCCTCCCTTCCAGACTCCATCTCTGGCTGACTGGTACTGTCACGTACCTGGTAGGAGTCTGGAATGACGAGGTCGGCCTCCCTTGTATCTCCAACCCAAGCCCCACTGAGGATGGGACAGACCAAGGGTGAGGAGTTACACGAGAGCCTGTAGTTGCGTGCAGAACTTGTCAGCTGAGTTGCAGACGTGGAGATGCAGGCAGAGCATCTGGTAAGGAACTGGACTCAGGAAAGCTGGTAGGATGGACAGCTAGCACAGGCACTGGAGACAGCGTTAAGCCAAGCAGGAGGCTGGTGCAGGATCAAAAGGGTGGCCGGGTTCGGTAGCAGACGGGCAGCGAGGTACTGGAAAAGGCCCCAAAAATCTTGGGCCAAGCTTCCTCGAGGGGCAACTTAGTTTCAAGTTCGCTGTGGAAAGCCAGACATTATCTCCAGGTTCAAGATTCAAATTGCCTCTTCTCTTCTTGTCGAAGAACTTTTTATTATCTGCCTGGGTCTTGGAGATTGTATCCTGCAGTAATTGGTAGTTTGAGTTAAGGAAGTTCAACCTGTCTTGTACGGCAGGTACAGAAGAATCAATAGGCAGCTCAGGCAAGAAAGAAGGATGGTATCCATAATTGGCGAAAAAAGGTGACTGTTTGGTTGCCGAATGGGTGGAATTATTGTATGAAAATTCCGCGAGTGGGAGAAGTGATAGCCAGTCATCCTGCGCAAAAGAAGAAAAGCATCGTAGGTACTGTTCAAGGGTTTGATTGACCCTTTCAGTCTGTCCATTAGTTTGTGGGTGATAAGCTGTGGAGAGGCGGAGTTCAATGTTCAAAGTTTCACATAAGGCCCTCCAACATCTAGAAGTGAACTGCACCCCTCGATCAGAAACTATGCTGTCAGGGATGCCATGCAACCTTACAATCTCCTTGATAAAAGTTGAGGCAGTCTCCGGGGCAGAAGGAGTTCCTTGCAGACGTACAAAGTGGGCCATTTTGGTCAAACGATCAACCACAACGAAAATGGTAGTGAAGTCTTCAGATGGGGGAAGATCTACTATAAAATCCATGGAGATCATGCTCCATGGTTTCTCAGGTACAGGAAGGGGCTCAAGTAGACCCCAAGTTCTGGCTCTGTCTGTCTTATTCCGAAGGCATGAAATACAAGATCTTACATATTTCTTGCAGTCGTTCATCAAGTTTGGCCACCAGAATGTACGGGAGATCAAATTAGCCGTCTTGTGAATCCCAAAGTGACCCGCTAGGGGATGATCATGACATCGCCCTAGGACGGCAACTCTGAACTGTTCTGGGACCTGCAGTAATTGGTAGTTGGAGTTAAGGAAGTTCAACCTGTCTTGTACGGCAGGTACAGAAGAATCAATAGGCAGCTCAGGCAAGAAAGAAGGATGGTATCCATAATTGACGAAAAAAGGTGACTGTTTGGTTGCCGAATGGGTGGAATTATTGTATGAAAATTCCGCGAGTGGGAGAAGTGATAGCCAGTCATCCTGTGCAAAAGAAGAAAAGCATCGTAGGTCCTGTTCAAGGGTTTGAATGACCCTTTCAGTCTGTCCATTAGTTTGTGGGTGATAAGCTGTGGAGAGGCGGAGTTCAATGTTCAATGTTTCACATAAGGCCCTCCAAAATCTAGAAGTGAACTGCACCCCTCGATCAGAAACTATGCTGTCAGGGATGCCATGCAACCTTACAATCTCCTTGATAAAAGTTGAGGCAGTCTCCGGGGCAGAAGGAGTTCCTTGCAGAGGTACAAAGTGGGCCATTTTAGTCAAACGATCAACCACAACAAAAATGGTAGTAAAGTCTTCAGATGGGGGAAGTTCTACTATAAAATCCATGGAGATCATGCTCCATGGTTTGTCAGGTACAGGAAGGGGCTCAAGTAGACCCCAAGTTCTGGCTCTGTCTGTCTTATTCCGAAGGCATGAAATACAAGATCTTACATATTTCTTGCAGTCGTTCATCAAGTTTGGCCACCAGAATGTACGGGAGATCAAATTAGCCGTCTTGTGAATCCCAAAGTGACCCGCTAGGGGATGATCATGACATCGCCCTAGGACGGCAACTCTGAACTGTTCTGGGACCTGCAGTAATTGGTAGTTGGAGTTAAGGAAGTTCAACCTGTCTTGTACGGCAGGTACAGAAGAACCAATAGGCAGCTCAGGCAAGAAAGAAGGATGGTATCCATAATTGGCGAAAAAAGGTGACTGTTTGGTTACCGAATGGGTGGAATTATTGTATGAAAATTCCACGAGTGGGAGAAGTGATAGCCAGTCATCCTGTGCAAAAGAAGAAAAGCATTGTAGGTACTGTTCAAGGGTTTGATTGACCCTTTCAGTCTGTCCATTAGTTTGTGGGTGATAAGCTGTGGAGAGGCGGAGTTCAATGTTCAATGTTTCACATAAGGCCCTCCAAAATCTAGAAGTGAACTGCACCCCTCGATCAGAAACTATGCTGTCAGGGATGCCATGCAACCTTACAATCTCCTTGATAAAAGTTGAGGCAGTCTCCGGGGCAGAAGGAGTTCCTTGCAGAGGTACAAAGTGGGCCATTTTGGTCAAACGATCAACCACAACAAAAATGGTAGTAAAGTCTTCAGATGGGGGAAGTTCTACTATAAAATCCATGGAGATCATGCTCCATGGTTTGTCAGGTACAGGAAGGGGCTCAAGTAGACCCCAAGTTCTGGCTCTGTCTGTCTTATTCCGAAGGCATGAAATACAAGATCTTACATATTTCTTGCAGTCGTTCATCAAGTTTGGCCACCAGAATGTACGGGAGATCAAATTAGCCGTCTTGTGAATCCCAAAGTGACCCGCTAGGGGATGATCATGACATCGCCCTAGGACGGCAACTCTGAACTGTTCTGGGACCTGCAGTAATTGGTAGTTGGAGTTAAGGAAGTTCAACCTGTCTTGTACGGCAGGTACAGAAGAACCAATAGGCAGCTCAGGCAAGAAAGAAGGATGGTATCCATAATTGGCGAAAAAAGGTGACTGTTTGGTTACCGAATGGGTGGAATTATTGTATGAAAATTCCACGAGTGGGAGAAGTGATAGCCAGTCATCCTGTGCAAAAGAAGAAAAGCATCGTAGGTACTGTTCAAGGGTTTGATTGACCCTTTCAGTCTGTCCATTAGTTTGTGGGTGATAAGCTGTGGAGAGGCGGAGTTCAATGTTCAAAGTTTCACATAAGGCCCTCCAAAATCTAGAAGTGAACTGCACCCCTCGATCAGAAACTATGCTGTCAGGGATGCCATGCAACCTTACAATCTCCTTGATAAAAGTTGAGGCAGTCTCCGGGGCAGAAGGAGTTCCTTGCAGAGGTACAAAGTGGGCCATTTTGGTCAAACGATCAACCACAACAAAAATGGTAGTAAAGTCTTCAGATGGGGGAAGTTCTACTATAAAATCCATGGAGATCATGCTCCATGGTTTGTCAGGTACAGGAAGGGGCTCAAGTAGACCCCAAGTTCTGGCTCTGTCTGTCTTATTCCGAAGGCATGAAATACAAGATCTTACATATTTCTTGCAGTCGTTCATCAAGTTTGGCCACCAGAATGTACGGGAGATCAAATTAGCCGTCTTGTGAATCCCAAAGTGACCCGCTAGGGGATGATCATGACATCGCCCTAGGACGGCAACTCTGAACTGTTCTGGGACCTGCAGTAATTGGTAGTTGGAGTTAAGGAAGTTCAACCTGTCTTGTACGGCAGGCACAGAAGAACCAATAGGCAGCTCAGGCAAGAAAGAAGGATGGTATCCATAATTGGTGAAAAAAGGTGACTGTTTGGTTACCGAATGGGTGGAATTATTGTATGAAAATTCCGCGAGTGGGAGAAGTGATAGCCAGTCATCCTGTGCAAAAGAAGAAAAGCATCGTAGGTACTGTTCAAGGGTTTGATTGACCCTTTCAGTCTGTCCATTAGTTTGTGGGTGATAAGCTGTGGAGAGGCGGAGTTCAATGTTCAAAGTTTCACATAAGGCCCTCCAACATCTAGAAGTGAACTGCACCCCTCGATCAGAAACTATGCTGTCAGGGATGCCATGCAACCTTACAATCTCCTTGATAAAAGTTGAGGCAGTCTCCGGGGCAGAAGGAGTTCCTTGCAGAGGTACAAAGTGGGCCATTTTGGTCAAACGATCAACCACAACGAAAATGGTAGTGAAGTCTTCAGATGGGGGAAGTTCTACTATAAAATCCATGGAGATCATGCTCCATGGTTTCTCAGGTACAGGAAGGGGCTCAAGTAGACCCCAAGTTCTGGCTCTGTCTGTCTTATTCCGAAGGCATGAAATACAAGATCTTACATATTTCTTGCAGTCATTCATCAAGTTTGGCCACCAGAATGTACGGGAGATCAAATTAGCCGTCTTGTGAATCCCAAAGTGACCCGCTAGGGGATGATCATGATATCGCCCTAGGACGGCAACTCTGAACTGTTCTGGGACCTGCAGTAATTGGTAGTTGGAGTTAAGGAAGTTCAACCTGTCTTGTACGGCAGGTACAGAAGAACCAATAGGCAGCTCAGGCAAGAAAGAAGGATGGTATCCATAATTGGCGAAAAAAGGTGACTGTTTGGTTACCGAATGGGTGGAATTATTGTATGAAAATTCCACGAGTGGGAGAAGTGATAGCCAGTCATCCTGTGCAAAAGAAGAAAAGCATCGTAGGTACTGTTCAAGGGTTTGATTGACCCTTTCAGTCTGTCCATTAGTTTGTGGGTGATAAGCTGTGGAGAGGCGGAGTTCAATGTTCAAAGTTTCACATAAGGCCCTCCAAAATCTAGAAGTGAACTGCACCCCTCGATCAGAAACTATGCTGTCAGGGATGCCATGCAACCTTACAATCTCCTTGATAAAAGTTGAGGCAGTCTCCGGGGCAGAAGGAGTTCCTTGCAGAGGTACAAAGTGGGCCATTTTGGTCAAACGATCAACCACAACAAAAATGGTAGTAAAGTCTTCAGATGGGGGAAGTTCTACTATAAAATCCATGGAGATCATGCTCCATGGTTTGTCAGGTACAGGAAGGGGCTCAAGTAGACCCCAAGTTCTGGCTCTGTCTGTCTTATTCCGAAGGCATGAAATACAAGATCTTACATATTTCTTGCAGTCGTTCATCAAGTTTGGCCACCAGAATGTACGGGAGATCAAATTAGCCGTCTTGTGAATCCCAAAGTGACCCGCTAGGGGATGATCATGACATCGCCCTAGGACGGCAACTCTGAACTGTTCTGGGACCTGCAGTAATTGGTAGTTGGAGTTAAGGAAGTTCAACCTGTCTTGTACGGCAGGTACAGAAGAACCAATAGGCAGCTCAGGCAAGAAAGAAGGATGGTATCCATAATTGGTGAAAAAAGGTGACTGTTTGGTTACCGAATGGGTGGAATTATTGTATGAAAATTCCGCGAGTGGGAGAAGTGATAGCCAGTCATCCTGTGCAAAAGAAGAAAAGCATCGTAGGTACTGTTCAAGGGTTTGATTGACCCTTTCAGTCTGTCCATTAGTTTGTGGGTGATAAGCTGTGGAGAGGCGGAGTTCAATGTTCAAAGTTTCACATAAGGCCCTCCAACATCTAGAAGTGAACTGCACCCCTCGATCAGAAACTATGCTGTCAGGGATGCCATGCAACCTTACAATCTCCTTGATAAAAGTTGAGGCAGTCTCCGGGGCAGAAGGAGTTCCTTGCAGAGGTACAAAGTGGGCCATTTTGGTCAAACGATCAACCACAACGAAAATGGTAGTGAAGTCTTCAGATGGGGGAAGTTCTACTATAAAATCCATGGAGATCATGCTCCATGGTTTCTCAGGTACAGGAAGGGGCTCAAGTAGACCCCAAGTTCTGGCTCTGTCTGTCTTATTCCGAAGGCATGAAATACAAGATCTTACATATTTCTTGCAGTCATTCATCAAGTTTGGCCACCAGAATGTACGGGAGATCAAATTAGCCGTCTTGTGAATCCCAAAGTGACCCGCTAGGGGATGATCATGATATCGCCCTAGGACGGCAACTCTGAACTGTTCTGGGACCTGCAGTAATTGAAAGTTGGAGTTAAGGAAGTTCAACCTGTCTTGTACGGCAGGTACAGAAGAATCAATAGGCAGCTCAGGCAAGAAAGAAGGATGGTATCCATAATTGGCGAAAAAAGGTGACTGTTTGGTTACCGAATGGGTGGAATTATTGTATGAAAATTCCGCGAGTGGGAGAAGTGATAGCCAGTCATCCTGTGCAAAAGAAGAAAAGCATCGTAGGTACTGTTCAAGGGTTTGATTGACCCTTTCAGTCTGTCCATTAGTTTGTGGGTGATAAGCTGTGGAGAGGCGGAGTTCAATGTTCAATGTATCACATAAGGCCCTCCAAAATCTAGAAGTGAACTGCACCCCTCGATCAGAAACTATGCTGTCAGGGATGCCATGCAACCTTACAATCTCCTTGATAAAAGTTGAGGCAGTCTCCGGGGCAGAAGGAGTTCCTTGCAGAGGTACAAAGTGGGCCATTTTGGTCAAACGATCAACCACAACAAAAATGGTAGTAAAGTCTTCAGATGGGGGAAGTTCTACTATAAAATCCATGGAGATCATGCTCCATGGTTTGTCAGGTACAGGAAGGGGCTCAAGTAGACCCCAAGTTCTGGCTCTGTCTGTCTTATTCCGAAGGCATGAAATACAAGATCTTACATATTTCTTGCAGTCGTTCATCAAGTTTGGCCACCAGAATGTACGGGAGATCAAATTAGCCGTCTTGTAAATCCCAAAGTGACCCGCTAGGGGATGATCATGACATCGCCCTAGGACGGCAACTCTGAACTGTTCTGGGACCTGCAGTAATTGGTAGTTGGAGTTAAGGAAGTTCAACCTGTCTTGTACGGCAGGTACAGAAGAACCAATAGGCAGCTCAGGCAAGAAAGAAGGATGGTATCCATAATTGGCGAAAAAAGGTGACTGTTTGGTTACCGAATGGGTGGAATTATTGAATGAAAATTCCACGAGTGGGAGAAGTGATAGCCAGTCATCCTGTGCAAAAGAAGAAAAGCATCGTAGGTACTGTTCAAGGGTTTGATTGACCCTTTCAGTCTGTCCATTAGTTTGTGGGTGATAAGCTGTGGAGAGGCGGAGTTCAATGTTCAAAGTTTCACATAAGGCCCTCCAAAATCTAGAAGTGAACTGCACCCCTCGATCAGAAACTATGCTGTCAGGGATGCCATGCAACCTTACAATCTCCTTGATAAAAGTTGAGGCAGTCTCCGGGGCAGAAGGAGTTCCTTGCAGAGGTACAAAGTGGGCCATTTTGGTCAAACGATCAACCACAACAAAAATGGTAGTAAAGTCTTCAGATGGGGGAAGTTCTACTATAAAATCCATGGAGATCATGCTCCATGGTTTGTCAGGTACAGGAAGGGGCTCAAGTAGACCCCAAGTTCTGGCTCTGTCTGTCTTATTCCGAAGGCATGAAATACAAGATCTTACATATTTCTTGCAGTCGTTCATCAAGTTTGGCCACCAGAATGTACGGGAGATCAAATTAGCCGTCTTGTGAATCCCAAAGTGACCCGCTAGGGGATGATCATGACATCGCCCTAGGACGGCAACTCTGAACTGTTCTGGGACCTGCAGTAATTGGTAATTGGAGTTAAGGAAGTTCAACCTGTCTTGTACGGCAGGTACAGAAGAACCAATAGGCAGCTCAGGCAAGAAAGAAGGATGGTATCCATAATTGGCGAAAAAAGGTGACTGTTTGGTTACCGAATGGGTGGAATTATTGTATGAAAATTCCACGAGTGGGAGAAGTGATAGCCAGTCATCCTGTGCAAAAGAAGAAAAGCATCGTAGGTACTGTTCAAGGGTTTGATTGACCCTTTCAGTCTGTCCATTAGTTTGTGGGTGATAAGCTGTGGAGAGGCGGAGTTCAATGTTCAAAGTTTCACATAAGGCCCTCCAAAATCTAGAAGTGAACTGCACCCCTCGATCAGAAACTATGCTGTCAGGGATGCCATGCAACCTTACAATCTCCTTGATAAAAGTTGAGGCAGTCTCCGGGGCAGAAGGAGTTCCTTGCAGAGGTACAAAGTGGGCCATTTTGGTCAAACGATCAACCACAACGAAAATGGTAGTGAAGTCTTCAGATGGGGGAAGTTCTACTATAAAATCCATGGAGATCATGCTCCATGGTTTCTCAGGTACAGGAAGGGGCTCAAGTAGACCCCAAGTTCTGGCTCTGTCTGTCTTATTCCGAAGGCATGAAATACAAGATCTTACATATTTCTTGCAGTCATTCATCAAGTTTGGCCACCAGAATGTACGGGAGATCAAATTAGCCGTCTTGTGAATCCCAAAGTGACCCGCTAGGGGATGATCATGATATCGCCCTAGGACGGCAACTCTGAACTGTTCTGGGACCTGCAGTAATTGAAAGTTGGAGTTAAGGAAGTTCAACCTGTCTTGTACGGCAGGTACAGAAGAATCAATAGGCAGCTCAGGCAAGAAAGAAGGATGGTATCCATAATTGGCGAAAAAAGGTGACTGTTTGGTTACCGAATGGGTGGAATTATTGTATGAAAATTCCGCGAGTGGGAGAAGTGATAGCCAGTCATCCTGTGCAAAAGAAGAAAAGCATCGTAGGTACTGTTCAAGGGTTTGATTGACCCTTTCAGTCTGTCCATTAGTTTGTGGGTGATAAGCTGTGGAGAGGCGGAGTTCAATGTTCAATGTATCACATAAGGCCCTCCAAAATCTAGAAGTGAACTGCACCCCTCGATCAGAAACTATGCTGTCAGGGATGCCATGCAACCTTACAATCTCCTTGATAAAAGTTGAGGCAGTCTCCGGGGCAGAAGGAGTTCCTTGCAGAGGTACAAAGTGGGCCATTTTGGTCAAACGATCAACCACAACAAAAATGGTAGTAAAGTCTTCAGATGGGGGAAGTTCTACTATAAAATCCATGGAGATCATGCTCCATGGTTTGTCAGGTACAGGAAGGGGCTCAAGTAGACCCCAAGTTCTGGCTCTGTCTGTCTTATTCCGAAGGCATGAAATACAAGATCTTACATATTTCTTGCAGTCGTTCATCAAGTTTGGCCACCAGAATGTACGGGAGATCAAATTAACCGTCTTGTAAATCCCAAAGTGACCCGCTAGGGGATGATCATGACATCGCCCTAGGACGGCAACTCTGAACTGTTCTGGGACCTGCAGTAATTGGTAGTTGGAGTTAAGGAAGTTCAACCTGTCTTGTACGGCAGGTACAGAAGAACCAATAGGCAGCTCAGGCAAGAAAGAAGGATGGTATCCATAATTGGCGAAAAAAGGTGACTGTTTGGTTACCGAATGGGTGGAATTATTGAATGAAAATTCCACGAGTGGGAGAAGTGATAGCCAGTCATCCTGTGCAAAAGAAGAAAAGCATCGTAGGTACTGTTCAAGGGTTTGATTGACCCTTTCAGTCTGTCCATTAGTTTGTGGGTGATAAGCTGTGGAGAGGCGGAGTTCAATGTTCAAAGTTTCACATAAGGCCCTCCAAAATCTAGAAGTGAACTGCACCCCTCGATCAGAAACTATGCTGTCAGGGATGCCATGCAACCTTACAATCTCCTTGATAAAAGTTGAGGCAGTCTCCGGGGCAGAAGGAGTTCCTTGCAGAGGTACAAAGTGGGCCATTTTGGTCAAACGATCAACCACAACAAAAATGGTAGTAAAGTCTTCAGATGGGGGAAGTTCTACTATAAAATCCATGGAGATCATGCTCCATGGTTTGTCAGGTACAGGAAGGGGCTCAAGTAGACCCCAAGTTCTGGCTCTGTCTGTCTTATTCCGAAGGCATGAAATACAAGATCTTACATATTTCTTGCAGTCGTTCATCAAGTTTGGCCACCAGAATGTACGGGAGATCAAATTAGCCGTCTTGTGAATCCCAAAGTGACCCGCTAGGGGATGATCATGACATCGCCCTAGGACGGCAACTCTGAACTGTTCTGGGACCTGCAGTAATTGGTAATTGGAGTTAAGGAAGTTCAACCTGTCTTGTACGGCAGGTACAGAAGAACCAATAGGCAGCTCAGGCAAGAAAGAAGGATGGTATCCATAATTGGCGAAAAAAGGTGACTGTTTGGTTACCGAATGGGTGGAATTATTGTATGAAAATTCCACGAGTGGGAGAAGTGATAGCCAGTCATCCTGTGCAAAAGAAGAAAAGCATCGTAGGTACTGTTCAAGGGTTTGATTGACCCTTTCAGTCTGTCCATTAGTTTGTGGGTGATAAGCTGTGGAGAGGCGGAGTTCAATGTTCAAAGTTTCACATAAGGCCCTCCAAAATCTAGAAGTGAACTGCACCCCTCGATCAGAAACTATGCTGTCAGGGATGCCATGCAACCTTACAATCTCCTTGATAAAAGTTGAGGCAGTCTCCAGGGCAGAAGGAGTTCCTTGCAGAGGTACAAAGTGGGCCATTTTGGTCAAACGATCAACCACAACGAAAATGGTAGTGAAGTCTTCAGATGGGGGAAGTTCTACTATAAAATCCATGGAGATCATGCTCCATGGTTTCTCAGGTACAGGAAGGGGCTCAAGTAGACCCCAAGTTCTGGCTCTGTCTGTCTTATTCCGAAGGCATGAAATACAAGATCTTACATATTTCTTGCAGTCGTTCATCAAGTTTGGCCACCAGAATGTACGGGAGATCAAATTAGCCGTCTTGTGAATCACAAAGTGACCCGCTCTTGTAACTTCTGCACAATATTTGAGAGCGCAGAAATAGTTTGGTAAATGTCCTTCGGTGGAGAGGCCTCCCTTCCAGACTCCATCTCTGGCTGACTGGTACTGTCACGTACCTGGTAGGAGTCTGGAATGACGAGGTCGACCTCCCTTGTATCTCCAACCCAAGCCCCACTGAGGATGGGACAGACCTAGGGTGAGGAGTTACACGAGTGCCTGTAGTTGCGTGCAGAACTTGTCAGCTGAGTTGCAGACGTGGAGATGCAGGCAGAGCATCTGGTAAGGAACTGGACTCAGGAAAGCTGGTAGGATGGACAGCTAGCACAGGCACTGGAGACAGCGTTAAGCCAAGCAGGAGGCTGGTGCAGGATCACAAGGGTGGCCGGGTTCGGTAGCAGACGGGCAGCGAGGTACTGGAAAAGGTTCAAGATTCAAATTGCCTCTTCTCTTCTTGTCGAAGAACTTTTTATTATCTGCCTGGGTCTTGGAGATTGTATCCTGCAGTAATTGGTAGTTTGAGTTAAGGAAGTTCAACCTGTCTTGTACGGCAGGTACATAAGAATCAATAGGCAGCTCAGGCAAGAAATAAGGATGGTATCCATAATTGGCGAAAAAAGGTGACTGTTTGGTTTCCGAATGGGTGGAATTATTGTATGAAAATTCCGCGAGTGGGAGAAGTGATAGCCAGTCATCCTGTGCAAAAGAAGAAAAGCATCGTAGGTACTGTTCAAGGGTTTGATTGACCCTTTCAGTCTGTCCATTAGTTTGTGGGTGATAAGCTGTGGAGAGGCGGAGTTCAATGTTCAAAGTTTCACATAAGGCCCTCCAAAATCTAGAAGTGAACTGCACCCCTCGATCAGAAACTATGCTGTCAGGGATGCCATGCAACCTTACAATCTCCTTGATAAAAGTTGAGGCAGTCTCCGAGGCAGAAGGAGTTCCTTGCAGAGGTACAAAGTGGGCCATTTTGGTCAAACGATCAACCACAACGAAAATGGTAGTGAAGTCTTCAGATGGGGGAAGTTCTACTATACAATACATGGAGATCATGCTCCATGGTTTCTCAGGTACAGGAAGGGGCTCAAGTAGACCCCAAGTTCTGGCTCTGTCTGTCTTATTCCGAAGGCATGAAATACAAGATCTTACATATTTGTTGCAGTCGTTCATCAAATTTGGCAACCAGAATGTACGGGAGATCAAATTGGCCGTCTTGTGAATCCCAAAGTGACCCGCTCTTGTAACTTCTGCACAATATTTTAGAGCGCAGAAATAGTTTGGTAAATGTCCTTCGGTGGAGAGGCCTCCCTTCCAGACTCCATCTCTGGCTGACTGGTACTGTCACGTACCTGGTAGGATTCTGGAATGACGAGGTCGGCCTCCCTTGTATCTCCAACCCAAGCCCCACTGAGGATGGGACAGACCTAGGGTGAGGAGTTACACGAGTGCCTGTAGTTGCGTGCAGAACTTGTCAGCTGAGTTGCAGACGTGGAGATGCAGGCAGAGCATCTGGTAAGGAACTGGACTCAGGAAAGCTGGTAGGATGGACAGCTAGCACAGGCACTGGAGACAGCGTTAAGCCAAGCAGGAGGCTGGTGCAGGATCACAAGGGTGGCCGGGTTCGGTAGCAGACGGGCAGCGCGGTACTGGAAAAGGCCCCAAAAATCTTGGGCCAAGCTTCCTCGAGGGGCAACTTAGTTTCAAGTTCGCTGTGGAAAGCCAGACCTTATCTCCAGGTTCAAGATTCAAATTGCCTCTTCTCTTCTTGTCGAAGAACTTTTTATTATCTGCCTGGGTCTTGGAGATTGTATCCTGCAGTAATTGGTAGTTTGAGTTAAGGAAGTTCAACCTGTCTTGTACGGCAGGTACAGAAGAATCAATAGGCAGCTCAGGCAAGAAAGAAGGATGGTATCCATAATTGGCGAAAAAAGGTGACTGTTTGGTTACCGAATGGGTGGAATTATTGTATGAAAATTCCGCGAGTGGGAGAAGTGATAGCCAGTCATCCTGTGCAAAAGAAGAAAAGCATCGTAGGTACTGTTCAAGGGTTTGATTGACCCTTTCAGTCTGTCCATTAGTTTGTGGGTGATAAGCTGTGGAGAGGCGGAGTTCAATGTTCAAAGTTTCACATAAGGCCCTCCAACATCTAGAAGTGAACTGCACCCCTCGATCAGAAACTATGCTGTCAGGGATGCCATGCAACCTTACAATCTCCTTGATAAAAGTTGAGGCAGTCTCCGGGGCAGAAGGAGTTCCTTGCAGAGGTACAAAGTGGGCCATTTTGGTCAAACGATCAACCACAACGAAAATGGTAGTGAAGTCTTCAGATGGGGGAAGTTCTACTATAAAATCCATGGAGATCATGCTCCATGGTTTCTCAGGTACAGGAAGGGGCTCAAGTAGACCCCAAGTTCTGGCTCTGTCTGTCTTATTCCGAAGGCATGAAATACAAGATCTTACATATTTCTTGCAGTCATTCATCAAGTTTGGCCACCAGAATGTACGGGAGATCAAATTAGCCGTCTTGTGAATCCCAAAGTGACCCGCTAGGGGATGATCATGACATCGCCCTAGGACGGCAACTCTGAACTGTTCTGGGACCTGCAGTAATTGGTAGTTGGAGTTAAGGAAGTTCAACCTGTCTTGTACGGCAGGTACAGAAGAATCAATAGGCAGCTCAGGCAAGAAATAAGGATGGTATCCATAATTGGCGAAAAAAGGTGACTGTTTGGTTTCCGAATGGGTGGAATTATTGTATGAAAATTCCGCGAGTGGGAGAAGTGATAGCCAGTCATCCTGTGCAAAAGAAGAAAAGCATCGTAGGTACTGTTCAAGGGTTTGATTGACCCTTTCAGTCTGTCCATTAGTTTGTGGGTGATAAGCTGTGGAGAGGCGGAGTTCAATGTTCAAAGTTTCACATAAGGCCCTCCAAAATCTAGAAGTGAACTGCACCCCTCGATCAGAAACTATGCTGTCAGGGATGCCATGCAACCTTACAATCTCCTTGATAAAAGTTGAGGCAGTCTCCGGGGCAGAAGGAGTTCCTTGCAGAGGTACAAAGTGGGCCATTTTGGTCAAACGATCAACCACAACGAAAATGGTAGTGAAGTCTTCAGATGGGGGAAGTTCTACTATACAATCCATGGAGATCATGCTCCATGGTTTCTCAGGTACAGGAAGGGGCTCAAGTAGACCCCAAGTTCTGGCTCTGTCTGTCTTATTCCGAAGGCATGAAATACAAGATCTTACATATTTCTTGAAGTCGTTCATCAAATTTGGCAACCAGAATGTACGGGAGATCAAATTGGCCGTCTTGTGAATCCCAAAGTGACCCGCTTTTGTAACTTCTGCACAATATTTGAGAGCGCAGAAATAGTTTGGTAAATGTCCTTCGGTGGAGAGGCCTCCCTTCCAGACTCCATCTCTGGCTGACTGGTACTGTCACGTACCTGGTAGGAGTCTGGAATGACGAGGTCGGCCTCCCTTGTATCTCCAACCCAAGCCCCACTGAGGATGGGACAGACCTAGGGTGAGGAGTTACACGAGTGCCTGTAGTTGCGTGCAGAACTTGTCAGCTGAGTTGCAGACGTGGAGATGCAGGCAGAGCATCTGGTAAGGAACTGGACTCAGGAAAGCTGGTAGGATGGACAGCTAGCACAGGCACTGGAGACAGCGTTAAGCCAAGCAGGAGGCTGGTGCAGGATCACAAGGGTGGCCGGGTTCGGTAGCAGACGGGCAGCGAGGTACTGGAAAAGGTTCAAGATTCAAATTGCCTCTTCTCTTCTTGTCGAAGAACTTTTTATTATCTGCCTGGGTCTTGGAGATTGTATCCTGCAGTAATTGGTAGTTTGAGTTAAGGAAGTTCAACCTGTCTTGTACGGCAGGTACAGAAGAATCAATAGGCATCTCAGGCAAGAAAGAAGGATGGTATCCATAATTGGCGAAAAAAGGTGACTGTTTGGTTGCCGAATGGGTGGAATTATTGTATGAAAATTCCGCGAGTGGGAGAAGTGATAGCCAGTCATCCTGCGCAAAAGAAGAAAAGCATCGTAGGTACTGTTCAAGGGTTTGATTGACCCTTTCAGTCTGTCCATTAGTTTGTGGGTGATAAGCTGTGGAGAGGCGGAGTTCAATGTTCAAAGTTTCACATAAGGCCCTCCAACATCTAGAAGTGAACTGCACCCCTCGATCAGAAACTATGCTGTCAGGGATGCCATGCAACCTTACAATCTCCTTGATAAAAGTTGAGGCAGTCTCCGGGGCAGAAGGAGTTCCTTGCAGAGGTACAAAGTGGGCCATTTTGGTCAAACGATCAACCACAACGAAAATGGTAGTGAAGTCTTCAGATGGGGGAAGTTCTACTATAAAATCCATGGAGATCATGCTCCATGGTTTCTCAGGTACAGGAGGGGGCTCAAGTAGACCCCAAGTTCTGGCTCTGTCTGTCTTATTCCGAAGGCATGAAATACAAGATCTTACATATTTCTTGCAGTCGTTCATCAAGTTTGGCCACCAGAATGTACGGGAGATCAAATTAGCCGTCTTGTGAATCCCAAAGTGACCCGCTCTTGTAACTTCTGCACAATATTTGAGAGCGCAGAAATAGTTTGGTAAATGTCCTTCGGTGGAGAGGCCTCCCTTCCAGACTCCATCTCTGGCTGACTGGTACTGTCACGTACCTGGTAGGAGTCTGGAATGACGAGGTCGGCCTCCCTTGTATCTCCAACCCAAGCCCCACTGAGGATGGGACAGACCTAGGGTGAGGAGTTACACGAGTGCCTGTAGTTGTGTGCAGAACTTGTCAGCTGAGTTGCAGACGTGGAGATGCAGGCAGAGCATCTGGTAAGGAACTGGACTCAGGAAAGCTGGTAGGATGGACAGCTAGCACAGGCACTGGAGACAGCGTTAAGCCAAGCAGGAGGCTGGTGCAGGATCACAAGGGTGGCCGGGTTCGGTAGCAGACGGGCAGCGAGGTACTGGAAAAGGTTCAAGATTCAAATTGCCTCTTCTCTTCTTGTCGAAGAACTTTTTATTATCTGCCTGGGTCTTGGAGATTGTATCCTGCAGTAATTGGTAGTTTGAGTTAAGGAAGTTCAACCTGTCTTGTACGGCAGGTACATAAGAATCAATAGGCAGCTCAGGCAAGAAATAAGGATGGTATCCATAATTGGCGAAAAAAGGTGACTGTTTGGTTTCCGAATGGGTGGAATTATTGTATGAAAATTCCGCGAGTGGGAGAAGTGATAGCCAGTCATCCTGTGCAAAAGAAGAAAAGCATCGTAGGTACTGTTCAAGGGTTTGATTGACCCTTTCAGTCTGTCCATTAGTTTGTGGGTGATAAGCTGTGGAGAGGCGGAGTTCAATGTTCAAAGTTTCACATAAGGCCCTCCAAAATCTAGAAGTGAACTGCACCCCTCGATCAGAAACTATGCTGTCAGGGATGCCATGCAACCTTACAATCTCCTTGATAAAAGTTGAGGCAGTCTCCGGGGCAGAAGGAGTTCCTTGCAGAGGTACAAAGTGGGCCATTTTGGTCAAACGATCAACCACAACGAAAATGGTAGTGAAGTCTTCAGATGGGGGAAGTTCTACTATACAATACATGGAGATCATGCTCCATGGTTTCTCAGGTACAGGAAGGGGCTCAAGTAGACCCCAAGTTCTGGCTCTGTCTGTCTTATTCCGAAGGCATGAAATACAAGATCTTACATATTTGTTGCAGTCGTTCATCAAATTTGGCAACCAGAATGTACGGGAGATCAAATTGGCCGTCTTGTGAATCCCAAAGTGACCCGCTCTTGTAACTTCTGCACAATATTTTAGAGCGCAGAAATAGTTTGGTAAATGTCCTTCGGTGGAGAGGCCTCCCTTCCAGACTCCATCTCTGGCTGACTGGTACTGTCACGTACCTGGTAGGATTCTGGAATGACGAGGTCGGCCTCCCTTGTATCTCCAACCCAAGCCCCACTGAGGATGGGACAGACCTAGGGTGAGGAGTTACACGAGTGCCTGTAGTTGCGTGCAGAACTTGTCAGCTGAGTTGCAGACGTGGAGATGCAGGCAGAGCATCTGGTAAGGAACTGGACTCAGGAAAGCTGGTAGGATGGACAGCTAGCACAGGCACTGGAGACAGCCTTAAGCCAAGCAGGAGGCTGGTGCAGGATCACAAGGGTGGCCGGGTTCGGTAGCAGACGGGCAGCGCGGTACTGGAAAAGGCCCCAAAAATCTTGGGCCAAGCTTCCTCGAGGGGCAACTTAGTTTCAAGTTTGCTGTGGAAAGCCAGACCTTATCTCCAGGTTCAAGATTCAAATTGCCTCTTCTCTTCTTGTCGAAGAACTTTTTATTATCTGCCTGGGTCTTGGAGATTGTATCCTGCAGTAATTGGTAGTTTGAGTTAAGGAAGTTCAACCTGTCTTGTACGGCAGGTACAGAAGAATCAATAGGCAGCTCAGGCAAGAAAGAAGGATGGTATCCATAATTGGCGAAAAAAGGTGACTGTTTGGTTACCGAATGGGTGGAATTATTGTATGAAAATTCCGCGAGTGGGAGAAGTGATAGCCAGTCATCCTGTGCAAAAGAAGAAAAGCATCGTAGGTACTGTTCAAGGGTTTGATTGACCCTTTCAGTCTGTCCATTAGTTTGTGGGTGATAAGCTGTGGAGAGGCGGAGTTCAATGTTCAAAGTTTCACATAAGGCCCTCCAACATCTAGAAGTGAACTGCACCCCTCGATCAGAAACTATGCTGTCAGGGATGCCATGCAACCTTACAATCTCCTTGATAAAAGTTGAGGCAGTCTCCGGGGCAGAAGGAGTTCCTTGCAGAGGTACAAAGTGGGCCATTTTGGTCAAACGATCAACCACAACGAAAATGGTAGTGAAGTCTTCAGATGGGGGAAGTTCTACTATAAAATCCATGGAGATCATGCTCCATGGTTTCTCAGGTACAGGAGGGGGCTCAAGTAGACCCCAAGTTCTGGCTCTGTCTGTCTTATTCCGAAGGCATGAAATACAAGATCTTACATATTTCTTGCAGTCGTTCATCAAGTTTGGCCACCAGAATATACGGGAGATCAAATTAGCCGTCTTGTGAATCCCAAAGTGACACGCTCTTATAACTTCTGCACAATATTTGAGAGCGCAGAAATAGTTTGGTAAATGTCCTTCGGTGGAGAGGCCTCCCTTCCAGACTCCATCTCTGGCTGACTGGTACTGTCACGTACCTGGTAGGAGTCTGGAATGACGAGGTCGGCCTCCCTTGTATCTCCAACCCAAGCCCCACTGAGGATGGGACAGACCTAGGGTGAGGAGTTACACGAGTGCCTGTAGTTGCGTGCAGAACTTGTCAGCTGAGTTGCAGACGTGGAGATGCAGGCAGAGCATCTGGTAAGGAACTGGACTCAGGAAAGCTGGTAGGATGGACAGCTAGCACAGGCACTGGAGACAGCGTTAAGCCAAGCAGGAGGCTGGTGCAGGATCACAAGGGTGGCCGGGTTCGGTAGCAGACGGGCAGCGAGGTACTGGAAAAGGTTCAAGATTCAAATTGCCTCTTCTCTTCTTGTCGAAGAACTTTTTATTATCTGCCTGGGTCTTGGAGATTGTATCCTGCAGTAATTGGTAGTTTGAGTTAAGGAAGTTCAACCTGTCTTGTACGGCAGGTACATAAGAATCAATAGGCAGCTCAGGCAAGAAATAAGGATGGTATCCATAATTGGCGAAAAAAGGTGACTGTTTGGTTTCCGAATGGGTGGAATTATTGTATGAAAATTCCGCGAGTGGGAGAAGTGATAGCCAGTCATCCTGTGCAAAAGAAGAAAAGCATCGTAGGTACTGTTCAAGGGTTTGATTGACCCTTTCAGTCTGTCCATTAGTTTGTGGGTGATAAGCTGTGGAGAGGCGGAGTTCAATGTTCAAAGTTTCACATAAGGCCCTCCAAAATCTAGAAGTGAACTGCACCCCTCGATCAGAAACTATGCTGTCAGGGATGCCATGCAACCTTACAATCTCCTTGATAAAAGTTGAGGCAGTCTCCGGGGCAGAAGGAGTTCCTTGCAGAGGTACAAAGTGGGCCATTTTGGTCAAACGATCAACCACAACGAAAATGGTAGTGAAGTCTTCAGATGGGGGAAGCTCTACTATACAATACATGGAGATCATGCTCCATGGTTTCTCAGGTACAGGAAGGGGCTCAAGTAGACCCCAAGTTCTGGCTCTGTCTGTCTTATTCCGAAGGCATGAAATACAAGATCTTACATATTTGTTGCAGTCGTTCATCAAATTTGGCAACCAGAATGTACGGGAGATCAAATTGGCCGTCTTGTGAATCCCAAAGTGACCCGCTCTTGTAACTTCTGCACAATATTTTAGAGCGCAGAAATAGTTTGGTAAATGTCCTTCGGTGGAGAGGCCTCCCTTCCAGACTCCATCTCTGGCTGACTGGTACTGTCACGTACCTGGTAGGATTCTGGAATGACGAGGTCGGCCTCCCTTGTATCTCCAACCCAAGCCCCACTGAGGATGGGACAGACCTAGGGTGAGGAGTTACACGAGTGCCTGTAGTTGCGTGCAGAACTTGTCAGCTGAGTTGCAGACGTGGAGATGCAGGCAGAGCATCTGGTAAGGAACTGGACTCAGGAAAGCTGGTAGGATGGACAGCTAGCACAGGCACTGGAGACAGCGTTAAGCCAAGCAGGAGGCTGGTGCAGGATCACAAGGGTGGCCGGGTTCGGTAGCAGACGGGCAGCGAGGTACTGGAAAAGGTTCAAGATTCAAATTGCCTCTTCTCTTCTTGTCGAAGAACTTTTTATTATCTGCCTGGGTCTTGGAGATTGTATCCTGCAGTAATTGGTAGTTTGAGTTAAGGAAGTTCAACCTGTCTTGTACGGCAGGTACATAAGAATCAATAGGCAGCTCAGGCAAGAAATAAGGATGGTATCCATAATTGGCGAAAAAAGGTGACTGTTTGGTTTCCGAATGGGTGGAATTATTGTATGAAAATTCCGCGAGTGGGAGAAGTGATAGCCAGTCATCCTGTGCAAAAGAAGAAAAGCATCGTAGGTACTGTTCAAGGGTTTGATTGACCCTTTCAGTCTGTCCATTAGTTTGTGGGTGATAAGCTGTGGAGAGGCGGAGTTCAATGTTCAAAGTTTCACATAAGGCCCTCCAAAATCTAGAAGTGAACTGCACCCCTCGATCAGAAACTATGCTGTCAGGGATGCCATGCAACCTTACAATCTCCTTGATAAAAGTTGAGGCAGTCTCCGGGGCAGAAGGAGTTCCTTGCAGAGGTACAAAGTGGGCCATTTTGGTCAAACGATCAACCACAACGAAAATGGTAGTGAAGTCTTCAGATGGGGGAAGTTCTACTATACAATACATGGAGATCATGCTCCATGGTTTCTCAGGTACAGGAAGGGGCTCAAGTAGACCCCAAGTTCTGGCTCTGTCTGTCTTATTCCGAAGGCATGAAATACAAGATCTTACATATTTGTTGCAGTCGTTCATCAAATTTGGCAACCAGAATGTACGGGAGATCAAATTGGCCGTCTTGTGAATCCCAAAGTGACCCGCTCTTGTAACTTCTGCACAATATTTTAGAGCGCAGAAATAGTTTGGTAAATGTCCTTCGGTGGAGAGGCCTCCCTTCCAGACTCCATCTCTGGCTGACTGGTACTGTCACGTACCTGGTAGGATTCTGGAATGACGAGGTCGGCCTCCCTTGTATCTCCAACCCAAGCCCCACTGAGGATGGGACAGACCTAGGGTGAGGAGTTACACGAGTGCCTGTAGTTGCGTGCAGAACTTGTCAGCTGAGTTGCAGACGTGGAGATGCAGGCAGAGCATCTGGTAAGGAACTGGACTCAGGAAAGCTGGTAGGATGGACAGCTAGCACAGGCACTGGAGACAGCGTTAAGCCAAGCAGGAGGCTGGTGCAGGATCACAAGGGTGGCCGGGTTCGGTAGCAGACGGGCAGCGCGGTACTGGAAAAGGCCCCAAAAATCTTGGGCCAAGCTTCCTCGAGGGGCAACTTAGTTTCAAGTTCGCTGTGGAAAGCCAGACCTTATCTCCAGGTTCAAGATTCAAATTGCCTCTTCTCTTCTTGTCGAAGAACTTTTTATTATCTGCCTGGGTCTTGGAGATTGTATCCTGCAGTAATTGGTAGTTTGAGTTAAGGAAGTTCAACCTGTCTTGTACGGCAGGTACAGAAGAATCAATAGGCAGCTCAGGCAAGAAAGAAGGATGGTATCCATAATTGGCGAAAAAAGGTGACTGTTTGGTTACCGAATGGGTGGAATTATTGTATGAAAATTCCGCGAGTGGGAGAAGTGATAGCCAGTCATCCTGTGCAAAAGAAGAAAAGCATCGTAGGTACTGTTCAAGGGTTTGATTGACCCTTTCAGTCTGTCCATTAGTTTGTGGGTGATAAGCTGTGGAGAGGCGGAGTTCAATGTTCAAAGTTTCACATAAGGCCCTCCAACATCTAGAAGTGAACTGCACCCCTCGATCAGAAACTATGCTGTCAGGGATGCCATGCAACCTTACAATCTCCTTGATAAAAGTTGAGGCAGTCTCCGGGGCAGAAGGAGTTCCTTGCAGAGGTACAAAGTGGGCCATTTTGGTCAAACGATCAACCACAACGAAAATGGTAGTGAAGTCTTCAGATGGGGGAAGTTCTACTATAAAATCCATGGAGATCATGCTCCATGGTTTCTCAGGTACAGGAAGGGGCTCAAGTAGACCCCAAGTTCTGGCTCTGTCTGTCTTATTCCGAAGGCATGAAATACAAGATCTTACATATTTCTTGCAGTCATTCATCAAGTTTGGCCACCAGAATGTACGGGAGATCAAATTAGCCGTCTTGTGAATCCCAAAGTGACCCGCTAGGGGATGATCATGATATCGCCCTAGGACGGCAACTCTGAACTGTTCTGAGACCTGCAGTAATTGAAAGTTGGAGTTAAGGAAGTTCAACCTGTCTTGTACGGCAGGTACAGAAGAATCAATAGGCAGCTCAGGCAAGAAAGAAGGATGGTATCCATAATTGGCGAAAAAAGGTGACTGTTTGGTTACCGAATGGGTGGAATTAGTGTATGAAAATTCCGCGAGTGGGAGAAGTGATAGCCAGTCATCCTGTGCAAAAGAAGAAAAGCATCGTAGGTACTGTTCAAGGGTTTGATTGACCCTTTCAGTCTGTCCATTAGTTTGTGGGTGATAAGCTGTGGAGAGGCCGAGTTCAATGTTCAATGTTTCACATAAGGCCCTCCAAAATCTAGAAGTGAACTGCACCCCTCGATCAGAAACTATGCTGTCAGGGATGCCATGCAACCTTACAATCTCCTTGATAAAAGTTGAGGCAGTCTCCGGGGCAGAAGGAGTTCCTTGCAGAGGTACAAAGTGGGCCATTTTGGTCAAACGATCAACCACAACAAAAATGGTAGTAAAGTCTTCAGATGGGGGAAGTTCTACTATAAAATCCATGGAGATCATGCTCCATGGTTTGTCAGGTACAGGAAGGGGCTCAAGTAGACCCCAAGTTCTGGCTCTGTCTGTCTTATTCCGAAGGCATGAAATACAAGATCTTACATATTTCTTGCAGTCGTTCATCAAGTTTGGCCACCAGAATGTACGGGAGATCAAATTAGCCGTCTTGTGAATCCCAAAGTGACCCGCTAGGGGATGATCATGACATCGCCCTAGGACGGCAACTCTGAACTGTTCTGGGACCTGCAGTAATTGGTAGTTGGAGTTAAGGAAGTTCAACCTGTCTTGTACGGCAGGTACAGAAGAACCAATAGGCAGCTCAGGCAAGAAAGAAGGATGGTATCCATAATTGGCGAAAAAAGGTGACTGTTTGGTTACCGAATGGGTGGAATTATTGTATGAAAATTCCACGAGTGGGAGAAGTGATAGCCAGTCATCCTGTGCAAAAGAAGAAAAGCATCGTAGGTACTGTTCAAGGGTTTGATTGACCCTTTCAGTCTGTCCATTAGTTTGTGGGTGATAAGCTGTGGAGAGGCGGAGTTCAATGTTCAAAGTTTCACATAAGGCCCTCCAAAATCTAGAAGTGAACTGCACCCCTCGATCAGAAACTATGCTGTCAGGGATGCCATGCAACCTTACAATCTCCTTGATAAAAGTTGAGGCAGTCTCCGGGGCAGAAGGAGTTCCTTGCAGAGGTACAAAGTGGGCCATTTTGGTCAAACGATCAACCACAACGAAAATGGTAGTGAAGTCTTCAGATGGGGGAAGTTCTACTATAAAATCCATGGAGATCATGCTCCATGGTTTCTCAGGTACAGGAAGGGGCTCAAGTAGACCCCAAGTTCTGGCTCTGTCTGTCTTATTCCGAAGGCATGAAATACAAGATCTTACATATTTCTTGCAGTCGTTCATCAAATTTGGCCACCAGAATGTACGGGAGATCAAATTGGCCGTCTTGTGAATCCCAAAGTGACCCGCTCTTGTAACTTCTGCACAATATTTGAGAGCGCAGAAATAGTTTGGTAAATGTCCTTCGGTGGAGAGGCCTCCCTTCCAGACTCCATCTCTGGCTGACTGGTACTGTCACGTACCTGGTAGGAGTCTGGAATGACGAGGTCGGCCTCCCTTGTATCTCCAACCCAAGCCCCACTGAGGATGGGACAGACCTAGGGTGAGGAGTTACACGAGTGCCTGTAGTTGCGTGCAGAACTTGTCAGCTGAGTTGCAGACGTGGAGATGCAGGCAGAGCATCTGGTAAGGAACTGGACTCAGGAAAGCTGGTAGGATGGACAGCTAGCACAGGCACTGGAGACAGCGTTAAGCCAAGCAGGAAACTGGTGCAGGATCACAAGGGTGGCCGGGTTCGGTAGCAGACGGGCAGCGAGGTACTGGAAAAGGTTCAAGATTCATATTGCCTCTTCTCTTCTTGTCGAAAAACTTTTTATTATCTGCCTGGGTCTTGGAGATTGTATCCTGCAGTAATTGGTAGTTTGAGTTAAGGAAGTTCAACCTGTCTTGTACGGCAGGTACAGAAGAATCAATAGGCAGCTCAGGCAAGAAAGAAGGATGGTATCCATAATTGGCGAAAAAAGGTGACTGTTTGGTTGCCGAATGGGTGGAATTATTGTATGAAAATTCCGCGAGTGGGAGAAGTGATAGCCAGTCATCCTGCGCAAAAGAAGAAAAGCATCGTAGGTACTGTTCAAGGGTTTGATTGACCCTTTCAGTCTGTCCATTAGTTTGTGGGTGATAAGCTGTGGAGAGGCGGAGTTCAATGTTCAAAGTTTCACATAAGGCCCTCCAACATCTAGAAGTGAACTGCACCCCTCGATCAGAAACTATGCTGTCAGGGATGCCATGCAACCTTACAATCTCCTTGATAAAAGTTGAGGCAGTCTCCGGGGCAGAAGGAGTTCCTTGCAGAGGTACAAAGTGGGCCATTTTGGTCAAACGATCAACCACAACGAAAATGGTAGTGAAGTCTTCAGATGGGGGAAGTTCTACTATAAAATCCATGGAGATCATGCTCCATGGTTTCTCAGGTACAGGAAGGGGCTCAAGTAGACCCCAAGTTCTGGCTCTGTCTGTCTTATTCCGAAGGCATGAAATACAAGATCTTACATATTTCTTGCAGTCGTTCATCAAGTTTGGCCACCAGAATGTACGGGAGATCAAATTAGCCGTCTTGTGAATCCCAAAGTGACCCGCTAGGGGATGATCATGACATCGCCCTAGGACGGCAACTCTGAACTGTTCTGGGACCTGCAGTAATTGGTAGTTGGAGTTAAGGAAGTTCAACCTGTCTTGTACGGCAGGTACAGAAGAATCAATAGGCAGCTCAGGCAAGAAATAAGGATGGTATCCATAATTGGCGAAAAAAGGTGACTGTTTGGTTTCCGAATGGGTGGAATTATTGTATGAAAATTCCGCGAGTGGGAGAAGTGATAGCCAGTCATCCTGTGCAAAAGAAGAAAAGCATCGTAGGTACTGTTCAAGGGTTTGATTGACCCTTTCAGTCTGTCCATTAGTTTGTGGGTGATAAGCTGTGGAGAGGCGGAGTTCAATGTTCAAAGTTTCACATAAGGCCCTCCAAAATCTAGAAGTGAACTGCACCCCTCGATCAGAAACTATGCTGTCAGGGATGCCATGCAACCTTACAATCTCCTTGATAAAAGTTGAGGCAGTCTCCGGGGCAGAAGGAGTTCCTTGCAGAGGTACAAAGTGGGCCATTTTGGTCAAACGATCAACCACAACGAAAATGGTAGTGAAGTCTTCAGATGGGGGAAGTTCTACTATACAATCCATGGAGATCATGCTCCATGGTTTCTCAGGTACAGGAAGGGGCTCAAGTAGACCCCAAGTTCTGGCTCTGTCTGTCTTATTCCGAAGGCATGAAATACAAGATCCTACATATTTCTTGCAGTCGTTCATCAAATTTGGCAACCAGAATGTACGGGAGATCAAATTGGCCGTCTTGTGAATCCCAAAGTGACCCGCTCTTGTAACTTCTGCACAATATTTGAGAGCGCAGAAATAGTTTGGTAAATGTCCTTCGGTGGAGAGGCCTCCCTTCCAGACTCCATCTCTGGCTGACTGGTACTGTCACGTACCTGGTAGGAGTCTGGAATGACGAGGTCGGCCTCCCTTGTATCTCCAACCCAAGCCCCACTGAGGATGGGACAGACCTAGGGTGAGGAGTTACACGAGTGCCTGTAGTTGCGTGCAGAACTTGTCAGCTGAGTTGCAGACGTGGAGATGCAGGCAGAGCATCTGGTAAGGAACTGGACTCAGGAAAGCTGGTAGGATGGACAGCTAGCACAGGCACTGGAGACAGCGTTAAGCCAAGCAGGAGGCTGGTGCAGGATCACAAGGGTGGCCGGGTTCGGTAGCAGACGGGCAGCGAGGTACTGGAAAAGGTTCAAGATTCAAATTGCCTCTTCTCTTCTTGTCGAAGAACTTTTTATTATCTGCCTGGGTCTTGGAGATTGTATCCTGCAGTAATTGGTAGTTTGAGTTAAGGAAGTTCAACCTGTCTTGTACGGCAGGTACAGAAGAATCAATAGGCATCTCAGGCAAGAAAGAAGGATGGTATCCATAATTGGCGAAAAAAGGTGACTGTTTGGTTGCCGAATGGGTGGAATTATTGTATAAAAAAATCCGCGAGTGGGAGAAGTGATAGCCAGTCATCCTGCGCAAAAGAAGAAAAGCATCGTAGGTACTGTTCAAGGGTTTGATTGACCCTTTCAGTCTGTCCATTAGTTTGTGGGTGATAAGCTGTGGAGAGGCGGAGTTCAATGTTCAAAGTTTCACATAAGGCCCTCCAACATCTAGAAGTGAACTGCACCCCTCGATCAGAAACTATGCTGTCAGGGATGCCATGCAACCTTACAATCTCCTTGATAAAAGTTGAGGCAGTCTCCGGGGCAGAAGGAGTTCCTTGCAGAGGTACAAAGTGGGCCATTTTGGTCAAACGATCAACCACAACGAAAATGGTAGTGAAGTCTTCAGATGGGGGAAGTTCTACTATAAAATCCATGGAGATCATGCTCCATGGTTTCTCAGGTACAGGAAGGGGCTCAAGTAGACCCCAAGTTCTGGCTCTGTCTGTCTTATTCCGAAGGCATGAAATACAAGATCTTACATATTTCTTGCAGTCGTTCATCAAGTTTGGCCACTAGAATGTACGGGAGATCAAATTAGCCGTCTTGTGAATCCCAAAGTGACCCGCTCTTGTAACTTCTGCACAATATTTGAGAGCGCAGAAATAGTTTGGTAAATGTCCTTCGGTGGAGAGGCCTCCCTTCCAGACTCCATCTCTGGCTGATTGGTACTGTCACGTACCTGGTAGGAGTCTGGAATGACGAGGTCGGCCTCCCTTGTATCTCCAACCCAAGCCCCACTGAGGATGGGACAGACCTAGGGTGAGGAGTTACACGAGTGCCTGTAGTTGCGTGCAGAACTTGTCAGCTGAGTTGCAGACGTGGAGATGCAGGCAGAGCATCTGGTAAGGAACTGGACTCAGGAAAGCTGGTAGGATGGACAGCTAGCACAGGCACTGGAGACAGCGTTAAGCCAAGCAGGAGGCTGGTGCAGGATCACAAGGGTGGCCGGGTTCGGTAGCAGACGGGCAGCGCGGTACTGGAAAAGGCCCCAAAAATCTTGGGCCAAGCTTCCTCGAGGGGCAACTTAGTTTCAAGTTCGCTGTGGAAAGCCAGACCTTATCTCCAGGTTCAAGATTCAAATTGCCTCTTCTCTTCTTGTCGAAGAACTTTTTATTATCTGCCTGGGTCTTGGAGATTGTATCCTGCAGTAATTGGTAGTTTGAGTTAAGGAAGTTCAACCTGTCTTGTACGGCAGGTACAGAAGAATCAATAGGCAGCTCAGGCAAGAAAGAAGGGTGGTATCCATAATTGGCGAAAAAAGGTGACTGTTTGGTTACCGAATGGGTGGAATTATTGTATGAAAATTCCGCGAGTGGGAGAAGTGATAGCCAGTCATCCTGTGCAAAAGAAGAAAAGCATCGTAGGTACTGTTCAAGGGTTTGATTGACCCTTTCAGTCTGTCCATTAGTTTGTGGGTGATAAGCTGTGGAGAGGCGGAGTTCAATGTTCAAAGTTTCACATAAGGCCCTCCAACATCTAGAAGTGAACTGCACCCCTCGATCAGAAACTATGCTGTCAGGGATGCCATGCAACCTTACAATCTCCTTGATAAAAGTTGAGGCAGTCTCCGGGGCAGAAGGAGTTCCTTGCAGAGGTACAAAGTGGGCCATTTTGGTCAAACGATCAACCACAACGAAAATGGTAGTGAAGTCTTCAGATGGGGGAAGTTCTACTATAAAATCCATGGAGATCATGCTCCATGGTTTCTCAGGTACAGGAAGGGGCTCAAGTAGACCCCAAGTTCTGGCTCTGTCTGTCTTATTCCGAAGGCATGAAATACAAGATCTTACATATTTCTTGCAGTCATTCATCAAGTTTGGCCACCAGAATGTACGGGAGATCAAATTAGCCGTCTTGTGAATCCCAAAGTGACCCGCTAGGGGATGATCATGATATCGCCCTAGGACGGCAACTCTGAACTGTTCTGGGACCTGCAGTAATTGAAAGTTGGAGTTAAGGAAGTTCAACCTGTCTTGTACGGCAGGTACAGAAGAATCAATAGGCAGCTCAGGCAAGAAAGAAGGATGGTATCCATAATTGGCGAAAAAAGGTGACTGTTTGGTTGCCGAATGGGTGGAATTATTGTATGAAAATTCCGCGAGTGGGAGAAGTGATAGCCAGTCATCCTGTGCAAAAGAAGAAAAGCATCGTAGGTACTGTTCAAGGGTTTGATTGACCCTTTCAGTCTGTCCATTAGTTTGTGGGTGATAAGCTGTGGAGAGGCGGAGTTCAATGTTCAAAGTTTCACATAAGGCCCTCCAAAATCTAGAAGTGAACTGCACCCCTCGATCAGAAACTATGCTGTCAGGGATGCCATGCAACCTTACAATCTCCTTGATAAAAGTTGAGGCAGTCTCCGGGGCAGAAGGAGTTCCTTGCAGAGGTACAAAGTGGGCCATTTTGGTCAAACGATCAACCACAACGAAAATGGTAGTGAAGTCTTCAGATGGGGGAAGTTCTACTATAAAATCCATGGAGATCATGCTCCATGGTTTCTCAGGTACAGGAAGGGGCTCAAGTAGACCCCAAGTTCTGGCTCTGTCTGTCTTATTCCGAAGGCATGAAATACAAGATCTTACATATTTCTTGCAGTCATTCATCAAGTTTGGCCACCAGAATGTACGGGAGATCAAATTAGCCGTCTTGTGAATCCCAAAGTGACCCGCTAGGGGATGATCATGACATCGCCCTAGGACGGCAACTCTGAACTGTTCTGGGACCTGCAGTAATTGGTAGTTGGAGTTAAGGAAGTTCAACCTGTCTTGTACGGCAGGTACAGAAGAATCAATAGGCAGCTCAGGCAAGAAAGGATGGTATCCATAATTGGCGAAAAAAGGTGACTGTTTGGTTGCCGAATGGGTGGAATTATTGTATGAAAATTCCGCGAGTGGGAGAAGTGATAGCCAGTCATCCTGTGCAAAAGAAGAAAAGCATCGTAGGTACTGTTCAAGGGTTTGATTGACCCTTTCAGTCTGTCTATTAGTTTGTGGGTGATAAGCTGTGGAGAGGCGGAGTTCAATGTTCAAAGTTTCACATAAGGCCCTCCAAAATCTAGAAGTGAACTGCACCCCTCGATCAGAAACTATGCTGTCAGGGATGCCATGCAACCTTACAATCTCCTTGATAAAAGTTGAGGCAGTCTCCGGGGCAGAAGGAGTTCCTTGCAGAGGTACAAAGTGGGCCATTTTGGTCAAACGATCAACCACAACGAAAATGGTAGTGAAGTCTTCAGATGGGGGAAGTTCTACTATAAAATCCATGGAGATCATGCTCCATGGTTTCTCAGGTACAGGAAGGGGCTCAAGTAGACCCCAAGTTCTGGCTCTGTCTGTCTTATTCCGAAGGCATGAAATACAAAATCTTACATATTTCTTGCAGTCGTTCATCAAGTTTGGCCACCAGAATGTACGAGAGATCAAATTAGCCGTCTTGTGAATCCCAAAGTGACCCGCTAGGGGATGATCATGACATCGCCCTAGGACGGCAACTCTGAACTGTTCTGGGACGTGCAGTAATTGGTAGTTGGAGTTAAGGAAGTTCAACCTGTCTTGTACGGCAGGTACAGAAGAATCAATAGGCAGCTCAGGCAAGAAAGAAGGATGGTATCCATAATTGGCGTAAAAAGGTGACTGTTTGGTTACCGAATGGGTGGAATTATTGTATGAAAATTCCGCGAGTGGGAGAAGTGATAGCCAGTCATCCTGTGCAAAAGAAGAAAAGCATCGTAGGTACTGTTCAAGGGTTTGATTGACCCTTTCAGTCTGTCCATTAGTTTGTGGGTGATAAGCTGTGGAGAGGCGGAGTTCAATGTTCAAAGTTTCACATAAGGCCCTCCAAAATCTAGAAGTGAACTGCACCCCTCGATCAGAAACTATGCTGTCAGGGATGCCATGCAACCTTACAATCTCCTTGATAAAAGTTGAGGCAGTCTCCGGGGCAGAAGGAGTTCCTTGCAGAGGTACAAAGTGGGCCATTTTGGTCAAACGATCAACCACAACGAAAATGGTAGTGAAGTCTTCAGATGGGGGAAGTTCTACTATACAATCCATGGAGATCATGCTCCATGGTTTCTCAGGTACAGGAAGGGGCTCAAGTAGACCCCAAGTTCTGGCTCTGTCTGTCTTATTCCGAAGGCATGAAATACAAGATCTTACATATTTCTTGCAGTCGTTCATCAAATTTGGCAACCAGAATGTACGGGAGATCAAATTGGCCGTCTTGTGAATCCCAAAGTGACCCGCTCTTGTAACTTCTGCACAATATTTGAGAGCGCAGAAATAGTTTGGTAAATGTCCTTCGGTGGAGAGGCCTCCCTTCCAGACTCCATCTCTGGCTGACTGGTACTGTCACGTACCTGGTAGGAGTCTGGAATGACGAGGTCGGCCTCCCTTGTATCTCCAACCCAAGCCCCACTGAGGATGGGACGGACCTAGGGTGAGGAGTTACACGAGTGCCTGTAGTTGCGTGCAGAACTTGTCAGCTGAGTTGCAGACGTGGAGATGCAGGCAGAGCATCTGGTAAGGAACTGGACTCAGGAAAGCTGGTAGGATGGACAGCTAGCACAGGCACTGGAGACAGCGTTAAGCCAAGCAGGAGGCTGGTGCAGGATCACAAGGGTGGCCGGGTTCGGTAGCAGACGGGCAGCGAGGTACTGGAAAAGGTTCAAGATTCAAATTGCCTCTTCTCTTCTTGTCGAAGAACTTTTTATTATCTGCCTGGGTCTTGGAGATTGTATCCTGCAGTAATTGGTAGTTTGAGTTAAGGAAGTTCAACCTGTCTTGTACGGCAGGTACAGAAGAATCAATAGGCATCTCAGGCAAGAAAGAAGGATGGTATCCATAATTGGCGAAAAAAGGTGACTGTTTGGTTGCCGAATGGGTGGAATTATTGTATGAAAATTTCGCGAGTGGGAGAAGTGATAGCCAGTCATCCTGCGCAAAAGAAGAAAAGCATCGTAGGTACTGTTCAAGGGTTTGATTGACCCTTTCAGTCTGTCCATTAGTTTGTGGGTGATAAGCTGTGGAGAGGCGGAGTTCAATTTTCAAAGTTTCACATAAGGCCCTCCAACATCTAGAAGTGAACTGCACCCCTCGATCAGAAACTATGCTGTCAGGGATGCCATGCAACCTTACAATCTCCTTGATAAAAGTTGAGGCAGTCTCCGGGGCAGAAGGAGTTCCTTGCAGAGGTACAAAGTGGGCCATTTTGGTCAAACGATCAACCACAACGAAAATGGTAGTGAAGTCTTCAGATGGGGGAAGTTCTACTATAAAATCCATGGAGATCATGCTCCATGGTTTCTCAGGTACAGGAAGGGGCTCAAGTAGACCCCAAGTTCTGGCTCTGTCTGTCTTATTCCGAAGGCATGAAATACAAGATCTTACATATTTGTTGCAGTCGTTCATCAAATTTGGCAACCAGAATGTACGGGAGATCAAATTGGCCGTCTTGTGAATCCCAAAGTGACCCACTCTTGTAACTTCTGCACAATATTTTAGAGCGCAGAAATAGTTTGGTAAATGTCCTTCGGTGGAGAGGCCTCCCTTCCAGACTCCATCTCTGGCTGACTGGTACTGTCACGTACCTGGTAGGATTCTGGAATGACGAGGTCGGCCTCCCTTGTATCTCCAACCCAAGCCCCACTGAGGATGGGACAGACCTAGGGTGAGGAGTTACACGAGTGCCTGTAGTTGCGTGCAGAACTTGTCAGCTGAGTTGCAGACGTGGAGATGCAGGCAGAGCATCTGGTAAGGAACTGGACTCAGGAAAGCTGGTAGGATGGACAGCTAGCACAGGCACTGGAGACAGCGTTAAGCCAAGCAGGAGGCTGGTGCAGGATCACAAGGGTGGCCGGGTTCGGTAGCAGACGGGCAGCGCGGTACTGGAAAAGGCCCCAAAAATCTTGGGCCAAGCTTCCTCGAGGGGCAACTTAGTTTCAAGTTCGCTGCGGAAAGCCAGACCTTATCTCCAGGTTCAAGATTCAAATTGCCTCTTCTCTTCTTGTCGAAGAACTTTTTATTATCTGCCTGGGTCTTGGAGATTGTATCCTGCAGTAATTGGTAGTTTGAGTTAAGGAAGTTCAACCTGTCTTGTACGGCAGGTACAGAAGAATCAATAGGCAGCTCAGGCAAGAAAGAAGGATGGTATCCATAATTGGCGAAAAAAGGTGACTGTTTGGTTACCGAATGGGTGGAATTATTGTATGAAAATTCCGCGAGTGGGAGAAGTGATAGCCAGTCATCCTGTGCAAAAGAAGAAAAGCATCGTAGGTACTGTTCAAGGGTTTGATTGACCCTTTCAGTCTGTCCATTAGTTTGTGGGTGATAAGCTGTGGAGAGGCGGAGTTCAATGTTCAAAGTTTCACATAAGGCCCTCCAACATCTAGAAGTGAACTGCACCCCTCGATCAGAAACTATGCTGTCAGGGATGCCATGCAACCTTACAATCTCCTTGATAAAAGTTGAGGCAGTCTCCGGGGCAGAAGGAGTTCCTTGCAGAGGTACAAAGTGGGCCATTTTGGTCAAACGATCAACCACAACGAAAATGGTAGTGAAGTCTTCAGATGGGGGAAGTTCTACTATAAAATCCATGGAGATCATGCTCCATGGTTTCTCAGGTACAGGAAGGGGCTCAAGTAGACCCCAAGTTCTGGCTCTGTCTGTCTTATTCCGAAGGCATGAAATACAAGATCTTACATATTTCTTGCAGTCATTCATCAAGTTTGGCCACCAGAATGTACGGGAGATCAAATTAGCCGTCTTGTGAATCCCAAAGTGACCCGCTAGGGGATGATCATGATATCGCCCTAGGACGGCAACTCTGAACTGTTCTGGGACCTGCAGTAATTGAAAGTTGGAGTTAAGGAAGTTCAACCTGTCTTGTACGGCAGGTACAGAAGAATCAATAGGCAGCTCAGGCAAGAAAGAAGGATGGTATCCATAATTGGCGGAAAAAGGTGACTGTTTGGTTACCGAATGGGTGGAATTATTGTATGAAAATTCCGCGAGTGGGAGAAGTGATAGCCAGTCATCCTGTGCAAAAGAAGAAAAGCATCGTAGGTACTGTTCAAGGGTTTGATTGACCCTTTCAGTCTGTCCATTAGTTTGTGGGTGATAAGCTGTGGAGAGGCGGAGTTCAATGTTTCACATAAGGCCCTCCAAAATCTAGAAGTGAACTGCACCCCTCGATCAGAAACTATGCTGTCAGGGATGCCATGCAACCTTACAATCTCCTTGATAAAAGTTGAGGCATTCTCCGGGGCAGAAGGAGTTTCTTGCAGAGGTACAAAGTGGGCCATTTTGGTCAAACGATCAACCACAACAAAAATGGTAGTAAAGTCTTCAGATGGGGGAAGTTCTACTATAAAATCCATGGAGATCATGCTCCATGGTTTCTCAGGTACAGGAAGGGGCTCAAGTAGACCCCAAGTTCTGGCTCTGTCTGTCTTATTCCGAAGGCATGAAATACAAGATCTTACATATTTCTTGCAGTCGTTCATCAAGTTTGGCCACCAGAATGTACGGGAGATCAAATTAGCCGTCTTGTGAATCCCAAAGTGACCCGCTCTTGTATCTTCTGCACAATATTTGAGAGCGCAGAAATAGTTTTCTAAATGTCCTTCGGTGGAGAGGCCTCCCTTCCAGACTCCATCTCTGGCTGACTGGTACTGCCACGTACCTGGTAGGAGTCTGGAATGACGAGGTCGGCCTCCCTTGTATCTCCAACCCAAGCCCCACTGAGAATGGGAAAGACCTAGGGTGAGGAGTTACACGAGTGCCTGTAGTTGCGTGCAGAACTTGTCAGCTGAGTTGCAGACGTGGAGATGCAGGCAGAGCATCTGGTAAGGAACTGGACTCAGGAAAGCTGGTAGGATGGACAGCTAGCACAGGCACTGGAGACAGCGTTAAGCCAAGCAGGAGGCTGGTGCAGGATCACGAGTGTGGCCGGGTTCGGTAGCAGACGGGCAGCGAGGTACTGGAAAAGGTTCAAGATTCAAATTGCCTCTTCTCTTCTTGTCGAAGAACTTTTTATTATCTGCCTGGGTCTTGGAGATTGTATCCTGCAGTAATTGGTAGTTTGAGTTAAGGAAGTTCAACCTGTCTTGCACGGCAGGTACAGAAGAATCAATAGGCAGCTCAGGCAAGAAAGAAGGATGGTATCCATAATTGGCGAAAAAAGGTGACTGTTTGGTTGCCGAATGGGTGGAATTATTGTATGAAAATTCCGCGAGTGGGAGAAGGGATAGCCAGTCATCCTGCGCAAAAGAAGAAAAGCATCGTAGGTACTGTTCAAGGGTTTGATTGACCCTTTCAGTCTGTCCATTAGTTTGTGGGTGATAAGCTGTGGAGAGGCGGAGTTCAATGTTCAAAGTTTCACATAAGGCCCTCCAACATCTAGAAGTGAACTGCACCCCTCGATCAGAAACTATGCTGTCAGGGATGCCATGCAACCTTACAATCTCCTTGATAAAAGTTGAGGCAGTCTCCGGGGCAGAAGGAGTTCCTTGCAGAGGTACAACGTGGGCTATTTTGGTCAAACGATCAACCACAACGAAAATGGTAGTGAAGTCTTCAGATGGGGGAAGTTCTACTATAAAATCCATGGAGATCATGCTCCATGGTTTCTCAGGTACAGGAAGGGGCTCAAGTAGACCCCAAGTTCTGGCTCTGTCTGTCTTATTCCGAAGGCATGAAATACAAGATCTTACATATTTCTTGCAGTCGTTCATCAAGTTTAGCCACCAGAATGTACGGGAGATCAAATTAGCCGTCTTGTGAATCCCAAAGTGACCCGCTAGGGGATGATCATGACATCGCCCTAGGACGGCAACTCTGAACTGTTCTGGGACCTGCAGTAATTGGTAGTTGGAGTTAAGGAAGTTCAACCTGTCTTGTACGGCAGGTACAGAAGAATCAATAGGCAGCTCAGGCAAGAAAGAAGGATGGTATCCATAATTGGCGAAAAAAGGTGACTGTTTGGTTACCGAATGGGTGCAATTATTGTATGAAAATTCCGCGAGTGGGAGAAGTGATAGCCAGTCATCCTGTGCAAAAGAAGAAAAGCATCGTAGGTACTGTTCAAGGGTTTGATTGACCCTTTCAGTCTGTCCATTAGTTTGTGGGTGATAAGCTGTGGAGAGGCGGAGTTCAATGTTCAAAGTTTCACATAAGGCCCTCCAAAATCTAGAAGTGAACTGCACCCCTCGATCAGAAACTATGCTGTCAGGGATGCCATGCAACCTTACAATCTCCTTGATAAAAGTTGAGGCAGTCTCCGGGGCAGAAGGAGTTCCTTGCAGAGGTACAAAGTGGGCCATTTTGGTCAAACGATCAACCACAACGAAAATGGTAGTAAAGTCTTCAGATGGGGGAAGTTCTACTATAAAATCCATGGAGATCATGCTCCATGGTTTCTCAGGTACAGGAAGGGGCTCAAGTAGACCCCAAGTTCTGGCTCTGTCTGTCTTATTCCGAAGGCATGAAATACAAGATCTTACATATTTCTTGCAGTCGTTCATCAAGTTTGGCCACTAGAATGTACGGGAGATCAAATTAGCCGTCTTGTGAATCCCAAAGTGACCCGCTCTTGTAACTTCTGAACAATATTTGAGAGCCCAGAAATAGTTTGGTAAATGTCCTTCGGTGGAGAGGCCTCCCTTCCAGACTCCATCTCTGGCTGACTGGTACTGTCACGTACCTGGTAGGAGTCTGGAATGACGAGGTCGGCCTCCCTTGTATCTCCAACCCAAGCCCCACTGAGGATGGGACAGACCTAGGGTGAGGAGTTACACGAGAGCCTGTAGTTGCGTGCAGAACTTGTCAGCTGAGTTGCAGACGTGGAGATGCAGGCAGAGCATCTGGTAAGGAACTGGACTCAGGAAAGCTGGTAGGATGGACAGCTAGCACAGGCACTGGAGACAGCGTTAAGACAAGCAGGAGGCTGGTGCAGGATCACAAGGGTGGCCGGGTTCGGTAGCAGACGGGCAGCGAGGTACTGGAAAAGGCCCCAAAAATCTTGGGCCAAGCTTCCTCGAGGGGCAACTTAGTTTCAAGTTCGCTGTGGAAAGCCAGACCTTTCCTCCTGGTTCAAGATTCAAATTGCCTCTTCTCTTCTTGTCGAATAACTTTTTATTATCTGCCTGGGTCTTGGAGATTGTATCCTGCAGTAATTGGTAGTTGGAGTTAAGGAAGTTCAACCTGTCTTGTACGGCAGGTACAGAAGAATCAATAGGCAGCTCAGGCAAGAAAGAAGGATGGTATCCATAATTGGCGAAAAAAGGTGACTGTTTGGTTGCCGAATGGGTGGAATTATTGTATGAAAATTCCGCGAGTGGGAGAAGTGATAGCCAGTCATCCTGTGCAAAAGAAGAAAAGCATCGTAGGTACTGTTCAAGGGTTTGATTGACCCTTTCAGTCTGTCCATTAGTTTGTGGGTGATAAGCTGTGGAGAGGCGGAGTTCAATGTTCAAAGTTTCACATAAGGCCCTCCAAAATCTAGAAGTGAACTGCACCCCTCGATCAGAAACTATGCTGTCAGGGATGCCATGCAACCTTACAATCTCCTTGATAAAAGTTGAGGCAGTCTCCGGGGCAGAAGGAGTTCCTTGCAGAGGTACAAAGTGGGCCATTTTGGTCAAACGATCAACCACAACGAAAATGGTAGTGAAGTCTTCAGATGGGGGAAGTTCTACTATACAATCCATGGAGATCATGCTCCGTGGTTTCTCAGGTACAGGAGGGGGCTCAAGTAGACCCCAAGTTCTGGCTCTGTCTGTCTTATTCCGAAGGCATGAAATACAAGATCTTACATATTTCTTGCAGTCGTTATTCAAGTTTGGCCACCAGAATGTACGGGAGATCAAATTAGCCGTCTTGTGAATCCCAAAGTGACCCGCTCTTGTAACTTCTGCACAATATTTGAGAGCGCAGAAATAGTTTTCTAAATGTCCTTCGGTGGAGAGGCCTCCCTTCCAGACTCCATCTCTGGCTGACTGGTACTGTCACGTACCTGGTAGGAGTCTGGAATGACGAGGTCGGCCTCCCTTGTATCTCCAACCCAAGCCCCACTGAGAATGGGACAGACCTAGGGTGAGGAGTTACACGAGTGCCTGTAGTTGCGTGCAGAACTTGTCAGCTGAGTTGCAGACGTGGAGATGCAGGCAGAGCATCTGGTAAGGAACTGGACTCAGGAAAGCTGGTAGGATGGACAGCCAGCACAGGCACTGGAGAAAGCGTTAAGCCAAGCAGGAGGCTGGTGCAGGATCACAAGGGTGGCCGGGTTCGGTAGCAGACGGGCAGCGAGGTACTGGAAAAGGTTAAAGATTCAAATTGCCTTTTCTCTTCTTGTCGAAGAACTTTTTTATTATCTGCCTGGGTCTTGGAGATTGTATCCTGCAGTAATTGGTAGTTGGAGTTAAGGAAGTTCAACCTGTCTTGTACGGCAGGTACAGAAGAATCAATAGGCAGCTCAGGCAAGAAAGAAGGATGGTATCCATAATTGGCGAAAAAAGGTGACTGTTTGGTTGCCGAATGGGTGGAATTATTGTATGAAAATTCCGCGAGTGGGAGAAGTGATAGCCAGTCATCCTGTGCAAAAGAAGAAAAGCATCGTAGGTACTGTTCAAGAGTTTGATTGACCCTTTCAGTCTGTCCATTAGTTTGTGGGTGATAAGCTGTGGAGAGGCGGAGTTCAATGTTCAAAGTTTCACATAAGGCCCTCCAAAATCTAGAAGTGAACTGCACCCCTCGATCAGAAACTATGCTGTCAGGGATGCCATGCAACCTTACAATCTCCTTGATAAAAGTTGAGGCAGTCTCCGGGGCAGAAGGAGTTCCTTGCAGAGGTACAAAGTGGGCCATTTTGGTCAAACGATCAACCACAACGAAAATGGTAGTGAAGTCTTCAGATGGGGGAAGTTCTACTATAAAATCCATGGAGATCATGCTCCATGGTTTCTCAGGTACAGGAACGGGCTCAAGTAGACCCCAAGTTCTGGCTCTGTCTGTCTTATTCCGAAGGCATGAAATACAAGATCTTACATATTTCTTGCAGTCGTTCATCAAGTTTGGCCACCAGAATGTACGGGAGATCAAATTAGCCGTCTTGTGAATCCCAAAGTGACCCGCTCTTGTAACTTCTGCACAATATTTGAGAGCACAGAAATAGTTTGGTAAATGTCCTTCGGTGGAGAGGCCTCCCTTCCAGACTCCATCTCTGGCTGACTGGTACTGTCACGTACCTGGTAGGAGTCTGGAATGACAAGGTCGGCCTCCCTTGTGTCTCCAACCCAAGCCCCACTGAGAATGGGACAAAGCTATGGTGAGGAGTTACAAGAGTGCCTGTAGTTGCGTGCAGAACTTGTCAGCTGAGTTGCAGACGTGGAGATGCAGGCAGAGCATCTGGTAAGGAACTGGACTCAGGAAAGCTGGTAGGATGGACAGCTAGCACAGGCACTGGAGAAAGCGTTAAGCCAAGCAGGAGGCTGGTGCAGGATCACAAGGGTGGCCGGGTTCGGTAGCAGACGGGCAGCGAGGTACTGGAAAAGGTTCAAGATTCAAATTGCCTCTTCTCTTCTTGTCGAAGAACTTTTTATTATCTGCCTGGGTCTTGGAGATTGTATCCTGCAGTAATTGGTAGTTGGAGTTAAGGAAGTTCAACCTGTCTTGTACGGCAGGTACAGAATAATCAATAGGCAGCTCAGGCAAGAAAGAAGGATGGTATCCATAATTGGCGAAAAAAGGTGACTGTTTGGTTGCCGAATGGGTGGAATTATTGTATGAAAATTCCGCGAGTGGGAGAAGTGATAGCCAGTCATCCTGTGCAAAAGAAGAAAAGCATCGTAGGTACTGTTCAAGAGTTTGATTGACCCTTTCAGTCTGTCCATTAGTTTGTGGGTGATAAGCTGTGGAGAGGCGGAGTTCAATGTTCAAAGTTTCACATAAGGCCCTCCAAAATCTAGAAGTGAACTGCACCCCTCGATCAGAAACTATGCTGTCAGGGATGCCATGCAACCTTACAATCTCCTTGATAAAAGTTGAGGCAGTCTCCGGGGCAGAAGGAGTTCCTTGCAGAGGTACAAAGTGGGCCATTTTGGTCAAACGATCAACCACAACGAAAATGGTAGTGAAGTCTTCAGATGGGGGAAGTTCTACTATAAAATCCATGGAGATCATGCTCCATGGTTTCTCAGGTACAGGAAGGGGCTCAAGTAGACCCCAAGTTCTGGCTCTGTCTGTCTTATTCCAAAGGCATGAAATACAAGATCTTACATATTTCTTGCAGTCGTTCATCAAGTTTGGCCACCAGAATGTACGGGAGATCAAATTAGCCGTCTTGTGAATCCCAAAGTGACCCACTCTTGTAACTTCTGCACAATATTTGAGAGCGCAGAAATAGTTTGGTAAATGTCCTTCGGTGGAGAGGCCTCCCTTCCAGACTCCATCTCTGGCTGACTGGTACTGTCACGTACCTGGTAGGAGTCTGGAATGACGAGGTCGGCCTCCCTTGTATCTCCAACCCAAGCCCCACTGAGGATGGGACAGACCTAGGGTGAGGAGTTACACGAGAGCCTGTAGTTGCGTGCAGAACTTGTCAGCTGAGTTGCAGACGTGGAGATGCAGGCAGAGCATCTGGTAAGGAACTGGACTCAGGAAAGCTGGTAGGATGGACAGCAAGCACAGGCACTGGAGACAGCTTTAAGCCAAGCAGGAGGCTGGTGCAGGATCACAAGGGTGGCCGGGTTCGGTAGCAGACGGGCAGCGAGGTACTGGAAAAGGCCCCAAAAATCTTGGGCCAAGCTTCCTCGAGGGGCAACTTAGTTTTTTGTTCGCTGTGGAAAGCCAGACCTTATCTCCAGGTTCAAGATTCAAATTGCCTCTTCTCTTCTTGTCGAAGAACTTTTTATTATCTGCCTGGGTCTTGGAGATTGTATCCTGCAGTAATTGGTAGTTGGAGTTAAGGAAGTTCAACCTGTCTTGTACGGCAGGTACAGAAGAATCAATAGGCAGCTCAGGCAAGAAAGAAGGATGGTATCCATAATTGGCGAAAAAAGGTGACTGTTTGGTTGCCGAATGGGTGGAATTATTGTATGAAAATTCCGCGAGTGGGAGAAGTGATATTCAGTCATCCTGTGCAAAAGAAGAAAAGCATCGTAGGTACTGTTCAAGGGTTTGATTGACCCTTTCAGTCTGTCCATTAGTTTGTGGGTGATAAGCTGTGGAGAGGCGGAGTTCAATGTTCAAAGTTTCACATAAGGCCCTCCAAAATCTAGAAGTGAACTGCACCCCTCGATCAGAAACTATGCTTTCAGGGATGCCATGCAACATTACAATCTCCTTGATAAAAGTTGAGGCAGTCTCCGGGGCAGAAGGAGTTCCTTGCAGAGGTACAAAGTGGGCCATTTTGGTCAAACGATCAACCACAACGAAAATGGTAGTGAAGTCTTCAGATGGGGGAAGTTCTACTATAAAATCCATGGAGATCATGCTCCATGGTTTCTCAGGTACAGGAAGGGGCTCAAGTAGACCCCAAGTTCTGGCTCTGTCTGTCTTATTCCGAAGGCATGAAATACAAGATCTTACATATTTCTTGCAGTCGTTCATCAAATTTGGCAACCAGAATGTACGGGAGATCAAATTGGCCGTCTTGTGAATCCCAAAGTGACCCGCTCTTGTAACTTCTGCACAATATTTGAGAGCGCAGAAATAGTTTGGTAAATGTCCTTCGGTGGAGAGGCCTCCCTTCCAGACTCCATCTCTGGCTGACTGGTACTGTCACGTACCTGGTAGGAGTCTGGAATGACGAGGTCGGCCTCCCTTGTATCTCCAACCCAAGCCCCACTGAGGATGGGACAGACCTAGGGTGAGGAGTTACACGAGAGCCTGTAGTTGCGTGCAGAACTTGTCAGCTGAGTTGCAGACGTGGAGATGCAGGCAGAGCATCTGGTAAGGAACTGGACTCAGGAAAGCTGGTAGGATGGACAGCAAGCACAGGCACTGGAGACAGCTTTAAGCCAAGCAGGAGGCTGGTGCAGGATCACAAGGGTGGCCGGGTTCGGTAGCAGACGGGCAGCGAGGTACTGGAAAAGGCCCCAAAAATCTTGGGCCAAGCTTCCTCGAGGGGCAACTTAGTTTTTTGTTCGCTGTGGAAAGCCAGACCTTATCTCCAGGTTCAAGATTCAAATTGCCTCTTCTCTTCTTGTCGAAGAACTTTTTATTATCTGCCTGGGTCTTGGAGATTGTATCCTGCAGTAATTGGTAGTTGGAGTTAAGGAAGTTCAACCTGTCTTGTACGGCAGGTACAGAAGAATCAATAGGCAGCTCAGGCAAGAAAGAAGGATGGTATCCATAATTGGCGAAAAAAGGTGACTGTTTGGTTGCCGAATGGGTGGAATTATTGTATGAAAATTCCGCGAGTGGGAGAAGTGATATTCAGTCATCCTGTGCAAAAGAAGAAAAGCATCGTAGGTACTGGTCAAGGGTTTGATTGACCCTTTCAGTCTGTCCATTAGTTTGTGGGTGATAAGCTGTGGAGAGGCGGAGTTCAATGTTCAAAGTTTCACATAAGGCCCTCCAAAATCTAGAAGTGAACTGCACCCCTCGATCAGAAACTATGCTGTCAGGGATGCCATGCAACATTACAATCTCCTTGATAAAAGTTGAGGCAGTCTCCGGGGCAGAAGGAGTTCCTTGCAGAGGTACAAAGTGGGCCATTTTGGTCAAACGATCAACCACAACGAAAATGGTAGTGAAGTCTTCAGATGGGGGAAGTTCTACTATAAAATCCATGGAGATCATGCTCCATGGTTTCTCAGGTACAGGAAGGGGCTCAAGTAGACCCCAAGTTCTGGCTCTGTCTGTCTTATTCCGAAGGCATGAAATACAAGATCTTACATATTTCTTGCAGTCGTTCATCAAATTTGGCAACCAGAATGTACGGGAGATCAAATTGGCCGTCTTGTGAATCCCAAAGTGACCCGCTCTTGTAACTTCTGCACAATATTTGAGAGCGCAGAAATAGTTTGGTAAATGTCCTTCGGTGGAGAGGCCTCCCTTCCAGACTCCATCTCTGGCTGACTGGTACTGTCACATACCTGGTAGGAGTCTGGAATGACGAGGTCGGCCTCCCTTGTATCTCCAACCCAAGCCCCACTGAGGATGGGACAGACCTAGGGTGAGGAATTACACGAGTGCCTGTAGTTGCGTGCAGAACTTGTCAGCTGAGTTGCAGACGTGGAGATGCAGGCAGAGCATCTGGTAAGGAACTGGACTCAGTAAAGCTGGTAGGATGGACAGCTAGCACAGGCACTGGAGACAGCGTTAAGCCAAGCAGGAGGCTGGTGCAGGATCACAAGGGTGGCCGGGTTCGGTAGCAGACGGGCAGCGAGGTACTGGAAAAGGCCCCAAAAATCTTGGGCCAAGCTTCCTCGAGGGGCAACTTAGTTTTTTGTTCGCTGTGGAAAGCCAGACCTTATCTCCAGGTTCAAGATTCAAATTGCCTCTTCTCTTCTTGTCGAAGAACTTTTTATTATCTGCCTGGGTCTTGGAGATTGTATCCTGCAGTAATTGGTAGTTGGAGTTAAGGAAGTTCAACCTGTCTTGTACGGCAGGTACAGAAGAATCAATAGGCAGCTCAGGCAAGAAAGAAGGATGGTATCCATAATTGGCGAAAAAAGGTGACTGTTTGGTTGCCGAATGGGTGGAATTATTGTATGAAAATTCCGCGAGTGGGAGAAGTGATATTCAGTCATCCTGTGCAAAAGAAGAAAAGCATCGTAGGTACTGTTCAAGGGTTTGATTGACCCTTTCAGTCTGTCCATTAGTTTGTGGGTGATAAGCTGTGGAGAGGCGGAGTTCAATGTTCAAAGTTTCACATAAGGCCCTCCAAAATCTAGAAGTGAACTGCACCCCTCGATCAGAAACTATGCTGTCAGGGATGCCATGCAACATTACAATCTCCTTGATAAAAGTTGAGGCAGTCTCCGGGGCAGAAGGAGTTCCTTGCAGAGGTACAAAGTGGGCCATTTTGGTCAAACGATCAACCACAACGAAAATGGTAGTGAAGTCTTCAGATGGGGGAAGTTCTACTATAAAATCCATGGAGATCATGCTCCATGGTTTCTCAGGTACAGGAAGGGGCTCAAGTAGACCCCAAGTTCTGGCTCTGTCTGTCTTATTCCGAAGGCATGAAATACAAGATCTTACATATTTCTTGCAGTCGTTCATCAAATTTGGCAACCAGAATGTACGGGAGATCAAATTGGCCGTCTTGTGAATCCCAAAGTGACCCGCTCTTGTAACTTCTGCACAATATTTGAGAGCGCAGAAATAGTTTGGTAAATGTCCTTCGGTGGAGAGGCCTCCCTTCCAGACTCCATCTCTGGCTGACTGGTACTGTCACGTACCTGGTAGGAGTCTGGAATGACGAGGTCGGCCTCCCTTGTATCTCCAACCCAAGCCCCACTGAGGATGGGACAGACCTAGGGTGAGGAGTTACACGAGTGCCTGTAGTTGCGTGCAGAACTTGTCAGCTGAGTTGCAGACGTGGAGATGCAGGCAGAGCATCTGGTAAGGAACTGGACTCAGGAAAGCTGGTAGGATGGACAGCTAGCACAGGCACTGGAGACAGCGTTAAGCCAAGCAGGAGGCTGGTGCAGGATCACAAGGGTGGCCGGGTTCGGTAGCAGACGGGCAGCGAGGTACTGGAAAAGGCCCCAAAAATCTTGGGCCAAGCTTCCTCGAGGGGCAACTTAGTTTCTAGTTCGCTGTGGAAAGCCAGACCTTATCTCCAGGTTCAAGATTCAAATTGCCTCTTCACTTCTTGTCGAATAACTTTTTATTATCTGCCTGGGTCTTGGAGATTGTATCCTGCAGTAATTGGTAGTTGGAGTTAAGGAAGTTCAACCTGTCTTGTACGGCAGGTACAGAAGAATCAATAGGCAGCTCAGGCAAGAAAGAAGGATGGTATCCATAATTGGCGAAAAAAGGTGACTGTTTGGTTACCGAATGGGTGGAAATATTGTATGAAAATTCCGCGAGTGGGAGAAGTGATAGCCAGTCATCCTGTGCAAAAGAAAAAAAGCATCGTAGGTACTGTTCAAGGGTTTGATTGACCCTTTCAGTCTGTCCATTAGTTTGTGGGTGATAAGCTGTGGAGAGGCGGAGTTCAATGTTCAAAGTTTCACATAAGGCCCTCCAAAATCTAGAAGTGAACTGCACCCCTCGATCAGAAACTATGCTGTCAGGGATGCCATGCAACCTTACAATCTCCTTGATAAAAGTTGAGGCAGTCTCCGGGGCAGAAGGAGTTTCTTGCAGAGGTACAAAGTGGGCCATTTTGGTCAAACGATCAACCACAACGAAAATGGTAGTAAAGTCTTCAGATGGGGGAAGTTCTACTATAAAATCCATGGAGATCATGCTCCATGGTTTCTCAGGTACAGGAAGGGGCTCAAGTAGACCCCAAGTTCTGGCTCTGTCTGTCTTATTCCGAAGCATGAAATACAAGATCTTACATATTTCTTGCAGTCGTTCATCAAGTTTGGCCACTAGAATGTACGGGAGATCAAATTAGCCGTCTTGTGAATCCCAAAGTGACCCGCTCTTGTAACTTCTGCACAATATTTGAGAGCACAGAAATTGTTTGGTAAATGTCCTTCGGTGGAGAGGCCTCCCTTCCAGACTCCATCTCTGGCTGACTGGTACTGTCACGTACCTGGTAGGAGTCTGGAATGACGAGGTCGGCCTCCCTTGTATCTCCAACCCAAGCCCCACTGAGGATGGGACAGACCTAGGGTGAGGAGTTACACGAGAGCCTGTAGTTGCGTGCAGAACTTGTCATCTGAGTTGCAGACGTGTAGATGCAGGCAGAGCATCTGGTAAGGAACTGGACTCAGGAAAGCTGGTAGGATGGACAGCTAGCACAGGCACTGGAGACAGCGTTAAGCCAAGCAGGAGGCTGGTGCAGGATCACAAGGGTGGCCGGGTTCGGTAGCAGACGGGCAGCGAGGTACTGGAAAAGGCCCCAAAAATCTTGGGCCAAGCTTCCTCGAGGGGCAACTTAGTTTCAAGTTCGCTGTGGAAAGCCAGACCTTATCTCCAGGTTCAAGATTCAAATTGCCTCTTCTCTTCTTGTCGAAGAACTTTTTATTATCTGCCTGGGTCTTGGAGATTGTATCCTGCAGTAATTGGTAGTTGGAGTTAAGGAAGTTCAACCTGTCTTGTACGGCAGGTACAGAAGAATCAATAGGCAGCTCAGGCAAGAAAGAAGGATGGTATCCATAATTGGCGAAAAAAGGTGACTGTTTGGTTGCCGAATGGGTGGAATTATTGTATGAAAATTCCGCGAGTGGGAGAAGTGATAGCCAGTCATCCTGTGCAAAAGAAGAAAAGCATCGTAGGTACTGTTCAAGGGTTTGATTGACCCTTTCAGTCTGTCCATTAGTTTGTGGGTGATAAACTGTGGAGAGGCGGAGTTCAATGTTCAAAGTTTCACATAAGGCCCTCCAAAATCTAGAAGTGAACTGCACCCCTCGATCAGAAACTATGCTGTCAGGGATGCCATGCAACCTTACAATCTCCTTGATAAAAGTTGAGGCAGTCTCCGGGGCAGAAGGAGTTCCTTGCAGAGGTACAAAGTGGGCCATTTTGGTCAAACGATCAACCACAACGAAAATGGTAGTGAAGTCTTCAGATGGGGGAAGTTCTACTATAAAATCCATGGAGATCATGCTCCATGGTTTCTCAGGTACAGGAAGGGGCTCAAGTAGACCCCAAGTTCTGGCTCTGTCTGTCTTATTCCGAAGGCATGAAATACAAGATCTTACATATTTCTTGCAGTCGTTGATCAAATTTGGCAACCAGAATGTACGGGAGATCAAATTGGCCGTCTTGTGAATCCCAAAGTGACCCGCTCTTGTAACTTCTGCACAATATTTGAGAGCGCAGAAATAGTTTGGTAAATGTCCTTCGGTGGAGAGGCCTCCCTTCCAGACTCCATCTCTGGCTGACTGGTACTGTCACGTACCTGGTAGGAGTCTGGAATGACGAGGTCGGCCTCCCTTGTATCTCCAACCCAAGCCCCACTGAGGATGGGACAGACCTAGGGTGAGGAGTTACACGAGTGCCTGTAGTTGCGTGCAGAACTTGTCAGCTGAGTTGCAGACGTGGAGATGCAGGCAGAGCATCTGGTAAGGAACTGGACTCAGGAAAGCTGGTAGGATGGACAGCTAGCACAGGCACTGGAGACAGCGTTAAGCCAAGCAGGAGGCTGGTGCAGGATCACAAGGGAGGCCGGGTTCGGTAGCAGACGGGCAGCGAGGTACTGGAAAAGGTTCAAGATTCAAATTGCCTCTTCTCTTCTTGTCAAAGAACTTTTTATTATCTGCCTGGGTCTTGGAGATTGTATCCTGCAGTAATTGGTAGTTTGAGTTAAGGAAGTTCAACCTGTTTTGTACGGCAGGTACAGAAGAATCAATAGGCAGCTCAGGCAAGAAAGAAGGATGGTATCCATAATTGGCGAAAAAAGGTGACTGTTTGGTTGCCGAATGGGTGGAATTATTGTATGAAAATTCCGCGAGTGGGAGAAGTGATAGCCAGTCATCCTGCGCAAAAGAAGAAAAGCATCGTAGGTACTGTTCAAGGGTTTTATTGACCCTTTCAGTCTGTCCATTAGTTTTTGGGTGATAAGCTGTGGAGAGGCGGAGTTCAATGTTCAAAGTTTCATATAAGGCCCTCCAACATCTAGAAGTGAACTGCACCCCTCGATCAGAAACTATGCTGTCAGGGATGCCATGCAACCTTACAATCTCCTTGATAAAAGTTGAGGCAGTCTCCGGGGCAGAAGGAGTTCCTTGCAGAGGTACAACGTGGGCCATTTTGGTCAAACGATCAACCACAACGAAAATGGTAGTGAAGTCTTCAGATGGGGGAAGTTCTACTATAAAATCCATGGAGATCATGCTCCATGGTTTCTCAGGTACAGGAAGGGGCTCAAGTAGACCCCAAGTTCTGGCTCTGTCTGTCTTATTCCGAAGGCATGAAATACAAGATCTTACATATTTCTTGCAGTCGTTCATCAAGTTTGGCCATCAGAATGTACGGGAGATCAAATTAGCCGTCTTGTGAATCCCAAAGTGACCCGCTAGGGGATGATCATGACATCGCCCTAGGACGGCAACTCTGAACTGTTCTAGGACCTGCAGTAATTGGTAGTTGGGGTTAAGGAAGTTCAACCTGTCTTGTACGGCAGGTACAGAAGAATCAATAGGCAGCTCAGGCAAGAAAGAAGGATGGTATCCATAATTGGCGAAAAAAGGTGACTGTTTGGTTGCCGAATGGGTGGAATTATTGTATAAAAATTCCGCGAGTGGGAGAAGTGATAGCCAGTCATCCTGTGCAAAAGAAGAAAAGCATCGTAGGTACTGTTCAAGGGTTTGATTGACCCTTTCAGTCTGTCCATTAGTTTGTGGGTGATAAGCTGTGTAGAGGCGGAGTTCAATGTTCAAAGTTTCACATAAGGCCCTCCAAAATCTAGAAGTGAACTGCACCCCTCGATCAGAAACTATGCTGTCAGGGATGCCATGCAACCTTACAATCTCCTTGATAAAAGTTGAGGCAGTCTCCGGGGCAGAAGGAGTTCCTTGCAGAGGTACAAAGTGGGCCATTTTGGTCAAACGATCAACCACAACGAAAATGGTAGTGAAGTCTTCAGATGGGGGAAGTTCTACTATAAAATCCATGGAGATCATGCTCCATGGTTTCTCAGGTACAGGAAGGGGCTCAAGTAGACCCCAAGTTCTGGCTCTGTCTGTCTTATTCCGAAGGCATGAAATACAAGATCTTACATATTTCTTGCAGTCATTCATCAAATTTGGCCACCAGAATGTACGGGAGATCAAATTGGCCGTCTTGTGAATCCCAAAGTGACCCGCTCTTGTAACTTCTGCACAATATTTGAGAGCGCAGAAATAGTTTGGTAAATGTCCTTCGGTGGAGAGGCCTCCCTTCCAGACTCCATCTCTGGCTGACTGGTACTGTCACGTACCTGGTAGGAGTCTGGAATGACGAGGTCGGCCTCCCTTGTATCTCCAACCCAAGCCCCACTGAGGATGGGACAGACCTAGGGTGAGGAGTTACACGAGTGCCTGTAGTTGCGTGCAGAACTTGTCAGCTGAGTTGCAGACGTGGAGATGCAGGCAGAGCATCTGGTAAGGAACTGGACTCAGGAAAGCTGGTAGGATGGACAGCTAGCACAGGCACTGGAGACAGCGTTAAGCCAAGCAGGAGGCTGGTGCAGGATCACAAGGGTGGCCGGGTTCGGTAGCAGACGGGCAGCGAGGTACTGGAAAAGGCCCCAAAAATCTTGGGCCAAGCTTCCTCGAGGGGCAACTTAGTTTCAAGTTCGCTGTGGAAAGCCAGACCTTATCTCCAGGTTCAAGATTCAAATTGCCTCTTCTCTTCTTGTCGAAGAACTTTTTATTATCTGCCTGGGTCTTGGAGATTGTATCCTGCAGTAATTGGTAGTTGGAGTTAAGGAAGTTCAACCTGTCTTGTACGGCAGGTACAGAAGAATCAATAGGCAGCTCAGGCAAGAAAGAAGGATGGTATCCATAATTGGCGAAAAAAGGTGACTGGTTGCCGAATTGGTGGAATTATTGTATGAAAATTCCGCGAGTGGGAGAAGTGATAGCCAGTCATCCTGTGCAAAAGAAGAAAAGCATCGTAGGTACTGTTCAAGGGTTTGATTGACCCTTTCAGTCTGTCCATTAGTTTGTGGGTGATAAGCTGTGGAGAGGCGGAGTTCAATGTTCAAAGTTTCACATAAGGCCCTCCAAAATCTAGAAGTGAACTGCACCCCTCGATCAGAAACTATGCTGTCAGGGATGCCATGCAACCTTACAATCTCCTTGATAAAAGTTGAGGCAGTCTCCGGGGCAGAAGGAGTTCCTTGCAGAGGTACAAAGTGGGCCATTTTGGTCAAACGATCAACCACAACGAAAATGGTAGTGAAGTCTTCAGATGGGGGAAGTTCTACTATAAAATCCATGGAGATCATGCTCCATGGTTTCTCAGGTACAGGAAGGGGCTCAAGTAGACCCCAAGTTCTGGCTCTGTCTGTCTTATTCCGAAGGCATGAAATACAAGATCTTACATATTTCTTGCAGTCGTTCATCAAATTTGGCCACCAGAATGTACGGGAGATCAAATTGGCCGTCTTGTGAATCCCAAAGTGACCCGCTCTTGTAACTTCTGCACAATATTTGAAAGCACAGAAATAGTTTGGTAAATGTCCTTCGGTGGAGAGGCCTCCCTTCCAGACTCCATCTCTGGCTGACTGGTACTGTCACGTACCTGGTAGGAGTCTGGAATGACGAGGTCGGCCTCCCTTGTATCTCCAACCCAAGCCCCACTGAGGATGGGACAGACCTAGGGTGAGGAGTTACACGAGTGCCTGTAGTTGCGTGCAGAACTTGTCAGCTGAGTTGCAGACGTGGAGATGCAGGCAGAGCATCTGGTAAGGAACTGGACTCAGGAAAGCTGGTAGGATGGACAGCTAGCACAGGCACTGGAGACAGCGTTAAGCCAAGCAGGAGGCTGGTGCAGGATCACAAGGGTGGCCGGGTTCGGTAGCAGACGGGCAGCGAGGTACTGGAAAAGGTTCAAGATTCAAATTGCCTCTTCTCTTCTTGTCGAAGAACTTTTTATTATCTGCCTGGGTCTTGGAGATTGTATCCTGCAGTAATTGGTAGTTTGAGTTAAGGAAGTTCAACCTGTCTTGTACGGCAGGTACAGAAGAATCAATAGGCAGCTCAGGCAAGAAAGAAGGATGGTATCCATAATTGGCGAAAAAAGGTGACTGTTTGGTTGCCGAATGGGTGGAATTATTGTATGAAAATTCCGCGAGTGGGAGAAGTGATAGACAGTCATCCTGCGCAAAAGAAGAAAAGCATCGTAGGTACTGTTCAAGGGTTTGATTGACCCTTTCAGTCTGTCCATTAGTTTGTGGGTGATAAGCTGTGGAGAGGCGGAGTTCAATGTTCAAAGTTTCACATAAGGCCCTCCAACATCTAGAAGTGAACTGCACCCCTCGATCAGAAACTATGCTGTCAGGGATGCCATGCAACCTTACAATCTCCTTGATAAAAGCTGAGGCAGTCTCCGGGGCAGAAGGAGTTCCTTGCAGAGGTACAAAGTGGGCCATTTTGGTCAAACGATCAACCACAACGAAAATGGTAGTGAAGTCTTCAGATGGGGGAAGTTCTACTATAAAATCCATGGAGATCATGCTCCATGGTTTCTCAGGTACAGGAAGGGGCTCAAGTAGACCCCAAGTTCTGGCTCTGTCTGTCTTATTCCGAAGGCATGAAATACAAGATCTTACATATTTCTTGCAGTCGTTCATCAAGTTTGGCCACCAGAATGTACGGGAGATCAAATTAGCCGTCTTGTGAATCCCAAAGTGACCCGCTAGGGGATGATCATGACATCGCCCTAGGACGGCAACTCTGAACTGTTCTGGGACCTGCAGTAATTGGTAGTTGGAGTTAAGGAAGTTCAACCTGTCTTGTACGGCAGGTACAGAAGAATCAATAGGCAGCTCAGGCAAGAAAGAAGGATGGTATCCATAATTGGCGAAAAAAGGTGACTGTTTGGTTACCGAATGGGTGGAATTATTGTATAAAAATTCCGCGAGTGGGAGAAGTGATAGCCAGTCACCCTGTGCAAAAGAAGAAAAGCATCGTAGGTACTGTTCAAGGGTTTGATTGACCCTTTCAGTCTGTCCATTAGTTTGTGGGTGATAAGCTGTGGAGAGGCGGAGTTCAATGTTCAATGTTTCACATAAGGCCCTCCAAAATCTAGAAGTGAACTGCACCCCTCGATCAGAAACTATGCTGTCAGGGATGCCATGCAACCTTACAATCTCCTTGATAAAAGTTGAGGCAGTCTCCGGGGCAGAAGGAGTTCCTTGCAGAGGTACAAAGTGGGCCATTTTTGTCAAACGATCAACCACAACGAAAATGGTAGTGAAGTCTTCAGATGGGGGAAGTTCTACTATAAAATCCATGGAGATCATGCTCCATGGTTTCTCAGGTACAGGAAGGGGCTCAAGTAGACCCCAAGTTCTGGCTCTGTCTGTCTTATTCCGAAGGCATGAAATACAAGATCTTACATATTTCTTGCAGTCGTTCATCAAATTTGGCCACCAGAATGTACGGGAGATCAAATTGGCCGTCTTGTGAATCCCAAAGTGACCCGCTCTTGTAACTTCTGCACAATATTTGAAAGCGCAGAAATAGTTTGGTAAATGTCCTTCGGTGGAGAGGCCTCCCTTTCAGACTCCATCTCTGGCTGACTGGTACTGTCACGTACCTGGTAGGAGTCTGGAATGACGAGGTCGGCCTCCCTTGTATCTCCAACCCAAGCCCCACTGAGGATGGGACAGACCTAGGGTGAGGAGTTACACGAGTGCCTGTAGTTGCGTGCAGAACTTGTCAGCTGAGTTGCAGACGTGGAGATGCAGGCAGAGCATCTGGTAAGGAACTGGACTCAGGAAAGCTGGTAGGATGGACAGCTAGCACAGGCACTGGAGACAGCGTTAAGCCAAGCAGGAGGCTGGTGCAGGATCACAAGGGTGGCCGGGTTCGGTAGCAGACGGGCAGCGAGGTACTGGAAAAGGTTCAGGATTCAAATTGCCTCTTCTCTTCTTGTCGAAGAACTTTTTATTATCTGCCTGGGTCTTGGAGATTGTATCCTGCAGTAATTGGTAGTTTGAGTTAAGGAAGTTCAACCTGTCTTGTACGGCAGGTACAGAAGAATCAATAGGCAGCTCAGGCAAGAAAGAAGGATGGTATCCATAATTGGCGAAAAAAGGTGACTGTTTGGTTGCCGAATGGGTGGAATTATTGTATGAAAATTCCGCGAGTGGGAGAAGTGATAGCCAGTCATCCTGCGCAAAAGAAGAAAAGCATCGTAGGTACTGTTCAAGGGTTTGATTGACCCTTTCAGTCTGTCCATTAGTTTGTGGGTGATAAGCTGTGGAGAGGCGGAGTTCAATGTTCAAAGTTTCACATAAGGCCCTCCAACATCTAGAAGTGAACTGCACCCCTCGATCAGAAACTATGCTGTCAGGGATGCCATGCAACCTTACAATCTCCTTGATAAAAGTTGAGGCAGTCTCCGGGGCAGAAGGAGTTCCTTGCAGAGGTACAAAGTGGGCCATTTTGGTCAAACGATCAACCACAACGAAAATGGTAGTGAAGTCTTCAGATGGGGGAAGTTCTACTATAAAATCCATGGAGATCATGCTCCATGGTTTCTCAGGTACAGGAAGGGGCTCAAGTAGACCCCAAGTTCTGGCTCTGTCTGTCTTATTCCGAAGGCATGAAATACAAGATCTTACATATTTCTTGCAGTCGTTCATCAAGTTTGGCCACCAGAATGTACGGGAGATCAAATTAGCCGTCTTGTGAATCCCAAAGTGACCCGCTAGGGGATGATCATGACATCGCCCTAGGACGGCAACTCTGAACTGTTCTGGGACCTGCAGTAATTGGTAGTTGGAGTTAAGGAAGTTCAACCTGTCTTGTACGGCAGGTACAGAAGAATCAATAGGCAGCTCAGGCAAGAAAGAAGGATGGTATCCATAATTGGCGAAAAAAGGTGACTGTTTGGTTGCCGAATGGGTGGAATTATTGTATGAAAATTCCGCGAGTGGGAGAAGTGATAGCCAGTCATCCTGCGCAAAAGAAGAAAAGCATCGTAGGTACTGTTCAAGGGTTTGATTGACCCTTTCAGTCTGTCCATTAGTTTGTGGGTGATAAGCTGTGGAGAGGCGGAGTTCAATGTTCAAAGTTTCACATAAGGCCCTCCAACATCTAGAAGTGAACTGCACCCCTCGATCAGAAACTATGCTGTCAGGGATGCCATGCAACCTTACAATCTCCTTGATAAAAGTTGAGGCAGTCTCCGGGGCAGAAGGAGTTCCTTGCAGAGGTACAAAGTGGGCCATTTTGGTCAAACGATCAACCACAACGAAAATGGTAGTGAAGTCTTCAGATGGGGGAAGTTCTACTATAAAATCCATGGAGATCATGCTCCATGGTTTCTCAGGTACAGGAAGGGGCTCAAGTAGACCCCAAGTTCTGGCTCTGTCTGTCTTATTCCGAAGGCATGAAATACAAGATCTTACATATTTCTTGCAGTCGTTCATCAAGTTTGGCCACCAGAATGTACGGGAGATCAAATTAGCCGTCTTGTGAATCCCAAAGTGACCCGCTAGGGGATGATCATGACATCGCCCTAGGACGGCAACTCTGAACTGTTCTGGGACCTGCAGTAATTGGTAGTTGGAGTTAAGGAAGTTCAACCTGTCTTGTACGGCAGGTACAGAAGAATCAATAGGCAGCTCAGGCAAGAAAGAAGGATGGTATCCATAATTGGCGAAAAAAAGTGACTGTTTGGTTACCGAATGGGTGGAATTATTGTATGAAAATCCCACGAGTGGGAGAAGTGATAGCCAGTCACCCTGTGCAAAAGAAGAAAAGCATCGTAGGTACTGTTCAAGGGTTTGATTGACCCTTTCAGTCTGTCCATTAGTTTGTGGGTGATAAGCTGTGGAGAGGCGGAGTTCAATGTTCAATGTTTCACATAAGGCCCTCCAAAATCTAGAAGTGAACTGCACCCCTCGATCAGAAACTATGCTGTCAGGGATGCCATGCAACCTTACAATCTCCTTGATAAAAGTTGAGGCAGTCTCCGGGGCAGAAGGAGTTCCTTCCAGAGGTACAAAGTGGGCCATTTTGGTCAAACGATCAACCACAACGAAAATGGTAGTAAAGTCTTCAGATGGGGGAAGTTCTACTATAAAATCCATGGAGATCATGCTCCATGGTTTCTCAGGTACAGGAAGGGGCTCAAGTAGACCCCAAGTTCTGGCTCTGTCTGTCTTATTCCGAAGCATGAAATACAAGATCTTACATATTTCTTGCAGTCGTTCATCAAGTTTGGCCACTAGAATGTACGGGAGATCAAATTAGCCGTCTTGTGAATCCCAAAGTGACCCGCTCTTGTAACTTCTGCACAATATTTGAGAGCGCAGAAATAGTTTGGTAAATGTCCTTCGGTGGAGAGGCCTCCCTTCCAGACTCCATCTCTGGCTGACTGGTACTGTCACGTACCTGGTAGGAGTCTGGAATGACGAGGTCGGCCTCCCTTGTATCTCCAACCCAAGCCCCACTGAGGATGGGACAGACCTAGGGTGAGGAGTTACACGAGAGCCTGTAGTTGCGTGCAGAACTTGTCAGCTGAGTTGCAGACGTGGAGATGCAGGCAGAGCATCTGGTAAGGAACTGGACTCAGGAAAGCTGGTAGGATGGACAGCTAGCACAGGCACTGGAGACAGCGTTAAGCCAAGCAGGAGGCTGGTGCAGGATCACAAGGGTGGCCGGGTTCGGTAGCAGACGGGCAGCGAGGTACTGGAAAAGGTTCAAGATTCAAATTGCCTCTTCTCTTCTTGTCGAAGAACTTTTTATTATCTGCCTGGGTCTTGGAGATTGTATCCTGCAGTAATTGGTAGTTTGAGTTAAGGAAGTTCAACCTGTCTTGTACGGCAGGTACAGAAGAATCAATAGGCAGCTCAGGCAAGAAAGAAGGATGGTATCCATAATTGGCGAAAAAAGGTGACTGTTTGGTTGCCGAATGGGTGGAATTATTGTATGAAAATTCCACGAGTGGGAGAAGTGATAGCCAGTCATCCTGCGCAAAAGAAGAAAAGCATCGTAGGTACTGTTCAAGGGTTTGATTGACCCTTTCAGTCTGTCCATTAGTTTGTGGGTGATAAGCTGTGGAGAGGCGGAGTTCAATGTTCAAAGTTTCACATAAGGCCCTCCAACATCTAGAAGTGAACTGCACCCCTCGATCAGAAACTATGCTGTCAGGGATGCCATGCAACCTTACAATCTCCTTGATAAAAGTTGAGGCAGTCTCCGGGGCAGAAGGAGTTCCTTGCAGAGGTACAAAGTGGGCCATTTTGGTCAAACGATCAACCACAACGAAAATGGTAGTGAAGTCTTCAGATGGGGGAAGTTCTACTATAAAATCCATGGAGATCATGCTCCATGGTTTCTCAGGTACAGGAAGGGGCTCAAGTAGACCCCAAGTTCTGGCTCTGTCTGTCTTATTCCGAAGGCATGAAATACAAGATCTTACATATTTCTTGCAGTCGTTCATCAAGTTTGGCCACCAGAATGTACGGGAGATCAAATTAGCCGTCTTATGAATCCCAAAGTGACCCGCTAGGGGATGATCATGACATCGCCCTAGGACGGCAACTCTGAACTGTTCTGAGACCTGCAGTAATTGGTAGTTGGAGTTAAGGAAGTTCAACCTGTCTTGTACGGCAGGTACAGAAGAATCAATAGGCAGCTCAGGCAAGAAAGAAGGATGGTATCCATAATTGGCGAAAAAAGGTGACTGTTTGGTTACCGAATGGGTGGAATTATTGTATGAAAATTCCGCGAGTGGGAGAAGTGATAGCCAGTCACCCTGTGCAAAAGAAGAAAAGCATCGTAGGTACTGTTCAAGGGTTTGATTGACCCTTTCAGTCTGTCCATTAGTTTGTGGGTGATAAGCTGTGGAGAGGCGGAGTTCAATGTTCAATGTTTCACATAAGGCCCTCCAAAATCTAGAAGTGAACTGCACCCCTCGATCAGAAACTATGCTGTCAGGGATGCCATGCAACCTTACAATCTCCTTGATAAAAGTTGAGGCAGTCTCCGGGGCAGAAGGAGTTCCTTGCAGAGGTACAAAGTGGGCCATTTTGGTCAAACGATCAACCACAACGAAAATGGTAGTGAAGTCTTCAGATGGGGGAAGTTCTACTATAAAATCCATGGAGATCATGCTCCATGGTTTCTCAGGTACAGGAAGGGGCTCAAGTAGACCCCAAGTTCTGGCTCTGTCTGTCTTATTCCAAAGGCATGAAATACAAGATCTTACATATTTCTTGCAGTCGTTCATCAAATTTGGCCACCAGAATGTACGGGAGATCAAATTGGCCGTCTTGTGAATCCCAAAGTGACCCGCTCTTGTAACTTCTGCACAATATTTGAGAGCGCAGAAATAGTTTGGTAAATGTCCTTCGGTGGAGAGGCCTCCCTTCCAGACTCCATCTCTGGCTGACTGGTACTGTCACGTACCTGGTAGGAGTCTGGAATGACGAGGTCGGCCTCCCTTGTATCTCCAACCCAAGCCCCACTGAGGATGGGACAGACCTAGGGTGAGGAGTTACACGAGTGCCTGTAGTTGCGTGCAGAACTTGTCAGCTGAGTTGCAGACGTGGAGATGCAGGCAGAGCATCTGGTAAGGAACTGGACTCAGGAAAGCTGGTAGGATGGACAGCTAGCACAGGCACTGGAGACAGCGTTAAGCCAAGCAGGAGGCTGGTGCAGGATCACAAGGGTGGCCGGGTTCGGTAGCAGACGGGCAGCGAGGTACTGGAAAAGGTTCAAGATTCAAATTGCCTCTTCTCTTCTTGTCGAAGAACTTTTTATTATCTGCCTGGGTCTTGGAGATTGTATCCTGCAGTAATTGGTAGTTTGAGTTAAGGAAGTTCAACCTGTCTTGTACGGCAGGTACAGAAGAATCAATAGGCAGCTCAGGCAAGAAAGAAGGATGGTATCCATAATTGGCGAAAAAAGGTGACTGTTTGGTTGCCGAATGGGTGGAATTATTGTATGAAAATTCCGCGAGTGGGAGAAGTGATAGCCAGTCATCCTGCGCAAAAGAAGAAAAGCATCGTAGGTACTGTTCAAGGGTTTGATTGACCCTTTCAGTCTGTCCATTAGTTTGTGGGTGATAAGCTGTGGAGAGGCGGAGTTCAATGTTCAAAGTTTCACATAAGGCCCTCCAACATCTAGAAGTGAACTGCACCCCTCGATCAGAAACTATGCTGTCAGGGATGCCATGCAACCTTACAATCTCCTTGATAAAAGTTGAGGCAGTCTCCGGGGCAGAAGGAGTTCCTTGCAGAGGTACAAAGTGGGCCATTTTGGTCAAACGATCAACCACAACGAAAATGGTAGTGAAGTCTTCAGATGGGGGAAGTTCTACTATAAAATCCATGGAGATCATGCTCCATGGTTTCTCAGGTACAGGAAGGGGCTCAAGTAGACCCCAAGTTCTGGCTCTGTCTGTCTTATTCCGAAGGCATGAAATACAAGATCTTACATATTTCTTGCAGTCGTTCATCAAATTTGGCCACCAGAATGTACGGGAGATCAAATTGGCCGTCTTGTGAATCCCAAAGTGACCCGCTCTTGTAACTTCTGCACAATATTTGAAAGCGCAGAAATAGTTTGGTAAATGTCCTTCGGTGGAGAGGCCTCCCTTCCAGACTCCATCTCTGGCTGACTGGTACTGTCACGTACCTGGTAGGAGTCTGGAATGACGAGGTCGGCCTCCCTTGTATCTCCAACCCAAGCCCCACTGAGGATGGGACAGACCTAGGGTGAGGAGTTACACGAGTGCCTGTAGTTGCGTGCAGAACTTGTCAGCTGAGTTGCAGACGTGGAGATGCAGGCAGAGCATCTGGTAAGGAACTGGACTCAGGAAAGCTGGTAGGATGGACAGCTAGCACAGGCACTGGAGACAGCGTTAAGCCAAGCAGGAGGCTGGTGCAGGATCACAAGGGTGGCCGGGTTCGGTAGCAGACGGGCAGCGAGGTACTGGAAAAGGTTCAAGATTCAAATTGCCTCTTCTCTTCTTGTCGAAGAACTTTTTATTATCTGCCTGGGTCTTGGAGATTGTATCCTGCAGTAATTGGTAGTTGGAGTTAAGGAAGTTCAACCTGTCTTGTACGGCAGGTACAGAAGAATCAATAGGCAGCTCAGGCAAGAAAGAAGGATGGTATCCATAATTGGCGAAAAAAGGTGACTGGTTGCCGAATTGGTGGAATTATTGTATGAAAATTCCGCGAGTGGGAGAAGTGATAGCCAGTCATCCTGTGCAAAAGAAGAAAAGCATCGTAGGTACTGTTCAAGGGTTTGATTGACCCTTTCAGTCTGTCCATTAGTTTGTGGGTGATAAGCTGTGGAGAGGCGGAGTTCAATGTTCAAAGTTTCACATAAGGCCCTCCAAAATCTAGAAGTGAACTGCACCCCTCGATCAGAAACTATGCTGTCAGGGATGCCATGCAACCTTACAATCTCCTTGATAAAAGTTGAGGCAGTCTCCGGGGCAGAACTAGTTCCTTGCAGAGGTACAAAGTGGGCCATTTTGGTCAAACGATCAACCACAATGAAAATGGTAGTGAAGTCTTCAGATGGGGGAAGTTCTACTATAAAATCCATGGAGATCATGCTCCATGGTTTCTCAGGTACAGGAAGGGGCTCAAATAGACCCCAAGTTCTGGCTCTGTCTGTCTTATTCCGAAGGCATGAAATACAAGATCTTACATATTTCTTGCAGTCGTTCATCAAGTTTGGCCACCAGAATGTACGGGAGATCAAATTAGCCGTCTTGTGAATCCCAAAGTGACCCGCTAGGGGATGATCATGACATCGCCCTAGGACGGCAACTCTGAACTGTTCTGGGACCTGCAGTAATTGGTAGTTGGAGTTAAAGAAGTTCAACCTGTCTTGTACGGCAGGTACAGAAGAATCAATAGGCAGCTCAGGCAAGAAAGAAGGATGGTATCCATAATTGGTGAAAAAAGGTGACTGTTTGGTTACCGAATGGGTGGAATTATTGTATGAAAATTCCGCGAGTGGGAGAAGTGATAGCCAGTCACCCTGTGCAAAAGAAGAAAAGCATCGTAGGTACTGTTCAAGGGTTTGATTGACCCTTTCAGTCTGTCCATTAGTTTGTGGGTGATAAGCTGTGGAGAGGCGGAGTTCAATGTTCAATGTTTCACATAAGGCCCTCCAAAATCTAGAAGTGAACTGCACCCCTCGATCAGAAACTATGCTGTCAGGGATGCCATGCAACCTTACAATCTCCTTGATAAAAGTTGAGGCAGTCTCCGGGGCAGAAGGAGTTCCTTGCAGAGGTACAAAGTGGGCCATTTTGGTCAAACGATCAACCACAACGAAAATGGTAGTGAAGTCTTCAGATGGGGGAAGTTATACTATAAAATCCATGGAGATCATGCTCCATGGTTTCTCAGGTACAGGAAGGGGCTCAAGTAGACCCCAAGTTCTGGCTCTGTCTGTCTTATTCCAAAGGCATGAAATACAAGATCTTACATATTTCTTGCAGTCGTTCATCAAGTTTGGCCACCAGAATGTACGGGAGATCAAATTAGCCGTCTTGTGAATCCCAAAGTGACCCGCTCTTGTAACTTCTGCACAATATTTGAGAGCGCAGAAATAGTTTGGTAAATGTCCTTCGGTGGAGAGGCCTCCCTTCCAGACTCCATCTCTGGCTGACTGGTACTGTCACGTACCTGGTAGGAGTCTGGAATGACGAGGTCGGCCTCCCTTGTATCTCCAACCCAAGCCCCACTGAGGATGGGAGAGACCTAGGGTGAGGAGTTACACGAGAGCCTGTAGTTGCGTGCAGAACTTGTCAGCTGAGTTGCAGACGTGGAGATGCAGGCAGAGCATCTGGTAAGGAACTGGACTCAGGTAAGCTGGTAGGATGGACAGCTAGCAAAGGCACTGGAGACAGCGTTAAGCCAAGCAGGAGGCTGGTGCAGGATCACAAGGGTGGCCGGGTTCGGTAGCAGACGGGCAGCGAGGTACTGGAAAAGGCCCCAAAAATCTTGGGCCAAGCTTCCTCGAGGGGCAACTTAGTTTCAAGTTCGCTGTGGAAAGCCAGACCTTATCTCCAGGTTCAAGATTCAAATTGCCTCTTCTCTTCTTGTCGAAGAACTTTTTATTATCTGCCTGGGTCTTGGAGATTGTATCCTGCAGTAATTGGTAGTTGGAGTTAAGGAAGTTCAACCTGTCTTGTACGGCAGGTACAGAAGAATCAATAGGCAGCTCAGGCAAGAAAGAAGGATGGTATCCATAATTGGCGAAAAAAGGTGACTGGTTGCCGAATTGGTGGAATTATTGTATGAAAATTCCGCGAGTGGGAGAAGTGATAGCCAGTCATCCTGTGCAAAAGAAGAAAAGCATCGTAGGTACTGTTCAAGGGTTTGATTGACCCTTTCAGTCTGTCCATTAGTTTGTGGGTGATAAGCTGTGGAGAGGCGGAGTTCAATGTTCAATGTTTCACATAAGGCCCTCCAAAATCTAGAAGTGAACTGCACCCCTCGATCAGAAACTATGCTGTCAGGGATGCCATGCAACCTTACAATCTCCTTGATAAAAGTTGAGGCAGTCTCCGGGGCAGAAGGAGTTCCTTGCAGAGGTACAAAGTGGGCCATTTTGGTCAAACGATCAACCACAACGAAAATGGTAGTGAAGTCTTCAGATGGGGGAAGTTCTACTATAAAATCCATGGAGATCATGCTCCATGGTTTCTCAGGTACAGGAAGGGGCTCAAGTAGACCCCAAGTTCTGGCTCTGTCTGTCTTATTCCGAAGGCATGAAATACAAGATCTTACATATTTCTTGCAGTCGTTCATCAAGTTTGGCCACCAGAATGTACGGGAGATCAAATTAGCCGTCTTGTGAATCCCAAAGTGACCCGCTCTTGTAACTTCTGCACAATATTTGAGAGCGCAGAAATAGTTTGGTAAATGTCCTTCGGTGGAGAGGCCTCCCTTCCAGACTCCATCTCTGGCTGACTGGTACTGTCACGTACCTGGTAGGAGTCTGGAATGACGAGGTCGGCCTCCCTTGTATCTCCAACCCAAGCCCCACTGAGGATGGGACAGACCTAGGGTGAGGAGTTACACGAGAGCCTGTAGTTGCGTGCAGAACTTGTCAGCTGAGTTGCAGACGTGGAGATGCAGGCAGAGCATCTGGTAAGGAACTGGACTCAGGAAAGCTGGTAGGATGGACAGCTAGCACAGGCACTGGAGACAGCGTTAAGCCAAGCAGGAGGCTGGTGCAGGATCACAAGGGTGGCCAGGTTCGGTAGCAGACGGGCAGCGAGGTACTGGAAAAGGTTCAAGATTCAAATTGATTCTTCTCTTCTTGTCGAAGAAGTTTTTATTATCTGCCTGGGTCTTGGAGATTGTATCCTGCAGTAATTGGTAGTTTGAGTTAAGGAAGTTCAACCTGTCTTGTACGGCAGGTACAGAAGAATCAATAGGCAGCTCAGGCAAGAAAGAAGGATGGTATCCATAATTGGCGAAAAAAGGTGACTGGTTGCCGAATTGGTGGAATTATTGTATGAAAATTCCGCGAGTGGGAGAAGTGATAGCCAGTCATCCTGTGCAAAAGAAGAAAAGCATCGTAGGTACTGTTCAAGGGTTTGATTGACCCTTTCAGTCTGTCCATTAGTTTGTGGGTGATAAGCTGTGGAGAGGCGGAGTTCAATGTTCAAAGTTTCACATAAGGCCCTCCAAAATCTAGAAGTGAACTGCACCCCTCGATCAGAAACTATGCTGTCAGGGATGCCATGCAACCTTACAATCTCCTTGATAAAAGTTGAGGCAGTCTCCGGGGCAGAACTAGTTCCTTGCAGAGGTACAAAGTGGGCCATTTTGGTCAAACGATCAACCACAATGAAAATGGTAGTGAAGTCTTCAGATGGGGGAAGTTCTACTATAAAATCCATGGAGATCATGCTCCATGGTTTCTCAGGTACAGGAAGGGGCTCAAATAGACCCCAAGTTCTGGCTCTGTCTGTCTTATTCCGAAGGCATGAAATACAAGATCTTACATATTTCTTGCAGTCGTTCATCAAGTTTGGCCACCAGAATGTACGGGAGATCAAATTAGCCGTCTTGTGAATCCCAAAGTGACCCGCTAGGGGATGATCATGACATCGCCCTAGGACGGCAACTCTGAACTGTTCTGGGACCTGCAGTAATTGGTAGTTGGAGTTAAAGAAGTTCAACCTGTCTTGTACGGCAGGTACAGAAGAATCAATAGGCAGCTCAGGCAAGAAAGAAGGATGGTATCCATAATTGGCGAAAAAAGGTGACTGTTTGGTTACCGAATGGGTGGAATTATTGTATGAAAATTCCGCGAGTGGGAGAAGTGATAGCCAGTCACCCTGTGCAAAAGAAGAAAAGCATCGTAGGTACTGTTCAAGGGTTTGATTGACCCTTTCAGTCTGTCCATTAGTTTGTGGGTGATAAGCTGTGGAGAGGCGGAGTTCAATGTTCAATGTTTCACATAAGGCCCTCCAAAATCTAGAAGTGAACTGCACCCCTCGATCAGAAACTATGCTGTCAGGGATGCCATGCAACCTTACAATCTCCTTGATAAAAGTTGAGGCAGTCTCCGGGGCAGAAGGAGTTCCTTGCAGAGGTACAAAGTGGGCCATTTTGGTCAAACGATCAACCACAACGAAAATGGTAGTGAAGTCTTCAGATGGGGGAAGTTATACTATAAAATCCATGGAGATCATGCTCCATGGTTTCTCAGGTACAGGAAGGGGCTCAAGTAGACCCCAAGTTCTGGCTCTGTCTGTCTTATTCCAAAGGCATGAAATACAAGATCTTACATATTTCTTGCAGTCGTTCATCAAGTTTGGCCACCAGAATGTACGGGAGATCAAATTAGCCGTCTTGTGAATCCCAAAGTGACCCGCTCTTGTAACTTCTGCACAATATTTGAGAGCGCAGAAATAGTTTGGTAAATGTCCTTCGGTGGAGAGGCCTCCCTTCCAGACTCCATCTCTGGCTGACTGGTACTGTCACGTACCTGGTAGGAGTCTGGAATGACGAGGTCGGCCTCCCTTGTATCTCCAACCCAAGCCCCACTGAGGATGGGAGAGACCTAGGGTGAAGAGTTACACGAGAGCCTGTAGTTGCGTGCAGAACTTGTCAGCTGAGTTGCAGACGTGGAGATGCAGGCAGAGCATCTGGTAAGGAACTGGACTCAGGTAAGCTGGTAGGATGGACAGCTAGCAAAGGCACTGGAGACAGCGTTAAGCCAAGCAGGAGGCTGGTGCAGGATCACAAGGGTGGCCGGGTTCGGTAGCAGACGGGCAGCGAGGTACTGGAAAAGGCCCCAAAAATCTTGGGCCAAGCTTCCTCGAGGGGCAACTTAGTTTCAAGTTCGCTGTGGAAAGCCAGACCTTATCTCCAGGTTCAAGATTCAAATTGCCTCTTCTCTTCTTGTCGAAGAACTTTTTATTATCTGCCTGGGTCTTGGAGATTGTATCCTGCAGTAATTGGTAGTTGGAGTTAAGGAAGTTCAACCTGTCTTGTACGGCAGGTACAGAAGAATCAATAGGCAGCTCAGGCAAGAAAGAAGGATGGTATCCATAATTGGCGAAAAAAGGTGACTGGTTGCCGAATTGGTGGAATTATTGTATGAAAATTCCGCGAGTGGGAGAAGTGATAGCCAGTCATCCTGTGCAAAAGAAGAAAAGCATCGTAGGTACTGTTCAAGGGTTTGATTGACCCTTTCAGTCTGTCCATTAGTTTGTGGGTGATAAGCTGTGGAGAGGCGGAGTTCAATGTTCAAAGTTTCACATAAGGCCCTCCAAAATCTAGAAGTGAACTGCACCCCTCGATCAGAAACTATGCTGTCAGGGATGCCATGCAACCTTACAATCTCCTTGATAAAAGTTGAGGCAGTCTCCGGGGCAGAACTAGTTCCTTGCAGAGGTACAAAGTGGGCCATTTTGGTCAAACGATCAACCACAATGAAAATGGTAGTGAAGTCTTCAGATGGGGGAAGTTCTACTATAAAATCCATGGAGATCATGCTCCATGGTTTCTCAGGTACAGGAAGGGGCTCAAATAGACCCCAAGTTCTGGCTCTGTCTGTCTTATTCCGAAGGCATGAAATACAAGATCTTACATATTTCTTGCAGTCGTTCATCAAGTTTGGCCACCAGAATGTACGGGAGATCAAATTAGCCGTCTTGTGAATCCCAAAGTGACCCGCTCTTGTAACTTCTGCACAATATTTGAGAGCGCAGAAATAGTTTGGTAAATGTCCTTCGGTGGAGAGGCCTCCCTTCCAGACTCCATCTCTGGCTGACTGGTACTGTCACGTACCTGGTAGGAGTCTGGAATGACGAGGTCGGCCTCCCTTGTATCTCCAACCCAAGCCCCACTGAGGATGGGACAGACCTAGGGTGAGGAGTTACACGAGAGCCTGTAGTTGCGTGCAGAACTTGTCAGCTGAGTTGCAGACGTGGAGATGCAGGCAGAGCATCTGGTAAGGAACTGGACTCAGGAAAGCTGGTAGGATGGACAGCTAGCACAGGCACTGGAGACAGCGTTAAGCCAAGCAGGAGGCTGGTGCAGGATCACAAGGGTGGCCAGGTTCGGTAGCAGACGGGCAGCGAGGTACTGGAAAAGGTTCAAGATTCAAATTGATTCTTCTCTTCTTGTCGAAGAAGTTTTTATTATCTGCCTGGGTCTTGGAGATTGTATCCTGCAGTAATTGGTAGTTTGAGTTAAGGAAGTTCAACCTGTCTTGTACGGCAGGTACAGAAGAATCAATAGGCAGCTCAGGCAAGAAAGAAGGATGGTATCCATAATTGGCGAAAAAAGGTGACTGTTTGGTTGCCGAATGGGTGGAATTATTGTATGAAAATTCCGCGAGTGGGAGAAGGGATAGCCAGTCATCCTGCGCAAAAGAAGAAAAGCATCGTAGGTACTGTTCAAGGGTTTGATTGACCCTTTCAGTCTGTCCATTAGTTTGTGGGTGATAAGCTGTGGAGAGGCGGAGTTCAATGTTCAAAGTTTCACATAAGGCCCTCCAACATCTAGAAGTGAACTGCACCCCTCGATCAGAAACTATGCTGTCAGGGATGCCATGCAACCTTACAATCTCCTTGATAAAAGTTGAGGCAGTCTCCGGGGCAGAAGGAGTTCCTTGCAGAGGTACAACGTGGGCCATTTTGGTCAAACGATCAACCACAACGAAAATGGTAGTGAAGTCTTCAGATGGGGGAAGTTCTACTATAAAATCCATGGAGATCATGCTCCATGGTTTCTCAGGTACAGGAAGGGGCTCAAGTAGACCCCAAGTTCTGGCTCTGTCTGTCTTATTCCGAAGGCATGAAATACAAGATCTTACATATTTCTTGCAGTCGTTCATCAAGTTTGGCCACTAGAATGTACGGGAGATCAAATTAGCCGTCTTGTGAATCCCAAAGTGACCCGCTCTTGTAACTTCTGCACAATATTTGAGAGCGCAGAAATAGTTTGGTAAATGTCCTTCGGTGGAGAGGCCTCCCTTCCAGACTCCATCTCTGGCTGACTGGTACTGTCACGTACCTGGTAGGAGTCTGGAATGACGAGGTCGGCCTCCCTTGTATCTCCAACCCAAGCCCCACTGAGGATGGGACAGACCTAGGGTGAGGAGTTACACCAGAGCCTGTAGTTGCGTGCAGAACTTGTCAGCTGAGTTGCAGACGTGGAGATGCAGGCAGAGCATCTGGTAAGGAACTGGACTCAGGAAAGCTGGTAGGATGGACAGCTAGCACAGGCACTGGAGACAGCGTTAAGCCAAGCAGGAGGCTGGTGCAGGATCACAAGGGTGGCCGTGTTCGGTAGCAGACGGGCAGCGAGGTACTGGAAAAGGTTCAAGATTCAAATTGCCTCTTCTCTTCTTGTCGAAGAACTTTTTATTATCTGCCTGGGTCTTGGAGATTGTATCCTGCAGTAATTGGTAGTTTGAGTTAAGGAAGTTCAACCTGTCTTGTACGGCAGGTACAGAAGAATCAATAGGCAGCTCAGGCAAGAAAGAAGGATGGTATCCATAATTGGCGAAAAAAGGTGACTGTTTGGTTGCCGAATGGGTGAAATTATTGTATGAAAATTCCGCGAGTGGGAGAAGTGATAGCCAGTCATCCTGCGCAAAAGAAGAAAAGCATCGTAGGTACTGTTCAAGGGTTTGATTGACCCTTTCAGTCTGTCCATTAGTTTGTGGGTGATAAGCTGTGGAGAGGCGGAGTTCAATGTTCAAAGTTTCACATAAGGCCCTCCAACATCTCGAAGTGAACTGCACCCCTCGATCAGAAACTATGCTGTCAGGGATGCCATGCAACCTTACAATCTCCTTGATAAAAGTTGAGGCAGTCTCCGGGGCAGAAGGAGTTCCTTGCAGAGGTACAAAGTGGGCCATTTTGGTCAAACGATCAACCACAACGAAAATGGTAGTGAAGTCTTCAGATGGGGGAAGTTCTACTATAAAATCCATGGAGATCATGCTCCATGGTTTCTCAGGTACAGGAAGGGGCTCAAGTAGACCCCAAGTTCTGGCTCTGTTTGTCTTATTCCGAAGGCATGAAATACAAGATCTTACATATTTCTTGCAGTCGTTCATCAAGTTTGGCCACCAGAATGTACGGGAGATCAAATTAGCCGTCTTGTGAATCCCAAAGTGACCCGCTAGGGGATGATCATGACATCGCCCTAGGACGGCAACTCTGAACTGTTCTGGGACCTGCAGTAATTGGTAGTTGGAGTTAAGGAAGTTCAACCGGTCTTGTACGGCAGGTACAGAAGAATCAATAGGCAGCTCAGGCAAGAAAGAAGGATGGTATCCATAATTGGCGAAAAAAGGTGACTGTTTGGTTACCGAATGGGTGGAATTATTGTATGAAAATTCCGCGAGTGGGAGAAGTGATAGCCAGTCATCCTGTGCAAAAGAAGAAAAGCATCGTAGGTACTGTTCAAGGGTTTGATTGACCCTTTCAGTCTGTCCATTAGTTTGTGGGTGATAAGCTGTGGAGAGGCGGAGTTCAATGTTCAATGTTTCACATAAGGCCCTCCAAAATCTAGAAGTGAACTGCACCCCTCGATCAGAAACTATGCTGTCAGGGATGCCATGCAACCTTACAATCTCCTTGATAAAAGTTGAGGCAGTCTCCGGGGCAGAAGGAGTTCCTTGCAGAGGTACAAAGTGGGCCATTTTGGTCAAACGATCAACCACAACAAAAATGGTAGTAAAGTCTTCAGATGGGGGAAGTTCTACTATAAAATCCATGGAGATCATGCTCCATGGTTTCTCAGGTACAGGAAGGGGCTCAAGTAGACCCCAAGTTCTGGCTCTGTCTGTCTTATTGCGAAGGCATGAAATACAAGATCTTACATATTTCTTGCAGTCGTTCATCAAGTTTGGCCACCAGAATGTACGGGAGATCAAATTAGCCATCTTGTGAATCCCAAAGTGACCCGCTCTTGTAACTTCTGCACAATATTTGAGAGCGCAGAAATAGTTTGGTAAATGTCCTTCGGTGGAGAGGTCTCCCTTCCAGACTCCATCTCTGGCTGACTGGTACTGTCACGTACCTGGTAGGAGTCTGGAATGACGAGGTCGGCCTCCCTTATGTCTCCAACCCAAGCCCCACTGAGAATGGGACAGACCTAGGGTGAGGAGTTACACGAGTGCCTGTAGTTGCGTGCAGAACTTGTCAGCTGAGTTGCAGACGTGGAGATGCAGGCAGAGCATCTGGTAAGGAACTGGACTCAGGAAAGCTGGTAGGATGGACAGCTAGCACAGGCACTGGAGAAAGCGTTAAGCCAAGCAGGAGGCTGGTGCAGGATCACAAGGGTGGCCGGGTTCGGTAGCAGACGGGCAGCGAGGTACTGGAAAAGGTTCAAGATTCAAATTGATTCTTCTCTTCTTGTCGAAGAACTTTTTATTATCTGCCTGGGTCATGGAGATTGTATCCTGCAGTAATTGGTAGTTGGAGTTAAGGAAGTTCAACCTGTCTTGTACGGCAGGTACAGAAGAATCAATAGGCAGCTCAGGCAAGAAAGAAGGATGGTATCCATAATTGGCGAAAAAAGGTGACTGTTTGGTTGCCGAATGGGTGGAATTATTGTATGAAAATTCCGCGAGTGGGAGAAGGGATAGCCAGTCATCCTGCGCAAAAGAAGAAAAGCATCGTAGGTACTGTTCAAGGGTTTGATTGACCCTTTCAGTCTGTTCATTAGTTTGTGGGTGATAAGCTGTGGAGAGGCGGAGTTCAATGTTCAAAGTTTCACATAAGGCCCTCCAACATCTAGAAGTGAACTGCACCCCTCGATCAGAAACTATGCTGTCAGGGATGCCATGCAACCTTACAATCTCCTTGATAAAAGTTGAGGCAGTCTCCGGGGCAGAAGGAGTTCCTTGCAGAGGTACAACGTGGGCCATTTTGGTCAAACGATCAACCACAACGAAAATGGTAGTGAAGTCTTCAGATGGGGGAAGTTCTACTATAAAATCCATGGAGATCATGCTCCATGGTTTCTCAGGTACAGGAAGGGGCTCAAGTAGACCCCAAGTTCTGGCTCTGTCTGTCTTATTCCGAAGGCATGAAATACAAGATCTTACATATTTCTTGCAGTCGTTCATCAAGTTTGGCCACTAGAATGTACGGGAGATCAAATTAGCCGTCTTGTGAATCCCAAAGTGACCCGCTCTTGTAACTTCTGCACAATATTTGAGAGCGCAGAAATAGTTTGGTAAATGTCCTTCGGTGGAGAGGCCTCCCATCCAGACTCCATCTCTGGCTGACTGGTACTGTCACGTACCTGGTAGGAGTCTGGAATGACGAGGTCGGCCTCCCTTGTATCTCCAACCCAAGCCCCACTGAGGATGGGACAGACCTAGGGTGAGGAGTTACACGAGAGCCTGTAGTTGCGTGCAGAACTTGTCAGCTGAGTTGCAGACGTGGAGATGCAGGCAGAGCATCTGGTAAGGAACTGGACTCAGGAAAGCTGGTAGGATGGACAGCTAGCACAGGCACTGGAGACAGCGTTAAGCCAAGCAGGAGGCTGGTGCAGGATCACAAGGGTGGCTGGGTTCGGTAGCAGACGGGCAGCGAGGTACTGGAAAAGGCCCCAAAAATCTTGGGCCAAGCTTCCTCGAGGGGCAACTTAGTTTCAAGTTCGCTGTGGAAAGCCAGACCTTATCTCCAGGTTCAAGATTCATATTGCCTCTTCTCTTCTTGTCGAATAACTTTTTATTATCTGCCTGGGTCTTGGAGATTGTATCCTGCAGTAATTGGTAGTTGGAGTTAAGGAAGTTCAACCTGTCTTGTACGGCAGGTACAGAAGAATCAATAGGCAGCTCAGGCAAGAAAGAAGGATGGTATCCATAATTGGCGAAAAAAGGTGACTGTTTGGTTACCGAATGGGTGGAATTATTGTATGAAAATTCCGCGAGTGGGAGAAGTGATAGCCAGTCATTCTGTGCAAAAGAAGAAAAGCATCGTAGGTACTGTTCAAGGGTTTGATTGACCCTTTCAGTCTGTCCATTAGTTTGTGGGTGATAAGCTGTGGAGAGGCGGAGTTCAATGTTTAAAGTTTCACATAAGGCCCTCCAAAATCTAGAAGTGAACTGCACCCCTCGATCAGAAACTATGCTGTCAGGGATGCCATGCAACCTTACAATCTCCTTGATAAAAGTTGAGGCAGTCTCCGGGGCAGAAGGAGTTCCTTGCAGAGGTACAAAGTGGGCCATTTTGGTCAAACGATCAACCACAACGAAAATGGTAGTAAAGTCTTCAGATGGGGGAAGTTCTACTATAAAATCCATGGAGATCATGCTCCATGGTTTCTCAGGTACAGGAAGGGGCTCAAGTAGACCCCAAGTTCTGGCTCTGTCTGTCTTATTCCGAAGGCATGAAATACAAGATCTTACATATTTCTTGTAGTCGTTCATCAAGTTTGGCCACTAGAATGTACGGGAGATCAAATTAGCCGTCTTGTGAATCCCAAAGTGACCCGCTCTTGTAACTTCTGCACAATATTTGAGAGCGCAGAAATAGTTTGGTAAATGTCCTTCGGTGGAGAGGCCTCCCTTCCAGACTCCATCTCTGGCTGACTGGTACTGTCACGTACCTGGTAGGAGTCTGGAATGACGAGGTCAGCCTCCCTTGTATCTCCAACCCAAGCCCCACTGAGGATGGGACAGACCTAGGGTGAGGAGTTACATGAGAGCCTGTAGTTGCGTGCAGAACTTGTCAGCTGAGTTGCAGACGTGGAGATGCAGGCAGAGCATCTGGTAAGGAACTGGACTCAGGAAAGCTGGTAGGATGGACAGCTAGCACAGGCACTGGAGACAGCGTTAAGCCAAGCAGGAGGCTGGTGCAGGATCACAAGGGTGGCTGGGTTCGGTAGCAGACGGGCAGCGAGGTACTGGAAAAGGCCCCAAAAATCTTGGGCCAAGCTTCCTTGAGGGGCAACTTAGTTTCAAGTTCGCTGTGGAAAGCCAGACCTTATCTCCAGGTTCAAGATTCATATTGCCTCTTCTCTTCTTGTCGAATAACTTTTTATTATCTGCCTGGGTCTTGGAGATTGTATCCTGCAGTAATTGGTAGTTGGAGTTAAGGAAGTTCAACCTGTCTTGTACGGCAGGTACAGAAGAATCAATAGGCAGCTCAGGCAAGAAAGAAGGATGGTATCCATAATTGGCGAAAAAAGGTGACTGTTTGGTTACCGAATGGGTGGAATTATTGTATGAAAATTCCGCGAGTGGGAGAAGTGATAGCCAGTCATTCTGTGCAAAAGAAGAAAAGCATCGTAGGTACTGTTCAAGGGTTTGATTGACCCTTTCAGTCTGTCCATTAGTTTGTGGGTGATAAGCTGTGGAGAGGCGGAGTTCAATGTTTAAAGTTTCACATAAGGTCCTCCAAAATCTAGAAGTGAACTGCACCCCTCGATCAGAAACTATGCTGTCAGGGATGCCATGCAACCTTACAATCTCCTTGATAAAAGTTGAGGCAGTCTCCGGGGCAGAAGGAGTTCCTTGCAGAGGTACAAAGTGGGCCATTTTGGTCAAACGATCAACCACAACGAAAATGGTAGTAAAGTCTTCAGATGGGGGAAGTTCTACTATAAAATCCATGGAGATCATGCTCCATGGTTTCTCAGGTACAGGAAGGGGCTCAAGTAGACCCCAAGTTCTGGCTCTGTCTGTCTTATTCCGAAGCATGAAATACAAGATCTTACATATTTCTTGCAGTCGTTCATCAAGTTTGGCCACTAGAATGTACGGGAGATCAAATTAGCCGTCTTGTGAATCCCAAAGTGACCCGCTCTTGTAACTTCTGCACAATATTTGAGAGTGCAGAAATAGTTTGGTAAATGTCCTTCGGTGGAGAGGCCTCCCTTCCAGACTCCATCTCTGGCTGACTGTTTTTTTTTTTTTTTTTTCCTTCAGATTCCAGCGTACAATACCATCTCATCAAGAACCAGCCATCGATTCCTTCCAGTACTACGCTTCGATCATCATACAGGTAAGACTCTTACTTATTTTCACATTTTCATATCATATTAAAAGACACATAAAATATATACAAGGTAAATACAATACAATCCTCATATCCCCCGACCCCCACCCTTCCATCTTCCCCACTTCCAAAACTCATCCGCCTCTTCCACTCCCATTCCCCTCCTATCCACCAGCAGCACAACATACAACTTGGCCAAGCACAAATTGACACAATCTTCTTCAGATGCAGCTCTCCTTCCTCTCACCTCCCAACACCTCACATCCCATAACACCTCTCTCAGAACAGCCATAAAAATCCACACCTTCCTCTGCCTAGCCACACTTCCCTCCACCAACCCAAAAAACCAACATACAAAGTCCATATCCTGGATATCAAGAACAACATCCACTATCGGAGCCAGCTTCCTCCTAACCCTGCGGACAAAGAAGCAATCAAAAAGGGCGTGCTCCACCGACTCCAAGCCACCGCATCCCGCTCTTGGGCAAACTTCAGTCCTGGACAGATCTCTGGCCCTAAGGAAGGTCCTGGTCAGTAGGCACCTCTGGAAAGCCATCCAAGCGATTTCTTTCTGCTTATTGGTGACTCCACCGATAGAAAACATCTTCCAGCATAGCTCCGTCAGTCTAGACCCGAGTCCTCTGATATTGGTCACCAAACTATCCTTATTCAGCCACTTCTTTAGGCCAACTTTATCAAAAGCCCCAACCCCCAACACCCCCAACCCACACCCCTTATGGAACTGTTCCAACCGGGAATAGAAGAACGGAGGAACCAAGGCTACCGGCCTCGACAAATCCCTTCCACACCAACCCCATCTTTCCAAAGACCAGCCAGCCAAGTACCGCATCAAACATGCTACTTTCCCACCACTCACAAAGGTTTTATAATGACTTATCCAATAATGCATACCTAGAAAGGTAGGGACATCCGGGAACCCATACCCCCCCAACTCCGGTTTCTTGATAACCACGGTTCGTGCAACTCTCTCCATCCTTGCGCCCCAAAAAAAGACAAAGAGGCTGCGTGTCACTTTCTGGACCCACCTGACACCAGGTGGAAAAATCAGACTGAAATATAGAAGCAATGGTAGCACTACTGCCTTGATAATTAAAGTCTTGCCAGTCAACGTCAGACGTCTCGATCTCCAAAAATCCAGTTTCTTTGTGATTTTCGCCATCACCTTCTCGGCATTAACTTCATTTAGTAGATCTCTCTCAAAATGTGTTCCCAAAATAACGATATCCTCCGTCACTTTAACTTTGACATTCTCTAAATTACATGTACCACTCATGACGCAGACCTGACTTTTATGCCAGTTGACACTCAAGCCAGAAACGCTACTAAGGAGGCTCAGCTGCAATTCCGCTCTCCTCACATCCGCCCCTGATGAGCAGGTAAACGTAACGTCATCCATGTAACATACAGACTTAACGCATTCGCCATTGCTACCGGGGATAAACATCCCTTTCAGCCCCTTGTCCCTCTGCACGTGCTTCAGCATTGGTTCTATGGCACATATAAATAAAATAGGAGAGAGAGGGCACCCCTGCCTAACCCCCGAGAGAACTGGGAAAAAATCAGACAGGTTCCCATTAATTAAGACCTGGCTCACCACACCAGAATACAGACCCCTCAAAACCTTCAAAAGCGGCTTAGGCAAGCCCATTCTCTCCAAGACTTGAAACAAAAAGGCATGTGATACCTTATCATAGGCCTTTTCTAGGTCAATCCCCAAAAGGGCCAAAGGAACGTTATTAATCTGGGCATAATAAGACAAGTCCCGCAGCAAGACTAGGTTGTCCATGATCCTGCGCCCCGGGACCGCACAGGCCTGCCATTCACCTACCAGCCTCCCCACCACCATACTCAACCTACTTGCCAGTAATTTAGCCAACAATTTATAATCTGTATTAAGCAGCGTAATGGGGCGCCAGTTCTTAACATCTCTTTTTTCTCCTTTTTTGAAAATTAACGTAATTGCCCCCTCCTTCATGGAGCGGGACACAGTTCCAGACTCAATACAGAACCTCATCAGATCTACTAAATGATCTTTAAAAACCGCCCAAAATCTCACATACAACTCTGCAGGAAGGCCGTCACGTCCAGGAGTCTTATTCTTAGGCATTTTCTTCAGAACACATTCCACCTCCTTCTCTGCCACTAGATCAATCAAGCCTGCCGCCTCCTCCTCACCCAAACACCCTTCCACCACCTTACAATACTCCGCCACCTCCTCCTCCCGAACCACTGTCTTCCCACTATAGAGTTCTTTATAAAAGCCCACCACCTCCTCCATCATTCTTTCTCCCTCCACCTCCACCTCTCCAGCAAAAACAGATCTCATCACTTTCCTAGCATCAAATACTTTTTTAAAGAAAAAACGGGAGCACCGTTCTCCTTCCTCCATGTCTTGAATTTTTGCTTTGAAAATGATTTTCTTCCCCTTCTCCTTCAACATGGCAGTTCTTTCAGCCCTAACCTCTTCAAGTTCTTCATCCACCACCACTCCCATCCTCCTACACTGGTGCAGAAAGTGAAACCTCTGCATCAGCCGCTCCTCCACTTCCCTCCTCTCCTTAGCCTTCTGCACACATATCCGTTTGAAAAAGGCCGCCACTCTCCCCTTCATCCAATCCCACCACTGTAAAATATTCTCATACTGATTTTTCACCTGTACCAACTCCTCAAAATAAGATTCAAACTTGCTACATACATCTTCATCTTCTAAAATTGAACAGTTTAGCTTCCATAACCCACCACCAAATTTCACTCCAGCACCCACCTCCACCTTACATGACATCAGCACATGATCAGAAAACAACACAGCAGTCGTGGTAAAATCAGTCAGCCCCAAAAACTCAGACAGAAAGAAAAAATCAATGCGGGATGAAACTGCCCCGCTATCAGAAAAATAGGTATGTAAGGGTGTGTTCCCCTGCATCAAAATCGCAGCATCCTTCAACCTAGCATCCGTGATAATATCATTCAGAAGCTTTGAGGTGGAATCCACACCCCCAACCCCCGCCCCTCTCCGATCTTCACTTTTCCTCACACAATTGAAGTCACCAGTCATAATCGTGGCCATTCTACCGGGCAACAGCAGCCTAAGGATCTCAAGAAAATCTTTCCGCTCACTCTTGACTGCAGGAGCATAGCAATTAAGCAAGCGCAGCCTTTCACCAGCGTACTCTAGCGTCACAGACAAACATCTCCCGGGGACTAGAATTTCTTGGGACACAACCTGGACATTATCATTTTTGATTAAAATACCCACCCCCTCCGCTCTTGTACGGCAACAAGGTGCCCATATGGCCACACCCCCTCTCCACTCTGAAATGCCAGTCGGTCCATCCAACCCACACTCTTGCAGGCATATAACATCTGCACTGACAGTACTCAGATAATCCAACACCACGGCATTCTTCCATCCTGATCGCATCCCTCTCACGTTCAAAGAACAGATGGTTAAGGCCATCACCAAAAAATAAATTAGACAAGCCATCATGACATTTAACAATCAGCTTCCATATCCGCTCTATCATCCGCTCTCATCTGTCTCCTTCTCGGGCCTGGGGAACTGGCGGCCTCATCACCTGAGGCCCCAGAAAAGCAGATAGCAAGGGGGGGAGTCTCCGCATCACTCCCCGAAACCCCCCCTTCTTCCCGTGCCCGCTTCACATTGGGCTGCACATCAATCTCTACTGGGAATATCTCCTGTTGAGCACACTCAATACTCCCCTCACTCCCCTCCTCCACCTCCAACATCCCAGAATCATCGTCACTAGAGGACAAGTCCCCAAACGGGCCTATGGGGGAAGGCAGGTCCTGGTTGGCCAAAAGATCAACAGCCAACTCTTCCTCCCTACTAAATGCCTCTGCCTCCCCAGAGGAACCTTGGCAAAGTTCATCAGGAACACCGGTCTCCATCTCATCTTCTTCACGGGAGGGTCCAGGAACCGCATCAGGATATTCAATCTGCCCTGTCTTCATGCCCTCAACAGCGTCGATCACGGAGTCAGCGGGGGTCACACCAGCCGCATCAGTCGTAGCCACAGCCAATGCTTCGGTAGCTCCTACCACGCCAGAACTCCCAGCTGTTTCATTGGGCACAGCATCATTGGCCCGGTCATAGGGGAGCTTGCCTGCTAGACTCCAAACCTTAGGAGTCCCACCAGCCTTCCCCCCCGACCCACTAGTGGACCTCTGCTCTTCCTCCCGACTCTTCCCACCACTAGCAGCCCAGGCGAAGGTCTTCTTCCACTTCTGGTATTCGCTGCACTGCCTAGCAAAGTGTCCCGCTTTATGGCATATATCACATGTTCGGCTAGCCCCACAATCATTAGCTTTATGACCTGCTTGCTTACAAAAACGACACTTCTGCATGAACTCACATTCTGCGCTAACATGTCCGTAGGAAAAGCACTTCCGGCAATATTTCGGTTGCCCCTGATAATAAAGAAACCCTCTTTCTCCTCCAATGGTAAATGCAGATGGAGGATGCCTTACCCCCCCAATACAAGTCTTGTCCAACTTAAATCTGGCAAAGAATCGAAACTTCCCCGTCCAAATCTTAAAGCGGTTCAGAACTTTCTCTCCTCCTTTCAAAACCTCACAATACTCCGCCAGGAAGGCCCTTACCATAGCTTGATCCGCGAAGGGATTGTACATATGGACGATCACCATCTTCTCATCCTGCATAAACAGTGGGATCACCTCTAAGCATTTCATTACCTCATTCTCTTTCTTCTCTTTTGCCCTCTCGAAGGCGTTCCAGCATACCTCGGCAGAGGAAAATGTAACATCATAAATACCCTGCATCGGAAAATCCTGAAGACATAATATCTCCCTTACCCCGACATTGCAGGCATCCAACAGCACATCGACCACCACCGTCTTCAAAGAGATCCTGTCCTTGGACTCTGGCTTGACCAGGAACCGCAGCGAGTCCCGAAGGCCCCGAGTGGCCATTATGATGGGCACCAAAGCACCAGTCGCCTCCAAAATCCGAGGGTACCCCCCCGAGGGGGGGGGTTCCTGGGAAAAAGCCTCACCGCCGACTAGCCGCGCCCTGTGGGGTTACGACCCACAATCGCCCTCTCGTAACCTCTGGCAATGTCCTGCCCAATAGCAGCAGGGGGTGTACCAGTCAAGGAAACACCCCCAGGCCGAGCAGAACGCGTGCCGTCAGTCTGACCCCTCAACCACGATACCTGGTAGGAGTCTGGAATGACGAGGTCGGCCTCCCTTGTATCTCCAACCCAAGCCCCACTGAGGATGGGACAGACCTAGGGTGAGGAGTTACACGAGAGCCTGTAGTTGCGTGCAGAACTTGTCAGCTGAGTTGCAGACGTGGAGATGCAGGCAGAGCATCTGGTAAGGAACTGGACTCAGGAAAGCTGGTAGGATGGACAGCTAGCACAGGCACTGGAGACAGCGTTAAGCCAAGCAGGAGGCTGGTGCAGGATCACAAGGGTGGCCGGGTTCGGTAGCAGACGGGCAGCGAGGTACTGGAAAAGGCCCCAAAAATCTTGGGCCAAGCTTCCTCGAGGGGCAACTTAGTTTCAAGTTCGCTGTGGAAAGCCAGACCTTATCTCCAGGTTCAAGATTCAAATTGCCTCTTCTCTTCTTGTCGAAGAACTTTTTATTATCTGCCTGGGTCTTGGAGATTGTATCCTGCAGTAATTGGTAGTTGGAGTTAAGGAAGTTCAACCTGTCTTGTACGGCAGGTACAGAAGAATCAATAGGCAGCTCAGGCAAGAAAGAAGGATGGTATCCATAATTGGCGAAAAAAGGTGACTGTTTGGTTGCCGAATGGGTGGAATTATTGTATGAAAATTCCGCGAGTGGGAGAAGTGATAGCCAGTCATCCTGCGCAAAAGAAGAAAAGCATCGTAGGTACTGTTCAAGGGTTTGATTGACCCTTTCAGTCTGTCCATTAGTTTGTGGGTGATAAGCTGTGGAGAGGCGGAGTTCAATGTTCAAAGTTTCACATAAGGCCCTCCAACATCTAGAAGTGAACTGCACCCCTCGATCAGAAACTATGCTGTCAGGGATGCCATGCAACCTTACAATCTCCTTGATAAAAGTTGAGGCAGTCTCCGGGGCAGAAGGAGTTCCTTGCAGAGGTACAAAGTGGGCCATTTTGGTCAAAAAATCAACCACAACGAAAATGGTAGTGAAGTCTTCAGATGGGGGAAGTTCTACTATAAAATCCATGGAGATCATGCTCCATGGTTTCTCAGGTACAGGAAGGGGCTCAAGTAGACCCCAAGTTCTGGCTCTGTCTGTCTTATTCCGAAGGCATGAAATACAAGATCTTACATATTTCTTGCAGTCGTTCATCAAGTTTGGCCACCAGAATGTACGGGAGATCAAATTAGCCGTCTTGTGAATCCCAAAGTGACCCGCTCTTGTAACTTCTGCACAATATTTGAGAGCGCAGAAATAGTTTGGTAAATGTCCTTCGGTGGAGAGGCCTCCCTTCCAGACTCCATCTCTGGCTGACTGGTACTGTCACGTACCTGGTAGGAGTCTGGAATGACGAGGTCGGCCTCCCTTGTATCTCCAACCCAAGCCCCACTGAGGATGGGACAGACCTAGGGTGAGGAGTTACACGAGAGCCTGTAGTTGCATGCAGAACTTGTCAGCTGAGTTGCAGACGTGGAGATGCAGGCAGAGCATCTGGTAAGGAACTGGACTCAGGAAAGCTGGTAGGATGGACAGCTAGCACAGGCACTGGAGACAGCGTTAAGCCAAGCAGGAGGCTGGTGCAGGATCACAAGGGTGGCCGGGTTCGGTAGCAGACGGGCAGCGAGGTACTGGAAAAGGCCCCAAAAATCTTGGGCCAAGCTTCCTCGAGGGACAACTTAGTTTCAAGTTCGCTGTGGAAAGCCAGACCTTATCTCCAGGTTCAAGATTCAAATTGCCTCTTCTCTTCTTGTCGAATAACTTTTTATTATCTGCCTGGGTCTTGGAGATTGTATCCTGCAGTAATTGGTAGTTGGAGTTAAGGAAGTTCAACCTGTCTTGTACGGCAGGTACAGAAGAATCAATAGGCAGCTCAGGCAAGAAAGAAGGATGGTATCCATAATTGGCGAAAAAAGGTGACTGTTTGGTTGCCGAATGGGTGGAATTATTGTATGAAAATTCCGCGAGTGGGAGAAGTGATAGCCAGTCATCCTGTGCAAAAGAAGAAAAGCATCGTAGGTACTGTTCAAGGGTTTGATTGACCCTTTCAGTCTGTCCATTAGTTTGTGGGTGATAAGCTGTGGAGAGGCGGAGTTCAATGTTCAAAGTTTCACATAAGGCCCTCCAAAATCTAGAAGTGAACTGCACCCCTCGATCAGAAACTATGCTGTCAGGGATGCCATGCAACCTTACAATCTCCTTGATAAAAGTTGAGGCAGTCTCCGGGGCAGAAGGAGTTCCTTGCAGAGGTACAAAGTGGGCCATTTTGGTCAAACGATCAACCACAACGAAAATGGTAGTGAAGTCTTCAGATGGGGGAAGTTCTACTATAAAATCCATGGAGATCATGCTCCATGGTTTCTCAGGTACAGGAAGGGGCTCAAGTAGACCCCAAGTTCTGGCTCTGTCTGTCTTATTCCGAAGGCATGAAATACAAGATCTTACATATTTCTTGCAGTCGTTCATCAAATTTGGCAACCAGAATGTACGGGAGATCAAATTGGCCGTCTTGTGAATACCAAAGTGACCCGCTCTTGTAACTTCTGCACAATATTTGAGAGCGCAGAAATAGTTTGGTAAATGTCCTTCGGTGGAGAGGCCTCCCTTCCAGACTCCATCTCTGGCTGACTGGTACTGTCACGTACCTGGTAGGAGTCTGGAATGACGAGGTCGGCCTCCCTTGTATCTCCAACCTAAGCCCCACTGAGGATGGGACAGACCTAGGGTGAGGAGTTACACGAGTGCCTGTAGTTGCGTGCAGAACTTGTCAGCTGAGTTGCAGACGTGGAGATGCAGGCAGAGCATCTGGTAAGGAACTGGACTCAGGAAAGCTGGTAGGATGGACAGCTAGCACAGGCACTGGAGACAGTGTTAAGCCAAGCAGGAGGCTGGTGCAGGATCACAAGGGAGGCCGGGTTCGGTAGCAGACGGGCAGCGAGGTACTGGAAAAGGTTCAAGATTAAAATTGACTCTTCTCTTCTTGTCGAAGAACTTTTTATTATCTGCCTGGGTCTTGGAGATTGTATCCTGCAGTAATTGGTAGTTTGAGTTAAGGAAGTTCAACCTGTCTTGTACGGCAGGTACAGAAGAATCAATAGGCAGCTCAGGCAAGAAAGAAGGATGGTATCCATAATTGGCGAAAAAAGGTGACTGTTTGGTTGCCGAATGGGTGGAATTATTGTATGAAAATTCCGCGAGTGGGAGAAGTGATAGCCAGTCATCCTGCGCAAAAGAAGAAAAGCATCGTAGGTACTGTTCAAGGGTTTGATTGACCCTTTCAGTCTGTCCATTAGTTTGTGGGTGATAAGCTGTGGAGAGGCGGAGTTCAATGTTCAAAGTTTCACATAAGGCCCTCCAACATCTAGAAGTGAACTGCACCCCTCGATCAGAAACTATGCTGTCAGGGATGCCATGCAACCTTACAATCTCCTTGATAAAAGTTGAGGCAGTCTCCGGGGCAGAAGGAGTTCCTTGCAGAGGTACAACGTGGGCCATTTTGGTCAAACGATCAACCACAACGAAAATGGTAGTGAAGTCTTCAGATGGGGGAAGTTCTACTATAAAATCCATGGAGATCATGCTCCATGGTTTCTCAGGTACAGGAAGGGGCTCAAGTAGACCCCAAGTTCTGGCTCTGTCTGTCTTATTCCGAAGGCATGAAATACAAGATCTTACATATTTCTTGCAGTCGTTCATCAAGTTTGGCCACCAGAATGTACGGGAGATCAAATTAGCCGTCTTGTGAATCCCAAAGTGACCCGCTCTTGTAACTTCTGCACAATATTTGAGAGCGCAGAAATAGTTTGGTAAATGTCCTTCGGTGGAGAGGCCTCCCTTCCAGACTCCATCTCTGGCTGACTGGTACTGTCACGTACCTGGTAGGAGTCTGGAATGACGAGGTCGGCCTCCCTTGTTTCTCCAACCCAAGCCCCACTGAGGATGGGACAGACCTAGGGTGAGGAGTTATACGAGAGCCTGTAGTTGCGTGCAGAACTTGTCAGCTGAGTTGCAGACGTGGAGATGCAGGCAGAGCATCTGGTAAGGAACTGGACTCAGGAAAGCTGGTAGGATGGACAGCTAGCAAAGGCACTGGAGACAGCGTTAAGCCAAGCAGGAGGCTGGTGCAGGATCACAAGGGTGGCCGGGTTCGGTAGCAGACGGGCAGCGAGGTACTGGAAAAGGCCCCAAAAATCTTGGGCCAAGCTTCCTCGAGGGGCAACTTAGTTTCAAGTTCGCTGTGGAAAGCCAGACCTTATCTCCAGGTTCAAGATTCAAATTGCCTCTTCTCTTCTTGTCGAATAACTTTTTATTATCTGCCTGGGTCTTGGAGATTGTATCCTGCAGTAATTGGTAGTTGGAGTTAAGGAAGTTCAACCTGTCTTGTACGGCAGGTACAGAAGAATCAATAGGCAGCTCAGGCAAGAAAGAAGGATGGTATCCATAATTGGTGAAAAAAGGTGACTGTTTGGTTGCCGAATGGGTGGAATTATTGTATGAAAATTCCGCGAGTGGGAGAAGTGATAGCCAGTCATCCTGTGCAAAAGAAGAAAAGCATCGTAGGTACTGTTCAAGGGTTTGATTGACCCTTTCAGTCTGTCCATTAGTTTGTGGGTGATAAGCTGTGGAGAGGCGGAGTTCAATGTTCAAAGTTTCACATAAGGCCCTCCAAAATCTAGAAGTGAACTGCACCCCTCGATCAGAAACTATGCTGTCAGGGATGCCATGCAACCTTACAATCTCCTTGATAAAAGTTGAGGCAGTCTCCGGGGCAGAAGGAGTTCCTTGCAGAGGTACAAAGTGGGCCATTTTGGTCAAACGATCAACCACAACGAAAATGGTAGTGAAGTCTTCAGATGGGGGAAGTTCTACTATAAAATCCATGGAGATCATGCTCCATGGTTTCTCAGGTACAGGAAGGGGCTCAAGTAGACCCCAAGTTCTGGCTCTGTCTGTCTTATTCCGAAGGCATGAAATACAAGATCTTACATATTTCTTGCAGTCGTTCATCAAATTTGGCAACCAGAATGTACGGGAGATCAAATTGGCCGTCTTGTGAATCCCAAAGTGACCCGCTCTTGTAACTTCTGCACAATATTTGAGAGCGCAGAAATAGTTTGGTAAATGTCCTTCGGTGGAGAGGCCTCCCTTCCAGACTCCATCTCTGGCTGACTGGTACTGTCACGTACCTGGTAGGAGTCTGGAATGACGAGGTCGGCCTCCCTTGTATCTCCAACCCAAGCCCCACTGAGGATGGGACAGACCTAGGGTGAGGAGTTACACGAGTACCTGTAGTTGCGTGCAGAACTTGTCAGCTGAGTTGCAGACGTGGAGATGCAGGCAGAGCATCTGGTAAGGAACTGGACTCAGGAAAGCTGGTAGGATGGACAGCTAGCACAGGCACTGGAGACAGCGTTAAGCCAAGCAGGAGGCTGGTGCAGGATCACAAGGGAGGCCGGGTTCGGTAGCAGACGGGCAGCGAGGTACTGGAAAAGGTTCAAGATTAAAATTGCCTCTTCTCTTCTTGTCGAAGAACTTTTTATTATCTGCCTGGGTCTTGGAGATTGTATCCTGCAGTAATTGGTAGTTTGAGTTAAGGAAGTTCAACCTGTCTTGTACGGCAGGTACAGAAGAATCAATAGGCAGCTCAGGCAAGAAAGAAGGATGGTATCCATAATTGGCGAAAAAAGGTGACTGTTTGGTTGCCGAATGGGTGGAATTATTGTATGAAAATTCCGCGAGTGGGAGAAGTGATAGCCAGTCATCCTGCGCAAAAGAAGAAAAGCATCGTAGGTACTGTTCAAGGGTTTGATTGACCCTTTCAGTCTGTCCATTAGTTTGTGGGTGATAAGCTGTGGAGAGGCGGAGTTCAATGTTCAAAGTTTCACATAAGGCCCTCCAAAATCTAGAAGTGAACTGCACCCCTCGATCAGAAACTATACTGTCAAAGATGCCATGCAACCTTACAATCTCCTTGATAAAAGTTGAGGCAGTCTCCGGGGCAGAAGGAGTTCCTTGCAGAGGTACAAAGTGGGCCATTTTGGTCAAACGATCAACCACAACGAAAATGGTAGTGAAGTCTTCAGATGGGGGAAGTTCTACTATAAAATCCATGGAGATCATGCTCCATGGTTTCTCAGGTACAGGAAGGGGCTCAAGTAGACCCCAAGTTCTGGCTCTGTCTGTCTTATTCCGAAGGCATGAAATACAAGATCTTACATATTTCTTGCAGTCGTTCATCAAGTTTGGCCACCAGAATGTACGGGAGATCAAATTAGCCGTCTTGTGAATCCCAAAGTGACCCGCTAGGGGATGATCATGACATCGCCCTAGGACGGCAACTCTGAACTGTTCTGGGACCTGCAGTAATTGGTAGTTGGAGTTAAGGAAGTTCAACCTGTCTTGTACGGCAGGTACAGAAGAATCAATAGGCAGCTCAGGCAAGAAAGAAGGATGGTATCCATAATTGGCGAAAAAAGGTGACTGTTTGGTTGCCGAATGGGTGGAATTATTGTATGAAAATTCCGCGAGTGGGAGAAGTGATAGCCAGTCATCCTGTGCAAAAGAAGAAAAGCATCGTAGGTACTGTTCAAGGTTTTGATTGACCCTTTCAGTCTGTCCATTAGTTTGTGGGTGATAAGCTGTGGAGAGGCGGAGTTCAATGTTCAAAGTTTCACATAAGGCCCTCCAAAATCTAGAAGTGAACTGCACCCCTCGATCAGAAACTATGCTGTCAGGGATGCCATGCAACCTTACAATCTCCTTGATAAAAGTTGAGGCAGTCTCCGGGGCAGAAGGAGTTCCTTGCAGAGGTACAAAGTGGGCCATTTTGGTCAAACGATCAACCACAACGAAAATGGTAGTGAAGTCTTCAGATGGGGGAAGTTCTACTATAAAATCCATGGAGATCATGCTCCATGGTTTCTCAGGTACAGGAAGGGGCTCAAGTAGACCCCAAGTTCTGGCTCTGTCTGTCTTATTCCGAAGGCATGAAATACAAGATCTTACATATTTCTTGCAGTCGTTCATCAAGTTTGGCCACCAGAATGTACGGGAGATCAAATTAGCCGTCTTGTGAATCCCAAAGTGACCCGCTCTTGTAACTTCTGCACAATATTTGAGAGCGCAGAAATAGTTTGGTAAATGTCCTTCGGTGGAGAGGCCTCCCTTCCAGACTCCATCTCTGGCTGACTGGTACTGTCACGTACCTGGTAGGAGTCTGGAATAACGAGGTCGGCCTCCCTTGTATCTCCAACCCAAGGCCCACTGAGGATGGGACAGACGTAGGGTGAGGAGTTACACAAGAGCCTGTAGTTGCGTGCAGAACTTGTCAGCTGAGTTGCAGACGTGGAGATGCAGGCAGAGCATCTGGTAAGGAACTGGACTCAGGAAAGCTGGTAGGATGGACAGCTAGCACAGTCACTGGAGACAGCGTTAAGCCAAGCAGGAGGCTGGTGCAGGATCACAAGGGTGGCCGGGTTCGGTAGCAGATGGGCAGCGAGGTACTGGAAAAGGCCCCAAAAATCTTGGGCCAAGCTTCCTCGAGGGGCAACTTAGTTTCAAGTTCGCTGTGGAAAGCCGGACCTTATCTCCAGGTTCAAGATTCAAATTGCCTCTTCTCTTCTTGTCGAAGAACTTTTTATTATCTGCCTGGGTCTTGGAGATTGTATCCTGCAGTAATTGGTAGTTGGAGTTAAGGAAGTTCAACCTGTCTTGTACGGCAGGTACAGAAGAATCAATAGGCAGCTCAGGCAAGAAAGAAGGATGGTATCCATAATTGGCGAAAAAAGGTGACTGTTTGGTTGCCGAATGGGTGGAATTATTGTATGAAAATTCCGCGAGTGGGAGAAGTGATAGCCAGTCATCCTGTGCAAAAGAAGAAAAGCATCGTAGGTACTGTTCAAGGGTTTGATTGACCCTTTCAGTCTGTCCATTAGTTTGTGGGTGATAAGCTGTGGAGAGGCGGAGTTCAATGTTCAAAGTTTCACATAAGGCCCTCCAAAATCTAGAAGTGAACTGCACCCCTCGATCAGAAATTATGCTGTCAGGGATGCCATGCAACCTTACAATCTCCTTGATAAAAGTTGAGGCAGTCTCCGGGGCAGAAGGAGTTCCTTGCAGAGGTACAAAGTGGGCCATTTTGGTCAAACGATCAACCACAACGAAAATGGTAGTGAAGTCTTCAGATGGGGGAAGTTCTACTATAAAATCCATGGAGATCATGCTCCATGGTTTCTCAGGTACAGGAAGGGGCTCAAGTAGACCCCAAGTTCTGGCTCTATCTGTCTTATTCCGAAGGCATGAAATACAAGATCTTACATATTTCTTGCAGTCGTTCATCAAGTTTGGCCACCAGAATGTACGGGAGATCGAATTAGCCGTCTTGTGAATCCCAAAGTGACCCGCTAGGGGATGATCATGGCATCGCCCTAGGACGGCAACTCTGAACTGTTCTGGGATAAAGATTGGCCTCTTAGACAAATAGGCCTCTTAGTACAGGCCATCCCTTAGTTGAAGAGCCAGGTCCTTGGAAGGCGGTTGGTCTTCCACATATTTTCTTATTTGTGACATCAGATCCGCCTGAAGAAGTAAAAAATTATTGGCTGGTAGAATAGTATCAGGTTCCGAGGATACAACTGGATCACTGAACATGCGGGACAAGGCATCTGGTTTCCCGTTCTTTGAGCCAGGACGGTAGGTTATATGAAACATGAAACGAGAGAAAAAAAGTGCCCATCTTGCCTGTCGAGGTCTTAGGCGTTTAGCTGTCTTCAAATACTCAAGATTCTTGTGATCTGTGAAGATAAGAATTGGGTGAGAAGCTCCCTCCAAAAGGTAACGCCATTCTTCAAGAGCGGCCTTGATAGCCAGTAGCTCTCGGTCACCAACATCATAATTCCTTTTGGAAGGATTTAATTTTTTCAGAGAAGAAGGCCACAGGGTGGAGCAATGATTTGGGCCCTTGGCGTTGGGAAATAATAGCCTCAACTGCATTTTCCGAGGCGTCTACCTCCAAAACATAAGCTAAGGAGGGATCGGGATGTTTCAAGATGGGAGCTGAGGTGAATAAGGCTTTCAACTGTTCAAACGCTGTCTGAGCCTCTGGGGTCCATCGAAAGGGAACATGCTGTTTCGTTAGCTGAGTAATGGGAGTGATGATGCCAGAAAAGTCCTTAATAAATGTTCTATAAAAGTTAGAAAACCCCACGAACCTCTGTACAGCTTTTCTGTCAGTAGGAGCAGACCATTCCAAGACAGAAGCAACTTTCTGAGGGTCCATGGAGATTCCCTCGGCGGAGATGACAAGCCCTAGGAAATGCACAACTTGCTTTTCAAAGTCGCATTTTTCAGCCTTTGCGTAAAGTCGGTGTTCCCGCAATCGAGCTAATACCTTTTTTACATGAGTCCGATGGGATTCTAACGTTTCAGAGAATACAAGGATGTCATCCAGATACACGATGACGAATAAATCAAGAAAGTCCCGAAAAACATCGTTTACCAGATGCTGGAATGTGGCTGGAGCATTGCAGAGCCCGAATGGCATGACTTAAATACTCAAAGTGGCCAAAGCGTGTCCGGAAAGCCGTCTTCCATTCGTCTCCCTCCCTGATTCTGACAAGATTATAGGCACCCCTCAAGTCCAGTTTGGAGAACATACGTGCCCCTCGCAGCCTCTGGAATAGTTCGGGAATCAGAGGAAGAGGGTACCGATTCTTGACAGTGACCCTGTTAAGGTCACGATAGTCCACACAGGGCCTCAAGGTGTGGTCTTTTTTCTCAACGAAGAAAATACCGGCTCCTGCTGGTGAAGTGGAAGGCCGAATGAACTGCTTTTCAAGGCTCTCGTCGATATAGGTACGCAGGGCTTCCAATTCAGGCTCAGAGAGAGGGTAAATCCGACCAAACGGGATCTCGGCTCCCGGTAGAAGTTCAATGGGGCAATCGTAAGTTCTATGAGGTGGAAGAGTGTCTGCACCCTTTTCATTAAAGACGTCCAGAAATTCGTGATAAGCAACCGGGATCAGTTTAGAGGCTTCATGGTCAGGGTGGATACCCAGAAGGGGCGTGGAGTTGACAGTTCCTCCCAAGAGGTAGTGCGTCTGGCAGTAGTTGGACGAAAAAGAGATATCTCCGGTAAGCCAGTCAACGTGAGGGTTGTGTGCCTTCAACCATGGAATGCCGAGGATAACGGGAAACATGGGATAAGCTATGACATCCAATCGGAGGAGTTCGCTATGGCCTGAAGAAGTCTGGCAGAGAATAGGCAAGGTCCCCTGAGTAACCGGGCCTGATTTAATACCGGAGCCGTCAGCCAGATGGACATGGAACCCTTGCCTCTTGGTACCCAAGGGCAACTGCTGAAGAGAAGCAAATGCAGAGTCCACAAAACAGCTGCAGGCCCCAGAGTCTATGATTGCAAGTACTGAAACCGTCTTTTCGGGGAGCTGAAGCTTGATGGGAAGAGAGACATGTGACTGATCCTTCCCAGGGAGATGCATCACAAGAGGCTGACGGGAAGAGACCCTGCAGGTCTCTGCCGGACAAGTTCGTATGAAGTGGCCAACCTCCCCGCAGTAGAGACACAGACTGCCTTGGACTCGACGTAGACGTTCAGCAGGAGAAAGAGGTAACCTACGAAAACTGCTGTGAGGTGCCTTATGCTGTTCCGTCCTTCTGGGGGAAGGAACAGGTAGAGGAGCAGGGGCGGCTGGCCTTGAAACCACAGAAAGAGTCCCTTTAGATTTTTCCGATTGCCTTTCTCGAAACCCCTGATCGATCTGAATAGTTAAATTTATCAGATCTTCCAGGGACGCGGGTATTCCCACTCTGGCAAGTTCATCTTTTACGGTGTCAGAAAGGCCTAGACGGAACTGGTGACGAAGTGCAGAGTGATTCCATTGGGTATCTGCGCTCCAAACACGAAAGTCAGTTACGTAATCTTCAACAGGCCTTGGCCCTTGCTGTAATTTGTCAAGCATGGATTCGGCAGTTTGCTGGGAAAAGGGGTCAGTGTATAACTGAGCCATGGCTGAGAAGAATGAACCCGTGGCAGTCAGAACAGGGTCATGTTGTTCCCGAAGGTGATGAGCCCAGGAGAGTGGTTCGTTCAGTAGTAGTGTAATAATAAACCCTACCTTGATGTCCTCTGATGCAAAGGTTCGGGGTAGCAGAGAAAAATAAAGTTCACAAGAATTCCGGAAGGTACGAAACTTCTTGCGTTCTCCAGAAAACCGTTCAGGGATAGGCACTTTGGGTTCCGGAGGGGGAGTGGCATCACGGAACAGACCAGACTCTGTTTGAGTAGAAAAATTCCATGGCGGTGAAAGGAGCACAGGCCGATGCGACGGTCACCTCATGCGGAAGTCGCTCTTCCATGCGACCAAGATTCTCTTGTAACTTCTGCACAATATTTGAGAGCGCAGAAATAATTTGGTAAATGTCCTTCGGTGGAGAGGCCTCCCTTCCAGACTCCATCTCTGGCTGACTGGTACTGTCACGTACTTGGTAGGAGTCTGGAATGACGAGGTCGGCCTCCCTTGTATCTCCAACCCAAGCCCCACTGAGGATGGGACAGACCTAGGGTGAGGAGTTACACGAGTGCCTGTAGTTGCGTGCAGAACTTGTCAGCTGAGTTGCAGACGTGGAGATGCAGGCAGAGCATCTGGTAAGGAACTGGACTCAGGAAAGCTGGTAGGATGGACAGCTAGCACAGGCTCTGGAGACAGCGTTAAGCCAAGCAGGAGGCTGGTGCAGGATCACAAGGGTGGCCGGGTTCGGTAGCAGACGGGCAGCGAGGTACAAGGCACAGGCAGGAGGGAGGTCAGATGGGAAGCCGAGATCAGGAACCAGTAATCAAGTATTCAAGTCCGGAAGCAAGGTCAAAGTGAAGCCAAGGTTCAGCAACAGGGATCAAGCCAGGTTTAAACAGAGTTCAGGTATCAGGGTACTTGCTGAAGACCAGTCAGCACTTGTCAGAAGTCAGAGCATCCTTTAAGTAGGCAGGCTGGTGCCAAAGGGAATTAGGAGCGTGCTCCTGCGCGCGCACGTTGCCCGTGCGCACGCGCATGCGCGAATTGCGCACACGCATGCGCAATGGTACTCCGGAAAGGCCGCTGCGTACTGGGGATGCGCGCGCGCGCGCCAGCATTCCGAGACTGTTGACGAATGCGCGCATGCGCAGACGGATTCCCGGCAGCTTCCTTACATTGCCCCCCCTTAGGGGCAGACTGGATGCCCCTCATGACCTCTTTTTCCGGGTGGCGTAGAAAGAAAGCTCGTACAAGTCTTGGAGCATGCACATCAGAAGCTGGTTCCCAGGAACTTTCTTCCGGCCCGTAGCCTTTCCATTTAATGAGAAACTGTGTTTGGTTACCTCTCTTCCTACAGTCCAATACGGCCTCCACCTCAAATTCCTCATTCCCTTCGATAAGTAGCGGTGGAGGGGTTTCAGAAATCTGATTTGGAAAGGATTTGGCACTGTAGGCTTCAACAAAGAAACATGGAATACTGGGTGGATTCTCAGGTTCTTGGGTAACACTAATTCGAATGCTACTGCATTAATATTTCTCTTGACTGGAAAAGGCCCCAAAAATCTTGGGCCAAGCTTCTTCGAGGGGCAACTTAGTTTCAAGTTCGCTGTGGAAAGCCAGACCTTATCTCCAGGTTCAAGATTCAAATTGCCTCTTCTCTTCTTGTCGAATAACTTTTTATTATCTGCCTGGGTCTTGGAGATTGTATCCTGCAGTAATTGGTAGTTGGAGTTAAGGAAGTTCAACCTGTCTTATACGGCAGGTACAGAAGAATCAATAGGCAGCTCAGGCAAGAAAGAAGGATGGTATCCATAATTGACGAAAAAAGGTGACTGTTTGGTTGCCGAATGGGTGGAATTATTGTATGAAAAT